>OU026096.1:3750000-5000000 GCA_907269075.1 Idaea aversata
CCTGCTGATTTTGTTTACTTTTTGGTTAATCAAACTAATATTGAAAGCTATTTTTGGTATATCAATTTAATATTAGAATCTTTGGTTTTAGTTACTAAAGATTACATAAAAAAATATATATATATATATATATATATATATTTAAAGTTAATTACAATGAGTTTCATTGTTTCAAATAAGTAATGTTATTTCGTTACTTTCCTTCAGCATCTTTTATTTACTTATAATAAAAGAACTTGATTTTGTTTACAGTTCACATATTTTCTTAATACATATACCTATGTATGTATAATTCCTTTTTTGCTTATATAAAACAATTTTATACAACTCTAAAGATCTGCATGTTAACACTAATGTTGAGGACGAAGCAAGTATAATTAATGATTAAACGAACTTACCTTAAGTGAAGTTCTATCGTAATTATACGAGGCTTCGTCTGAAACATTAGGGTCCCTCCCACCCAAAAAACCCATAAAAATTGTTTAACCAAAAAAGGAATTATCTATTCTCTGAACTAAATGAAGATGTCAGTACCAACTGGGGTTGCCACAAGATAGCATATACCCAGTGTCAAATTTAAAAAATATTATTTTTATACAATTATCTAAACTATAGTGTGTATGACTGGGTACAAGCCGCGTTGCTGCATGTTAACACTAATGTTTCAGACGAAGCCTCGTATAATTACGATAGAACTTCACTTAAGGTAAGTTCGTTTAATCATTAATTATCATACACAAACAAAATAATATTGTTTTCTTTCGTTGATTCACGTCTAAATTCGTACAAAACAAACCTACCAAAAAGCAAACAAAATATTACGCACAAATAACAACATTTCACCTCGAAATGCTACACCTTTAACACTCAGCAAATTTTTAATTGGAGTGAGGCAAATAATTATTCATGGTCACGTTTTTCCTCCATATAAACTGGAGAGGACTTGAAGTACTTTGGGTGCTGGTTTTAATAACCGGAATACGACCTATTTAACAAGGAAGGACGAAAAATAAAAGGCGACTCTACTATTGTTTTGTCCAATTTTGGGAAATTTTTCCTTTTTCCTTTTTTTTTTGTTGGTCGTAATTGTTGTGGTTTTTTTTGGCTGTATAAATGAAAATAAGAAAACTTTAAAACTGTGTTCAAATGAGCCGGAATTGTGCTGCGAGAATTCAATAAACTTGTCTTGTTAATTGACGGTTAGTTCGTCTTGGTACGCTGTTAGATTTTCATTTGTTTTAGTTTTGATTGTCTATTGTTTTTCGATTGCTTTTTTATCGATCGTCCTTTATTTATCGTTTGAAAAATCTTTTGTTTTTTTTCGATCGTCTATTATTTTTTCGATAATCTTTTTTTTTTTCGATTGTCTTTTGTTGTTACAGTAGTTTTACTAGTGAAGTCTATTGGGATGGAAACCCTAGTCGTTTAACTGGCTCCTCGGTAAAACTAACGCTTTGTTCAAAGACTAGTTAACTTATGAGTAGGGTTAATTTTTAGATCAAATCACAGTCCAACATTACAGTACATACGTATTATCCTCTTCAAATTCATCCAAACAAGGAACACGTCACGACCACAAACCGAAGGGCACTTTTTATTCAAAATCGATTTTACTATCTCCAATCCGGTAAAACGGCCCATCGTAATTCGTAGTCGAATGTAGGTTGGCTTTCTAACCTCTACTGTTAGGCTCTATAGAAACCAGCACAATCAGTCCTGTGACCGTTATGATTTAAAAAGGCAGCGTAAATAAAGTAACAAGGCATGCCGGTTTGTACAGCGCTTTATAATAGACGTGGCTACGTTAATAATTATAGTTTCAATTCAAATGGATGCAATAGTGCACTTTTCTGTAGTGATTGATATATTTTCGTGAAAACGAAAATATATAAGATAAAAGATAGAAGAGTAAGATGGAAATATCTTACTAATAGAATTTATAACTTTATATTTAAGACGGACTTTAATTTAGTTTAGGCAATTGTTTTTTAAGTTGTAGTTAAACAACAATTTAATGTTATTAAAAACTAAAACAACAGCTTCACATACAATAAAAACCGAGAGAGAAACAGAGGAAAAACACTGAAACGGAGCCCGTGAATAAAGTGGTTAAAAACCCGATGTTGGTTACATTTGGAGAGCTCGAAACCACTCAAACAAAAACTGTGAAGCCTAAAATAGAGTTCAAAACAAAACTAGCAACTTTTGTAACTACTACAAAAGTGGAGCGCATCGTTTTGTAAAGTTTCTGAAAATTGTAGCGTTAACACAAAATTGAGGGCCAATAAAGGCCTGAGGTGATGGTTTATATGTGGTAAATGTGATAGGTAAAGTTTCAAGGTGATATTTATGTAATTTACAAAGTATTAATTGTGGCTAAGTGGTTGTTTAAAGTAGTATTTTTATTTTTTAAAGTAAAAAATTGCGATGTGCAATTTGTTGATATTTCTTCTTCTTTCGTGGCAATGGCTAATGTTAGGTTTTTGATTACCCCCCCCGTGGGTTCCCGCCTTGTCGTGGCGGGGGGCTTAGTAATCGTGGCCTTGCCAACCATGATGAAGCCAAGAGGAACCCAGGGCCAAGCCAGGCTGGAGGAGCTGGCTAGCCTGAGACCTAGCCTGAGACTTTAGACTTAGCCACCGGACTTTGCGGGGAAGTCGGTGGAGCGGTCCCGCTCCACCGACTTCCCCGCAAAGTCCGGTGTGAGCGGCATGAGAGGTAGGTCGCAGTGCTGTATGGGCGGTACTGCGACTGAGGCGGGTTGCGGTGTAGTTTGTGCTGCACCGCAACTAAGGACTAGGGGCCACGGCGGGAGAGGGTTGCCGGTATTGCGGTGAGCCGTTTCCCCTACCTTCCGTGGCCCGTATGGTCGCAGAGGAAGAGGACTGTCGGTGTGTTGCCGTTTTCCCTGTCCTCTGCGGCCGGAGTGGCTGGCGATGGGGCTACGTACCTGACCCATTGCAGGGGACCATGGGCGTCCCGACATGGGGCTGTCTGGCGTCCATCCGTTTGGTCCCCGAGAGGGTTGCGACGTGCCACGTGCTCTGGTGCGTCGCAACAAGGGGGGAGGGGCGTAAGGCTAATAAGAGGAGGGTCCTAACGGACAAATGCTGTCGGGGCTGCTGTTGCATTCGAAAGCTTTCCCGGTAGCCCCGACAATAATAGGCAACGAGACGGAGCACCCTGGGGTTTTAGTCGGTTGGAGCCCGACATAACCACTTCGTTGGCCCCAACAACGGAGTGGTACCCGACCGGGTTTCCCCAAGGCCAAAAAAAAAGGTTTTTGATTAAAGATAATTATTGGGTGACAAACAGTAAAAATCTTGTGGACCAGTGTCTAGCCACATTAACGGCAATATATGTGGCCTTCATTTAGGTCTTTCCTTGTGTAAGTGGTAGGTTGATTAAAACTTATAATAAATACTTGCAATTAGCGACGGGCTAAACAAAGGCTACTTTGTATCTAAAGACATCATCTGTGTTAGCCAAACAATATTTAAAAGTGAACTAAGACATTCCACTTCGTCCTAATACCAATGAGACATCGAGTACGACAAGGAGTAGTTGCCTAATAAAAACTCTATTTGATTTAGAAAAGATATAAATCATTAAAGATATATTTTCCACGTTTTTCACTTCTATTTTTCATCTTACAAACCCGATAATCTCTGACATGAAAGATATCTAGCACAAACTCCTAAGTAGCTAAGGTACTAACAGTAACAAACAAGACATTTTGTATTCGGAAGTTTGTTCTTTGTCCCAAAGCTCTGGATCGGAAGTTCTACCTAATCTTTTCACGGGAACGTCGATCGAAACTTTTCAATCGGATTTAACACCATTCCTTATCTAATCGACAAGTTGGACAAAATTTCGAACGGTAAAGTTTTAAGACGGAATAGAATTATTATAGCTAAAATATTTTTTGAGAAGGCTCTGATAGACAAAGCTCTTATGCGATTGAATTTATGAACGAAGTTCCTTATCGCCGGGAAAAAAATTACACGTTACGAAAACGTGAAACAAAAAACCGTAAGAGGAACTAATCTCCCACATTATATAAAAAAAAGAAAATGTAACACACGTTAATTTTTTGTCAATGTTAATTCAAAAGGAATTCCATAATATTAATTTAAAAATCAGACACCCACCCCCTTATTCCAAAACGAGGTTTAAGGATAGTCCGAGATGTGGATTTAAACCTTAGATTTCGACACAGATTTACTCGTGAACTATAGTCTAAACACTATCGCTAAATTAATGATAGGGATAGTGTTTAGACTATAGTTCCCTATATATCTATAGGGATAGTGTTTAGACTATAGTTCACGAGTAAATCAGTGTCGAAATGTAAGGTTTAAATCTACATCTCGGACTATCCTTAAACCTCGTTTTGGAATAAGGGGGCCAATGTCTGAACCTTGGGTAAACCAGTGGCATACCAAAAGTTGCCAATAGGTTCTATCCCTTTTTGCAAAGATAAATATTTCCTCACCAAACCAACAGATTTTATCTCATCATACTGTGTTTTTTTCTCGCCTATTTACCCTCGTATATTCGAATTCGAGACAATAAAATAAGATAAAGAAAATAATTTAGAAGCAATGCATTAGGTATAATATGTTAAAGTTTAGGGATTACCTAGGATTTACTGTCAATTTAATCTTGCAAAGGTAAGCTTATATGATATTAATAGAATACATTTGATAAATACAAACGAATAAGAGGATTTAAAGATTAAAGGTCAACCTGCCGTTAGGCCAGTCTGTCGTATGGAATCGAGGATCCTATCATGCTGAAGGTCAATTCTTAGAAATAACATTGTTTAAATTACATTTCAATATAATTCCGATTGCAAAATATATTCAGGTTTTTTTTTTACAAAAAGCTAACTATGAGGGCATTTTAAGCTATTTTGAGGGTATTATTTTGAATCGAAATGTAATCGAAATGATATTTAGGTAAATGTAATTTGAACAATGTTGTTTACGAGAATTGGCCTTCTGATCGTTTTTATACTGACTGGCCTTTCAATAACCCGACACAATATCATCATTCAAATTAAACTATTCAATAAATAAATATATGCATCAATAGGTCGAACATATAGATTTTTTTTCTCTTTTTGTACCTACTGAATTCAGAATTTAACAACACGATACATAATAAAAATAGTCCATACACAATGTTGTATGTGAATTTCGACATAAATATTCGTCAATTCTATGACGTTGGTCGCCTTTGTTAAAGGTTCAGCGGAACATTGATTTGTTCTTATTTAAAAGACAGAGCGATTTCATATTAAAAATATGGCTTAGTTTTGGTTGTTCGGTTGGTTTACACACACTGAATCTTTGGTAGTCATATAGCTTAGGTAAGGCATATTAAAAATATGGCTTAGTTTCGATTGTTCGGTTGCGATTGTTCAGTTAGTATACACTGAATCCTTCGGTTGTTCGAATGCGATTGTTCAGTTAGTATACACTGAATCCTTCGGTTGTTCGAATGCGATTTGAATAAGTTTATAACTTGCACCACCACACTATCGCAGCTCCCCACCCCTCGCGACATTTCCCACAATACCTCCGTTTTAGGAAATATTTTATCTTTCTTCATAAAGGGAACCAACAATGGTGGAGTGATGTATTTACGAAATAAATGTCAACTCATCATTCAAAGCACAACGGATTTTGTTAATAGCTATAAGATTTATGCGAACCTCACCTTTGAAAGTTCCAATTGGATTTTGGTACTTTTATTTAGATATTCGATCTTTCCATCTCTGAGGTAACAGTATTTTCTGTATTACAACACATTATTTGTAGTATTTTGCACAGCACTGGGTTGCGGCTTATTCGGACTGCTTCAGCACGTCATGCTTATTTTTTAACCCCCGACGCATAAAGAGGGGTGTTATAAGTTTGACATCTGTGTGTGTGTGTGTGTGTCTGTGGTATCGTAGCTGATCTGCCGCCCAATTGCCGTATTCTTATGCAGCGCGTCTTGACTGCGTTTGCGTCATAACCATAGATTTCGTATTGCTAAGACGCACTCGTCACGCACACGTTACGCACTCGTCACGCACTCGTCACGCACACGTTACGCAAACCTAAACCACATGAGTAACTGCGTGACGAGTGCGTCTTAGCAATACGAAATCTATGGTTATGACGCAAACGCAGTCAAGACGCGCTGCATAAGAATACGGCAATTGGGCGGCAGATTTTGATTTCGTTTTTTCTGTATGAAAGGTGAATTGGTCGGGAGTGTTCTTAGCTATGTTTGATTGAAATCGGTTCAGCCGTTCATTATACAAGTACCTGCCATTTTTTTATCATTTTAGGGTTCCGTACCTCAAAAGGATAAAAAGGAACCCTTATTAGATCACGAGATAATGTATGCATGTGTTTTTTGTTTTGTTGTTGTTGTTTTTTGAAACGTCTGCGATACGAATTCTTTAGCTTTAGAATTTTTGATGCTGTCCGTCAGTCTGACTTCCAGCATGCTCCATTGCATAGCTTGCTGACACACATCTAAAGCAGACATCTGTTGCCAGGCTATTATATAAAAATATATTTTATTATTTTTGTACAATAGCCTGGCAACTTTGAAAGTTTTTGAAGCAAAAACTTTCAAAGTCCTAAAATAATTAATACCAAACATTGTTTATCAAACATACTCACATGTTAAGTTTTTAAAAGCGGACTATAAAATACCTACTCCCACATAGCCAACACTGTACATAATATTTATTAAAAATTATTGACACTCTGAACTCAGGAAAATGGGGACTTTTGGAATTAAATACTGGAGCATGTTTCTAGTTTAAAATGGCGCTTAAAATCTGCAGTAACAAAAAGAACCGAATTTTTATAGTAAAATAAATAAACCTTAAGTTTTGAGAACGTAATATTGAGATTAATTAGCTACATTAATTGCACGAATCCGGACCTAAGTCCATGATTTCTAAGGAAAAGTTGTGTGGTATTAGACAAACAATCACAGTCGGATATTCTCTTAAACGTAAATACTCTTACTGAGGGGAAGACAAATTCCCGGGTTTAATGTAGTATGAATGTTTTGCAGGGCTATTTAAACGTATTTTTTATTTTATTTTTAAAGCAAATGCGTTGTCGTGGAAACCCTGTTTGCTTTGGTTTGATAAAAATATACTTAGTTTGAAGTTTAAACTGGTATGCAATTTGGACTCTATTATAACTAAGATGCACTGTCTGTTTGTCTGTCATCAGGCTGTATCTATGAACCGTGATAGCTAGACAGTTAAAATTTACACAGAAGGTTTAACTTTTTGTTGCAGCTATAGCAACAAATGAAAAAAAAAACAGAATAAAATTGTGCGGAACCTTCCCCTTCATACCGTTACGGTACCTTTTCTGTCACATGCAAGGCTCTGAAACTGGTGCTGTTCAGATGAAGGTTGGACACAGGATTCCCGCTATTTCGTCTCCAGTTTTTGCCTATGCTTAAGGCACCTTAAGATATTCACAAGAAAACATTTTATATTTTTGAACAAAATTGTGCCGCAATAATTTAGATCCGTATCGTTTTTATCAAAACAACTAGAAGGCAACAGTAATTTGGTGATTATCTACACTGAACAACAACAATGCCGCGGTTTTCTCTGCTTCGTATCTAAATTCGACAATTAAAGCCTTTTGTCATTTAATTGTTTGTCTGTGCCGAACAATGTGATGCCGTTATCACAAATAACCTGCGGCTCAATGAACTAAATGACTTTTTGTCTAAATATAAAAAAGCTAATTTTTTTAATGGGAGCTTTTGTGAATTATTATTTTTCGTAATCTTAATTGCTCGTTTCATTATTTCTAAGGGCTAAGAAATGAGGCTGAGAATTAATTTTGTTTAAAAGCTTAAGGTAAAGCTTTTTCTTTAAATTAAGCTTAAGTAATTATTTGTTTCGCATTTAATTATATCAATTTGGGAATGAAAATATTAATTATTTTTAAAATGATGTTTTATGGAAATGTGACACTTTAATTTAAAAAAAACTTAGTTTTAAAAGCCAGCGTCTTTCATTATTTTATGTTCACAATTTAAAAAATAAAATTTACAATTTTCTAGAGAACGATTGAAAAATCGTGAAAGATATTCCAATTTAAAATAAGTAGTTGGGCATTTACTTAAAAGAAAATTATTTAACATCTTCTATATTTTAATAACGTAACGTCTTGTATCAATTTATAAATCAAAGCAACGATAACTCGAAAGAGTTATTCTCAGAAACACGATTTCAAGAAGTTTTTTATAGAAATATATTACGAAGATTTATTGCTGCCTCCTTCGACATCTCTATAAAGGAAGAAAGGAGGTTAAAACGTTAAAGAAATAATAAAGTTGACGCTTGCGGCCTTTTCACTGAAAAGAGACATGACAGTCGCGAACGCAGTATACCGATTTTACGATCGACCAACTATTTTTCTTCAAAAAGCTGACTTTGAGAAAAAAAACCCTAAACTCAGTTCATTTTTGCTTATCAATTAAAAAAAAACAAATGGTTGCAGGGCCGGATTAACCATCTCGGGGCTGTCACTGTCACTCTTATAGTGTCAATAATGGGGGCTTTTACCTTATAATGCGAAAAAAAGTTTCACTTTTACCGTGGTTTCATAAAACCAAACAATCCTCTTTTTTTTTCTTTTTTTAATCGAGAGTGCTGGGCCCCTGGTCATAGTGGGCCCCTAGGCACTGGCCTAAAGTGCCTTATGGATAATACGGCACTGAATGGTTGTCTGTAAAGTCGGTTTACGCACGATATTTTTACGTGATAACGTTATAAGAAAACAATAAAAAATTGATATTTTGTTGTCATTTATATAAGTCTTCTATTCGTCACTCGTCACCATAACACAAGCCCAGATGAGCGATATTATTATTAAATACTCTGTATTCTAACGGGAACGGACGCGTCATGGTCATGTTAGCATGACGCATGACGTCACACAATATTACCGTAACACATTTTTGTGAATCCAGGTGTTCCACTAATTTATTAGACGTTATCACGTCAAATAACTTAAATAACATTAATGCGCTGAAGTATGTTGAAATGCAAACTTAAAATCTATGCTGTCGTTTTACGGTAAACATAAATACATTAAATATTAGGTATAGGGATATACTTGATCATTATTATTGAAAAGCAGCGTTCAACCAGTTCCTAGTCAAAGCGTTTCGGAATCAATTAAGAGATGAGTCAAATGTGTTACTTCCGGATCAGTGGTCAGCTTATTAATGAACCTTGCAGGTCGTAAAATTAATGAACATATTTTTAGTACTTATACTCAAAAGTAACTGCGATGTGAATGCATTTTTCTTCCAATTGAATAAAAAGCGAGTCGATCAATCGGCCGATGAAACAGTCTATAGTCCATGTCCAACCTTAAAATTATGATAATGAGGAAAGTAAGCGACACGAACGTGCCCAAAGTTTTGTAATAAATTATTAATATTTTACGAAATATACAAGTTAACTCGATTTGCACGGAATGTATCGACTTGGTAAGTAAATGCCTGAATGGATGTTCGGTCTTACATAGTAAGAGAAGCGCGTATTTGAGTTGTTACTTACCTTTGAGTTTTTTTTTCCAAGAGATGGCTTCGCACGACTTGTTCCTATGCTCAGTTAAATTTTTCCATTCCTGTATTCTGGGCTATGGTTCTCTAATTGGCTTATATTGTGGACCTCGTCTCGCCATTATTTATTTATTGAAGTGAAAACTTCTTTAGCGGCGTTGAGCACTTTTTCTGTAATGGGTATAAAATCTTAAACTCGCGTCAGGACACGTGACCTGATCGAAAAAGCGTAAGACGGATGGAGAGTAGACAGCTATCCCCTCTCTACGGCGCGGCGAAAATGTATGCCTGGGCCTACTGTTTTTAATTTGGCTGTGAGTGTATTAAGACGTACATATGGTATTTTTTAACGGACGACTATTGACGGACGACAAATGTCGGACGACTATTTGTCGGACGACTATTGACGGACGACAAATGTCGGACGACTATTTGTCGGACGACTATTTGTCGGACGACTATTGACGGACGACAAATGTCGGACGACAAATGTCGGACGACAAATGTCGGACGACAATTTGTTGGACGACAAATGTCGGACGACTATTTGTCGTCCGACTATTTTTTTTTTCATCTAAAACTCTTTTTGCGTATGTTCTCGCGACATATGAGATTTTACACAGATATACAGTTTTCACTTCTGCCTGCACTCCCGGAGTGCGCTGTTTTTTTATTTATTTAGTAAGTAAATTATAACTAAAATCTTTCAATAACATTTCTATGTCTTCTTCCGTCCGTCAGTCGGATACTTCAAAAATCGCTACGAAAAATCTTATTTAATGTACCTAATTTATTTAATGTAATCTTATTTAATGTAATATATTCGTTGCTTTCTTTTAACCTCCTTGGTTCGTTGAATTTTATTATCCTGAAAACAGCTCATGGTTGCCTTATAATGATTCGCTGTGTCAGCAAATAAAAGTTTAGCCACTTCAAAAGCACACGCATAACACCTTAATTAGCAAATAAAACCGGAACAATCTGGTTCACTGTAAACTTTACACAAATATGTATGTTTGTTAACATAGGACGGTTTCATATCTTGGATGCTAATTATTTTATTGCCAATTTTTTTTTTTTTTTTTTTAATATTGGCTTGCATTTGACGTCATCTCACCTGATGGGAAGCGAAGATGAGGTCGAAGATGTAGCATGCTGGCCTAGAAGGTACCTATTCACTCTAGACTTGAAGACTCCAAGGTTGTAGTTATGTGGGAACAGCGACGCGGGTAGAGAGTTCAATTTCTTAGCAGTGCGTACGAGAAAGGTGGATGCATGACGTGTCAATACCTAAGTATAGTATTTTTGACGACCTTTAGCGACGCAGGATAAGAATAAGAATTTTTATTGCATAAATTGTGTACAATGGATTAACATCCATTGTTTGTATGGTTAATTGTTGGTACTTAATCTTAAAACTACCTGACGGTCGTTTTAAGATTAAGTACCAACAATCAACCATTGCGGGCATGCAATAAGTAGGTACTTATTAAAAGTACTAAAATAAAAGGTGCTTGCGTACAAAAACAAGTATTTGTTTCGGGTTTAAGTATTTCTATATGTATCCTAGCGTACACACAGAGAAAAATGTTGTTAGACGTACGAGAAATCTCGTAAGTGCCACCAGAACTTCTGTTTGGATCCGTGACAGCAGTACCCACTAGTTGTCTTTACCAAATATTTTTGATTGAGGACCAACTAGAAATTATTGTACACACTACTAGTCTACTAGTATACACAGAGAAACATTCTAGTTACGTTTACTAGGTTATTGTAAATGTAACTAGATATTTTTGTAGTGTATAAAATATTCTAGTACCGATAATTGCGTTTGATGTATAAATCAATTATAGTAATCCTAGACAGCAAAAAGGAATATTAAAGTTAGACTACATTGTCTCGTAGACTACGCGTCAGCACGCTCTACGAGTAATGCAGCACTTATGGCTATAGTGGAGTATAGCCACATATTGCTTTAAGTGCGGAGTCCGTAATCCGTACGCACCCGCGATACAAAACAAAATTTTCGTCTCGACCAAGGTAATTTGATAAAACACAACGATAGCGCGATCTAAAATTACTACTGGTGCCATCTAGTTGCGACTCATGAAACTAAATAAATAAGTAGGTACACAGAAATATAATTATTTAACTAGAATATTCTTGCATTCACAAAAATGTAGTCTTGTAGTTTTAACAATAATTTTGTTGTATATATAAAAGAACACAGTGTTAAATTAACATGATATTCATATATGACAACTTAATTATTTTGTTATTATAACAATTTGTTTTAGTTATTTTCAGAAACAAACAGAATAGTAAGGATAATTATACATTCGTGTAGTAATTAAAATAATGTTGTTGTGGTTACAGGCAACTTCGTAGTGCATTACCAACATGACGATCATTAATCAGAACACTTAACTTCGTTAACTGTACATTTTATTCTAGTAAATGATACAAATCATTTCGTTTATAAAGCAAGAATTATTGTTTTAAAAACAAAATTATTGTAGCTTTGATTTAAAATATTTTTCTAGTGTACCTTATTAAACATTTAGTGAGGTTTAAAATAAAATCGTAGAGTTTACAAGAAAACAGTATTTCAGACTAAAATTGTCGTAAAATAATTTAACTATACAGTTTTGTACTTCTGGTTGACTCCTATTTCTCTGCGTGTAGTAAGTAATAACCGGGAAAATAATTAATATCGTACAATTGACCAATTTCAGAAAAATCCAATAACCCATAATAGATTGTTTTATTCTATAGGTCACCTAGATTTGAAAATCACTAACAGTCAATCGTAGAGTAAATAGATAGCGTCACAGACTAAATAATTGAATAAGTCAAGGAAAACGTCTTTCACTTTTCAAATTATACTTCGATTTGACCGTTGTTTCGGTCGAAAATAGAAGGTTGGAAGTTAATAATGAGCCTATTATTACTTACTATGCTGTGGTTTCACCCGTGTTTAAACGTTGTACGCAGGGGCCGAGATTTTTTAGGTAGAATCACTGTCACTATCACTTCACTACATAGTATAAAATAAAGTCACTTTTCGCCGTCCCTATGTCCCTATGTCCCTTTGTATGCTTAAATCTTTAAAACTACGTAACAGATTTTGATGCGGTTTTTTAATAGATAGAGTGATTTAAGAGAAAGGTTTATATTTTACGTCCTTTACCCGCCCCGGCTTCGCACGGCCATATTATGTATGTATTATACCATACATAATATAGCCGTGCGAAGCCGGGGCGGGTCGCTAGTTTAGCCATAAATAAGTACTTACAATTGTAATTTTGACATTTAATTTTGTGTTTAAATTGGAAAAGCCTTTTTTTGACCTATGCCTCTTAAACACTTTTCGTTTGTTATTTATACCTATATCATCATCCTGTGACTGATAGTCACAGGACATCCACTGCTGAACATAGGCCTCCCCTAAGTACTTTCATAGCGATCGGTCGCATGCCTTCTATGTCCAACGGTTTACGGCCACGACGTCGGCGTCGTCTGTCCACCTACTGTATTACCGTTATGGCAAATAAAATTTATTTCTGAGGGTCAGTCGGGTTACCACAGAAGTCATCAATAGATGATTTATTTCAAAGGAATACCTATTTCAAGTTATATTGGAAATAATTTAACTGTCACAATCCAACATTCTTCATTCATTCGTTCAATTCCCACGGCTCAGAGTAAATTTTCCGGATTTCTTTAGATTTTAAGGTAAAGATTTTACTGACTTCCTGTTGTTTTGATTTTAGATTTAAGATTCCGAGAAATTATTTTAATTTTTCTTTTTCTTTGCAAATTATTTTGTATTAAATACCTTAAAACTTTACTTTGACTCTCTCTCGATTAATTAGGAGACTAATTATATCGAAAAATAAATTGGCCTTTCTAAAAACAACTGGGAAAATATTTTATTATTATAAACTAGCGACCCGCCCCGGCTTTGCACGGCTACATTATGCATGTATTATACATACAAACATTTCTCTTGAACCACTCTTTCTTTAAAAAAAAACCGCATCAAAATCCGTTGTGTAGTTTTAAAGATTAAAGAACACATAGGGACAGACAGTTAAGGCGACTTTGTTTTATACTATGTAATTATTTGTTTTCTGCAGTCAATAGTTAAGTAAATTCTGTTACTCACTTGCAAAGCAAAAATTACATTTGTCAACTCCAAGAGCTTCATACAGGGCCGTCAAATCTAACAAAAAAAGAGAAAAATAGAGAAAAAATCTAGCGCAATTTACTCAGACGTTTGCCAACATCCCGCCTTCATTTGTTGACTGTACGATTTTTCCACTTTATCCTCGCTTTGCGGTAATCTCATCATAAAATATTCACCGCTAAGTCGACGCTCAATTTCAGTTTCTCTGCACTCCGACAACCCTAATAAAGTGACCGCAGAAAATGTTGTGTTCTGAAAATCTGTGTAAGTGCTACCGAGCGCTTAACTTCGTCAGCAACCTTTTGTTGTAACCAGTGTCTAGTTAAAATATTTGCGTCAAGTTGTAGACCAAACTGAAAATGTTCCAAGCAAGTATGTTTTGTTTGTCCAACAGTCCTATCCATTTTAGAGTAATAAGGGTGCAGAGCGATATGAAGCTTGCATTACCCAAACTATTTCTTGGAGATATCAATCAAAATTAAATCAAAAATCAAAATCATTTATTTCAGACAATTACAGTCCATATTATGTTGTTGGTACAAAAACTTACGAAAACTATGTATAAGGCAATAATAGAATAAAAAAAAATATAAGGCATCACGAAAGGCACAAAAATCCCAACTTAAAATATGTCGATCATGGAGCGCAGCATACTAGGTTTGAGGCGTATAGATAGAGTCTCTAACATCAATTTGCAACAAAAAACAGGTATCGCAGACGTGGGCCAGAAGACCGCCCGACTTAAGTGGGAGTGGGCTGGCCGCGTGTGCCGAATGCAGACAGAAAGATGGGCAAACAAAGTCACCCAGTGGGTCCTTCAAGACGGCAAGTGTTTTCGAGGTAGACCTAAAAAACGATGGCACGACGATTTGGATGCATTCGACGCAGAGTGACCAAAATTGGCTGGAGATCGGGACGCATGGAGGGAGATAGGGGGAGGCCTTTGCCCAGCAGTGAGACACAACAGGCTAATAAAAAAAAAGAATCACGAAAAATCAAAGTACCAGTACTTAAAATGGGTAGATAACAATTAGTTGATAAAGATAACTTCCTTTTTTTTAGAAAGTCGGTTTAAACAAATAGTCATAATTAGGTTACACTTTGTACAGGATAAGTATGCGGTTTTTGAGGGCTCAAACGCGAACAGCTAAATTGGCAACCTCACAAACTGGCTAAGCATAAACTTGAAAAATCAACCTCCGTAGAGTCATAGCCATCTAGATAAGATAATACGAGCGAAAGATAAAAAACAATTGTAGGACGCTTTACACAGCGCCATCTAGTCTCAAGCTAAGCAACTAGGTTTTTGTGAAGAAGAAGACTAAGGGCGTGTTCAGATGACACGCGTTGACCACGCGCCCGCCACGCTCATCACACGCGTTGACCACGCGTTGAACACGCTCTGAAATTTGTTCTATACATAATTTGAGTCTTATGACACATCAATAGATCTCAAATTGCATTTCTGCAAGCAGGCGCGGGGCGTGCGCGAGGCGTGCGCGGGGCGGGCGCGGGGCGGGCGCGTGGCGTGAGCGGGTGGACTTGATAAATGCAATTTGAGATCTATTGATGTGTCATAAGACTCAAATTACATATAGAACAAATTTCAACGCGTGTTCAACGCGTGGTCAACGCGTGTGATGCGCGTGGTGGGCGCGTGGTCATCGCGTGTCGTCTGAACGCGCCCTAACGCATGATTTTAACACAAAGCTATAACAGCTAGGTTTAGAAATATGATTTGCACAGCGTTCATAAATTACGAGTATACCTTGAAGGTCAAGATTTTCGCTTCGTAAAAAAATATTAAATATGGTTCTTCAGAATTGACGAGAGATTTTTGTAGTAGGTTATCTATAAATATAAAATTTAAAGTCCTGACTGACTGACTGATAAATCAATAAACAGCTTACCTAACCAATGGATGAATCTGGCTAAAATTTGGCTTTTAGATACAGCTATTATGATGTAGGCATCCTCTCATTTATTTAGACTGTAGGTACGTACGTACAGTCACGTCAAAAAATACCTACCTATACCTACATTTCTTTAAAACATTGATTATGTAAATTACATCACAGGCTGTGGTAAAAATATTTAAATAATCAATCAATAAACATAAATAAAAAGAGTGTAAAGAAAGTCCTATAAGAATAATTAAAGAACTCCTATGTGCACGAAGTCGTGTGTAAAAGCTAGTGCAAAATAAACTAGCACATGCTGTTGACGTCTACCGTTCGTTATTGTAACTTTAACGTTTATTAAAAACTGTATAGTTAGACGCAGTGTTAGTAGGTACAAGTATTAGTCAACGTGGTTTTATGATATTGGAATGGACACGCTTCCTTTACTTTAACTGTCTGCACTATAAAATGCAGCCAAGGATAACTGAATAGTCAGTACAATAATGCGTTTAGGATATTGTTGGGGTTGCCACGTTTTTGTAGTGCGTCCGGTATGTTTGCCGAGGCGCGAACCGATGATTTTCACGCTATAATGAGAAAAAGGAGCGCCTCACTGTTAAGGCGTGTACGTGGCAGCCCGAACGGTATCCTGAGCGTATTGTCTGAGAGGTGGGACTCGCCGATGTTAAGGAGGTGGATGCAGTTGCATGCCAGTGGTCCTTCCTATATTTAATTCTATAATCTCATAATATATTTCTAATACCTAATTTTTATGATTTTAACTTTTTGTGACATGTAATTTTTTTTTAATTTTATTTCTTCTATTTTTATTATTTTTTGACATTAATATTGACATTTTTCTTTTGACATTTTGAAATTTGAATTTGCATTTTTAATTTTTTTTATTTTTATGGATTTTTTAATTTTTTATTTAATTGTTGGAATTTGTTTATTATTAGTATTTTTTGATTAGGTATTTATTTTTATTTTATTTTTATTGTAACGTATGGATTTTATTATCTGAAATAAATGAATTGAATTGAATAACCACTGGTTTAGATAAAACTGTTGATAAACTATTGTATCACGGGGCTATGGATCCCCGGACCTTTGGAAGGCGTGCGTGGAGCCGAAGCCAACACGTGGAGATCCTTTACAATACAAAGTATAATAGCAATCAATGGGGTGATTATCCCTGTCTACATTATAAAATGCAACCAAGGACAACATCCGGTTTAGTTCCAACTATTGATAAACTATTTATATTATTATAACCTATCTGCTAAATCACACAAATCTACAATCCGATAAAGGCACTAAAGATTCACACAATAACCGATATTATTACTATCATTGCAATGACAAATGTCCATTTCAACCGAAATATGCACTATGGATTCCAGTCACATACGCACAAATCCATAATCTTGGCTATCGAAGCGGAGCTGAAATAATAGCTGTCAAACACTGCTATACCATAATCTTACCATGTTATCTATTCAGTTGAGGATGGCGACACTATCTACGTAATATTATAGTTCACACACTACATCTTTAGTTCTGATTTTTTACACCTGACCAGGTTAAATGGCAATACCTTACGCCTTTACAAAGTTTTATGTTCCGTTTTTTGTGGCGCTAGCATCTTTACATAGTCAACGCAATATAAAAACCGTCTAAATATATTTTTAGTTCCAATTTATTCCACTTGAACAGTTAAATTGGTATAGCAATATTAGTGATACCTCATGCCGTTATCATAAATCTAAAACAATGCCTCTTCCAGTCACCTATTAATATTATACCTACCAACCCCATAATATATTTTTGAGACCGCAGCGTTTTTTAATTGTACCCAATTAACTTTATTTCAGCCCTTAGCTTTGGGAAGCCAATTACATTACCCCGGTACTCAACCCGGAGAAAAAATGGGAGAAAATATAAAAACAATTAAATTTATTTTTACACGAAAATTTTAGATGCTATAAGATGAAAATTGATTAAGATTGTCGGAAGTTACTGTCTTTATGAAATTGTTAAGAGCTCTCGATAATTTCGTTTTGGGAATCTCATAAAATTAATAAAACAAACCTAGTACTGTGTACATAAAATATACAAATTATTTAATATATTTATAATAAAGTACATAGGTACTTAAAATAAATTACTATATCCTCTTTGAAATAAACTATAAAAGAAACAAAATGCATACTTACGTATATTGCAATTATTAGTGGAAAATAAAGGTTTATACTTAAATAACAGTTTGTACCTACCATAATTTGGTTTAATATCTGCCATCAGTGCACAGTAGGGCACCACTGATAAAGAAGCCGAAAAGAAAAAGAGTATGTATCTAGTTACTATTTTTTTTTAAATAAAAACCATGTCTCGAGTTAATATTTCTAAAAAATTGCAAGAACGTGTAAAATATTCCAAATTTATAAGTAACAAATGAGTTAATTGTCCGTTATAAAAATAAATTTCTAAAGTGATATTTGGCTGCCAAATGAAAAGCAAACAAATTATTTTTACGTGCTGGCATAGCTGCTGGTTAATTTCAAACTGTATTTCAAAGTTTTCTCGCCCAAACAATAAATCACGTAGTAAAATATTGTCAATGCGAATTTCTTAAATGTTTTTCTATTTCATTAATAATTCTAGGTACTAAATACAAACAGAATACTAAAATAACCAGTGTCTAGTTAGCAATGCGGCTTCTCTGAATACCAACTATAGGTACTAATACCTACAATTGCTGTAACCGCTAGAAGTTTCGCTACTGTAATTGCTACGAAGCTGGAGCTTGCAAGAGAAGGCCTGTCCAATTAACCATTTCTACAAACCGCATAGTATATTTAATAAGTATTAAGCAAAATAATAGCTATTAGTGAGAGTACAACTTGAAGTGTCTGATCTTAGCTACTTTGCAGGCAGGGGGTTGTGGCTCATGTTTTCCGTGTGTTTGTGCCAATAACTGTTTAAATAGTCATCTAAAAATCTATTGGAAAAAATCCTCTATTAGGTGGCTCATGAAATCTGTGAACATCTGGAACAATCCAGACGTAAGCTGGAACCATGTCTGTAGACGAGAAAACTTACAAATGTAACCATGGGAATCTGTCGACATGGAAATCTATCGACATGAGAATCTGTTCTAATGGGATATTGTAGGCATGAGATTCTGTTCATACGGGAATCTGTAGTATCTATTGACAATCTGTAGACAAGTGAATATGTAATATTGGAAATCTGTAAATTTGGGAATCTGTAGACGTGGGAAAAAGCCTTTAAATGTGTCACACGAATTATTTTCACTGGATAGGATAATCCCAAATATCAAAGTAATCCGATACGACAGCTATGACCACACTGCAAGCTCTTTGTGAGACAGCATTCCAAAATGAGACACAAAATCCCTTGAGTTAGCGCCCCTTCTTAATTTTAGAATTTTAAATCTTCATTTCACGCTTATCGCACTGCTAAATAAATGCTCTTTATAAAAATGTTTGGAATACAAGCGGGACTAAGAGAAAACAAAAAAAATATTCAAGATTGTGTCAAATTATATCTTTTGCATAATTAAGGATTTTTCTTTTCGGTTGAATTTTCAAGGATATTTTATTTGTTTAGACTTGAATTTACAGAAATGTTTTCGTAAAGTTCTGTAGGTTATTAGCTAATTTAGCTTTCAAATAAGAAAAACTTAAGTAAAATTAATAGAAAATAAGCTTTTCATTAAATTGCTTGCGAAACTATTTAAGCCTTGGGTTTACGGTTTTTTTTACACAGCAAATACTTTTAGACAATGTAGGAGTTGATATTGATTTTTGCCGTGTAGTCCTCAGCATAGCTAAGGGCCGATCTTCTACTGTAAGTAGGTATCTTAGCAGGCATTTGTGGACCTAATGCTGAAAAGGAAAAAAAGGGTGGAGGGAGGCAGAAGGATGGCACAAGGGGCGATAACCTAAAATATTAGACCGGTACTGCTGACACAGCTGTTCTTACAGCAGCCTCTAAAAAGCAGCTGTTCTAAGGGAGTTCGTAAGATTAACCCTCAAATACTGAAAGGCTACTTATCTTAAGTGGCGATTAAATTGATATTTAAGTGTGATGACTAAATAGGATAAGAGAGTTTTAAATATACCCCTCCCCTAAATTTTGAGAGTCTATTGATTCAGACTGTTCTGAGAGAGACAGTTCATCATCATCATGTTTTAGATGTATGCCTCTCTCCTAAACTGTTCTAAGAGCAATTTAGGAGAGAGGCATTTATATTTGAAAAGATGATCGCTGACATTCGGCTATGGCACACGAAGAAGCGGAAGATGCAGATGCTGACTATCGTGCCTTGGGTTACGCGCGTGGTTATTGGATCATGACAGTAGGGTATAAGCTTGATAAGTGCACGAAGAAGCAGAATGTAAAATCTTTATGTAGCTGACATAAATTAATTATTATTATTATTTCGTTTTACGTAAAGTGTACCTATCTCCTTTTTAGGGGGTTTTAAGAAAACACGGGCCAAAGCCAAGTGCGTTGGTGTTGCAAATTAACTTAATGTGGAATTATTATTATTTAGAAATTTGCGGGTGAGGCGGCAGGTGTTAAGGATGGCTGCTTTTTGTAGTTGTATATATACTAATGGGTTAATATTTAAAATGCTTAGGCTAGTGTGGAGAGTTTTAGGTACAACACCAGTAGTAGAGATAACAATCGGTACAGTACGTGTTTGGTTTACTCGCCATTATGTTCTTATTTCGACTGAGAGTTCTGTATACTTGGCAATTCTTTCTGAGTGAGTGGTGCCCTACTTTTGAGTATTACATACAGTGATGTCTATGAGGTTAACGGATTTATTTTACTTATCAAGAAGTGTTATTATTATTATTAATCTTGAGCATTACCTATCCATCTCAGTCGTTTATGTCGTTCCGACAATGCAGTGCAAATAATATAATTTGTATGAAAACCAACTACAAAAGAAGATCGCCAAAGTACGAACCTAGTATGACAGTCATAGATCCCCAAGAACGTCCAGACTCACGAAGTACGAAATACCCTCACAATAAAACCACTACATTAAAGCACAGCGAAAATCCGACTAAGGATAAAATATCCCGGAAAAGTATCTTTTCCTTTTCCCAGATCGCTTTGTGGACGGAAAAAAGGTTCGAGGTAAAGATATTTAAATTATAGAGCAATAGCGTAAACATCAATAACTTTACCAAGTAGGTACCTTCAAGACCCCCAAATTTTACACGACAGGAAAGACAGACGCAGGCATTCCATTCTCTTGTTGTACGAATAATGACTGATGAAGCAATACGCTTAGTGCGAGTGTCTGGGAAACTTAATTCGTAAAAAGTACACAAGTAGAGTGCATAGTCACATGCGCTTATGTGACTTGCCGTGTAACTCAGTTGGATACTCAGTAGTATTATGAATTAGTGGAAACTTTGTTGGATTAAGGGTTTTTTATATATTGTTATAATCCAACTAATTTTATAAATATGAAAGTTTGTGTGTGTGTGAGTGAGTGTGTGTGTATGTATGTTTGTTACTCCTTCACGCTAAAACCACTGGACCGATTGCGATGAAACTCGGTATGTAGATAGCTGGAGACCTGGATTAACACATAGGCTTTTTATCCCGATATTCCCACGGGATCTGGACTTACGCGGGTGTAACCGCGGGGCGCAGCTAGTATTGTTATAAATTTTTATATCATAGTTCTGTATGTTTCCCAAATAAACGAAAATAAAATAAGAGCATCTGTGTATCGCTATGAGATAGAAACTCGCTTAGAGTCACCGTCGCCATTAAAAAAAAAATGCATCTATAAATATTTTCAAGTTTCGAAGGATTATGATTTATTTATATTGCATTTGTTATTTAAATATCTTTGGTCCGAGCTACACAAAATTTACTTTCTACGTGTACATGAATATCATTTATTGATTGAGTTTACACAGCAAGCACGCTGTTTTGTTTACCTTCTTCTTTTCGTATACTTTGTGATTGTTTTAAAAGATAAAGAAAGTGTAGGGCAGACACATACGCAGTGTAGCGCTCCTTTTGTTAGGGCTAACATAAACCATAGACTTTCGATCTACCGATACAAAATTTCGCGTCATTTTTAAGATTAGACAAAAGGTAAAAACGGGACCAGATTACTAAGACTTTACTGTCCATTTGTCTGTCTGTCTGTCTGTCTGCCAGGCTAAACCGTGATAGCCATGATAGCCGATCTCATAAACCTTGATAGCTAGACAGTCGAAATTTACACAAATTATGTATGTGTTTCTGTTGCCGCTATGACAACAAATTCTAAACAAAAAAATATACCATACCACATGGTACGGAACTCTTCGTGCGCAAGTCCTATTCGCACTTAGCCGGTTTAAAAAAATATAGATAGAAAAACAAATTATATGTACAGTATGGGTCATAAGTAAATGATCAATTTGCTACAATAATACTATCAACAAGTATTGGAGTTACGACCTTCTTCTAATAGACTTAAATACTTGAATTAAAAGTACTCAGTGTGATTATTATTTTCAACATGTTAGCTATGTCTTTAGTTGGCCGAGTGGTATAAGCCGCCACCAATCGACGTGGGTTCGATCCACAGGTTACGTTGTTATAATCTACTCATGTGGTTATAATGTTCAAATAGGATTGTAAACATTACGGTGGGCAGAGACTTTTGACCGTGGATTGTACAACCTGTAGTACAATACACAAAACATTTCAAAAAACAAACAGACGGACAAGAAAGTGATCTTATAAGGGTTCCTTTTTTACTATTTGACGTAGGTACGGAACCCTAAAAACGAAAAGTTTATTAACTAAACTTTTTACAAATAGGCAACTTTTTTCGCCAATATTTTTACTACTCCTAACCTAATCCGGTAGGTACCAAGCCAGGTTTTTGGGTCAGGATAGAAATAATCCCCTAAGACCGTTCAATACAATTTGAAAAAATGGAATACATATTTCGCGTCTACAAAAAACTGAATGTCTAACCGACGCGAACGGGTTTGTCTGTAATCCGCTACCGCCCTTAACAGCAATATTTGAGATAGCTAGATTTTTTATCTATCCAATGTATTTATCATAAATATGTCCTTTTAAATACCTACCTTTTGCATTAAAGACAAGCGTATACATTACCTATTCTTCTTCTTCTTCTCGTATAGTGGTGTGGCTCACCTATCGGTTCACCCACGTAAGCCCCGATCCCGTGGGAATATTAACATGAAAAGTAACCTATAGCCTTCCTCGATAAATAGACTATCCAACATAAAAACAATTTTTCAATTCGAACCAGTAGTTCCTAAGATTAGCGCGTTCAAACAAACAAACAAACAAACTATAGATAAGTGCAGACGTAGATGAATAGGTTTTGGACCAATTTTAATAAAACTAGGACTAGAATTAGGGTTAAATTGAATCCTTATGAGTAACATAAGCTACCCGATATTTCCACAGAATAGAATTTAAGCGTAAATAAAGATATTCTTGAGTATATATTTATTATTGCCGATCAAGTATCAAAAGGGGTTTCCTACAGATCTAAAACAGTGAGCTATTTTATACCTAGAACTAGCTGTTGTCCGCGACTTCGTACGCGTGGTAGTTTTGTTTTATATACTAAAACATTCCCCTTGAATCACTTTATCAATTAAAAAATCGCATCAAAATCCGTTGCGTAGTTTTTAAGATCTAATTATACATAGGGACAGAGAGACAGCACTAAGCGACTTTGTTTTATACTATGCAGTGATGAAGTATAGAGCCAGTGTTACCAACTCCGATTTTGAAAAATGCGTAGGTCCCATCAGAAAAGTTCGTGGATTTTTCTGAGTGACATGAAGAGGACTAAAATTTGTGTTTTAAAACTCTGCATTTAACCTGCGCGCGGACCGTACCTAGTTCTTTCTTATGTTTATTTTCTCAGTTGTGTTCAATTAAATGGAAATTTGATAGATATCAAAAGAACTAAACAACAGCAATTATTCCGTCGAATCGATACATATTAAGAAACTTTGTTTCACTTGTGCTTAAAAATAATGACGAAAGTAGTATTGTGTTGGCGAAGCGAGTGTGCTTTAGTATAAAACGGAACTTTTATTGACCTTTTTTTAGCTTATGAAAAGGAAATTATGCACATTCAGCTAAGAGTTTAGACTACAAATTGAAAGAAAATACCTAGATTTAAGGACTGAAGTTTGTAGGTTTGCAGGATAGGCCTAAAGTACGTAGATCTGCGTAAAAAAGACGTAGAGTTGGCAACACTGTATAGAGCTACGTAATTTGAATAGCCGCACAATATAACCATCGGCATCATACTTTGTACCCTCGGAGAGTACCTAAAAGTAAATTTTCTTTGTTGTGTTCATGATTGATGAGTATGAAGTGTGAATTTATTAAATGTAAAAGTTTTTTCGCGTAATGTAGCTTGGTGTTTCGACTTTTATTTTGTTGGAAAAAGGCAAGTTTTTTTGTTTAGGTAAATTATTTGCTGCAGGGACTTTGGTAACTTGTAAAATCAAAAATTTGAAAAAAAAAAATTATGTACAGTCGGCTGCATAATTGCAGCCCTCGGTAGAGTTCGAAAATTACTCTTAAATTATACTATCATATTTGTTTGATTAATTGATAAAGTCTTCAAACTTTAAACTTCACCTAAAGCAGGTGTCTAGAATCTTGCTCGTGTTGAAAACATTCTTATAACAGCCGTTTTGGAGCTGCCTGCAATTATGCAGCCGACCGTACCTAGTACTTATATGGGTAACTACTAACTAAATACTTATAAATAGATAAGAAAAAGTAAAAAAAAATTTGAAAATAATCTGTAAGAAGTTAATTAAATTTTCCAATAAGGTAACAAAATGAAAATATTATTCTTAAGAAAATGATTTAAGGAAATATTTTCTAAGAAATTTCACCATGCAAGCCACATAGCAAGTTCCGTCACAGGCAATTACATACATGCCTGCCACATACTTACTTTTATGAATTTAAGTTGGTATACTTACTTACTTGCTACCCATCTAAATATTTAAAGGAGAAAAAAAGACTCATCACAAAATCTTTAAACCTACAAGAGCTACAAGTCTAAAACTTTGCATTTTTTGGTCGTAAGCACGCACTAAGAAAGATTTTGTTAGAAATTTATTTGGTATTAAATACTGGTAATACCATAATATTATTATTATATTGAAAAAATCCAGAAAAAATTTCTTAAGTATCTTTGTTTTCGTATAGGTGTAACTTATGATTCATCTCAGTATGAGCACTTATGCAGGAAATTTCATTTTCTCCCATTAGTCAAACGGCGTGAAATAGCGGATATGGTGTTTCTTTTTAAGGTAACTTCAAATCAAATTGATTGTCCGAACTTATTGAGTATGATCAATCTGAGAGTTCCTTCATTACTACCCACAAGATCCTTTCAACCAATTTATGTATCTAAAGTAGGTACCAATTATAGTCAGAATGCGTACCTGTGGCGGGCCTGCAACGGTTTCAATGGGCTGGTGGATAAAATTGACAAAGATCTGGACTTGTTCAGTACTAGTGCTGAGACGGTGAGGCGGCGGTTGGCTAAGCATTTCTTTGCTGGTGAATGATGTCTATTATTTTCTTTTTCGTTTTTAATTTCTATCATAATGACTTGTAGGAGGTATAGTTGAAGGAGATCGCTCACTCCTTATCTTATTATATTATTCTATTTTTTATTCGTGAGATCCTGTAATTGGCTTTCTATTGTTATACTGTTGTTAAATCTTTATAATAGCTGTTGGATTTCCAAATAAATAAATAAATAAATAAATAAATATTTATTCAGAATCTCAATGAAATAGGCAAGTTTTTTTTATTTGGCACTAGGGTGACCATATATTTTTTTTGCACCAGGAAAGGTTAAAGTTCAGGTTAAAAAATTAAAAAACCATGAAGTTTGAGTTAAATCTTAGTTTAAAAAAAAACTTTCAATGTGTCATAAAAAATATCGTTTGTATTCGATAGCACATTTATCCTGGAATACTATCCAAAAAACAAATTGGGATAATTCCCTTCATTTGGAGTTTTGGCATCACAAAACCTAAAGAACGGAGAGATTTTTTTTTTTAAATGGCGGATATCTTGGAAACCGAGAGACTTTTATGGAACATAACTTTCGTTTTTCTGATCCGGCACAGTGTCCTCTATCCGTAGGTGCCCGCTTGGCCATTCATTACGGGACACCCTGTATATAAAATTCTCATGTCGCGGTATTAGTTTCCAAGCTCTACCTAAACGGCTGAACTGATTTATATGAATTTTTTTGTGTAAATTCCTTAGGTCTAAGAATCGAAAAAATGTTTTTTTTTTATTGTTGGCAAAACAACCTTTGCCGGGACAGCTAGTTCTATGTATAAATATTCATATTTCCACAAGACAAAAACAAAGAAACCAGAAGAAACCTTAAAAAGCAATAGTCATCCTCATTAAATATAATTACGATTCCGATATAATACGCAATTATGTTGCGCGAATCTTCGGTTACAAGAGAAGGGTAGAGAATAAGGATTCAGCCAGCCTTGGGGGAAATCAAGTGATCCCTGACACCGGCGAGCGGTTCATCGAGCAGGCCTAACCGCCTAATGCCGCCCTATTGTTAGGCATTAGGGTATTATAGCGATGTTTCACGTAATAGCGTCGTTTAACTTAGGCACTGACATGGACAGAACATTTTGTTATATTAATTGTCTTCTATTAATAAGAATAAGTAAGACTTTTAAGGCTTTGCTCTCATTGTGGAAGTTAATTATCTTTTGTGATTCTGGTTGAATGTTCTTCATCACTACATAGTATAAAACAAAGTCGCTTTCTCTGTCCCTATTTCCCTTTGACCGCCTAAATCTTTAAAACTACGCAACGGATTTTGATGCCGTTTTTTTAAATAGATAGAGTGATTCAAGAAGAAGGTTTATATGTATAATACATGCATAATATAGCCGTGCGAAGCCGGGGCAGGTCGCTAGTTTAATATATTTTCTAGTTACACTACCCATAGAAAGTTTGAGAATTGCTTAGTGAATTTTGTAAGGCCTCATGATTTAAGGTCACTGCATATTTAACGGGATTAAACCTCGGACAGAATGGAGACGTGACGTGCATGTTTCCTAAAGTATTCGTAGTTTTTAAACGACGATTTCTTGATAACAGCGTTTTCTTGACAGCGTTTCATATAAAAATATCACGTTCCGTCCGGCACGGAAAAAATCACGTTACGTATGCAAGCGACCTCTAGATAGTTTATATTTTTTATTAATAATTATTTTCCCGGGTCTTAAATCGCGTTTTTTTTATATCTCTTACCTCGACGTTTCGACTATGTTACAATAGTCATGGTCGCGAGGAGACTATGGTAATTACTATAAATACAAATCGTGTGAGTTTAAAAAGTTTATTCTTAAATATTATCGAATGTTTTGCCGCTGCAAAAAAACCCCTCAAAATACCTCAAAATATCCTCAAAGTCAGCTTTTGGTATTCCCAAGAATATTTTTGCAATTAAAATGCAATCGGAATAGTTTTGCTTGTGATTTAGAATATTAACCAGAATCTACCTTCTGGTGTTTGTAACTAAATGATCCAACATAATATAGCCCCCTTTCTATCAACAATACCTTACGGGGCATGAGACTATTCAAAATAATTCACTTTAATGACAGTGTCCACTCTGAGACGTGGGTCTTCGACCAATCTAAAAGGAATTTAAGTTAATACGCACCCCTTACACCGAATACCAAGATTTCCGCTTCCGATACAACGTGTGGTAAGATTCCAACCCATTGTTCATTACACATTGCTCTCCGACGAATACTATCGTTATTAGTTAACAGAATAGAACAAGCAATGGTTTTGAATTTAGTTTTAGGTTATGTTATGTAGTATAATCGGTTTAAGTTAAGGCCCGATTCGTGTTTAGTGATGTGAATGGTCGAACGGATAAGCGGTATACGTAATGTTTTCACATTCCGATCAAATTGTTGGTGATAAACTCCACTATAGAATAATCTATTATTAAACTTTGTTTGAATGAATAAATATTGCGGCTTCAAGCTAAGCACCCAACCCCCTTAGACAAGATTGCTTTCTATTAGCGATGTCGCCAATTGATAGATTTAATTGTATGACATTGACTTAAAACATTCTATAAAGTTAGCCTAAGATGGAACTTATCCACCATTTTTCTCTGACGCAAGACTACGTGACTTTTCATTGGCTTGTGTCATACAAAACAATAAAAAAAGTCTGTGGATTGGCTAATAACATCGCTAATAGATAGCAATCTTGTCTAAGGGGGCAGACTAGAAACAAATATCTGTAATGGTACTGCTCCACCTGCTTTAACGTTAACGTAGATGTTAATGTCCAACTCGTTAAATAAGGCATTAAAAATGCGCGTTGGTTAGGTGGCATCCATTTTGAACCCTCATTTTCAACCCGCAAATATTTTTTCCATGTTCTACCTAAAATGTGTTCCATTTTCTACCCCCAATAATTTATTTGATTATTTTATCCAATTTCTACCTAAAATGTATTCCATTTTTAACCAGTCTTTTAATCTCTTACTTAGGTAAAATATACACGAGGTATAAAATTGTTCTTAATTTTATGCATTTTTATAAGTAATTTAGTACTTTGTTTATATTTAAAAAAACGTTTTAAAAGAAATGTGTTTAAATAAATGCTAAGAGAACAATTTCCTACCATACTATGATTGATAATTTGGGTGATTTATTGTTAATTTTTGTATAATTTAACATAGTTATTATTATTATTATACGTCCTGTATCACGGGGCTATGGAGCCCCGGACCTTTGGAAGGCGTGCGTGGAGCCGAAGCCAACACGTAGAGGCCCTTTACAATAACAAGTATAATAGCAAACAATGGGGTGGATTCTAAGCCGGCGATTATCCCTGTCTACACTATAAAGTGCAACCAAGGACAACCTCCGGTTTGGATGAAACTATTGATAATCTACAGGACAAAACTACTTGAGCTATTGTGATGGGATGGTAGTGGACTAGATACTAGGGAACTATGGATACTATGGCACCTGCCGTAACAATGTCCAATAAACACGTAAAAATGGCAGGCGGAGACTCGCCAACTCTCAGACTGGGCCACCCTAATTAGCTGACAACCTATTATTATTATTATTAGACATTTGCTATAAGTCATTCAGAATTTTATTGTAATCTTATAATACAAGTTCTAAAAAAAACTTGTAAATAGATACTAAGAAAACAGTTTACAAAGTACCATAACTATGACTGATAATTAAGATAATTTACCTATAGTTGATTTTCTAAAATTAAATTGTTGATTTATTCGATGATTAGTCA
The DNA here is from genome assembly GCA_907269075.1 of Idaea aversata. Taxonomy (NCBI): domain Eukaryota; kingdom Metazoa; phylum Arthropoda; class Insecta; order Lepidoptera; family Geometridae; genus Idaea; species Idaea aversata. The sequence goes on from OU026096.1 coordinate 3,779,116, forward strand.
TTTATAAGTCATTCAGAACTTAAAATATAACTAAAAAAAAATATTAATTAGATCAATGCTAAGAAAGTACTTTTCTACCATATCGATGGTTGATTTATTGTTGATTTTAATGTTAATTTTAAGCATAGTAATTACGCAATTTTGTAAGTAGGTTTTCTAGTATTAAAAATGAATGCTATATTATTATATTATAAACACTTTTATCGAAAATATGGATCTATTTTTACCGTCGACGTTACTTGAGTAATAATTAGATAGGTAGTTAGGTAAATACTGCGTATTTGGGTAGAAAATGGACTATTGATTTGCCGGGGGTTGAATATGGAGGTTTTTTAATCAAAATTATGCCGTGGGTTGAAATTGGGGGTTTAAAATGGATGCCACCGTTGGTTACATTTAGGTTACAGCACCTTTAAGAGGAAAGGGTACCGGCGCTCTCTCCATACAAACGTAGTCGACTGTTTCCTATAACTGCCATGACTATGCCCCTACACAAGACATAGGGACAAGGTCATGGCAGAGGCTTTACGCTACAAAAATATTTGTTCGAGTGTCATTAGCCAGGTAAGAAACAGTCGACTGCGTTTGTATGAATAGAGCGAGAGAGCGCCGGTACCCTTTCACCTTAAGTGCGTAAAAACACGTTGATGTGTCAAAAAATCGACACGTGATCTATACCTTAACGTTTGATGCCATTAATAATGCCGTTTGTAAATCAACACATTAAAGTGTTGGCCACATCTATGTAACGCCTTAGTTAAGATGCTAATTTACGGGTTAGGACGCAAGTGAATCAGTAGCATAAGATAAGACCTACATATTTCTTTTAGGTACATAAATAGGTACAGTACAATCTCACTAATCCGGCACTATTAAAAACCGGAGGGTGCCGGATTATTGGAATGTTCGGATTACTGGATTATACTGAAAAAATCACCAATCTCCATTTTATTATTCAAATCTAGTGTCTTGTGTTTGCGTTTATTTGTCATTTTTAACTATAAACTATTCTCACTTGAAAAAAACAAATACGTTAGCACGTGCACGTGATAAGTTTTGAGGTTAGACTGCTAGTCGACGACGCAGCGACCAAGCGCACAGGTATAGAGGGGTGAGGGAGGCGTGGGCGGAGGGTGCCGGATTATTGGACGTGCCGATCTATCGAAGTGCCGGATTAGTGAGATTGTACTGTACTTATTTGAGGCGGAAATCGAGCCCGCAACCTTTTGCATCCCTGGCTAAGCTTCTGCATCGCACTTTGCTAGGCGCGACTGGCGAATGCCTTCAACGCAGAAGATTCCAAGTTCACTCAAAGAAATATTTATATATACAGATATTTATTTCTGGTCTGGGTGGGACAAAAGAAAATTATATAAGTATTTTAATTGTTGTCTGGCTATCATAACACAAGCCTTGTTGCTTAGCTTGGAGCTAGATGGCACTGCATCCAATGTAATTATACATTTATTTACGACGAGGTCAAATGGATGTGATTTGAAGAGTGATAAGTATGAATCTAGAAGGATGGAGAAGAAGAGGACGGCCTAAAATGATGGATGGACTGTGGAGGATATCGATAAGCTCCTATTCTAATGGAAAATTAGTAAGTAGAATTTTCCGACCATTCTGTAATCAGAGGCGATTTTAAAGCTAATAAATACGTCACAAACACGCGTTTCGTTTCACTGTGTTACAAATGACTATACTTTTTAATTACACTCCCATGTCGACAGTTAATAAGTTTCCTAACAAACATACACACAAAGCCACGTAGACAAAGCAAGGGAATCACAAAGGACGTCACATTTGTTCCTAGCAGAAAAATAAGTATATTTACAGACCCACTAGCTACTATTCCGATAGTAATAGAGTTGAAAATTGGCTGATTCCAGGACGTGAGCGTTGTAAACACTTGGGAAAACAATAAAAATCGAAAATGGCACTCTTTTTCCTCATCTATTGTTTTTATTTATGTTTTTATGAGCGTACGGTGTGAATTTAAAGGTCTTAAATTCTATTTGAAAACGATGACATTGTTATGTTACGTATGAGCTTAGTGTTAAGCTTGGTATGTGTTCGGTATTGAAAGCTTAATGGCATTTCAAGGGCAAAATGTACGTTTGTAATGGGAGATTATTATTTATTTATTTTTGGTTCGATATGACTTACGATTTATACGTTCGACTTTTAAAAATTTAGTTCTGATCCAAATGTATCCGAGCTAAATTTATTTAAAAAGTAAACGTATTAGTTTCTTAAAAATGTCGTAATCTTCTCAGGGAAAAATATTAAAAAATATTAAGATGATTTGGTACCTTTCCAACTCATTTAAATGAAAATTAGTTACTTACCTACCTATTTTTGGTTTGTATTTTGGAGTTTATGCAAACCTAAACGTCTATATAATAAACCACACAAGTCAAACAAGTAAATTTTATAATTTACAGTGGTGGTCATATAATTAAGAACGATTTGAAGTTCTAGAAGTTTTTTATTTAAATCGTCTCATACACAGAAATCTGTACCTTCTGAGAAGCAACTAGTTATGTTATAAAATAGCCACATGAATAGAGCAACGTAGCTTATGAATAAAGAATAAAATCGCTAACTATTTTTTACACATTTTATATATTTGACTAAAGTAACACATTCAAATAGTACTGAAGCTGGACAAATAATTAAGAACGATTTATTAAACTGCCCGGAAATTGTTTAGTATGACACTTACATTTAAAAAATCACAATAATATGTAGTGAGGAAAATTTTAAAAGAAATTTAATACATTTTTAACTAAAATTAATAGTCAATAGCATATCCATGGCTTTTAATTACTGCTTTACACCGGCGAGGCATTGACTCTATTAATTTTTGACATTTCGCAAGAGAAATAGAGTTCCATTCTTCTAAAAAAACGTCGTACAGCTCTCTTAAATTTCCACACTTTGTATTTGAAACCTTTTTCTTTACTTCGTACCACAGATTCTCTATTGGGTTTAGATCTGGGCTGTTAGCTGGCCAGTCTAAGACAGAAACTGATTGCGCTGTAAGGAATTCCTTAAGTGTGCTTTGGATCATTGTCATGCTGTAATGTCCAAATAACCGGTAGAACGTCTTCAGCATAAGGTAAAATTGTTTCTTCCAGTATATTTTTGTATTGGAACTGATCCATGTTACCTTCTATCAACTTTACAGGTCCCACACCATGTCCAGAAAAGCACCCCCAAATTTTCACATTTCCACCACCGTGCTTTAATGTAATTTTCGTGTACTTAGGGTCAAATGCTGTATTCGGGGGACGTCGTACATATCGTTTTCCATCAGAACATACTCTATTTATTTTCGTCTCGTCAGAAAAAAGTACATTTTTCCACTGTCGCACAGTCCAGTTTTCATACTTTCTCGCAAATGCAAGCCGGGCTTGCCTGTAGCAAAGTTTCAACATGGGTACCTTTCTTGCTATCCTACCGTGCAATTTTTCTTCTACCAAACGTCTTCGAATAGTGCGTGCTGAGATTGCTGAAGGGTTGTTTTCACCAAAATATTCTTTTCTCAGCTCATTAGACCCTTTAAAAGGATTTTGTTTTGCCATACGAACGATGTTTCGGTCATCTCGAGGAGTCGTTTTTCTCTGTTTAGGTACACGTGGAACATTCGAAGTAGTTTGATACGTAGCATAATGCTTTACAGCGTGGAAAACCATCGTTTTTCAACATTGAAAATGGTCGGCTATCTTTTTATAAGACCAATTCTTCCAGCGAAGTTTTATTATTACTTCCCTTGTAGATTTATCACAACTTTTATTTTTTCCCATTGTTTTTTCATAAGAAGCAAGGTTTTTTCATAAGAAGAAAGACTTTTAATCTTTCCAGCACTACATGGCGCCAAAATTATACAAACAGTAACAAATCGACTGAGTGTTCTCTATTTAAATTTGAACAAAGGTATACACTATTTAGCGTTCTTAATTACGTGACCAGCCAATAAATAGGAATACTATGTTTAGAAGTAGTGTAAAAAGTTTGTCTATTTATTTTTAAGCTAATCATGTGTATCAATAAATACAGTGGTATTATGGAAAAGTTTTACGATACCGAGAGAAATAAAAAAAAATACATGCAATTAGTTTTGCGTCCTATTTTGAAAAAATCTTCCTTTTATATCAGCGTTCTTAATTATATGACCACCACTGTATATAAATAAATAAATTGACTAACCTACTTAGTACTTAGATTGTAAAATTTAGGCGACGAATTGAGAACCTCCTCCTGTTTTAAAGTCGGTTGAAAAAGGCAAGAATTGGAATGCGAAAGTTCAAAACTGTGTAGTAAGTAAATTAGCACATGATTAAACTCATGTGGTATTAGCGCCCTCCTCCAGAACTTTTATGTTTGATGTTTACCGAAATATAAAATTAAACTGTAGAACAAACAATAATCTAAACATTACATATTATAAAACATAGACCGTCTGTCTGAACGCGATAAACTCAAAAACTACCGAACGGAATTCCATCCGGTTTTCACCAATGGACGGAGAATCAAGCGAAGTTTATCCGCTTGACCTCTACAAGCTTTCTACATCCTGTATGTTTTAGATACTAAGTAACGAGATACTCCATAAAATATAACTTATCAAGTAAGTAAAGTACAGTCGGCAACTAAAGTAAAGGCCCATCGTAGAATTAAAAATATATTATTAGAATGTTCTCAACTCAGGGCTTTAAAGTCCTGCTTGATTTGAAAGGACTGAAAAAACTGAAAAAATTATAATAAAATTTAGATTTTAGGTAAGTACATTTAATCTAGATGATTATATTATGTATACTTCCTATCTGAAAGAATTTATTGATTTTAGTCCATAATTAAGTACAAATAAAATTAAAAGCAAATAAAACTAAAAGAAAATCACAATCATTAAAACAACAAACAAATAAATCAATACAAAAATAACGAATTATTTAATATATATATTTTTTGAGTCATTTTTCTTATTTTTATTTTATGTCATTTTAAAAATGTGATTAAGTGAATAAATGATTAATCTAGGAATAAATGTCATACTTATGGAAAATAACTAAATTAAAAAATCATAAAAACTACAATTAAATAACTTAGGTATATCTAATCAAATAACCCGCCCCGCGACACTTCTGGCACAAAAGATGCGAGAATGCAAGCTGCATTCCCCCGTTGGATGGCAATGGCCAATCTTTGAGCCAGGAATGCCCCGGAGTGATGATTATTATTATTTTTAATCCAGTATTTTTAATCCATGGTATTCGGAGCGCTGTAGCGCCTGGGACATAATGTATTAGATAGGGTAAGCTTGCCCATAACTTATACCACCCTCTCAGCTTAGTCGATTGTGTCCAGAAAAGAACACGTTAATAAGTCTAGGACGCGGTTGGTTTCATTACGATGTTTTCCTTCACTATAATATTAAGAGCGACGCGGACGTTAATTAACGCCCATAGATTAACCAGTTAACCAGACGACCCAGTTGGCACAATGGTTACCATGCCGGACTGCCAAACACAGGGTTGCGGGTTCAATTCCCGCCACAGACAAGTATTTATACTTAGATATTTGTCTGTGGTCTGGTTGTTTCTATGTATTATAAGTATATATTTACAAAAGAAAAGTATATAAGTAGTATATCCGTTGTCTAGCACCCATAACACAAGTCTATAGTTACTTAGCTTGGGGCTAGATGGCGATGTGTGGAATGTCCTGCAATATTTATTTATTTATTTTAATTTTATAGATTCATGTGAAAAATCCAAGGTCTTGGTTTCGAATCCCGACCGACCTACTGCCACTTAGGCCAACTAGAATAATAAAAATGGTTATCTGTAAAGTCGATTTACGAACGATAATTTTACGTGATAACGTCATACGAAAACATTGGTGGTAACCATAGCAACGTTGCTATGATTACTTGTCAATAATATGACGGATATCGTCACACTTTTTTGTGAGTGCAGGTGTTCTTTGATTTGTAAGTCATTATTACGTCACTAATAATAATTTAAGAACTCTACGGTGGTGCTCCACTTTTGTTGCCAACGATACCTAGTTGGACACTAGGAAAAACTTTGTTTACAGTCGACATTTCCTAGCCTACAATTCATCCGGGACGCTGTTTCTTTATCTTTCAAATGGAGAATAGGTATCTAGGGACGAAACTTTTAACTATAATTCAGTGAGTTTGATCGTTTTTTATTATTGTTATTTTCTTTTGTCTATTTACTAGGAAAACTGTGGAATATTTCACACAGATAATGATTTTATTTCGGAAAGTTTACTTTGAAATGACCATTCCAGGAACGACCGCGATGGGATGCGCTAATAAAAATATGCATTACATACGTTCCTACGATTTAGCCCCAATTCAGTACTAAAATGTATCCCATTTTATCAAATAAAAACGAGATCTTAATTATTAATCCCAAATTTCTAAGGTGCATTTACTACGTACACATAGCAAAAACTGTTTATTATTTAATGAACGTGTTAAAATAATAACAAAAGAAAATCGAAATTAAAAACAAAAGAAAATCGAAACCGAAACAAAAAACGATTGAAACAAACTCAAAAAACGTTCGAAATAGAAACTAAATACGATTAAACCTACAAAATGCATCTAAGTTTCTATACCTATTCAAATAGAAATCAAAAACACCTACATCGTCTTTTTTTTTTATTAAGTTTGGATAAGATTAGAAAACAAACAAAATATAATTTTCGTTTTCAAATTAAGTATACCAAATTAAAGGAAAAAAAATAAGCTACATAGGTAATATACAACAACATTTAATAACAATTCTGCCATGCAATAATTAACAATTTTAATTATAGCACACTAGCAACCCGCCCCGGCTTCGCACGGCTATAATTTTATGCATATAATATTATTACACATATCACTACATAGTATAAAATAAAGTCACTTTTCGCCGTCCCTATTTCCCTTTGTACGCTTAGATCTTTAAAACTACGCAACGGATTTTGATGCGATTTTTTTTAATAGATAGAGTGATTCAAGAGGAAGGTATATGTATAATAAATGCATAATATAGCCGTGCGAAGCCGGAGCGGGTCGCTAGTATATACATATATTAAACCTTCCTCTTGAATAACTCTATCTATTAAAAAAAACCGCATCAAAATCTGTTGCGTAGTTTTAAAGATTTAAGCATACATAGGGATATAGGGACATAGGGACAGAGAAAGCGACTTTGCTTTATACTATGCGAAAGGCGTTTTGCTTTTGGCTCCCAGTTACGCCTTAAATAGATTTCTTTCCGTCTATCATTTTACTATAGACACAAGAGGGAATTGGTACCTACATTTTTGTCGATGAAATTTTTAAACCTAGTACCTCACGTCCTTGGAGTGCTCTTGGGGGAACTTCTAAGCCTAGAAAGTGCTCGCCTTGTACCTAAGTGGTTTACTGTCTTTATTATTTCACGTAACGCTGGCTTTTGTATGAAATATCTTTTAGTTGGCTTAATAAACTGACGCGTAAGTTCTATCTTGTTTTCCCATGTTAATAAAAGAGGTTAGAATCGATTTCACTACGAAAACTTCGAGTTTTACTTGCAAAATCCAGTACCTAATTGACTCTCTGTTATAAGGTTAAATTTTACAATCTTATAAATATCTTTGGAATTATAAAATTGAAGACACTTTATTTAAAATTCAACGAACCCACAACCCCCGTTTACCGTGGCGGTGTTCTGAATCACTGAGTACCAGGGCCATATGCCCCACCAGTAGCTGCACCGGATCGAATTAAAAGGAAAGCTATCTTTCCATAGCTTTTGAATTTTCGAATTGACTTAGTCCTTACTTAATAAATACTTTGACTCCTTCGTTATCCAATGGTGTAATCTTATTGAAATTCGGATGTGAATGATAGATATGGAGCTGCAACACGAAACTGTATACCCCGATTTTGTTATCATTCGTTTTCTTGAATCGCATTGCTATGGAAACAATTTTAAAGACGTATCCACGTCAAAAAGGATTCTACTCAGCATAACATTGTGGTGGTAGACACCAGCTGATTTTCACAATCTCTTTGAGATAAATAAATATTGCAGGACATTCCACACATCGCCATCTAGCCCCAAGCTAACTAACTAGAATTGTGTTGTGGGTGCTAGACAACGGATATACTACTTATATACTGTTCTTTGGTAAATATATACTTAAAATACATAGAAACAACCAGACCACAGACAAATATCTGTACATAAATACTTTTCTGAGGCGAAAATTGAACCCGCAACCCTGTGTTTTACAGTCCGGCATGGTGACCATTGTACCAACTGGGTCGCCAACCCAAGATGATCGACCGATGTATGAAAGAATGAGAAATATACATATAAAGAAAGAAAGCAAAGAAAGAAAGAAAGCATTTATTGAGTACAAACACACGACAAACACAAGAATGAAGAAATGAACATGACAATGAAAATTAATTACAAAACAAAAAAAAGTGGTAAAGAAAAAAAACAAACAAAATATATGAGGAGTCGTGTGCCGTGTGTCGTGTCATATACATTTTGTGATAAACATTTAGACAAAGAATATTCTGTGACTAAGCCGTATGTAACTGCCCATGACGCATGTGTGGCTTTTCAATTGTTTCAACATTATTGTAACACAAGTTTGTTATTTGTTCCGAGAATATTTAGTTTAATATATCGGGTACCTAACTAAACAATTACGTAACAACAGGAGTTGTAAAAGTTTAGAGCCTTTGGATGGCTTCCAACATGTTAGTTCACACACGCTTTTTGTGATTCAATTTGTACGGATAAAAAATATTTCAGTGTGTGGAGAAAACTATTTATGCCTTTGGATTTACGTAGACATAAAAAAAATATTTAGGCTAATGCAGTACCAGAGAGAAATAACTTAATTTCTCATTCCGCCTATTTGTGCAACGTTTTACTCGTTTTACCCTTTATTTTTCTGTGTTTTTACTTAAGAGGACGGGTACCGGACGCTTTTTCCATACAAACTCATTACAAACGTAGTCGACTGTTTTCTCCCTGGATAATGACACTAGAGCAAATATTTTTGGTGCATAAAACTTATAACTGCCATGACCATGCCCCTATTTTTTTTTTTTTTTTTTTTTTTTTTTTTTTTTTTTTTTTTTTTTAATTTCTATGATAATTTTGGGGCATAGTCATGGCAGTTATAGGTTTTATCGCATAAAAATATTTGTGCTAGTGTCATTATCCACGGAGAAAACAGTCGACTACGTTTGTATGGAGAGAGCGCAGGTACCCTTTCACCTTAAGAATACCGATTTACTCTATGCTAATATAATAAAACTAAAGAGTTTGTATGTTTGAGCTCATCTCATAAACTACCGGACACGAATATTTTTTTTATTTCATAATCTACTTATTGATGGAGGGAGGGAGGGAGGGAGGGAGGGAGTCATTTTTTCAGATCCTAAACTTACGTAAGTAAAACAGTGAAAAGAAGCTAATGATGTAATAAATAAAATTGTAGGTTTGTAGGTATTTGTTTGAGGGCATATTTCTGTGGAACTATATACTAGTCGGATTTGAAAAAATCATGATGTGATTTACATTTTGATAGTCCGATTCTTGAGAAAATCTATTGACCTTTTTTTCAGATTCCAAAATCACATAGGTGAAAAAGGCTTAAGTATGGTAATTTTTTTTAGATCCAAAACTTCCATACCTAAGGAAAACCACGGAAAGCTGCTTGTGATATAGTAAAAATTGAGATTGTTTGTTTGAACGCGCTAATCTCTTAAAAAACCAGTCGGATTTGATTTTTTTTTTATCATTCGATAGCCCAATTCTTGTGGAAGTTTTTAGACTTATTTTCCAATCCCGATCCTGGAATTACGTTGATAAATCCGTACAGCGTAGTTAGTACCTATGTTGTATGTTTTGAGTGTTGTGCCAGTAAAGAGTTTGTCTATCTATTATGGAGTTGTTCAGTATGTCGATTCCTAGAACATCGACGCAGTGTTGCTAAGCCCATCATGTTGATTTCTTAGCATTTCGTCCGAGCATTACGTCGATTGCCCATCACGTAGACGCAGTTTTAATACTAAATACAGTCGAGAACAAAGCTTGTTTGATAACTTTTATTTCTGTTGTAATACCCTGGAAAAATGCGTACTATTAATACATGAGTACTCATCCCTTCACTATCACTACATAGTCTAAAACAAAGTCGTCCCTATATCTCTTTGTATGCTTAAATCTTTAAAACTACGCAACGGATTTTGATGCGGTTTTTTCAAATAGATAAAGTGATTCAAGAGGAAGGTTTATATGTATAATACATGCATAATATAGCCGTGCGAAGCCGGAGCGGGTCGCTAGTGTGCTATTAAAATACAAGTCGTGTGGAATTAAAAGGCTCCTATTGTCTTTCGTTCGATTAAGGACAGATTCGTGTTAGGGCTGAAGAAGAACAGTCATGTTCAAAAAGTGAAATAGAACGATGAGTATCGTTCTAGCCTTATAACTAATAGCATAGTGCAGACTACCCAATACCTATCTATACCAACTGTACACTTAGCACCGTCTAGTGTCACCCTTATTCGAGAATTAAACAATGTTAGGTGGGCACAAAGTGAGTGGAGTGGCGAGTGGCAGCGAGGCCCTCCAGGCTGAGGGCTTTGTTCGCAGACCGGGGGTATTTCTTTTGGTGTTGGTTCAAACTTTGAGCTTCAGGCTGGTCGCTCTTTCAAGCGTTTTTGTACGAATTTTATTTCGTGACTTCCTAGTTTTATTTATCAATCGTCAAAACAAAAGACGATCAATTCGAACCAAGATTGTAACTAGCTTTTGCCCGCGACTTCGTCCGCGTAGAAGTCGACCAAGGATCACGTTGTCCCACACAAAACTAATTAAAAGAATTTCGGGAAATCCTTCCTTATCGGATGCCTACGTCATACAAAGAACACACCCTCTAAGTTTCAGGTCTCTACGATCAGCAGTTAAGCTGCGCGTTGATCCGTCAGGACAAAGCATTTTATGTGTACGAGTCAGGTACGAGTATAGAAGATAGAATAGTGTTGATTATGCTTGGACTGTTGGTTTAAAAAAGGCAATAACACGTAGTTCATAACTTATACCACTCGGAGTGCTAGACAGGAAGCGGGGTTCTCTTTAAAGCAGCCACACAAGATTGCTTTTGTACAACGATGACTCGGTCCGACAGCGCTCGAATTATCTTTAATTTTATTCATTTCCAACCGAATTACTCCGAACAAGTAGGTACGAGTAAGTAAACCTTTGTAAACTCTTCGGAAAGAGACGATTAAGGTAAAGTATACTTACCTACTTTTCAAACTTTGGTGATCAGTGATTTTTTTTTGAAGCGGGGAAAATCTTTTATTTTAATTGAACTGGTTTTCGTGTTTTACTGCTTGTTACTCCGGTGAGATGGGGGCAGAGAAATTTGTATATCTTAGTGCTTCTATTATAATTCTAATAGTTAGGTAGTTCCAAGCTACATACCTATTTAAGGTTCTATTTAACTATTAAAAAAAAACCGACTTCAAAAAACTTGAAAACAAACACTTGAAAAACAAATCCTGGTAACAAAAACTGAAAAAAACCTGAAAACAAAAACTAAAAAGTGAAAAATAGTCCATTTCGGGTCACTAAAACAGCAGATAACTGAAACATATTTAGAAGTCGGACTGGGTGACACCATGTTTCCTATATATCTCTCAACATTCAATCTAACCTAGAATAAACAACCTCCTCCTTTTTTTGAAGTCAGTTAAAAACAGTTTCTAGGATAAAGATTCTTAATAAAAAATAATGCTCTTATATAAGTTTGCTGTGTATGTGTATTTAAACTATAACATTAAGAGCACGCACAATGGCCCAAATAATGAGGCTAAGTGCGGAAACAGCCCCGTAAAACTAAAACTAAAAGAGCAAAGATTTGATTGTTTGAATTAAATAGTCACCGAAACTACTGGACCGATTTTAATGAAACTTATTATGAGGATACATTGATTAATTGGAAGTGTCATTGGCTACATTTTTTTCCGATATTCCCACGGGATCAGTAGTTACGCAGGGAAAACCGCGAAGTGATGCTAGTGCTGTAGGTATATAGACGTAAAAACACAAGTATATAGACGTAAAAATACAAGTATATAGACGTAAAAACACAAACAAACTAACAAAAGTTGTGGAGCAATTTTTAACGATAACTTTTTCGATTGTAATCCGTGTTAACAAAACGACTAATGATGCTTATTAATACAAACTGTAAGGGAGTGTAGGTACAAGGAAAACTTACGCGTGACTGATCCCTTCTAACGAGCTTATATACGTCTTTTGGTGTTAAGAAAAGCTTTATTGCAGCCACAAAGGTAATGCCCCTCCGAGCAATAAAAGTCAGGCCAAAGAGAAAGGTAGAACTAATGGTAAAATAGCTGATAGATAGGCTACGATTTTTTTAATATTTCTTACGATACTCAAATAAATCTATACCTACTCATATTTTGACCGTTTCGAGGAACGGGCAGTACCTGTACTATAAGTGATACGTCAGTATCAACGACGATAGAAAATCGACAAAGTACGATGGTAGGATGGAAAAAAATGGTTGTCTGTAAAGTCGGTTTACGAACGATCATTTTACGTGATAACGTCATAATTTAAAATGAAATTTAAAGTGAAAAATAACCTACATAATTTGAAGTCGGACAGTTTTAGGTACATCTAGGCTATAATGTGGCTTTCCTACATCACTACATAGCATAAAACAAAGTCGCTTTACTCTGTCCCTATGTCCCTATATACCTACCTATATATGCTTAAATCTTTAAAACTACGCAACGGATTTTGATGCGGTTTTTTTAAATAGAGTGATTCAAGAGGAAGGTTTATATGTATAATACATGCATAATATAGCCGTGCGAAGCCGGGGGCGGGTCGCTAGTATAAAAATGAAACCGGCTAAGTGCGAATCGGACTTGCGCACACAGGGTTCCATAACATGTTGTATTTGGGAGGCCTACTCTAATTTTTTTATTTGTTGTTATAGCAGCATCAGAAAAACATTATTATGTGAAAATATCAACTGTGTAGCTATCACGGTTCATGAGATACAGTCTGTTTACAGACAGACGGAGGGACAGTGAAGTCTTAGTAATAGGGTCTTTTGGGTATTTTTTGGGTACGACACCCTAAAAAACAGGCCATTATCACAGTTGCGAATAAAAGAAAAGACTTGTTAAAATAATAAAAAGTTAACAAAATATGTGTTTTAAAACAGAATAAAGTAAATATTTTTTGATGATGTTTGTAAGAATTTTAGGTTATGTTTACAATTTATTTACTTCCGAAAGGGCAAGCAAAAGACTTTTAACCTATACAGCCTCGTCTGACATACAATATTTTTTAGGGTGTTTTGGGGCATCGGGGGTAAAAAACAAAATATAATGGTATGGAAAAACAAAAAAAAACACAACTCAATTTTTAATCGTTTTTTAAGACGTTATCACTTAAAATTGTCGTTCGTAAACCGACTTTATAAGACATTTCATAGACAACCATTTTTGCTGGAGTAAAAACTCTTTGTTAGTTGTTTTTTTAATACATCTAAACAGTATAACCCAGTTAAATTAAGAATGTTTCATCTACAAAACTTGTAATTAGCAGTAAGATACGAATATAACTTTTCAGGATAACTTATTACACTAGTACATATTATGGTCACGCACGCGTACATAATACATTAGATTATGATCCTAAAAGGCGGTTCAATAAGATCCACTTTATTAGCAACTGTGATAAAAAACATTTTTTAAGTCTGTATGAGTTATTTTTGAAGTAACATATCAAGGTCAAAATCTTATAAGTTAGTTAAGATAGTACGTAGTCTTAGAACCATAATAAAGGCGAGGTCGACCCGGTTTAGATTACGTTAATAGTTCCCGGTAAAGTCTTTATAATCCAACTTAACCCGTGCTAAATGAGCCGTTTAAAATTACCCCTAAAACCCATACACTCTGTTGGTACACATATCTACTAATATATTATGTAGATCTAACATCCCTCTGGTACACACAGCTGTCCCCATTCCTTGCTATTTTCCGAATTCTACCACTTTAAAACAATGGAACGAACTATTTCTACCAAAATCTATGAATTTTATATGTTCCTCAGATACTTATTTACTGTTGAAATAATTTAAAAACTAATATTCTGCATGTAATAAACGGCCACCTGCCACATTAAATAAATACTAAATATTTCGTAAAAATAGGGAAAACTATATTTAAAAAAAGTTACTTATTACCTAATCAAATAAATATTTGCTGTATTGCCAATCTGAAATTCAATCATTTGTTTATTTTCTTGTTATTTTGTCACTAAGGTTTAAAAAATATTTTAGTGGCCCTTATCAACTCAGGTCAAACCTTATATAAGTAGGTACCTTATAACTTAAAATTATTATCGATTTGAACACAAAATTGGAATTAGGTCACTCCAATATTAGGAAGATAATCGTTAATGTAAAAGCTTTTTCGATATAAAAGTGGCTGTGAAATAAAGATAAATTCGTTAAGTAGAAATTGATTGAATATTCTGCCAATGAAATTTGAATAATTAATTTCATTTATTATACGGAAAAGTATTTAGAAGGTAAGATGAATTACTATCTATCTAGTGATAAAAACTTCTGTCCTGGTAGGTGTTTACAATGTTAACTACTTTCTGCCCTTCTATAGTTGAAATTTCGAGAAACCCTTTCGTAGCCTTTAGAAACATTGGTGCAATTTCCATATTGTACAATTCCATATTGGTACAATTTCACATTTGTACAACAATAATTCCATATTAGTATGTAGGTACAACGACAAATTTTTACCCAGTTAGCTAAACCGTGGCCACTGATTTTGTAAGTTTCCTATATTTACTTTCTATTTTGATGAGATATATTGAACCAATATTAGAATTTTACGAATTGCTCATTGTAATGTAAGTACTGATAGTTTGTGTAAACTGAGAATTGTTCGAATTGCGATATTGTACTAATGGCGATGCTCCCATAACAACTTATACTAAGTTTTTTAAGTACAAACTTTTAAATGCCGACTTCATTAAAGAAAAATATATTTTGATAAAAGATCAGTGTCATGGTATTGTGTCATCGGGGTTTAGCTGCAAATGACCTGCAAAGGAAGATAACGACAATCGAATATCTGAACTGACTTTCTAAAACAATGAAAAAGGAAAACTTAGTGGATAATTACACTTTAACACACGTTACCAAACATATCTTTAAGAGCAGCGGTTTATACTGTGCGATGATATTAGCCAGCCAGGACTTTCAGTTTTGTATACATAGTCCCACTTCAAGTCAAAAAGTTACATCCCTGGTGCGTAGAGTCAGGGGCAGCTCAAATAGCATTCTGAAAATGATTTCAGATAGACTGGATTGTCCTTACATGAATCGGGCGACGGTTTTCATGTGGAATACATCTGGTGACCAACATTCGTTTTTAAGATTTATTAGTTTTTACTAACCCTTATGGATCTTTGGTCTGAAATAAACATATTATATATATATATTTTAAGTTCTTGACAGTTATATTTTACTTGAGTGCTCAATAATAATAAATATTTATCAATAATTTAGATAGTAATTAAAAATTAATCAGCACAAAGTATAATCATGATATACCCACAATCCTTAGCGCCAGTAATTGCCTGGTATAATTTTAATTAATATCTTAGGATGTATCAAATTTAAAGGGGTTAATAAATAATAAGTTACCACGCTACGTTTTACCGCGAAATCTGAATTGAGATTTTGGGGTTAAATTAGCATTTTAGGCAGTTATTGTAAAATATTTCTCTTTGTAAAATAGAACATTTTGTTTGTAAATAGTCATCGTTTGTTATGCAGCGGGTATTTACAGTTGTAGATTAGGGTTTAATATAGCCTATTTAAAACCTTGACCGTTTAAATGGACGTTTTATAGCTGATATGGAGATCAAGGTTTTAAAACGAACAATTAATTGGGCAATTTATTGACACAAAATAAAAATGTCTACTCGCTTAATCAGGGCCACCAGCAACTTAATTAAAAGAATCATGAGTTTTCGATACGCGGCGCGAGTAGGAATTTTCAAAAATGACCCGTATCGTGCGATAGAGAGAATTTAAGTTCGGACGTAATTGCCTTCATTTTGTTTTCAAATAATGTTGCGGGCCGTAACGTTTTTACCCCCTTTATCCTTCACAAAATGAAATAAATTTGGTCTCATTTAATTTACTGCATCTTATTCTAGGTTTATCCGTTTTTCTTTTTTGGTAATTCAGTTTAGTCTATTAAAAAACAATTGAAACGCTCGATGAAGTTTTTAAGTCAAAAATATAGATACTAATAACTTTTATCTTCGGCAATATTTCTTTAAAATAAAAACGGGTAAACCTAGTTTTCCATTAGATTTAGAACATTTTCAAAAATTATCAAAATCGGACTTCGTTTATAGGGGGAAAACGTTACCGCTTTTTTTGTATAAAAAATTTACAGCCTCACACTGGCCTTAAATCCTAAATATATCTTAAAAATATGGAAAACTATATAACAACAGAAGATAAATATTTGGAGATAAAGGTTTCAATACGGACAATTAAATGGGCAATTTATTGACACAAAATAAAAACTTCTACTCCGGTTAGTAGGGCCATTTGACACCTTAATTAAAACTAAAGATGTCGTAAAAATATGTAAAACTGCATAACAACAGGTTATAAATATTTGGAAATAAATCTTTCAATACATACAATTAAATGGGCAATTAATTGGCACAAAATAAAAACTTCTACTCCGGTTGGTAGGGCCATTTGACACCTTAATTAAAACTAAAGATGTCGTAAAAATATGTAAAACTGCATAACAACAGGTTATAAATATTTGGAAATAAATCTTTCAATACATACAATTAAATGGGCAATTTATTGGCACAAAATAAAAACTTCTAGTATTACTCGATGAGTAGCTGCCACTATTTCGTAGAAGTGCTACGAAAAATACGTGTACTCGTGCTAACTGCGCATTTAAATTGTTCACTTGAAACCTAGGTCTCCTATTCAGCTACAAAATTGCAATGAAAACAGACGAGGCTTTAAATAGGCTGTATATAACCCTATTATACAGCTGTAAAAGCTTTATCCGCTGCCTAATAGTTGCCAAACACTATCTAAGTATCCGATTACATAATTTTCCATACAGAAACTAGTAAATTAATCTATCTATATATATAAAAATCAATTGCTGTTCCTTAGTCTGGCTAAAACTCGAGAACGGCTGAACCAATTTAGATGATTTCGGTTTTGAAATGTTTGTCGTAGTCCAGGGAAGGTTTAAACGGTGAGAATCTAGCTGGGCACAGCTAGTTTGTTAATAAAATGTGAATTAATAAACACTAGGTGAGTCATGGTTATTCCTATGGGGTGTTTAGAAATTAAAAACTCTATTAAACTTCAACTGATTAATTAAGTAAAAATTTGAAACTTTCCGCTGTGATTTCATCATTAAGTTTGTGTATGTACCTACGTTATTTTATTACGAATATCATGTTTGTTTATTTATACCAGCACGTGGCAGTAAATTAATTACTTACACAATGAATAAATTTTCTTCTCGTGTAATAACGTGATTACATAAATTTGCATTACGTAAGTCCCCAATCTCAATTTGTTTAGTTATAGAAGTAGCGCGTAACTGTAATATGCTCTTGTAGCGAAGGGTTCATACAACCCGATTCCTGTAGTATCTACCTTAACCTATCTTGTATTGATACAATTTGCTTAGAGTATAGGTACCTATTTTTTGAAGTGAAAACTTCTTATGGCGCGTTGGGCACTTTTGTGGGTGAGCATTTTCAACCGTTCTCGCGACAGATTTTGACGCGACAGATGAGATTTTATTTGTGTTAGTCTTTTTGTTTAACTTATACTGCCATCTATTACACAAATTGAGAAACTTAGTTTCTAGACAGACCGCTATTCGAATGTAGATGGCGCTGATTTAATTTTTTTACTGCCATCTAGCGAATAAAAAATAAGCTATATTTGTTTAAGTGAGTGCTAATAGATGGCAGTAGCAGATCGTTTCAAGAAATATTCTATGAGAAATAACAAGTTTATTGTTTTCACTTCTGCCTGCACTCCCGGAGTGCGCTGTTTTTTTTTAGTAAAACTCAATCTGTTTCTTGTTTTTATCTATTATTGTTTTATCAGCTTATCTACCTTCTAAGAAATTTTAACCCTCGCTAACGGTTAGGGCGTGTTAAGGTGAAAGGGTACCTGCGCTCTCTCCATACAAACGTAGTCGACTGTTTCCTCCCTGGATAATGACACTAGCACTAATGTTTTTGTGCCATAAAACCTATAACTGCCATAACTATGACTTGGTTATTTCATTTTCTAATTATCATAGAAATTAAAATTTAAAAAATGGGGCATGGCCATGGCAGTTATAAGTTTTATGCACCAAAAACATTTGCTCTAGTGTCATTAGGGAGAAAACAGTCGATTACGTTTGTAATAGTTTGTATGGAAAGAGCCCCCGGTACCCTTTCCTCTTAACGCCACGTCAGTAGGCGCCACACTTCCTCCCAAACAGCCGTCCCCTCGCACCCCGCCATTAGCGAAGTAACATACTAAGTAACGCGATATTATTTTAATTAATTTGTTTGCTAATCCGTTAAGTAAAAATCACATTAGAAAAACGCGTTTATTTTTTTAATGTCCTTTTTAATTGCTTAATTATAAAACAGATTACAATAAATTAGAATAGCCGAAGACTAATTATTTATTAGTTCAACATCTGCCTCTTCTTCTTCTACAGCAGAATTTTAGCCCACTGCAGGACATATGCCTCTCCAATGTTTCTACACACCGTCATAATATCACCAGTCTTCCTGGGCCACGTTGCCCCAACAAAACCTGGCTGGTGATGTACCCACATTAATCTACTAATCTTCCCGATTCTTGGTCTTCATTCGAGAACGACTTTGGTCTACCTTGTCTCCCCTGACTTATATATCAACGCAAGTAAATGGACTTTTCCCACACTATAAGAAATAATTTTGGAAAATTCTCAAATCAAATCAAATCAATCATTTATTCACATTAAGTAGATTAATAAGATGTCAAAATTATAATAAAGTACTTGGCTATTTAACCTCATTTGAGGTATGTGAATTAGTCTAAATTAATAGTGAAATGTCAAATAATAAAATTAAAAGTTATTACATAAAAATCAAGTCAATTATATGTCATTAACTCATTCTATACATTGGTAAATACTCTTTAAGGCTATAAAAGGACTTTTCCGTCAAAAAATTATGTAATTCTCTCTTAAACACTGTGAAGTCTTCAATTTGAGCTATACGATCTGGCAACTCACTGTACATCATGGGAGCCAGTGCCATAAAGCTTTTCCCAAAAAAAGCTGTATTGTGTTTAGGTACAAAAAGTTTATGTCTAAGACGAGCACTATTCATTCCCGTGAATAAGTGAAGGTTGCTTTTAGTAAATATTAAAGTCTCGAAAATAAACAAGCATGGTAATGTTAAAATCTTCAACTGTTGGAACAATGGTCTACAACTATCTACAACTATATTTTTTTGCGCTTTAAAAACAAGTTCTCTGTCTGTATTCTACCCTATCTATCTATGAGTACGAAATCGCGAGTTAATATAAGCTAAGCTATTCGAACTGATGTTAAACTATATATATAACTATTTATAAGATCTTTATGCGGTTTACGGTTCTGTCTATCTATCTAACTAACTATCGTCGTAAACCTCTTGGTTTACGGCGATATTTTATTATTAAGAGCCTGCACTGTCCCACTGCAGGGCAAAGGCCTCTTTCCATCTTTCTTCCATTGATCACGATAGGAGTCAAAATAAATAAATAAATTGTTTATTTCACTCACAATTACATAAACCGGCTTACATGTAGGTAGGTAAAAATAAAGTTACAAGTAAAGTTGGTTGTTTTTGCAATTGTGAGAAGCTGGTGTCTGATGTAGGTATAAAACCTGTATTACAGATCACCAGGTTCCCACCCCTGGAAAACGGCAAAACGTTTAACGCTAATTTTATATAAATATAAATAAACAAACACCAATAGGTGTGTAAAAGCCTATTGGTAAAAAACCAATAAAAGTGCTTAAAAATTAGGGTACTTTAAAATCATCTCGCCATTGTCGCCTTGGTCTGCCGCGTGGTCGTATCCCTATGGGGGACCATTCTGTTGTTATTTTAGCCCAACGTTCATCTGACATGCGGCAAACATGTCCCGCCCAGTCGTATTTTAGCTTAGCGGCTTTTTGGGAGATGTCAGCAATGCGAGTTCTGGAGCGCAGGTTCGTGTTTCTGATGCGATCGGTGACGGCGATAGTTTTTGTAAAATGAGCAGGTCCGATTCTTGTCTTTGCTACCTGATAACTCTCAAAGACAATATGGTCTGAACTTCATAATTGCACATCGTTCATAACTGTGTTAAAAAATTATTAAAACACGGAGGTTTGGCGGTAGGCGGGAACTTTATCGCCAGTTTTATAAAAGATTTTGTTTAAAAAACACGTACATTTTGAATGTAAATAAGGAATCAAAAGATGTTTTATTTAACTCTTCTTGACTAATTATTAATTAAAATAGAGGAGGCGGCTTTCCGATCGCTCGCGGGCGTTGAAAATTCACGCCCACGCCATTCTACGACTTGTCCGTTTTCTTTAGATGTTTTTCAGAGAGTTAAGCTTATAAATACCTTTTTAATTTACTCTAAAGTAAAGAACAGATGTGAAATTATAAATACTTCATGATTTGTAAGCGGGGGTTGGTAATCCAACCTCTTTGGTTTTTTCAGTTTAATGAATTAAAATAAAATAAATAAATATTGTGGTACAATTCATACAGCGCCATCAAGTCCGAAGCTAAGCAACTAGACTCGTGTATCTCTACTCATGTGCTCGTGTTATGGGTGCCAGATAACGGATATTAATACTTATATAACTATTCTTGAAGTTTGTTGAAAAAGAGAGTTTTTTTTATTATTTTTTTCAACTAGTAAACACCAATCATTTTATATCTTGTTTTGTATTAACCTGTTATCACGGTTTAGTTAATTCTAAACGGTTTTCGTGAACAACATTTATATTTTGTTATAATGAAAACACAGATTTAACAATTTCCACCTTCATCTAAAATAACTTTTAATTTTATTGTAAATAACCTCAAGCCAAGTTCGTTCTTGATTGTTTCGGAAAAGTTACCTACCTACGCAATCTACCGACTTTTCAATCAGCCGAGTTTATGCCACCAAAATGGCGTATCGTGTCTTGCTTAATTTCTGTTTTTATGTAAAGAAGTTAACATAAGTTTAAATTGATTTCGTACAGGTGTAGTTATGTGAAGTGAAAACCAAAAAATAAGTGATATTTGTGTGATATTTTCTCACTGTCGCAGAAAACTCTACCCGAAGCTACGTTTAAAAGAGCGCATAAAACGAGCGATGATGAAAAAAAGAAGCTCCACTTAAAACGTTGTCAACTCTACCACCCACATTCGCCAATTAATTATTCTGACTCTAAAAATGAATGAAAGATGGAAAATTTACAAAAACTAGATGAAAAATGACTTGACTAATACAGAAATCGTGGAAAGCTTGAAAGAAAGAAATTACGTTTGGCAAGTTATCGGCCGACGGAAGTTTGTGGTGTGCTTTCACCCTAGCGAGAACTTGCTTCGACTTCGTTAATTAACTTACATGTACATGAAATTAAAAACGATGTACTAACAAATTTTAGTGTTTACTTTATGGATAATGTAGATGGGAAACTTTAACATCGCCCGATAGCTAGATTTTAAAAGTTTTTCGAATAGACCTAAGTATCGACCTAAGTATTTCGAACTTCTCCATGCTTCAAATGCCATTATTTTTTTATGTACAGTGGTACATAAGAAAATAATGGCATGGCCCACTAACTCTTTACTCACACACATAGATAGGGGTTTGTGCTTTGTGGGAGTTCGTATTGCTCGCGTCCGTTGGATTTAACCCTCGATGTCCCACACGTGACCTCGGGGTGGTGCGAACCGCTATCTGCCTCGCGTTATGAAAGAAAGCTTCTGGCCGAAGGACGTGGTGTTCCGTCGCTTCCGCGGACAAATTCCACGCGAACCTACTAAGACTAAAGTGTAGTTTCATGGAAGTGCTACTAACATAGTTTTAAGTTATCTATTAATACTTTCAATTTATATTATAAAATATGTATGTTAGTCTATAAGGTATGTATCTATGGACCTCCGTAGCCTGAAATAAATGTTTGTTTTTTTTTTAAAGGAGCAGTCTCCTGGTGGAAGGCTTCGGCCGCGGCTTGTTACTACCCACAGTGATATCGCAAAGCGGGGAGATGTGGAAGACGGATCGGAAAACTTCTCGTTCCCCTACCGTTATTACTCGCGTCCCTCGAAGACTCTGCTTATTTAGGGGTCTTCAAGTCACGAGTGTATAGATATAGGAGTTTATCTTTTAGGGAAGCGTAACATAAGTTGTAACAATCTTAGATGTCATCGTCACTGGTAAGTGAGATAGTGGTCAAACGCTAACTTATCTATTATCAAAAACATAATTATTAAGGCACACATCGTTTTAAGCATCGAGTAAACGATTTCTACAAAAATCGTGTACGCCAGTCACCAAGGAGCACACCATAAACGAGCTGCTGAACATTGAAGCTCTTCATTTTCTTCTGCAATTGTAGCCAGAAATAGTCACTGTGACCGAAATTGGTCAAGGAGACATCATCCATCATATCGACCGCCGACTAAAACTTTCTGGTCTAGATTTGTTAAAATATATTTAGAATATACAACACTTTCCCGGCGAATAACAGTTTCCGTGGACCTTTCCTGAAATTTTCACTTAATTATTTTTTTTAACAAAGACAAGTTAAATTAAAATGAGCTAGCTACCCGCTGCGTTTTACGTGATCACAAAAAACTGTGTTTTAATTTTTTGACCGTGCCGTGCAACCTAAACTTGGACAAAGATTAAGAATTATATTACAGGAAAGGAAAAAATGAAACGTTTGTTCTTTTATGATGAAAAAAAAATAGTGGCTCGGTGCGGTGTTAGGGATTTTTATGTTGTAGACTTTTTTGTTTTAATGTGAATTAAGCACGACACGGATCTTGTTTAGTTTATTTTGTAATAAAATAGGTAAAGCTGTATGAACTGGTACGAAAGGTTGCGAAAGCCTGCGATAAGTTTTTATTTTTACCCGATTACGGCCAAGCCTGAAGTGAGGGTTATGTTTTTGACCCGTATGTTTCTTTTGTATCAGTATGTGCAGTGTACCTAATCACTACATATTATAAAATAAAGTCGCTTTTCGCCGTCCCTATGTCCTTATTTCCCTTTGTATGCTTAGATCTTTAAAACTATACAACGGATTTTGATGCGGTTTTTTAATAGATAGAGTGATTCAAGAGGAAGGTTTATATGTATAATACATGCATAATATAGCCGTGGGAAGCCGGAGCGGGTCGCTAGTAGTAGATACTTTCGACTTACATCCCGAAGGTTGTGGGTTCAAATCCGTGCACCAATGGATTTTTTGTACGAAAATTTAATTTTTAGTAAAAATGTATGTGCGCCTATTCCTCTTACGGTGAAGGAAATCATCGTGATTTTAAATCCGTGACTATACAGACGTTGATAAGTTCTTTTTTGTATATATCAGAGGGTGAGATAGGTGAAGGGGAAGCTTACTCCATATAATACAGGGCACTGTGTATCCCAGGCACTACCAGTGCCCTGAATAACATAAATTCAAATCAAATCAAATCAAAAAATTTTATTTCTTTGGATGTATAATACCTTAAAAGTATAATAGACCACTTGAAAACGTCTTAAAGTTGCTAACGCTGTATAGAGCATCTACCATCTAGATTAGATTCATGTACGTGTGGCGACATCGTCGCACAACTTTCACATCACTAGCGCTTGTTAGGAGAGGAGAGGGGATATCACTAGAGCGTCTCATGCTCTCCCACTCACTCTCTTGCGCACGACCCGAGAAAATGGCGTCTGACTGTTTGTAAAGCTTTATAATAATTAAGTATTAAACATTAATCCTTTATGAGCAATTAACCATACTTACCTACTGTGTTCTGTTCCGTGTACTAAGTGTCAATAATTACGTCTTTTATGTAGGTACTTAAACGAGTGTTTTATTCTACACATTACAAAACGGGGGACTCAATCCCCAAATACGATATGTGTGTTGATCTGTTCCCGCATATTTTCTAATTTCTTCTAAGTCTTTTTTTCTTTTGTTATTTAGTTTGCTTGTGTAAATAAACGCTTAATTTATTTATTTCGTAATGTGAACTGGGTAAATTAAAATCACAATTAGTAAATCATTGAATTACGTACGCTCCGTCATATTAAGTCGCGCAATTTCTTCATTTCTTTTTTTGTGTTATCACTATCACTACATAGTATAAAACAAAGTCGCTTTCTCTGTCCCTATATCCCTATGTATGCTTAAATCTTTAAAACTACGCAACGGATTTTGATGCGGTTTTTTAATAGACAGAGTGATTCAAGAGGAAGGTTTATATGTATAATACATACTTAATATAGCCGTGCGAAGCCGGGGCGGGTCGCTAGTCACAAATAAAGTTAAAAGGTACTTACTAATTTAATAACGTTTTTTTATCTCGCCCCCAAAATTTTACAAAATTTAGGTATCCCGTATACTTACTAAATTTCATGAAAATCGTTGGAGCATTTTCCGAGATCCTGATTACAAATATATATATACAAAAATTGCTCGTTTAATGCCTGAATACTCAAAAGTTTAGGGCTCCCCTAAATATGTAAGACGCTCAGCTATCTTATTGAAATATAACACTTAAAATTAAATATCAATTTAATCGCTACTTACGATAAGTTGGCTTTCAGTGTTCGGGCGTAAAAAATTAGATTAGTTAAGTAATGAAAGTCAAAACCTACTTAGGCTATGAGTAATGCTAAGGATACACGACGACACTGACACTCGACACAAATGTCGACACTAGTGTCGATAGCGTCCACACTGTAGCAATTTTTGATGTCGCGGCGGTGGACACACGTAGACACTCGATGTATATATCAAGTGGGTAGTGTCAAGTGTCGTCGTGTATCCTTAGCTTTGAGTATTTTACGCTTCCTTACACTTTAATTATTTAAAAGCTGTTGCACTTTTCAGTTGCCCACATACCTTGACGTATTTTAATTGCATAGTCCGTTACTCTGAAACTCAGTGAAAAAGTGTTGGAAAAAATAAAAATATTTGCGCAACACTTCTAGAACGCCGGACTAATTCTCAACTCGGTGTTTTGTCTCAGAGAGTGTCGGAAATTAAATTAAAATAAACATAATTAAACAGTTGCCCTCGTTCACTTGAACTTCCAAAGTACCGCATTTAGAGGATTTTGGCACGAGCCTAATACGTTAGGCTGATGGCAGAATAAAGATTATTTGTAACGCAACATTATTACTTACATAATTAAATCAGCTCAATTTTCTTTTAAAACTAAAATTAATTTTTTTCTCTATATTTATATCTATACTTCTATATCTATACGTATAGATACGTTTTTACTACTGTTATAAAAAGGCACGATTTTTGTTTGTTGAAATGAATTGACTCCAAAACTACTGGACCGTATTTGATGAAACTTGGTATGACATGAACATTGATTCATTGGAAGGGACAAAGGATACTTTTTATCCCGATATTTCTTCGCAATCGGGAGTTACGCGGGTAAAACCAAGGAGCACTGCTAGTTTACAATAAATAGGTCAAAAATTTACCACTATCATACACGAGCAAGTGACGATTCAGATGTAGCTAATTTCCTAGAAGATGCCTTTCCTTGCCTAGAAGATGCCTTAATTTCTTAGAAGCTATTCATACGCTCAATGCTCATGACTCAAGGATCCACAAATAAAAACGGCAGCATTCAAGGAACGCGAGTGAAGGTAGGAAGTCAGTGGAACAAAAAAATATCCCGACGAATTAAGAACCTCCTCCTTTTTTTGAAGTCGGCTAAAAAGTTAATAATTTTTTTAGTAAATATGCTTGAAAGTATCCCTGAAACCTTTTTCAAATAAGGTATTAGATAAGGTATAAAGTAACTATTTTAAAAAATAATAAACTATGGAACAATTCATACAGAGTTTTATAATTTTAATTGTGTTGTTGTTTGTGTTTGAGTACCTATAAGCTGTATTGTTATTTTTTAATAAAGTTAGTTTGGTAGGTATTTGGATTTTTGTATTTCATAAGGTTATTTTAAAACCTAATATTTAATTGCCAGTTCAAATTTTATAATAATACCTAGTTGTAAACAAGCTTTAAATTTAGTATAAAGTTAAATAATTGCTTTAAAAAAAATAGAGTCAATTACTTATTCCGAAAATATCCCTTACTAGCGACCCGCCCTGGCTTCGCACGGCTATATTATGCATGTATTATACATAATATAAACCTTCTTCCTAAATCACTCTATCTATTTAAAAAAACCGCATCAAAATCCGTTGCGTAGTTTTAAAGATTTAAGCATAGGGATATAGGGACAGAGAAAGCAACTTTGTTGACGTGACAACGTTTTATAAATTGGTTTGCCGGGTGACACTTCAAGAAACTGCGTTACGCTCCGCTGACGTTATGCGCTCACAATGAGAGCGAGTGAGAGGCACGCGGGCATGGTTAGCCCGCCTAAGAGCGAGAGAGACAGACATAAAAAGTGAAAGGCACGCGTCCCTTCCACTCGAGCACAGTTGTTGTCACGTAAAACTTTCGCCCGTATACCGACTTTACAGGCAACCAGTTTTTTTTATACTATGTAGTGATGATAGTGATGATGTAGTGATAGTGATAAACATCGAAATAGGTATATTTTTTTTTCTACACACAAAAGTTTAATTAAGCCATCATTAAAAGTTATTTATCAGTGGTGTCATCTTATTGAGCTATTAAAAAGTTTCATATTTTGTTGCAAGTCGGTCATCTCATTTGTATTCACCCTAAGAGAACATTCAAGTACGGGATTAAGGCATACAAAAACTCTATATTTTCCACTTTATGTACGACTGTACTTTCAGTAATTAGAACATTTGCATAGAATTAATTTCGTTAAAGTAAATGTGAGGGGAGTCGCGTGTTAAAGTAATATATCATTTTGTAATTAAGTGGCCGTAACAGTATTTTGATTATAATGGACATTTTTTTTTACCTTAAATTTAATAGGACTCGTTTTTAGCGACACTGTGCTGTAAGCTGTCATCGCTTTATGATTTTGATTTTTCTTTTAACGGTTTTATTTTTGTTCCGCACCAATAACATTTGACCACAAATAACATTAAATACATCACCATTTCTAAAAAAACCTACTCCCATAACCGTTGCTCAGGAACATTTAACAAAGGTATCAAAAGAGCATAAACAGCGCTTCACGTAAATTCATAATACGCTTCAGATTCTATCGATAAATAAAGCGACAAATAATTTCCTTGACCATTAAAGTTATCGCTGAAAATCTTTCCGTTCAATCATCATTGCTTCTCTAGTATAAAATGATTTCCAAAAATCTTTAACTAAACGAGCAGTGGTTTGCGTACGAAGCATTCAGTGAGGGTGAGTTTGCGCATGTATAGAACTTGGTGCAACAGATAATTTTCAGAAGAGCCTTATATTCAGTCGAGGTTGAGCCGTCGCGTGGTGCGGACGTATTTCGATGTATTGTTCTGCGTCAGAGTTAACTATCGCGAAACGTTTCAATTCAGAACTTTTCTGGTATTTTTGTTGTGGCAGTTTGTTTGTGGAATTTAGGCCGTTTCCGGTAAGTGCCTCCAAAAAGTTTTAATAGATTAAGTTTGTAATTTTCGTAGAAGTTTAATTCGTGTGTACCTACTTTATTAGATTTATATCGAGACCTTCCTGCTTCCGATTTCGTATAATTTTTCGGTGGATTTTTTTTTATAAATCAGGTGAACTGGAGGAATGAAAGGTCGCTTATTGGATAATTTTAAAGAACCTTTACTTGTATGATTGGATTTTATTACCACACTAAAATCAGATGGTGATAATGGTTATTGTTAAATATTAAAAAAGATTCTCAAATTAATATTTTTAAGTGCTTAACCGTTACTATAGATAGACTAAACCCTAGGTAGGTAACATCTACAATCAAAAGCTTATGATTAGCGTCTTGAAGTTTAAAAAATGTCGTCGCGTTGCGTTTAAAAAAACAAGGCAAGTTTTACCGCAGGTATGTAAGCCTATAAATACAAAGGTGAGCAATGTAATTGGTATACTAGCCTTTGTCCACGACTTTGTTCGTGTAGGGGATACATTTTCTAAAATCCCTTTTTAGCAGATGCTTACATCATAATAGCTATTTGTGTCAAATTTTATTTTTAAATAATTGGACACCTTTGCTTTCTAAAGACCGTATCTACCGTGCGTGCTTAGGACTTTAGCCGTTTAGCTAGAAATACGGTGTCACCCACTCGGTTCCAGAAGTGTCTATAATTACATTCAGTGAAATCTAGGTGTAGCCATCCTTAACATGGACGATATTTGAGCTCGCTACGATTGGGGTATATCAAATTGAAGGGTTAAAAGAAGTGACTCGAAAATAAAGTAATGAAACTAAAAAGCTAAAAATAAAAATTAACAAGGCAGTCACATATTTATGTGTAAGTCATATTATTAACTATTATTAAAAAGTACTTCAATACTTCCTACTTTTGATTGCTTTCGAATTACTTACGAAGAAGTTTTTAATAATACTTAGCTAGCAGCACCCTGCGGTTTTACCCACTTAAATCCGTAAGAATATCGGAGTTAAATTTAATCTATGTTACTCCCAAGGATGCAATGTATCCTCATACCAAACATCAAAATCGGTCCCGTAGTTTTAGAGCCTATATTCGTTACAAACAAAAAAAACCCTTTATGTTATGAATGTAGATGATTAATTCGATCTGTAGCAACTGGGCAGATTAGTAATTAAAAAAGAACAGTTTTTTTTAGTTCACATTTTTTTTATTATACAGGTTTTTTTACGTACTTACTTCTACAAAAATTGTACCTACATAAAAATAAATTATATTGAAAACTACTAGAATCATTAGCTTCCAGTATAGCTCGGACTATATTGGCGGAAGCTGTGGCAAATGGCCAACACACTGATAGAGCTATTCAAACACAAGCTCGATTTAACTACCATTGATAGGCCGTGACAATCTTGGTTGTGGTTACAGAATAGCATGGTAAATACTATGTACATCTGATTGTACACATTATCTATACCTAGGTAGGTAAATAAGGGAAAGCGTCAACAACTTTCAACAATCTAATTACCTGCCCATCGTGCCCTAACACCTCCACAAGGAAAGATCTGATGGAGGCCACAGACGTCGCCTTGAATGTGACTTAAAATCTAATTTAAGCTTTTGACTGGGCCTGGGCCGCCTCGACCGTGACCGATAGTGGGAGATGGGGGAGACCTTCGCCCAATAGTGGGATACTGGGGATTATATAAAAAAAGCCTTTGATATGAAAGAAGAAGAAGAACAACTTTCAAACACATGATCTTCGGAATGGAAGCGAAACCGGTACCACTTTTCATATTTCATTTTTAAGACGCATCAAAGTGATGTCATGCAATTTGTATGATTCCAAATGAATTTTGATTTGATTTGATTCAAAAAGATCTACAAGTTTTTTAATCGGATAACATGCTTAGTAGAAAAAGGCCTAAAGATTAAAGTAAACATTATTTTCACATCTATACCTATATACTGTGTTTATTTTGTCCATCGCAGTTTTCCTTTATAGAAAGCCTGACAAAGGCTTTGACGATGAAAGACTTCCACAGTAGAAACTAATCCTGAGATCCGGCATTGTTCGGTTTCCCATGAACGGTTAGCTAAGGAACCATAATATATAATAGGGCTTGAATAAAGTTGTGATGCCTACTTAAAGTAGGATGTCAAAGAAATAGTTTTTGATGATATTTCTTGAAGCAAGAAATAATAGTCTCCCAACAAAAATATACTATTTTTAGTAAAAGTTCTTGAAAATAACAGTATTCTTAACTTAAGAATATTGCTATTAAATCTATATTAATATAGATGCGCTCCGCGGTTTCACCCGCGTGACTCCTGATCCCGTGGGAATATCGGAATAAATTAAGATGTAAGCTATCCTATCTTTCAAGTTGGATCAAACTGCACACGGTGTGCAAATTTGATTAAAATCGGTTAAGTAGTTTAGGAATCCATCGTGACACGTAATTTTTATATATCACTTCACTTCACTATCACTACCTAGTATAAAATAAAGTCACTTTTCGCCGTCCCTATATCCCTATGTCACTATATCCCTATGTCCCTATATCCCTATGTATGCTTAAATCTTTAAAACTACGCAACGGATTTTGATGCGGTTTATTCGTTTGTTTGAACGCGCTAATCTCAGAAACTAAGGAGTATACTGACTCTATACTATCTCTGTTATTAGGTAGTCCATTTATCGAGGAAGGCTTTAAGCTACTTTTCATTTTGATATTCCCACGGGATCGGAACATAGGCGTAGCGCAGCTAGTTAAGAATACTTGTCATATTTAACCAAGAAATTATTTCCTACTAGCGACCCGCCCCGGCTTCGCACGGCTATATTATGCATATATTATATATATAAACCTTCCTCATGAATCACTCTATCTATTTAAAAAAACCGCATCAAAATCCGTTGCGTAGTTTTAAAGATTTAAGCATACAAAGGGACATAGGGACATAGGGACGGCGAAAAATGACTTTATTTTACACTATTACTAGCGACCCGCTCCGGCTTCGCACGGCTATATTATACATATAAACCTTCCTCTTGAATCACTCTATCTATTTAAAAAAACCGCATCAAAATCAAAATCCGTTGCGTAGTTTTAAAGATCTAAGCATACAAAGGGACATGGGGATATAGGAACGGCGAAAAGTGACTTTATTTTATACTATATTATGCATGTATTATACATATAAACCTTCCTCTTGAATCACTCTATCTATTAAAAAAACCGCATCAAAATCCGTTGCGTAGTTTTAAAGATTTAAGCGTACAAAGGGAAATAGGGACAGAGAAAGCGACTTTATTTTATACTATGTAGTGATTTCCTATCCTCCATAGGGAGAATGTCATTTCCTGCAATTTTAAGAAACTTTTTTTCTGGGTATTTCACAGTTATCAGTAGTCATACCATCATAGTACAGTACTACGACAAGATGTTTTTGATTTTTAGGGTTCCGTACCCAAAGAGTAAAAACGGGACCCTTTTACTAAGACTCCATCGTCCGTCCGGTATCTCATGAACCGTGATAGCTAGACTGTTGAAATTTTCACTGATGATGTATTTCTACTAGGTAAATACAAAATTTAATGGTACGGAACCCTTCGTGCGTGAGTCTGACTCGCTCTTGTTTACTTAAACGAGGACGCTATAAGATTTTTGCAAGATAGTACAATGCGTTTTCGTTGCAGTGTGCTGGTTTTTCTAAATCTTTTTTTATTATTTCATTAATACAATAAATTCTACCTAGGTATGTATGGTAAATTTCCTTAAATAAGGTATTATTTTCTTTATTTTATTCAGTATTAAACTACTATTAAATTCATTTAGACCGGTGCGATAGACCGTTTTAAAAAAAGCTAAAAGAAGACCAAATATAAATCGTTGTCTTTACTTATACAAACCCAACTCATATCCCGTTGACCGGATCGGGTAAAGAAATTCATAAACACACAAACACACGTCACTTTTATTATTGTTTGGGACATTGTATAGAATGGGCCCACCGTATAGAGATAAAATATTTATACTAACTACAATAGAGATTACACCCACTGAAATTTCCTTATAAAAAATTTGATTTCAGTTACTGTCTAATTCGGAGTATTTAGAAGGCAAAGTTATTTATTACCTAATAGGTAAATGTTTAGAGATCAAATTAAAAGATTAGAATCGTTCTCTAAAGAATGTAAAACATATTAGAGATTGGACGCACTTCAGAAGCTTATTCACAATTCGATTTTTTACCAAATATGAAATAAAAATAATATATTAGTCAAAGCAAAAGAAGTTTTTAGATAATATATTATTTAGGTGGGTAGCTACTTAGGTACATAATAAGATATTAAGGTATTAGCTAAGTAGTACCAGTCGGAGGTCTTACATACCCTCACAAACTGCATCAAATCGGGGTGATCTGTGCTAAACCAGAAATTGAACTATGCAGGAAAATGAAAAACCCCTACCTACATAGCCATAGGTGACCACAGTACGTATATAACCATAATAATGGTAATTTAACGTTTTAAAAAGCACTTAACCTATTTGAGTCCCATTGAATAGGTCCATTAGTTTTGGAGCGTATTCATTACAAATATTAAAAAAAAAACAATGTTTTTTTTTGTCATAATGTCAATTATGTCATAATATCAGAGTACATTATCAGCTAAATTTATTTGAAACTATTTGTATAGGCATTTATGATTATATTTTTGATTGATTATGCTCCATTCTCACGATTTACACTCTCTATAGCAATTATAGTATTATATCTCTATGGGCCACCTACTCAAATTGTAAATACGTTTTTCGTTTCAAGCCGGTTATTTTTATATGTGGAAGGTTAAAAGCAATCGGCTCCAGTGACCTTTTGTGGTTAAAATACGGGTCAGAGGTTGCTGCCAATTTTTAAGGGCATTGTCGTAGATGGTTTACTACCTTGATAGATTATTTGAATATTTTTATTAATAGGTATAAGTAGGTATGTAGGATAATGAATAATAATAATGGACAATCATCACTTCACTACATAGTATAAAATAAAGTCGCTTTCTCTGTCCCTATGTATGCTTAAATCTTTAAAACTAGAGTGACTGAGTAGAGTAGATAGAGTGATTCAAGAGGAAGGTTTATAGGTATAATACATGCATAATATAGCCGTGCGAAGCCGGGGTCGCTTGTTTTTAACCGACTTCAAAAAAGGAGGAGGTTCTAAATTCGTCTGTATGTTGTTTTTTTTTTATTATAAAGGATAGGTCAGCGTTTGACCACTGTTACACCCGCCTGCTGGTAGGTGACGATGCGACCTAGGATGTAGCACATTTTTTTAGAAGACTCCTGTTTATTCGCGACTTCAAGACCCTCAAGTTATACACGTCAGGAAAGAGAGACGTAGGCAGGAATCAGATCAATATTCAATATTTGGACTAAAACATTGTACCAATTTTTATTGAACAGGCTTTATATTTGCAATCGGAAGTTGAGTTACTAGTTGAGGCATGGAAGTTACTAAATTGATTTTGTATTCGACTAGCTTTTGCTCAAGAACTGACTACATCATTTTCCAAAATCGTTTCTTAGTTGTTAGGTGGTTGCTTACGTTATGATATGACAGCCATCCTATCAGCCAATTAGTTAGTAAGACAGGACTTTGAATTTTATTTTAAAACTAGCCGTCTCCTGGCGAACGTTGTTTTCTCATTAAAAAAAAAGGGGGAAATAAATAGATGTTGTTCGATACTCAGACCTAACGAATATACAAAAAAATCATACAAATCGGTTCAGCGGTTTAGGTGGAGACTGGTAACTAACACTTCATATATTTTACGAATTTCATATATTTAGAGGGATTTATGTATGGTATATTCGCTGGTGCAATATTATCCTAACTATAAAGGTCTTCAAGTCGCGAGTGAATAGGTATCTTCTAGGAAGGCATGTTACATCTTAGGCCGCATCGTCACCTACCATCAGGCAGGTGTGATAATGGTCAAACGCTGACCTATCATATATAAAAAAATATATATATATATAGGTAAATCCCAAAATTTGTTTATTTATTTAATTGTTCTCACTTCACGAGAGACTGATTTGAATGAAAATTGGCATAATGGTACTTTAGGGAATGGATAAGGACATAGGATACTTTTGGTCCCACTTAGGTACGCGGGGGAAACCGCGAGGCGCAGCTAGCACATAATATACATAAGTTTAATCCATCAAAAACATAACTTGTAAAAAAAAACAAGTCTCGCAACCCAGTTCTTTTACCGTAAAAAGTTGTGAGATCCATGTAATACAAAGTCAGTTAATTTATTCAGTCCCTACTAAAGGGACTTTCTGTCTAAGTTATTTCGTAATACGCTAACCTAACAACATTTTAAAGTGACCATTCAATACTAAAAATCTCTTATGTTTTAAATAAATAGATTGACTTGGCAATGCCGTTGGCCGTGCCCCCAGATACAAAATGTCCTCTAATGTTAGTTTTTCTTATTTTACCGACCTCTGTGGCGCGTCGGGCGAACACCCGACTGCGACGCAGAAGGTTGCGGGTTCGATTCCCGCCGGGAACAAGTATTTATGCTGACCATAAATTCTTATTTCTGGTTCTGGGTGTTTCCTATATGTATAATATGTACTTATATATTTACAAAAAAAAAAAAGTATATAAGTAGTTTATCCGTTATCTGGCACCCATAACACAAGCATTAAGTTGCTTAGCTTGGGGCTGGATGACGATGTGTAATATGTCCTGAAATATTTATTTATTTATTTACCAAAATAATAATAACTTACAACGATTTAGCATTACGTTGAAAACTACTACTACTAAACTAGTAAGTTTACTTTCCTTAGCATAACACCATTATTCACTTTACTAAAACAAATATGGCTCACGATACCAAAAGTTTTTTCCAAACAATGTTTTCTACCCCTGAAACTTTGATGAACAATACTTGAAAAAGTAATTTGTTAAGAGTCTCGACTCTTGTACACTCAGGTAGGCTTGAAAATTGTAAATAAAATAAATTTTGCTTTAGCTGCTCCAAAGTTTACAGTTTAAGTAATTAAAGGTCTTCATCCACTGTATATTAATCCATTATATTTAGAACACTGTAGTGCTTGGCACATGTATTAGATGGAACGAGCTAGTCCAAAAGACCAATTGTTCAAATTACAATGCGTCTTCTTCTTTCTTTACTTTAATTTCGTAAGATGTTCTTTTTGTAATCTTCTATAATAAAAACTTCTTTTTCTTCTATATGTTTTTCTTCAGTTTCTTAATGACTTGCCAATTTTCGTTCTTTATTTTAATGTGTGCCAAATCTTCTTAAAATTAGTTAAAAACTTCTATGTTTACTCTTCTAAAATCTTCGTCGTCATTTTTCCTTCTTACATATTTGTTTTGGTGCAGCCAGCACCACCCAGCATGCTGCTGGACAGCATCCTGGGGCCTAAGTCTGCTAACACAATTGTGTTTCAATAGTGTGTCGATATAATCGTAATAGAAATTTAATGTCAAAAATATGTCATTACAATGTCAAATTGGTATTCTCCTAACGTTGACTATTCTATCGAGACACCACTGACACACCACTGACTCACTTTTGTATTCTGCTCTACAATCGTGGCATAATGGAATCTCGATAGTTGTCAAAACGGTATATTGCTTAGCAACATATACGATGTTGCTAGGCAACACCTGCAAGGTAAATATTACCATACCATTGAGACTCCATAGTGATTATATTGCGATGTTATTAAAACTTTAGCAGAATACCAAATAAAGTCACAATCTCGATATAATATCAATAGAGTCTCGATATAATGACAATGGTTGGCCAAATGGCAGGGTCTCCATGTAATATCGTAAATATATTAAAGTAGTATTAAATGAAAAGTTACGTGTGTTCGGTTCGATGTCTCTTTTAGTTACAATACTGAGGAATGTGTAACATGATACCACACTACAAGCATTCCGATTAAATTTCGTTTCCAAAAATACAAATGTTTGTCTGTAAAGTCGGTTTACAGACGATAAATTTACGTGATAACGTCTTATAAGAAAACTATATTTTTTTTTCGTTTTCCTTTATATTTTTTTCCTTTTTTTTTTCCTGTGAGTAGGTATATATTTTTTTCCTTTATATAAGTCTTCTATTCGTCACTCGTCACACCATAACACAAGCCCAGATGAGCGATATTATTATTAAATACTCTGTTTCCTAAGTTACCATGACGCGTCTGGTCATATTACCATGACGCATTCCGTCACACAATATTACCGTGACACTTTTTTGTGAATGCAGGTGTTCCACTAATTTATTATTATTCACGTCAAAAATACCCTCAAGGTCAGTTTTTTTCTCAAAAAGCTGTGGTTAATTTTGATCTACTTTGAAAGTATTTTTTGTAATCGAAATTATATTGCAATGTCATTTACGAGAATTGGTCTTCAGGACCTATGTCACCTCTCAGCTTAGTCGATAGTATCTAGATTTTATTTGGGGGATATTGGCAATACCTCGTAATTTCGGAACGGTTGAGTGGGCTTAGACCTTTTGGGGCGGTACCTAAATATCATTAATTTCGGAAGAGTTGAATCGGCTTAGATCTTTAGGGCGGTAAATAGCATTAATTTCAAATAGAACTACCCACTAAACTCGTTAGTGAGATAATTTAAATTACAAACTAGGTTTGAAGACTTCAAACCGGTGTCGTTCGAAATCTAATAAAGGCTTTGATTTGATTTTCACGTAATATCTCTGGTTTAGATTGTAAAGGAAGTTTGTATCTTTGTTTGATTTCCCTGGGTGTAGCGTGACATTGTAAAAGCAATGTGTTTTGTAATTGTTGTAGCGACCATTATCGTTAAATATAAAGGACTCATCGACTACGACTATCATAATATTAGAAACTAGCGACCCGCTCCGGCTTCGAACGGCTATATTATGCATGTATTATACATATAAACATTCCTGTTGAATCACTCTATCTATTAAAAAAAACCGCATCAAAATCCGTTGCGGAGTTTTAAAGATCTAAAAGCATACAAAGGGAAATAGGGACAGAAAAAGCGACTTTGTTTTATACTATGTAGTGAAGTGATAGTGATTATCAGCGCACCGCGGTTTTACCCGCGTAACTTCCGATCCCGTGGGAATATCGGGATAAAAAGTAGCCTATGTTATTCCAATTGAATCAATGTATCCTCATACCAAGACTCATCAAAATCTATATTAATTATCTATTCGTTACAAACAAAAAAACCAAAAAATGCTTGCCTGTAAAGTCGGTTTACGGACGATATTTTACGTGATAACGTTATAAGAAAACGATGATATTTTTAAATTTTGTCTTTTTTTTCCTAAATATATTTTTTCCCTTTATACCTATAAGTCTTCTATTCGTCACTCGTCACCATAACACAAGCCCAGATGACAGATATTATTATTAAATACTCTTGTTTTCTAACGGAGTTTTTCTAACATGTTATAGGAACATGACATATGACGTCACACATCGGGAACGGGACGCATGACGTCACACAATATTACCATGACACTTTTGTGTGAATGCAGGTGTTCCATCAATTTAATAGACGTTATCACGTCAAATAATCGTTCCTCTTTATAATATTAGTGTTGACTATAGATTAGTGTAGATATCACTTAGATTAGACCTGCCATAAATACCCTTAAGGTATTAAAAGTACTAAATGCTGAATGTGATTGATTTGGCCTTTGTTTAGATTTAGTTTAGTTTTATTACGGTACCCATCTATTAAATTAATTAATTAATTTTTATTTCAGGCAAAACCCACATTCAAATTCACAAGATTATAACTAATTATACATATTATGTCAGAATTTCATTTTAAAAGGTAGGTAGGTACCATGAAGCAGCTATGTATGTTTAAATCATTAAATTTTGATGCTGTTTTTTTAATAGATAGAGTGATTCAAGAGGAAGGTTTATATGTATAATACATGCATAATATAGCCGTGCGAACCCGGGGGCGGGTCGCTAGTATACTTATAATACATAGAAACAACCAGACCACAGACAAATATTTAAGCATAAATACTTGTCTGCCGCGGGAATCGAACCCAACTGGGTCGTCAAAAACCAAACAACCAATCAATCATCTATATAAATAAATAAATAAATAAATATTTCAGGATATATTACACATCGCCATCCAGCCCCAAGCTAAGCAACTTAATGCTTGTGTTATGGGTGCCAGATAACGGATAAACTACTTATGTACTTTTTTTTTTTTTGTAAATATATTTATATTATACATATAGGAAACACCCAGAACCAGAAACAAGAATTTATGGTCAGCAAAAATACTTGTTCCCGGCAGAAATCGAACCCGCAACCTTCTGCGTCGCAGTCGGGTGTTCGCCCGACGCGCCACAGAGGTCGTCAAGGTCATATAAATGTAAAGGTCAATATTATTTTGATTATAAGAACAATAAATCCAATTAAAGTAAATAGATCCATTAGATAACCGCCATCTCATATAAAAGAAATAAGCAAGCATCAACATTAAACGAAACGATTAAAGACCGACCTTAATTTTCTGCTATTAAATCCTCTTAAATCCCATAACCTCTAAAGGGCTTTAAACTCTAAAGCAAATGAATAAAATAAATACGAATTTATACGTTACAATTTTCAGTTTCAGCAATAATCTTTACAGATTCGTTACGCACCGTTTTACGTAGGGTTTTGTGTACAGGGTCCCCTTAAATCTCTGTTCCGAATATTTGAGGCATAAAATTTGTTGTGGCCCCATTAATCTTATACAATTGTGTCTAATTCCTGGTTCTTACTGCGCTGTAATAAATCAGAGGACTCGGCAACTAAACACTTAACCGAAACTCAACTCTGTATTATTGGAAGTTGTCATTAGAATCATCCTTGACCTGAAGTAGATCGATATAGGTACCCTATTCATTATATTCTGATTAAAGTGAAACAATATGTTTCGGCTAATAAAAACTAACGACGGAAAAGACAAACGAATAGTGAAAAAAATCA
Source organism: Idaea aversata (assembly GCA_907269075.1). NCBI lineage: Eukaryota > Metazoa > Arthropoda > Insecta > Lepidoptera > Geometridae > Idaea > Idaea aversata. Next base: position 3,818,136 of record OU026096.1, read on the forward strand.
GACTATTACTTAGTTGGAAGCACATGACAACTTTGACAAAAAAAGTAATCTTTTTTACTTAGGAGAAGCAGTTTAAAAAAATTAAAGTGCAGGAGTCTTCATGTTCGTCTGTCTGTTTGTTACCTATGCATAAAACTTCTGAGCTTCATTAAAATCTGGTTTTGAAGCTAAAAGGAAGGTTTTTGTTTTTAGTATTGGATAACTCTATGAGTTTCTTGTGCCTTCTTCTCATTGGCGGGCGCGTTCCGAAGGCACACATATTAACTTAGTTTTTAAGACGTTTTTATGTGATTTTCGTACAAAATGTACCTATGGATCCAAATTAATAAAAAAGTTGACATTGACTTTGACTATTTGCTGAGAAGCTCGTGATATTCTTTACATTAAAATCGACCAAGTAAAAATTAAACTATTAAACGAACTAACCGCGCATATTTTTATGATATATTTTTTTTCTTTTTTTCATGTATTAATCGTAAACCATTGATATATTACTAGCGACCCACTCCGGCTTCGCACGGCTATATTATGCATGTATTATACATATAAACCTTCCTCTTGAATCACTCTATCTATTAAAAAAAACCGCATCAAAATCCGTTGCGTAGTTTTAAAGATCTAAGCATACAAAGGAAAATAGGGACATAGGGACGGCGAAAAGTGACTTTATTTTATACTATGTAGTGATGTTTAGAGAGATTAGTTTATCTTACGGTTTTTCGTTTAATGTTTTTGCAACGCGTAACATCTTTTCTTCGCCAACCCACAATAAAGAATTTCGTTCCAAAAATCAGTGAACAAAATCTTTGACATCAATCAAGCAAAGTAGGATTACTTAAGACCTATTGCTAGATCTAACAACTAGATCACAGAATTCCAAGACGCTAAAACTAGGTTGAAACCGGAGCTGGGCTAAACTTGGTAGAAACTTAAGACTGAAGGTCTAATTAATTGCCACGACGAAACTAAAGGAGTAATTATAATTGAGATTAGTCATCTTGGTTACGTCGTCGTTGTATAAAGTTGGGTAACAACAGACTAGAAACTCGATCTTATTTGAACTTACAATTTGAAAGTTAACAAAACAAAAAACCCAATGAAACTCTAGTAGGTGGTTAGAATCTGTCAGCCGATAATAAGTTTTATGTTTATGGATCTTACGTCGGTATTTAGAAGTCTCTTGTGGTTATAGGATTTGTGGAATAATCTTAATTGTAATACACAAAATTATTAATTATATGAAAATGAGAGCCATGTATTTTTAAGCTGAAATTTACCCTGGGGATGGTGGGTTGAACGCGGTGCATGGAGGCTCCGGAGAATTGATTCGAATGAGACCCCGGACCTCCAAGCTGCACCGAGGAGGGTCACCGGTGAGGTTTTAGTTTGACTCTGTCACCCCCGGGATAGCAGGTATCCGTGAGGATTTTTCTCACCGAAAATAAAGGGATGGTACTATCTAGTGACTAGATACATACGCACTAAAACCTAAAGCTGTTTCATCTGGCTATAAATTACGCTGTGGCTATCGTAAACGCTCGAGCAGTCAATCCGCGTTTCTTAAATTATAAATTATCATGCTTCGTTATGAGTAAAGACTAACTTCAGCCCACACAAAGACCTTTTGACGTCATAAGATAAGACCTAAAGCCATTCAACTCCAGGTCACGTTTAAAAAACCAACGCACTCAAAGAGAATAAGGTTTTCAATCAAAAATTTATAACACAACTGTATATAGGGTATGTATAGGCAGCATCAGAATGTTAATACCACTTTCGAAGCAGAAAAGCTGTTTACATTGATTTAATATTTCAAGAGAGATCTTAAGGAGCGTATAGATCGGTGAGAGATTACTTGTAATGTATCACGGAATGCAAGATTATGATATTAATATTCATTTCTGTATTTAATACATAAAGTCACCTCATGTTGTTACAAATAATTATCACAATCGCTCGCGCAAACATTTTCATATCCACGAAACTATGGCTAACTAAGGTTGACTTGCACAACAAAAACTAAAAGCGCCTGAGACCTTAAATATGGTTAACCAACTGTCAAAGTGTTAATCTGATTAAATAATTATCAACATTATGGTTATTAAAAAATAATTGAATTTAAATTTAATAATTTTAAGCTTCAATTTAGCTAATTTTTTTAAGCACAATCTCATGACAGCCCCCAAAAAGTAATTAGATTATTTTAATCCTTTGTTTGGTGTCAATTTTGCAAACGTTGATTAGTTTTTAACCAGCTTTTTATTACAAATAATATATGTGCGTTCTTTGATAACATTTATATCAAGAAGATGCGCGAGACACAGTCTTCTGCTTCTAACTTGTAAGTACCAAAATTTACCTTAATTTTCAACTTTATATTTTTCGAAATTTTCATTTTACTTGTGCTGTAAGACCTTGCTTTTAAGCAATATTGACAATTCTAGGTTAAGAATGTTCCATTACATGCTGCGTTTCAGCAATCTGTACACACCTTTATAGGATTGATGGTGTAAGTGTACCATTCTAGGGATTTTTTATAACATCAAAGCGTCATTTACTATTAACACGAGGTAACGCGAAGTGAAAGCTAACTGCGAAGGGTTTCATACCTTCAGACCACATAAATGTAAATTAGGGTGTCAAAGGATATTAAATATTTACGTTTGTGAATAACCGACCCGTTGGCGAGTTATCACAACCTAGAACTTACAGTTCTATTAGGTTTACATATATTAGTCCCCAATTATAACTAACTAGCCCGCGGTTTCACCCGTGTAAGACCCGATCCCGTGGGAATATCAAGATAAATAAGCCTATGTGTTAAACCATGTCTTCAGCTCTCTAGGTACCGAGTTTCATCGCAATCAGTCCAGTAGTTTTTGCGTGAAGGAGTAACAAACATACATACACACACACGCACACACAAACTTTCACATTTATAATATTAGTAGGATATTAGTACGACTAGTTATGCCCCGCGGTTTCACTCATATGTAGGTGCTAGAGCGTATTTCCGCCCTGTCCAAACATGGTATTGTAGCTTAAGAGGCGAATGCACCCTTGCAAAACTGGGATCAAGGACCAAACGCCCCTTTTCAATTTCGATAGTGATCAAGTCCGACGTAAGTTTAGTTATAGGGACGATTTTCCGCTGCGGTTTTTCGTAAATTTATCAAGATTAACTTCAATTAATCTAAACACGTTTAGATAGATAGTTAGTCCACAAATGTCAAATATACTACTTCTCATGTTTACAGTGATCTTGATCTATCATTTAATCGCCATTGCTCTTTGAAGCGTTACAATATTATAATTTAAATTTTAAAAGCAAGAATGTTGGTGAACATAAAAATGTACACTTTATATTATATATTCCGCACATGTTTTATAGAACCAGGTGCTCTTTGCCGTTTTACCTGCGTATGTTCTGATCTCTCAGAAAAAACAACTAATGTATTATTTCAGAGTCCCTGAGGGTAATTTAAGTCAGTAGTAGTGTCAAATCATGCCTAAATAAGCTTTGTCGACGAATCCTTCTTTGGTTTTTATAGCAGTACCAGTCATGGTAAATCACAAAAATGTGACGAACAATACGCTCTCAATGCTCGCTTTCTAACCTAATCTACTTAACCTAGCCATCAAAACTCCGTATTCAAAAGCTTCCAAAACAACTACCTAAACAAACAGAACGTGTATATGATCCTTGTTGACAAATTATAATAAATGGTCTTAATACTAGTCCAAGGGCTCACAAACTGTTACAATGAAGTAAGGGTGATGTTCTACTGAACTAAAGTACAGCTTACAGGAGTTGATGAGTTTAGATTGAATTTAAGCGTAATTTTAGAGTGGTTGACAGTGTCACGCATTGGAGGCAAAGTGGTCGCTGCTTCGGATTCTAACAAGGCTAATTGTATGTTTTTCTTTGTTATTATTGAGACGATGGTACTAAGTTCTTATTTTCTTTATAATTCAAAATAATCAATCTAATAGGCTTCGAAACTATAAGACCGATTTTGATTAAACTTGATATGAGGATACATTGATTCATTGGGAGTAATAAAGACTACTTTTTATCCCGATATTCCCTCAGGATCGAGAGTTACGCGGGTGAAACCCCGAAAAGGCAACCTTACGCCATTGAGAGAAATATCCTTACGCGTAAGTTTTTGGTATGTCAACCAAGTCGTATAAGTGTATAGCCCACTAACACTTATGTATAGACCATCTTTTGCTATCTGAAATTCATTCATTCATTCATTCAATACATTTATTTCAGATAATTAAAATCCATAAAATACACATAAATCACACGAATAAAATCAATAAAAATAAAGTCTGTTTCCGGACGATAATTTTACGTGATAACGTCGTAAGAAAACATTGATGGTAACCATGGCAACGATAAAACGTTGCTATAGTTACCTTGTCAATAACATGAGGCGTTCCAGTAACGACGCGTGACGTCACACTTTTTTGAGATTGCAGGTGTTCACCAATTTATAAAACGTTATCACGTCAAAAAAAAAATGGTTGTCTGTAAAGTCGGTTTACGGACGATAATTTTACGTGATAACGTCATAAGAAAACATTGATGGTAACCATGGTAACGATAAAACGTTGCTATAGTTACCTTGTCAATAACATGAGGCGTTCCAGTAACGACGCGTGACGTCACACTTTTTTGAGATTGCAGGTGTTCACCAATTTATAAAACGTTATCACGTCAAAAATTAAAAAAAGAAAGAAAAAAGAAATAAAATATTGTTATTTTTTTTAAATATAAACTATTTAACTTATTCACAGATTACGTTCTGTGCTTTTAACCCAGAACTTTCTGTTTGCTTCTCTGGAACTCCACCCTTACAACCTTTGACTTTACGACCTGCGAAACAAACAATAAATTTAAGGGATTAATTTCAGTTCGGAACTTAATTCAGCTATGTTAGTAGCCACTTGGTGTTTATGTAGTTAAGTTGGCAACTTGGACGTTTTGCAAAACGTCAACCGTCGTAAACTTGGGAAAGTATGGGTGATAGAATTAATTTGTTGAATATTTGGTTTCCGTTTTGTTTTGAGGGTCTTCGGGAGTTCATTGTTGATTAACGGCTTGGAGTTGGTAAGAAATCAGTTTATTGCTGGTAGCCTGTAAAGTTTTAGTAGGCATTTGCCGATCAAGCAAAAACCTTCAAGCATTAAAAGCAAATGTTATCCACTCACGCTGAACGGAGAAAGACGTGGTCAAAAAAATTATTGCGTTTGGCGCGAAAACTGTGCACGCTATTTTAAAATATTTTTTGTAAACTTTATTTGTAATTATTATTGTGATATTGTATTTGTATTTCTTGAAGGAATCATCAAGTTTTGAATCAACATTAAACTTCTACATTTTCGACTCATTTAATAAAAAATAAGGTCCACTATATCACGCACGATGGTTAGTGACGATGCGGTCTAGGATGTAGGTAGGATGGAGATTATACGCTCATTACATTACTGAAAGACCCTAAAATAAACGAATGTCCTCCAATTTCGAATTGACTAATATTTGAATTGGTATTACCTATGCGATTTCAAAGTTTCATTGTAATAACTATTCCAGTTTGAACTGCAATTAAAAGTTCTAGATTTGAATTAACAGAACATTTTGATAATAGTTACTGTTCTCTCTCAGTTAAAAGTTTGTTTGTTATTTGATACTTTGTAGAGTAATTGATTTAAACTTTTAAACGTTAGACCTCCTATATTCCGATAATAGCTTAACCCTGTGACTTAACCCATTAAGATTGCATTCTGTAATGTAACTTTTTCAGACGTCAGAAGACCGAACGTCATATTGAATCACTTGTTTAAATAGTGAGGTAAAAGTAACGAGACAAGTGTTTTAATTTTTTTTAAATGATAACGTCTAATTATTTAATGAACTCCTGCATTCACAAAAAAGTGTGAAGTCATTGTCACGTTCCGGTGACGTCATGTCACGTTCTGGTGACGTCATGTCATTTTTTGGTTAAAACTTGACCAACTTTGCCAGTTTTGTTATAGCGTCAACAGAAATACCTCATCTGTTTATCTGTGTAAATTTCAACTGTCTAGCTATCACGGTTCATGAGATACAGCCTGGTGACAGACAGATGGACGGACAGTGAAGTCATAATAATAATAAAAAAGTTTTAAGTCATTATAAAACTTTGCACTCCTACGAGTGATTGAAAATCACAATATTCCGACGGTGACACAATTCCATTGTTACGTAGAAATAATACGGACCACAATATTCATCCCGTTGTAATAATAAACGTTCATATAAAACGTTCTGATGAACTCGTGTTGGCTCAGTTTAATCCATAACGCGGTTAATTATTTTTACAGTTTAAAAAAATACATCGCTACTTTAAACTGTTGACAGGTAATGGGTTAAAACCATCGTAGATCAACATTTTATAACAACTTTACAATAGAATATCTAATACTAATAATCAACATTATCACACAATCTAATGTGGGCAACATGGAAAACCCTTAATCGGTTCAGAACTCTGATAGGTCGCTGGAAGTAAGTGACGATGCCCAGTTGTCGCAACTGATTGGACTGGATTTGGCATCTAATTAATAGTAATTGAAAAATAAATATATTTTTTTATGAAATTTTAATGTAGGTACTTACTTATAAAAAACAAAATGGAACTAAAATCGGAATTGACTCGCTAAGAAGAAACAATCAATTAAAATATATTTCAAGCGTTATTTCACGACTATGTGACTTTGGCGAAACTGTTATAACCCATGGTGGTATATGCCCAGAACCTATACCACCCTCTTAACATAGTCGACCGTGTTAGAGTTGGCTTAGTGGTAGATATCTCGACTTTGATTCCGAAGGTCGTAGATTCGAATCCTAGCCGGCCGAGAACCGATTGAATAAAGGTCATATACAGGAAAAGTATTTAAGTAGCGCACAAATTTCAGTAAAATAAAAATTCATTAAAATAAAAAATATTGTTTTTTTTATTTTGGAGCTAACTCAAAAACTCTCAGAGCTATAACCATTGAAGTGTTTCTAACAAAACGACGAAGTCCATGGACACAATACTAGCGCCAGCGAGTTTAATAGCGCGCTCTAAATGAAGGTAGGTACCTACGTCGTGTCACTGTGTGTATCAATACTGAGATGCCCAATAATTTAGAAATTGCAGGAAGTTTTTTACATTAAGTTTTGGTTTTTTTTTTCTTTTTTGCCTAAATGTACCTACTCTACTGCCGACATATATTCAGCAGAAAAAAATGTGCACTACAAAAATACTTTTCCTGTATAGGTAACAAAATACTAGTGGTATTTATATAATACCAATTAGGAAGTACTACCTAATAAGTATTCATCAGCCAAAAGCAAATTTCATGTAAGCGGATTATGAAAAGGCCTATGTATAAATACTTGTTAAATTTTGAATAACGTAACATGACGTAAGCCTTTCATGTGGCTCTTAAAATAAAGGGTTCGAATATTATTATTTAGGTTCAAAATATCTAACGTTTTATGTGTTTTTATTAGCATCATTTTTTTAGAATATGTCATCCGCCTACGTTAAGTTTAGGTACAAAAATACGTTGATGCGTAGCAAGTGGGCGTAGAATTATAAATGAAAAGGGACTATTTAATAACGTTACGAAGAACGTTAATTAAATTAGCGCCAATAAAACCTCACAAACACGGAGTACTGAAATCAAACAGTAATGTAATATTAGCTATTAATTATTGTTGTACAAATTGAGATTTGATTCACCTGTACCAGGTAATTAATTAAGCCACTTTATAATGTTCGTGGAATTAGGTACTGTGAAAACATATAATTGTTAAAGATGAAAGCAGATCGATCGATCAACAGTGATCTTAGACTCTAGATAGCGAAGCAAGCGGAAGCTGATAGAAAAGTTTTATTGTCTGCGTTCACACCATATGACCCCACCAGACGACCCAGTTAGCACAATGGTCACCATGCCGGACTGCCAAACACAGGGTTGCGGGTTCGATTCCGTTTGTCTGTAGTCTGGTTATTTCTATGTATAATAAGTATATATTTAGAAAAATAGGAAATAAGTGGTATATTCGTTGTCTAGCACCCATAACACAAGTCTAGTTACTTAGCTTGGGGTTATATGGCGATGTGTGGAATGTCTTGCAATATTTACTTATTTATTTATTTACTTATTTATATCCCTCCGTCTCTGCAAGACTAATAAGCAGAAAAAGTTTCTTGCAAAGCACACAGGCTTCAACATGTACCTACTCCAACTGAGGAGAGATAAGATGGAAAATTAAGCACCCTACTCCACACAGCATTGTGCCTCTAATGAGAATTGGTCAGACAGAATTTAAAGACTAATGTGCAATTTCAAACCAAATTCCACGTCTTTTGACTCAGTTTTCTTCAGTGAGCATCAAATTTTTAAAGTTATTGTTCAATGTGGTTCTATTCATTACAAAACAAAAAAAGATAGAGTTACGTTGGATGTAATGAGGTCCCTATGGAATAGCGGAAGGGGCCGGGTGCTTTTACAATAGATGCAAAACTTTGATAAAACTTCAGAAGGAAGTCTGTCGTTACCTCTACTTATAGAACCCGCACTAAAGCCTAGTTCGCATTAAGCTAGTATTTAGTCTAGTAGTGAGTAATTTAGTAGCTAATAGTGTCTAACACCAAAAATTTTGTCGATTAGGTTAGTAAGTAATTAAGTCGAGTAGCATTTTATTCTATTTTTATTGCGCGAGTAGCACCTACCACTACGCGTCCATGCTCACTGGTTAACAAATCTGAACCAGTCGAATTAGTCGAGTTTATTAGTTGCCGCCACATCGTTACATTGTTTTGTAGGTTGTTCATCATGCAATACACCACTCATTTTTAAACCGTACTCGAGTGCGAACGATTTTTGAGTAAGTAGCGAGTATTATGGCTACTAAATTACTCACTACTAGACTAATGCGAACTAGAATTGAGTCAAATTATAACTTTAAAACGTAGGTACCTAGCCAAAAGCCCTAGACTATGGTAGAGTTGATAATTTAATATAACAAATCGATTGATGTAAGAACCATCAACCCCACGCACGCACACGGCCGGGCGGCCCACGCATTTGGAGTCTAAAGCGCTACAAAGGAACAAACTGATAAACACATCACACTCCTTTTCGTTGGAGTCGGGGAAAAAGATCCACGTGGAGGAAAATTCCATTATAAATTGAAATACCACCGATTGGAATGCTTCGTAGATATGCTTATTAATATTCGTAATTTTATTTGATACGGAAAAGTAATAAACAACTTCGATTAAGTTTTGATTGGTTCTAAAAGTTATCTTTTCATGGAGCTCTACGAGTGTGTACATCCGGAGTTTGGCTTTGAGTTTCTTTGAGTTGCTTAATTATGTTTAACTAGTTGCGTTCTACGGTTTCCCTCGTTTTGTCAACATAATGTAAATTAAAAATATCATCATTTTACGAACCAATGGATTTTTATTATACTTAGAACGGTCAAACAATTTAAGAAACCAACATGTCTATGAAGCGATTACTAAAGAGGTAGGTTGCCCCGCGTCGTTCCTGGCGCAAAGGATAGCGCCATACAAAGGGGCAATCTTGCTAGTGTTCCTGATTCCTTTACGCCAGGAGCGATTAAGGGCGGGTTTAGTTTATTTTAAACTAGCGACCCGCTCCGGCTTCGCACGGGTATATCATGCATGTATTATACATATAAACCTTCCTTTTGAATCATTCTATCTATAAAAAAACCGTTGCGTAGTTTTAAACAGTTAAGCATACATAGGGATATAGGGACAGAGAAAGCGACTTTGTTTTATACTATGTAGTGAAGTGATGATAGTGATAATGATATTATAATACAGGGTTATTGGTAATTATACTAGCAAGCCGTTGCGGGCTACTTCTGTGTACCTAAACAAACAACTTTTAACAACACTTTTGTTCTACGACTTTTGGTAATTCGAACATTTATGACGTGATAACGTTTTATAAATTGGTGAACCATTCCATACAATGTAAAGGTCTTCTAACTTAAAAATTTGACTTGTTTTTTAAGTTTTATCTACTTTTCTTAGTCTGAAAGACCTTTGTTTTAAAAAATGTGCTGTTTTACAAATTTACATAACCTCAAAAGTTTCATATTTTTTTTCGAATTTCCAAAAGTCGTAGAACAAAAGTTGTTTGTTAAGGTGCACAGAAGTAGCCCTCAACTTTTTGCTAATATAATCACCAATAACGCTGTATATTATGTATATAGTACGGGATCCCTATAAGGACGATCTTCATCGGTCTGTTTAATAGATGAAAAGTATTTTATATCAAATTAGATTAGCCAATAAATGAAACGAATGGACTGAGATTTTTTAGACAACCCATTTGCAATATATTTATTGACCTATTTAATTTGATATAAAATTCTTTTCATCCAATAAACAGCTCGATGAAGGTCATCCTTAAAGGGATCTTAGGCTAATATTAGTTAATTTAATAGGTAATTTTATCGTGTTTTATATGTCGAACAGAAATTTTGATATCTTTATTATATTTAATTAACAAACAGATAGCTAGTTTTAATGTATTGTTTGGTATAAAAAAATATGAGTAGATAAATACAATTTGAGAATTTGAGGTAGAACAATATTTTCATGTCAAAACTTTTAACAACACAACTTTGTGAAAAGTTAATTTTGAACAAATAATTGGGTTCGATAACGTGCTTACCCTTTCTGAGACGAACTTTGCTTTGATTACATAAGATAATGACGCAATAAATAAACGGAAGCGGACAAACTCAATACGTCGCTTCGCCAATAATATCTACAGGAGCACCGTATTGGGTTTTAACTTTAGATCAAAGAGGTTGTAAGTACATAATATGAGAATTAAGACTTGCGTCGGAGTTTTGGCGGGAACGAGCCAACAACATGGCGTGCTGCAGTTTTATTTACACGAAACTTAGTTGTAAACCGAGTTAAATTGTATAATTCTGGTGGAAAGTTATCTAATTTAGTTCCGTGAAAGTGCACAAGTGTAGTGAAAGTAAAAATCAGTGTCAAACATGGACTTTTCTCGTTGCCTCCAAAATCTCCTACAAGGTTATAGTAAAGTAGCCACCGCTTTACTATGACCCCTGACATGACAAACTGTGACTTGACGACTTGACCATCTTAACACACTGTGAGCCCGATTTCTGTAAATCGGGCCATAACTTGATGCAAAATATTACTTGATACTGGCTATATGCACAAACCGTGCGAAGCCATAACTGAAAAAAAAAAAAAGACTTGCGTCACCTCAGCTTGTAATTGTACAGTCTGTTTTACCGTAACTAGACTTCTTTAGTTGGGTTCTTTTTGCGTGAGAATGGAGTAGGCTTGCAAAGCACCTATAATACTACCCTTTAAGAGGATCATGAGTTTTCGATACGCGGCGCGAGTAGGTATTTTCAAAAATGACCCGTATCGTGCGATAGAGAGAGTTTAAGTTCGGACATAATTGCCTTCATTTTGCTTTAAAATAATTTTGCGGGCCGTAACAATTTTACCCCCCTAATCCAATTTTATCCTATACAAAATGAAATATATTTGGTCTCATTTAATTCACTGCATCTTATTCTAGGTTTATACGTTTTTCTTTTTCGGTAATTCAGTTTAGTCTGTTAAAAAACAATTGAAACGCTCGATGAAGTTTTTAAGTCAAAATTATAATATACTAATAACTTTTATCTTAGGCAATATTTCTTTAAAATAAAAACGGTTAAACCTAGTTTTCCATTAAATCTAGAACATTATCAAAAATTATCAAAATCGGACTTCGTTTATGGGGGGGAAAACGTTACCGCTTTTTGTATGGAAATTTACAGCCTCACACTGGCCTTAAGGTTAGCAATACTACTTGCACATGAGTTAAGAAAACAACTTCTGGTGTGCTTCTGGCTTCTGGTGCCAACTAAGCCGCGGATTCCATAGCAATGTTTTCGATTAAACAAAAATCTGTTGATACACAGACTCACGAGCTTCGGAATGAAAGTCGAGAATTAGTCTAAGATCCCTTTAAGAACGACCTTCACCGAGCTGATCAATAAATAATAAATAAATAAATATTGCAGGACAATTCACACATCGCCATCTAGCCCCAAGCTAAGTAGCTAGACTTGTGTTATGGGTGCTAGACAACGGATATACTACTTATATACTTTTCTTTTGTAAAAATATACTTATAATACATAGAAACAACCAGACCACAGACAAATATATAAGCATAAATACATGTCTGAGGCGGGAATCGAACCCGCGGCCCTGTGTTTGGCAGTCTGGCATGGTGACCATTGTGCCAACTGGGTCGTCAATGGATGAAAAGTATTTTATATGAAATTAAATAGGTTAATAAAAAATGCTTATGGGTTGACCAAAAAAATTTCAGTCCAAAATATGATTAATTAACATTTAAATTTTCATCCATTAATCAGCTCTGTGAATGTCAATCTTAAAGGGAACCCGTACTATGGCCAATCTCCTATTGGCATCAATATCCTTTTTTGCATGCGGGCCACCTTTCATAAACAACAAATAATGTACATCACTACATAGTATAAAATAAAGTCACTTTTCGCCGTCCCTATATCCCTATGTCCCCATGTCCCTTTGTATGCTATGTCTTTAAAACTACGCAACGGATTTTGATGCGGTTTTTTTAATAGATAGAGTGATTCAAGAGGAAGTTTTTTATGTATAATACATGCAAAATATAGCCGTGCGAAGCCGGAGCGGGTCGCTAGTAGTATATATTTGTTAGAGGCAGAAATCAAACGCGCAACCTTTCGCCCGCAGTGCAGGCAGGGATGGAATAATAATAGCAGAGTAGTGCAACTTTGAAACAGTTGAAGTAGGTGGCTCAGAATAGGCCACAATGTAACACGTTTAGGAGTTGCAACCTAGTGAATAATGAAACTGCCTGCAACGGACTGCTGACGGACAATCGAGTGGGGCTTGAGATTAAAGCGAAGGCTTTTGTCTGCTCTAGGTAGCTGTAGCTATTTCCTGTTTGTCTGCAGTACAAGTTTGGAGCGCAATAAAGCATTGTGCTTGGATTGTAACTGAGTTAATCTATATCTTTATATGCCTATAAGGTGGTAGGTGGTACCTGCCAATTAAAAGTAAATATTTCGTAAAAAAATAGGAAAAACTACTTAAAACAGGTCATTCGACAAATATTTGTTTAATTATTTTGTAAGATATCAAAAATTTAAAAAAACTTTTTTAATAACCCTTATTACCCCCAGGTATTTTGGGTATAAAATAGAAAAAGACAAAACAATCTCTAAAAATACATGAGCTACGAGATATTCTAATACGGTACGTATTTGTGTAAACAAAACCTACCTTCAAAAATATGGGTAATTTGACCTTTGTGATCATGGTCACAAAAAAGAGAACCCCAAGAGCTTTTTAAGCGATTGCATAGCTTTTAAGCTATTGCATAGCTTTTATCGCGGGCTTTGAGCGTGGCGACCGAATCAAGAAATTCCATAATGAAAATAAAACCTAATACCCCCACTCCACCTACCATGTGGCTTGTCTTATGTCTTCTGCTCATTGGTGGACGGGTTCCGAAGACACACATCCTAGCTTAGTTTTTAAGACGATTCAATGTTATTTCATGCGAATGATTCCAATTGAATAAACATTTCTAATTGGAATATTTTTCCCGTTGCTCCAATTCATTACTGTACACTCGTGTAGAAAAATGAGCTCCTATTACAGCTTTTTCAAACATCACGTATATGAAAGCGAGACACTTCTTTCAGACGTCAATTTTACGTCACATATTACCTCTGACGTACCTCGAAATTACCCAAGTAACATAATTAGTTACTGAACAATGGTATGCCAATGCTTTTATTTAAATAAAAGCGAGTATTTATTATATAATTTGTAAGGAATTTCAGTAACAAATTGATAGGTATATTGAATTCGAATACCTAGACACATACCAACCTAATATACCTAGGTACAGTGTGGAACCAGGACATTAGTAATTTTTTTGGATGAAAATAAAAAGATCGTTTTAATTTTTAAGTGCGGGAAAATAACCCATTTAAAAAAAAAAGATTTGGAAACACTATTTTTGGCAGCGGACTTTTAAGCTATTATCTATTCTGAGCTTTAGGCCAATGGTGTTTCCACTACTCAAAAAATATGGGACAAGTTCAAGAAAAGAAAAAGATTGCCTTTTGATCCCTCAAATTAGTCCCACTTGGACCCTTGGATCAAAAATATCATCATCATATCAGCCACAGGACATCCACTGCTGAACATAGGCCCCCAATGACTTCCACATCGATCAGTCGCATATGTCCTCTACATCCAACGACTTTCCATAAATGTAATTAAGTTCAAAATCCCTCAAATAAATACACCTATCATACGCTATGCTATAAATCACCGAATTCTCGTTAAAGTTCAGACATTGTGGCACACAACACGAAGCTTGTCTGACAGGTTTCTCCAAGCGTTCCACCAGAGATAAAGTGCGAAATAGCCTCTGCATTTGGACAGTTTTTGCAACGCTTCTACGATACAACTGTGCGATTATTAATTTTTTTGAAGTTATACTTCTTTAGGCGCGTTATGAAAAAATGATGAGAGTGAAATTTTACAAAAGCGTCACACAAAATTCTCACGTCACACAAAATTCTCACGGGAGAAGTTGTTTAAATCTAAATTGAACTTTATTGATTGTGTTGACAATCCTTTTCCAGTCCAGAGTTTTTTGTCGGACGAGTTTTTTGTCGGACGAGTTTTTCGTCGGACGAGTTTTTTGTCGGACGAGTTTTTTGCCGGACGAGTTTTTTGTCGGACGAGTTTTTTGTCGGACGAGTTTTTTGTCGGACGAGTCTTTTGTCGGACGAGTTTTTTGTCGGACGAGTTTTTTGTCGGACGAGTTTTTTGCCGGACGAGTTTTTTGTCGGACGAGTATTTTTTTTTTTTTTAATAATGCCAAAGAAGTATAACTTTTTCTACTGTATTTTGATGCAAGAAATGGAGAGAAACATTTTTACTCAGAAAAAAATTAAAGGGTAATTCTCCATACAAAAAAGTTCGTTTTTCCCCCTTCATTTTGACGACCACGAAACGATACAGAAGGCTGCGGGTTGGATTCCCGCTTCAAGCAAGTCTTTATTTATAGATATTTGTTTCTGATATATGTGTTTCTGTATGTATAATTATGTGTGTATTTACAAAAGAAAAGTAATAAAATTATTGTATTCGTAATCTAGTCACCATAACACAAGTTGTTTAGCTTGAGAATAGATGGCGCTGCGTTTTAATGTTCTTGCAAATTCATTTAAAAAAAAACATTTTTAAGGTTTAAGGAATTAAAACAGGTATGGCCCGTAACAAAAAAAAATACAATTAAAAAAATAAAGTTTCTAAATAAATATTTTTGTACCTAACGATAAATGTTACCATTAACCTAATTATTCCAAAAAGCTTCTGTATTTTACCGAGTCAATTATATATAATACTCCGTAATTAAGAAAAAAAAAACAAACGTAATTAAAGGTTTTCCGGGAAAGACCCTTTATAATTGTTTACAAAATATTGTGAAAAATATCCGTATATTATTGTTTCCTAATAAGTATTTAATACTGGTTGTAAAGTAAGATCTTTTTGCCAGATGAAAAATAAATCTGAGAAATTTGACTTAAGAGGAAAGGGTACCGGGCGCTCTCTCCATACAAACGTAGTCGACTATTTCCTCCATGGATAATTAAATGACTCTGGAGCAAATATAACTGCCATGACCATGCCCCTATGTTTTGTATATATTTGTTTTTTACATCTTAATTTCTATGATAATTAAAAAATGAAAAAAACCAAGACATAGGGGCATAGTCATGGCAGTTATAGGTTTTATGCCACAAAAATATTTGTACTATTGTCATTATCCAGGTTGAAAACAGTCGACTACGTTTTTATGGAAAGAGCGCCGGTACAATTTCACCTTAACGCATTTAATAATGCCTGCAACGCTAAAAATCGCATATTCCATTCCCGCCGTCGAACAAGTATGAAAAAAACATCGTCAATTTTTGTAACCAGATTGTACAGTAAGGGTCATAAGTAAATGATCGGTTTGCTACAATAATACTATGAACAAGTATTGGAGTTACGACCTTCTTCTAATAGACGTTACACACAAACCTAAATACTTGAATTAAAAGTACTCAGTGTGATTATTTTTTCAACATGTTAGCTATGTGTTTAGTTGTGTGAGTGGTATATGCCGCCACCCGCTACACCAACCGACGTGGGTTCGATCCACAGGTTACGTTGTTATAATGTTCAAGTAGTGCTACACGGGATTGTAAACGTAACGGTGGGCAGAGGCTTTTGACCGTGGACTGTACATACAAAGTTTCTTTATCAAATCGTGTATACTGAAACATCTCTTGCCTTTAAAAACAGCCAAAAATAACTTATTTATAAACGAAAAAACAAAAACCAAATTATTTCGTACAAAATTATCTTAAACATTACAAACTACTGCCTGTTGTGTAAGATAAAAAAAGGTTGAAGTTGTTTTGACGGAACATGATCCTGCCTCGGGGACTTTATAAAAACAATAAAATTTTATCAGGAGAAACTAAGAAATATGGGCTTTTTCATAAACAATTTTATTTGGGTCAACGCTTACTGGTAAGGATCGTAACCAGGTTATATTTTTAGATATTTATATTTATATTTATATTTTCTGTATTTACCTTTGAAAGGCGTCCGTGTAACCGAAACCAACACGTAGAGGCACTTTACAAAACCAAGTAAAATAGCAACCTCTGGTTTGGATAGAACTATTGATAAACTAACGGGAGAAAACCACTTGGGCTATTGTTATGGAATGGTAGTGGACGTGAACCATGGATACTATGGCTATTTACTAAGCTTTCGCGTCTATAAGGAGAAAATCATTTCTGACTTTAAGATATCTTTTTAAGGATTTGTAGTTCTTACAAGGAACGTTTGTAGGTTTTTCTAGTGCAGTTTAGTTTTCGGTATATGCCAGAGCGTCCTCTGTTACCATAACGTTTGTTTAAAATGGAGGTGACATCAAAACACGAGCTACGATCAGCGAGCTACTATGCATCTTTGGCAGGTTCTTACCTGCCTTTAAAGTTGAAACCAATATGGGTGAGCAAAGTGCCGAAGATCAAAATAGTGAAAGAAATGTTGAAGTTTGGACTTTAAGTTCTAGTCCGATATAGTACCAATCTTCGCTGGTTTGGTCATCTTGAGCGAATAGAAGAGGTCGAATCGTTAAGAAAGCATACATATCGCCCAACCGGTCAAAGGCCGATGATTGAATGGCCTAGATATCGCAGGAAGGACACAGTGGACGCTTGGCAAGAAATAGCGGAAGTCAGGGCGAAGTAGCGAAGACTCTCGTTTTGGAGACCAAGATCCACTTAGGGTCGCTGAGCCAGCGAAGTAAGTAGTGAGTAATCTAATGTAGTGGGCGTCGACTTTAAGGCTTTTTTCACCAGTAGCTGTTGCTCTGTAAAAGTTTTACGAAGTTTTAATAAACAGATCCATCATCTACGTCTTGGGTGGGTGTTATGGATTGTTGTAGAGGCCCCGCAGAACGTAGACTTTTTTCCGATAGTTCATTCAAGGCAATCATTCACTTCATTACCGTCCATATATTCTTGTACTTAGTCTGCAGAGGTTTTCGCCTTCAGAGTGAATTTTATGTGTAAATAAATATGATAAGTAGATGTTGATTGTTAAGCTTCTATTAGGCACCCAACTCTGAAAGCTCAAATTACATGTAAAAAGTTGTATAACAAGTTAAAACAACGAAATTAAAGCTTTTGCATAATTTTTCAACTTCCGTTCAGACTAAGGAGCTTAACCCTTAAGCGCAACATTTTGTTAAATATGAAAAAGATAAATGCAAAATGTCCTTTTGCTTTTAGACAAACGGCAAAAAAGGCAAGTATAATAGAAATGCAACGCAGTTTTACATTTTAGTACAAAATAAATTAAATTTAAAAAAACTTACTTTAGTTATAGTGTCCCAGGAATAAAAAAAACCGTTTTCCTGAAAAAATTATTTAGATCGCTTCATAAACATACAGTCGGATTCAAAACAACTTCTCTTTTTTCAAGTCGGTTGAAAATACTTAGTAAGTAAATGTATTTAAAATTATAGGTTTCACGACTTAATAATGTATACGTGTAGCAGTATAGTATAAACACACGTGCCACGTGTTTTCTAAAATTTTATATCAAAATTACCAACTCCAAACAGGTAATTAGCCCGTTCGTAATTAGACAATTTGAGAATTTTATTACCAAGGCAAAGTAATTGACACATAATGAAACGACCTTTGTAATAACGTCAATCCATTTTACCTGTGTTCTTTTATAAAAGCAAATTTTATTTTATAATTATAACTAGCGACCCTCCCCGGCTTCGCACGGCTATATTATGCATGTATTATACATATAAACCTTCCTCTTGAATCACTCTATCTATTAAAAAAAACCCCATCAAACTCCGTTGCGTAGTTTTAAAGATTTAAGCAGTCAAAGGGAAATAGGGACAGAGAAAGCGACTTTGTTTTATACTATGTAGTGATGTAGTGATATATATATAAATATATATTATATGTAGTGAAGTTGTCATGGATTTTAAGAATATTAATATTTTAATTCATTTACCTACGAGTATAGCATACCATACATACTAGTAATTTTTTCCCCGGGACTTAATCGCGTATTTTTTATTTTTATATATTATTGTATTTCGACGTTTCGACTATGTAACAATAGTCATGGTCGAGAGGACATTCCAGTAGTGGCGAGCGTTGTCATTAAGCTGATAGGGAGAATAATGACTATGAATACAATTAATCAAGTGAGTTTAAAGTTAAAAGATAGCATAGACTGGGCTACACTTATTTGCTCAACTAATTGACCAACCTGATAGTCTCCGCTCGCCATTTTTACGTGTTTGTTGGACACCATCCTATCACAATAACCCAAGTAGTTTTTTGCTGTAGTTTATCACTAGTTCTATTCAATGTCTTTGGCTGCATTTTATAGTGCAGACAGGGATAGTCGCCGGATTGGTGTCAAAATCATTGTTTGTTATTAGGGCGCGGCGTCTATGTGTTGTTTTCAGCTCCACACACACTTTCCAAGGGTCCATAACCCCGTGATATCACTATCACTACATGGTATAGAACAAAGTCGCTTTCTCTGTCCCTATACCCCTATGTATGCTTAAATCTTTAAAACTACCCAACGGATTTTGATGCGGTTTTTTTAATAGATAGAGTCCTTTAAGAGGAAGGTTTATATGTATAATAATATAGCCGTGCGAAGCCGGGGCGGGTCGCTAGAAGGATATATAAAATACAATAAAAGTTATAGTATTTTCAATATACAACTATATGATTCGATAAAAAAAATGTGGTTTATCCCGGTGAAACCATGGGGAGCTGTATACCTAAAACTAAGTTTAAGTCACCTTAATTGACACATGTACTTTAATTTCAAAGATGATAAGAGAATTAAACGCCAATATATTTGGCACATAATTAACCCGAATGCACATTTTACTAAATCCTTCTTGCTTAATCCTAAACAAAATTTAATTACCGATAGTGATGCCAACAACTAACGGAACTTAGTTGAGCCATACTAAGCGACATGCGCTCCAAACTAGGTTTCCTAAGCAAAGACAGGAATGTCGACCCTTGAATAACTTATCGATAACTTCCTGGTAATAATATCGACAACTTCACCTTCCATACCAAGTGAAATATCGATACATAACGATAGAGTTACAAACTTCAAATTAATTAGCGCAAACGAGATTAATTAGCGTTTCTTTTGGCGAAGCTTGCTTACAAAAGATATATATAATTATTAGGTCGGATTAAAATTACGGTGGCTGTAATTATTATAAAGGTTATCTATAGATAAACTGCTATTATTTGTAGATACACAAATGACATGATGCATACGACATTTACCTAAAACATTAAAAAAATATACAGGGTTATTGGTAATTATACTAGCAAGCCGTTGAGTGCTACTTCCGTGCATCTAAACAAACCACTTTTGTTCTACGACTTTTGGAAATTCGAACTATTTTTTGGAAATTTTGAGGTTAGGTTTACCTTAAAATCAGCTGTTCCATACACGGAGAGGTCAGTAACCTTAAAATTTTACTTATTTTTTAAGTTTTATCTACTGTTGAAAGTTTGAATTACCTTTGTTTTAAAAAATCAGCTGTTTTTCGAATTTACAAAACCACAAATTTTTCAATTTTTTTTTCGAATTTCCAAAAGTCGTAGAACAAAAGTTGTTTGTTATGGTGCACAGAAGTAGCCCTCAACGGCTTGCTAGTATAATTACCAATAACCCTGTATAAACGCGACGAATTGAGAAGCTCCTCCTCTTTTAAAGGCGGTTAATTAGTATTTTTTACCTGAATGCAGGAGCGTTATGTTTTAAACTTGTGACCACTGTAGAGTTCAAAAATTGCTTCCATTAGAATGTTTTCAACTCAAGCAGTAGGTAGGTACTCCCAGCTTACGCGAGACGTCCCAATTTTTAAGGATCTAGTGACGAAACCCTAATAAACCCTAGGGAATCTAATAATCGGAACGCCAAATATCCCACTTTTTCACCCACCACCGTAATTTGAAAACTACTACATAATACTAATTAAGCACTAAGCTAAAATATTGCAATAAAAATGATAAATATAACCCGGTCACATTATCTCGAGACCTGGCGTCGCGTCGATGAAAGTTCAAAGTTTTAATAATGAAATGTTTAAAAATATACCACGAAAACAAGTCGATGCGTATCGGCAACGAAAGTGCTAACTGTACTGACGCGCCGTGGCGAGCGCGGGGAGGTGAAAGGAGAACGGGACGGGAGTTTGCATTCCAGCCAGGTGTCGAGATAATGTGACCGGGTTGTAGATATTAGATAACTTTAATTGCTTTTTTTAATGCCGGTTTATCAGATCCAAAAAATCCAAAATTCGTTTTTTTTCTTCCAACAGCTGATTATCGGAATAATATAACTTCAAAATATTCCAAAAAATGTTCCAATTTCCAAAAGTCGTAAAAGAAAAGTTGATTGTTAAAGTGCACAGACGTAGCCCTCAATCCCTTTCTTATAATAATCATAATAATTTATTCGTGATTACCAATAACCCTACATACACTGTGAAACTATCCTTTTTTTTTATCGAGGAGAAATGCGCCTTATGCACCTTCCCACCGCTCCGGGGGGAGCGGCGGGGATGTGTGGGGCTCCCTGCTGGCCTGAGATGGTAGGCGGCCAGAGGTTTACCCACTTAAATTCCTTGGTGTCCCTCTCTACACCGTAATCCAGGAGGAAGTAGGAACTGTTTGCACATACAACTACTTCCCCCTGGGGTGACTGGTCTAAAGACCCTTCCGCGCTAAAAAAAACCCTTCACAGGGAAAAAACCGTCTCGAGAGCTATGTTCTGGCAACTTAACTACATCTAAGTTGAGTGTTATAACATCGGTCACGTATACAATATACCACTTAATGCATGACAAGTAATGAAGTATCGGAACAATTTGTATTATAATACACGAATACGTGTTGCTATTACGTCGCCTAATAACTATAACATGTGAAGTTTGATAACGTTCATGCAATTTGATGTCGGTTATAATAGGTGCTTTAATGTTAACGCGTTGAATTCTAGTCTTCATTTGTTATTAGTATCGTAGATTTAGGACGCCCTTAGTCTTCAAATAATTGAAATCAAATTCAGATCGTGCGAAGTGGAGGCGTAAAAGTAGGAAAGCGGACCCCGGGCTCCCGAGAGGGATGCAACCGGGAACATGGCTCGGATGATGACTACATATCACTATCACTACATAGTATAAAACAAAGTCGCTTTCTCTGTCCCTATGTCCCTATATCCCTATGTTCCTTTGTATGCTTAATCTTTAAAACTAAAAGCAACGGATTTTGATGCGGTTTTTTTAAATAGATAGAGTGATTAAAGAGGAAGGTTTTTAGATATAATACATGCATAATGCAGCCGTGCGAAGCCGGGGCGCGTCGCTAGTTATACAAAAATTAAAGTCTTGACTGACTGATAGGCATATTGACGCACAGCTCTAACCAATCAATAGAGCGATTGGGTTATTTGACATACTGCTGTTTAGCATAACGTAGACATCCGCTATGTAAACATTTTGGAAATTCAAAACGAGGAGAAATAGCGGGATGCGGCAACACCATCTTTGCTAGCTGGTTCAGGAATAAATGAGGTAACAATGTAAATATACCTACAAACAATACGCCTTCCTTTGATGTGTTCCAAGAGATTCTTTAGCTTTCGAAGTTTTGCAATTTTCCTAGACGAAACTAACAATTAACAAAATATTCACGTATAGTCATTACCTAGATGAATGTGAAATGATGGAGTTTTTCAACAGAGTCTAAAACTTCATAGATTTAGATTACTTGATTACGTTCTACATCTTAAGAGGAAAGGGTACCGGGGGCTTTCTCCATACAAACTATTACAAACGTAGTCGACTGTTTTCTCCATGGATAATGACACTAGAGCAAATATTTTTTGTGCATAAAACTTATAAGTGTATTTTTTGTTTTTTGTTATTTTATTTATTTTAATTTCTATGATAATTAGAAAATGAAAAAAATCAAAACATAGGGGCATAGTCATGGCAGATATAGGTTTAATGGCACAAAAATATTTGCTCTAGTGTCATTATCCAGGGAGGAAACAGTCGACTACGTTTGTATGGAGAGCGCGCAGGTACCCTTTCACCTTAAATCACGTCATTTACCATCGTGTGGTCAAACGCTGACCCATTTTAAAAATCAAACAAACCTAAAATTACATATATCTTTTACTATTCTCAATTCATATCAATTTCCTTAAAAGCCTTCATATCTCATTGAAAATTCGGTTCACAGTTTCAATAATACGAATTGGGAACTCACCTTCTGTCATTTAAGGCAAGGCAACCGATGTCCTTTGAGATCGTCCATGCACCTGCTTAGAATTCAGTACTGTGTGCAATAATGGCGAGTGGTGAGTGGTAACTGACGTTATTATATACCTCTGTTCCAATACAGGAATAAATACTTTACAAAATGTATGAAATAAATACAGTGTTGCCAACTAGTGTTGCCAACGTCAAAAAAGTCCTTGCAAAAAATTAAACGCATTCAAAAAAAATCCATCGTTATTTTACTGACATAAACTTGCTTCGCTTAAGACAATCATGAGTTTTCGATACGCGGCGCGAGTAGGTATTTTAAAAAATGACCCGTATCGTGCTATTGAGAGAGTTTAAGTTCGGACATAATTGCCTTCATTTTGCTTTCAAATAATGTTGCGGGCCGTAACGATTTTACCCCCTTTATCCTTCACAAAATGAAATAAATTTGGTCTCATTTAATTCACTGCATCTTATTCTAGGTTTATACGTCTTTTATTTTTTGGTAATTAAGTTTAGTCTATTAAAAAACAATTGAAACGCTCGATGAAGTTTTTAAGTCAAAATTATAGATATTCAGATACTAATAACTTTTATCTTAGGCAATATTTCTTTAAAATAAAAACGGTTAAACCTAGTTTTCCATTAGATCTAAATAAATAAATAAATATTTCAGGACATATTACACATCGCCATCCAGCCCCAAGCTAAGCAACTTAATGCTTGTATTATGGGTGCCAGATAACGGATAAACTACTTATATACTTTTTTTTTTGTAAATATATACATATTATACATATAGGAAACACCCAGAACCAGAAACCAGAATTTATGGTCAGCATAAATACTTGTTCCCGGCGGGAATCGAACCCGCAACCTTCTGCGTCGCAGTCGGGTGTTCGCCCGACGCGCCACAGAGGTCGTCAAAACAGATCTATAACATTTTCAAAAATTATCAAAATCGGACTTCGTTTATGGGGGGGAAGACGTTACCGCTTTTTGTATGGAAATTGACAGCCTCACACTGGCCTTAAGGAAAAAGTGCCAAATGTTTAATGAAATAAAATGTTGCTATAAATAAAGATCGCTGCATACGTAACGGGATAAAACCTCGGACGGGACGGGGACGTGATGTGCATTGTTCATAAAGTGTTCGTGGACTTTAAACATACGTAATGTAATCTTTCCCGTGCCGGAAGAGATGTGACAATTTCTTGACAGCGTTTCATATAGAAAAAAATCCGTCACGTATGCACCGACCTTAAATTATTAATTCTTCATACTAATGTAGAATACATTTGCAAGAAATACTCGCATACTATCTCAAAGCTGCCTGTCCTGCCTGTCCAGGAGCGGAGCGAAGCAGCGGAGCGGCATTTCCACCAATAGAATTGCATAAAAACTCTGCACGTGGAGTTTTATGGGAATTCTATTGGATAGCAGATTGGTGTTTCCAACTCCGCTACCTCGCCCTCGCTCCGGTCCTGTGAACAGGCAGTCTGTATTATGCAACTGTTGCTATGCTACCTGGTGTATTCGGAGCCGTAAACCCCTGAAAACCTTATAATACACCGACAAGTAAATTAACTGAAATGAACAATGAACATCCACGTAAGTCCACTGAGTACAATTTTCCACTAACTTTACAAAACTTTCTTAGTTAGAGATAGTTTTTAAGGTGACTTTAGGGAATACCAAATGTGTTTTAGTTCTTATTTGAGTTTATTATTGTTTGGAAATTGATAATTGTTACCTGTGGATGATTGAATAAATAAACATGGCCATGGGCACAACACGTGTGGTACTATTCATCGGCTTTTTGCGTCGTACTTTGTCATTCTTTAATTTTTACAATTATGTGATGTTCGTTCTTTCTTACGCACAAAGGTCACCACTATGGGTATAGACTCTTACTTTTCATTTACTGATATGTCCATCTGGTTATTCATAAATTGTATACTAATAAATAAAAATATACACACAATAAACACATTTTAATCGCGTCTACGGCAGACTACGACTCAGCTTTTCCCTCTTCCCCTTACAAATTTTTTGAAAAGAAAATTATCCCACATGCCCTCTTCACAGTAACATGCAAATTTCTTCATCTCGACGGAATGGGAATCTCGTATTTTCCTTTTCATCTCAATTTTTGAGAAATGTTAGAGAAAAGTCCTTGAAAACACTGTTGTATTAGGGCAAAATGTAACACGTTCTCTGGATAGGTGTGTGAGGGTATTGCTTATCTAGGCGTCCTAGAGACAGAATTACAAAGGTACTTTGGGATTGTTGACATGAATAAGTAAAATGGTAGTCCTCAATAGTCATTTGGTCAAAATTCAAAATAGAATATAATTTATCACCGCCTCTTTCAGCGAGTTGAGATAGTTTTTTGTCCTTTTCGAGAATTCGTAAAATAAATTGTAAGTTTCCATGTCGGGTAGCGACACGCCTCGGTAGTTGAGTTACAGTAATGTAATGTGCTAAGGTTGCAGATTTGAAATCTGCTGCGGCAAATTTTCGGAACTATTCTATATTCAAAGAGAAAGGCACGCTGCGCCGCCTCCTGAACAAAATTGTCAGTCGTCTCAAACAAAGGTGATATAGCACAAACATATAGGTGTGCTTCATTTTGATTTATTAAAGCTACCATTTATAATGTAGCGGAAGAATTTATTATAGTTCTATCTAGTGAAAGCAGACTACGGAGCTTTTTATCGGCAGATAGTTTAAAGAACCTTTCAAAGTCAAAGTTATTTATCATTTGGAATCAATAAATGTGCATTCATTAACATTGAAACGTCTTAAAAACTAAGTTACGATGTGTGCTTTCGGAACGCGCCCACTAATGAGTAGAAGGCTCAAGAAGCTCATGGGGTTCATCTGTTACACAACGGCCCACGTGAGACGAGTCTATAATATCACAAAATTAACTGAGCACTACTAGAATTAGATAGTATTTTAGATCAAAATTTGTCTCGTCTCATAATTCCGATCACCATCTCAGAATGCCAACTTCTCCTAATAACAGCTTTTTAAAACTTTTTAATACTTGGTACTAATTAGATGTAAAAGTCGTTCATAATACGTAGATGATTTATAAAAATCGGCCGCTTCATAATGAAAATTGTCAGACGATACAAAATCTTGCAGGCTGCGGGGTCTTTCAGTTCTACTAAAACACAATGAGGCGGTAACATTGGGAATAGATGACGAAGTGTGTTCATCAATAACGACTAAAAGTAGGGCCATTGTGTACGTTCGACTTGTCACGGTATGTGTTGGAACAAATACCATTCTGAAAACGACTATGGATACAGTCACGAACAAAAATGGTAATTTTAACGTTTTACCAGTAAGTCTTTTTGACACATTTTAATATGCCGACGTTCTGCAAACTACGTCATTTTCCTTGATAGACCTTGTGATACGATCTATTGGTGCATTATAAAATAGGTAAGTATAAAAATCACTATCACTACATAGTATAAAATAAAGTCACTTTTCGCCGTCACTATGTCCCTATGTATGCTTAGATCTTTAAAACTACGCAACGGATTTTGATGCGGAATAGATAGAGTGATTAAAGAAGACGGTTTTTAGATATAATACATGCCTAATATAGCCGAGCGAAGCCGGGGCGGGTCGCTAGTGTATAATAATTTCGACCTACGTAAGCATTAAACACTGTTTTTTTTGTCAAGTCAAAAACGATTCTCCCTAAAGTATTTGTCCTTCGAGAACACAAAGTAAACAAAATAAGAAGTTCAAACAATAACAAAACCGCAAATAAGAGAAAGACAAGAAAAAACCGATTATGTAGGTACCCAAATTATTACAGTACCTATTTTCTTCATTGCTAAACTTTTTAAACAAAACAGACATTTAAGTGTTGTGAACACAGAAGATAGAATGAATAAACGAGAAATGTAAAAATATTTTGTAGTTAGGTGCTACGCCTTATGACCCTTTTGGCAACGGCATTTGCCTCAGCATGTAACAAGAAGAATGATGAGTATGAATGTAGAGGGATGGAAGATTACGGATGTAGAGGATGTAGAGGGATGAAAGATGGATGGACTGCGTGAGACAAGACATGAGAGAGATTAATGTGAACCATGAATAGGAGTGAATGGAAGAAGACGACAAACTGCGCCGACTCCAAATAAATTGGTATAAGGGCAAGAAGATGATGATTTGCCCCAGCATATGCCCTAAAATATGACATATGACTTGAATTACTCAGTTTACTCGTCAGACTAGTCACTACGTTAGTTAAGAAACCTTAATATGATCTGAGCCTTAGCTTCCAAAGGTTCACAAAATGATAAAGTTACTATCAATTCAATTTCCTCTTGAAGGAAGCACATCTTGACACGTAACGATGTGTTATTTAATAAAACTACGATAAAAAGACGTCAATGGTAGACTTGCGCAAAGTGTATCCGTAAAGAAGAAGAGGAAAATATAATTTTATTAATTTTACTGATATATTTACTTCTCTTTTTTTTAATCTATATAAAGTATCTTGACTAGATAAGGAGGAATGAACTTGATAACAACTTGACGTCCACTTAAAATACCCTGAATATCGCAACAGACCAAGCTGTGTTATGGGAAGAACTGGGGATATAATTTGCCTCACAGTGGGACACCAATAACTTGATGGTAATTTTTTTTAATTTTATGTACTTAGCTGGAATTTATTTTAAAAGTATATATAGAGTGTACCTTTATATTTTGTATTCAGTATGTTTTTATAAAAATCTGTATCCATAAAAATAAATGAATGAGAATTGTATTAGGTAATATCTGACTAAAGGTCAGACGCTGCATACGTAACGGGATAAACCCTCCCGTCTGATTTCTCGTTACATATATTTTGTTACTATATTTTTATATGAAACGATGTCAAGAAATCGTCACGAGAAAAACCACGTAACGCATGCAGCGACCTTAATATTTACCCTTGGTTCTGACCACGTAATTACCCCAGACAGGGATAAAAAGTATTCCTATACCAATTTCAATCATAATCAATCGAGCAATTCAACTGTAACGTGGTGAGGGAACGAACAAACAGTCTTTTGCACTTATATTTTCATTAGGGGATGTCACAGTAGTTGTTTAACGTCATTAATATTGCAAACAGTATCTGAGTATATATCAGCTGCAATTATCTGTGATTCCCTTCCCCTTCTCTATAAAAACTCGGTCAGTCATTAAAACCTGAATGAAGCCAGTCAGCCCTAGTCAGTCACAAGTGGAATCCATTGGCATCGTAACAACTTCGTTACGTTCTATAAACAAAACGTTGGGATCGAAGTTTAGCAGTAAATCAAGCAGTTTACTTCGGTACGCCATTACAAAATTAGGTCGCCCTGAACGACTCCGAATCCAAGTATAAATTTAACTGAATTATATTACAATTTAACGGCAGCTGTTCGTTTTTTTTGCATATATAAATTGCGAGAAAGTTTTGTTTGTTGAATATGGAATGGATGGTAATTTGATGGAGGCAGTAAGATGTAAGCAAGTGTTTATTCTTTGATCGAGTGCCTAACTTATTAAATTGATCTTAGTCAAGTGTGAAATTGTTTTATAACTTCAACTCAAAATGAAACTAAACTACTAATTCTGCGTATATAGGAAACGTTATGATTAATTTTACAAACGGTAGTTTAACAATATTGCAAATATTATTGTAAGACTATTATCACCAGTCTGGAGATAACTCGAAACGTCAAGTTACAAAAAACTAAATAAACGCGATTATATCCTTTAAAATTTTATAATTATTAGTGAAGTTGTTGTTTTCAAACCTGGTATACAAAAATTGAACTAAATTCTAAGTTTATGCCGGCTACACGCCATGTAGAGCTCTTGTGAGGAAGGCTGAAAATCAGTAGCGGTGAGATGGTTACACATTTAACAGCATATTGCTGAGACTGCACTCTCCATTGCACACATATCTTGTTGTTTAATGACTTATGTATTGTAATCTATTTATGTATATGTGTTGGGTTATGGAAAATAAATTGTTTAAAATCTGGCAAAAAGAATTACTTCATTACCATCCCATAAGGATGTATTTCATCCGAAATAGATAAATAAATAAATATTGCAGGACATTCCACACATCGCCATCTAGCCCCAAGCTAAGTAACTGGACTTGTGTTATGGGTGCAACGGATATACTACTTATTTACTTTTCTTTTGTAAATATATACTTATAATACATATAAACAACCAGACCACAGACAAATTCCTGCCTCAGACAAGTGTTTATGCTTAGATAAGCATAAACACTTGTCTGAGGCAGGAATCGAACCCGCAACCCTGTCTTTGGCAGTCCGGCATGGTGACCATTGTGCCAACTGGGTCGTCGGTCGAGATGAATATTATTATACCTACAAAAAGTTACAGCCACTCACGTATGTATGAAAAAATACGAAGGCTATTTAAGCAGTAGATATCTTTTGATGTACTACAATGTATGAGTGGGAACTTTCATTGTCCTGAGGGCAATCTTTTAGAATTCACATCCTACCTACACATACTAACGTACTTTATACCACGACACATTTTTAAGGTATACCAAGGCAAATTCTTTAGCCTGTAAGAACTCTACAATTTACAAAAATCTTACTTATTTGTTAAGGTATTTACTGAACTTTCAGCCCTCAAGGCTTGCTTAATACGAGCATGTAACCCTGAATATACAAACAGAAATAGGTATACGTAGGTTACTATGGTTTCCGTTCAACTACTGATTTACTAATGGCTCCTTGAGGAATTCTGTTTACTGATAAACCCTTTAGAGAATTCACGGGATACGACCGTAAACACACATATTATGGCATCTAATTACTAAGCCTTCTGAAATTATTATAACTATACCTACATAATTTATTTAATATTAAAAGGCACAATTAAATTGTAAAGAAGAACTTAAAACCAACTTTACTGTGAATTTTGTGTATTTCTCAGGAGAAAAAACTTTAGGAATGAGACGT
Organism: Idaea aversata; assembly: GCA_907269075.1. Lineage (NCBI taxonomy): Eukaryota > Metazoa > Arthropoda > Insecta > Lepidoptera > Geometridae > Idaea > Idaea aversata. The sequence continues at coordinate 3,848,231 of OU026096.1, forward strand.
TGCGCAATAATGCGCAAGCGATCATTATTTTCTATTGGCTAGAGGACGTGTCAAATGCGCTTTGGACGTGCGCAGGAGCTTCATCGTCGAGGTCTTGCTTGACGATTTATCGTAGCATAGTATTTATCCAGACACAGCAAGGCTTTCGAAAGGAATAGATCGATTCTTTGTATCAATTTAATCTCCATCATTAAATTAATTTAGCATTTTATCTTTAGGTTTTTGCAAATTCCATGTTTCCATTGTTTATGAACGTGTACGCTAACTACCAAACTATCTCAAATCAAATCAAATCAAATATCTTTATTTTCTTTGGATACTTAATACTTAAAAGTATACAGGACCACATAAAAACGTCTTAAAAACTAAGTTAGGATGTGTGCCTTCGGAACGCGCCCACCAATGAGAAGAAGGCACAAGAAACTCATGGGGGTTTTTTTTTTCATGTGGTCACGCTCACAATGGTCAATATTACAGTATTTGAAAGTATTATTTGAAATGGAGCAACTAAAGTCATGTCCATGGGTTCTTATCATTAAGATAAGACGAAGTATCATAGTATGCCTTACTGCACAATCTATGCTTTATAAAAGTTTTGAACCTGTTAATGGACATGTCATATACATCTTTAGGTAATTTATTATAATAGAGCACACATGTACTATTAAACGACCTGTTTATTTTCCGGAGCCTGCTACCGGGCACGGTAAGTTCACCCTTATTTCTTAAATTGAAATTATGAATATCGCTGTTTTTACGGAAAATATCAGGATTTTTGTGAACGTAGAGCAAGTTTTCGTAGATATATTGTGAATAGAGCGTTAATATATTTATCTCTTTAAATTTTTCTCTAAGTGATTCCCTGGGGCCCATTTTGTAGATAGCTCGGACAGCTCTCTTTTGCAATATGAAAATAGCATCAATATCTGCAGCACACCCCCACAGTAGGATGCCGTACGACATGACACTGTGGAAGTAGCCGAAATAGACTAGGCGAGCAGTCTCAATGTCCGTGTATTCGCGAATTTTCTTAACGGCGTAAGCGGCAGAACTAAGTCTATTGGACAATGCTTCCACATGTGGGCCCCACTGAAGCTTAGGATCTAAAGTTATACCTAGAAAGACAGCCTTACTGACTAATTCGACTTCCTCATCATTAATTTTTACAACAGTTTTTACTTGTTTTACATTTGGAAGTGTGAACCGAATTAATTTAGTTTTGGATCCATTCAGTAATAAATTATTGGAATTGAACCAATCAACTATTCTAGAGAGAGCATTGTTCACATCGTCAACGTTGGACTGACGCCTTTTAACCTTGAACACCAAGGAGGTGTCATCTGCGAACAACACTATCCCATGGTTGTCCCTTACAAGGTAAGGTAAGTCATTTATATAAACTAAAAACAGGAAAGGTCCTAATATGGATCCTTGAGGAACCCCCATTGCTATCGCAGATCCGGGGGATCGTTTCCCGTTAACATCAACACTCTGGATCCTACCGCTCAAATAAGAAGAGATAAGATCCAGGGCGCCGTCCCTAATACCGTAGTGGTGTAGTTTCATGATCAATGTATTATGTTGAACGCAATCAAATGCCTTGGATAAGTCACAGAATATGCCATACGCATCATGTGACTCCTCCCAAGCATCAAATATGTTTTTAATTTGTTTTTAATCATTAATAATATTAAGGAATCTTTACGTTATTTTTCAATACAAAAACAATGATTAAGTAATCGGTAAGGAATTCAAACTAAAATACATTTTAGGTAGAACTCGAAAAAAAAATTCGTGTTTGAAACTGAATGCCACCCAAATTAGTTGCACCAAGTTCTCCTACTAATATTATAGATTTGAAAGTATGCGTGTTAGTTTGTGTGTATGTTTGTTACTCCTTCAAGCAAAAACCACTGGGCCGATTGCGATGAAACTCGGTATGTAGATATCTAGAGACCTGGATTAACACATAGGATCGGGACTTAGAAACCGCGGGGCGCAGCTTTTAATCCTACTAATATTATAAATGTGAAAGTTCATGTGTGAGTGTGTGTATGTTTGTTACTCCTTCACGCAAAAACTACTGGAGCGATTGCGATAAAACTTTGTATCTAGATAGCTGGAGACCTGGATTAACACATAGGCTACTTTTTATCCCGATATTCCCACGGGATCGGGACTTACGCGGGTGAAACTGCGGGGCGCAGCTAGTAAACCAATATAGGATCAAATTATTCTTCGTTAAGACGAAAAAGTAACACGTCAAGCTGCTCCTGCTAGTGTTGATAAGTACAATTAATGAACGTATGTTCGAAGGATGGCAATGAATCAATGTAGCCATTCATTGTTCAATTGGCAGCTCCTCCAGTAGTAAGAGGTAGCTGGAGCATTATCGATCTTAACTGATTACTTTTAGGGTTCTGTACCTTAAATGGTAAAAAAGAAACCCTTATAAGATCACTTTCTTGTCCGTCTGCCTTTCTGTGTGTGTGTCACCACCGATTTTCTTAGAAACGGTTGGACCTAGTTTTGTATATTTGTAAATAACTAGCGACCCGCTCCGGCTTCGCACGGCTATATTATAAACCTTCCTCTTGAATCACTCTATCTATTAAAAAAACCGCATCAAAATACGTTGCGTAGTTTAAAGATTTAAGCATACATAGGGATATAGGGACAGAGAAAGCGACTTTGTTTTATACAATGTAGTGATAGTGATGATAACTGTATAGTAAACTTTAGAGATTTCTAAGAAAATCCATGTGAATTAGTCATGAATGAGTTAGTAAAAACTTTTTTTTAATACGTATTACCTAATAGATAGTTTTTGTTTCTGTTTTGATAGTTTTTCAATATTGACCGCCTGTTTAGACAATCAATCCCGGTATAATTTTAGTATATTTAATAATACACGTTTTTGCTACCTTACATGAAATGCTGTGCTTCAGAAATTTCCGATGAAAGGAAAATTATATTTAAATGGGATAAATTGAAACAATGAGATGTATTGAGACTGATCAGAGTTAATAGATAGAAACACTTTATTTGTGTAAATAGAGGTAAAATATAAGCTTAAAGTTTGTGCGTTTCCACTGGCACGAATCGAGCTGGGCGGAGTGAAGAGGAGGGGACCGTGATTTGGCTAATCACAGTGCTCGATATCTTCATTCGAAATCAGTGGAAACAGTATATTTGGCATATTCACGGCCCGCTCCTCTCCAACTCCACCCAGCTCTGCGTTAGTAGAAACGCACATGGTGTCATTGAAATTGACAACTTCTATGTTATTTGTATTGTTTTTTTTGCAAAGGGTGGGTTGTTTTGGCCAACGGATCAAAATCACTATCACTTCACTTCACTACATAGTATAAAACAAAGTCGCTTTTTCTGTCCCTATGTCCCTACATCCCTTTGTATGCTTAAATCTTTAAAACTACGCAACGGATTTTGATGCAGTTTTTTTAAATAGATCGAGTGATTCAAGAGGAAGGTTTATATGTATAATACATGCATAATGTAGCCGTGCGAAGCCGGGGCGGGTCGCTAGTTGCCAATAAACTAACTTCTCTCTGGTTTTAGAATAAATCAAATCAACCACTTAATGCCCTATTCTCACTTATACAAATAACAATAAATTCATGATTGGTTCATTCAATTTTCTCTGACGTCGAAATGTACTACCTAACTTAATTCAAAGGGGAACCTCGTTTAATTTCCTGTAGGGTGACAATTTATTGACAACTTATGAAAAGATAAAGTTTTGTTACGGATTTTGATTATAAACAATAGGTACATTTTATTCGTATTCTAATGCTTATATTAAAGCTCATAGGGTTATTATAAATCATTTGAATATATCCCAAAAGTTATTATTGAAAATTAACAATGAATTCAATCCTTTATTGTTTTCAGTTCAGACAGCCTTTATCATTTTCACATTTCAAAGGTATTGAATAATAGAAATTTGACTTTTTGAAATAAAGAATTCATTATTTGTTTGACAGTTTACTTGACAACGCGATAGCATGTGGCGATAGGTACAGTCGGGCTGCATAATTGCTGACCCACCGTAGAGCTCCAAAACGGCTGTTATAAGAATGTTTTCAACACAAGCAAGATTCTAGACACCTTCTTTAGGTGAAGTTTATAGTCTTCTAACTCATCAATTAATCAAACAAAAATTATTAGAATGCAAACATTCCAATAATAGTAATTTTAGAACTCTGCCGAGGGATGCAATTATGCAGCCGACTGTACCTTCAATAATACCTACATTATTGACAGAATCTATTACATTCTTTACTCTCTACATCTGTTAATACCTATGTCATCAAGCATATCCATTTCTATCATTAAAAGTCAAGCCTTTTGTTTATTATGACAACCTCTAAGGCGCGGCGAGCGAACAGCACCGGCCTGTGATGCAAAATATATTGGTTTTCGGTCTGGGTCAGGGGTCAGTATTATAAATACTGACCCCTGACTTAAAAAGTGGCTAGACGGCACGCCATCTAGCCACAAGCCATTTCACACAGCCCACTATGTGAAATGTCCTACAATATTTATCTATTTATTATTGAGACGTAAAAATTGCAAAAATGATGAAATGTTATACGTTATCTGTATCCTTAGATTTTGAGAGTAAATAAATTTTACCGAAATTTCACTACTTTCTTAATCTTTATGTTTAAAGTAAGAAAGGAATAAGTTTATTTGTAACTAAAGTACTACTTTAACTACTTTGACATAGAATAAATAAAAAATAGTGTGGTTACAAAAAAAAACTACTCAGCCTATAGCGCGACAACACCGCTACACATCAAGTGTTTAGCGTTCTGTACTAATATTATAAAGAGGAAAGATTTTTTGTTTGTAACTAATAGGCTCCGAAACTACTGGACCGATTTTGATGAAACTTGGTATGAGGATACATTGATTCATTGAGGCTACTTTGAGGCTAGGCTACTTGATTCATTGAGGCTAGGCTACTTTTTATCCCGATATTCTAACTGGATAGGGAGTTACGCGGTGAAACACATAATAATTTAGGAACTTTTGTTTCATTACTAGTGACAACAAAAGGTAAACAAATACAATATCAACCTGTCAAATTGTAACATACCTCCCGTATATCAAGATAGGTCGATATTTAGACGTATTTTAAACCCGTGATATGTCGCGTCGCGTCAGGGGATGTCAGTGTTTCGATCTGAGTCCGACCCTTGTCAACTGGATCTGTCAGGGTGAGTATACACTAGGGCATTTACTTGTAACGGAAAGTCGACTCGCTGAACATGTTGAAAGTGTGACATATAAAGCGCGCGCATTATCAAACAACGCATCAATAGCATATTGACTAAAAAGTATTTAAGACCATTCACATGATTGTCCACCGTTAAACTGATTTAATAATATCAACCTTGTTTTATAGAAAAATAATTTAATTTATGATTACCCTGTAAATGCATTTAGCAGATGTAGAATTTAGCTAAATTTGTTTTTAAGGACAATGTCATACAAGCCGCCCATAAAGTTTTGAATGGTTAAAATAAAACGGTTGTGTCTACCCGCTTCCTGGTCCAGGAGATTCTGTGCTTCTGGTCGGAGCTGGGTTAACTGGAATAGCAGTTGATGATCACTCACAATAGGCAGGATGTATGTATATGTGTCCAACCTCTGCCCAGTTTAGGAAAAGTCCTATCTATCGCTATACCAAAATCTATTAACCACTGTTAATCGGTTTATACGCGTGGACTGATAGAGTTACTGACCCTTTATAACCCTCGATGCAAAAATATCGAAGTTTTTAAAGTTTGACTAGTCTTTTTAGCTTAATTTATATTAAGCTGATCGATATTTTGTTCTAATGTGTACTCACCTTTAGTACATTTTAACAGATATAAATTAAGTGCCACTCTAAGAGCGATAAAACCACTTTTACGAGGTAAACCAAAGTCCAAATGTGATTCGAATTAACATCAAAATTATTAAGTAAATATATAAAATCTGTACTTTAAATAAAAAGAAATAAGACATCACTCTTCTTTTTGCATTGGTGGGTGATTGAAAACCAATTGAAAACTTCCCCTTTTTACAATGTCGATTAAAAATTTAACCCTCACTCCACTTTACAAATAACAAACTAAGAACTAACCCAAAACGGCAACATTTGGTTCCAATGTTCGTGAAAGTTATATTCTATTTTCCCAACTCAACTATATTTACATAATAATGATTGTATTTCAATAGTCAAAGAAACAAAATGCAAAAACATATTTAGAAAGTACAGTTTTAAGGGGTTTAAGGATCGGAATAGACATGCGTAAAGCGGAGGGGAGATGCGTTATAGAGTTTTGTGTTTACGAAGGTCGGAAAACAATCACTACATAGTATAAAATAAAGTCACTTTTCGCCGTCCCTATATCCCTTTGTATGCTTAAATTTTTAAAACTAACGGTTTTTTTTAATAGATAGAGTGATTCAAGAGGAAGGTTTACTTGTATAATACATGCATAATATAGCCGTGCGAAGCCGGAGCGGGTCGCTAGTTATCAATAATCTGAAAATCATTGAATGTCTTAAAAACAGTTGAGATCCGGAAAAACAGTTGACAATCGAAAGACAAATTGATATCGGAGCCTAGATTCTTCGGAAATGTACTAGTGAAATAAATATGTCCAATTTTATTTCGCTCGTGACTTAAAGACCCCCAAATAATCGCCGGCAGTGGTACAAAACCTTTTCCGTCTTCCTTTTGTGACTGCACCGACGGTCAGGACACGGACCAGTCCACTTAGCGATACGACTTAGGCCGGTGTGGTGGTTGGTAACCAAAGCCACCACCAGGGGATTGCTTCTTCAGCACCACTGAGGAATCACGCGTGGAGCATCAATGACTAATGGACGCGAGCACTATGAACCCCCAAAAATGTACCAGGGTACCATCGTACCGATGTGTGAGCAAACAACACTTCCTGAATCATTTTATAAATAGTAGGTAACTTTCTTCCATATTACTAAGAACGTATTAGCGAATATTTTCTGTCATTATTGGTCGTCATAACTCGGAAGCTCCGGTAGCTTTGAATACGAGACCAATTACAGTTTGAAAGCTTGTTATGTGAACAGAAATGTTATCGAATTAATATTTAATGTTATTGAAATGAACGAAGTTGTAGACAAAGTTGAATTGTTTGAAAGTTCTGTGATTTTTGTGTTGAAGATCTTTAAGTAATTTATAATATACTTATCAGAAACCTTTAACTGTCTACATAATAGACAGACTGACGGACAGACAATCATCGGTCGGTATCTAGAAGTTTTAAATTGGCAATTGTTAGCATTTAGAGTAAAATCCCGCCGACCAGTAGACCTTTGTGATTTTGTAAAAGCTGAGAATACTCAGCGCATGCCGCTAAGTGTAATCATGAGGTTTAGACCATAGTGTCTTGGAGAGTTGGAGTAGCAAAGCCAAGAATCTAACCTGGTTATTTAGCAAAAAAATAAGCTTAAACTTTTCTACCAATCGATAATGTTGCAAAATCACGAAAGTCACACAGGCTGCATCTTGGTTTAATTCATTTTATCATGAATCATCGAATTAAATATTGAATTTTGATTTGAATTTGTTTTTATTTTATGTTATGTAATATTGACATTTAAGAGGAAAAGGTGCCGGGGGCTCTCTCCCTAGGAGCCCCCGGTACCTCTCTCCCGGGGCCTCCCTACAAACTATTACAAACGTAGTCGACTGTTCTCCCTGGATAATGACACTATAATAATACAATAATATAATAATACACTATGATAATACAATATATATATAAAAGAAAGTTGTGTTGTTAGGGATTATTGCTACGCCGCGCGGGTAGGTCGACAAAGAATACTCGCTCACTCTTTCGTACGTCGCCGGCTTTAATAGTTGCGTGCAGATCCGTTTATTTATTTGTTTAATTTTGAAATGAAATGTACCTTGTTATGAGTACTTAGTAGATACTTAATACAATTGGCATTTTGAAATAAGGGGTGAGTGTGTTGTGTGATTTCCGGACATGTATGTAAGTACCTAGTGCATAATTTGTTATTTAACGGGTCATTCATTATTTTGTTTTAGCCTATGGAAACGCCCTTTTTGTAATTAAGGAAATAATACTTACAATATTGAATCCAAATCAACGACCCGAGGCCGGAGCTAGCCTGGTTTGGATTGACAGGAATACTTTCAGTTCGTTTGCTAAAATCCTGACGTTTGTGTGTACCTATTGTGATTTATGGATGTTGATAACAAGGATCTAACTTTGTGGACAATATAAACTTACGTTATAAGGATTTTAGATTTAGTTATTCTTAAATTAGTATATAGTATTAAGTAGTTTAATTAACTTTTTGTTTATTAAGAAATTCGGCAACTACCCTCGCTTTTCTATTTAATATATTTAGTTTTGGTAAATTCTATGTGTTTGTCTTTACATCAAAACCACACGTAACAAAATGGCGCCCAACTCAAAATTTTTTTCGTGGTTTTGCATGTCTTGACGTTATTTATGTAATTTATTCGGGGGAAGTTAGTTTTTTTTTAAATTGTAGTACGTATAATAACGGCAAAAGGCGACAATCATTTAACAATAGAAGTCTTGTATTCATTCAGAGTCAAACAAAACATTATACAATTAATATTCAAAAAATAAAATAAGGTTGCATATATGGGTCATTCTCAAAACTTTGAAAAATTATTGTGATTTTTTTTTCTTAATTGTTCCTGAATAGTAGTTTGTTGCACTGGTACACTCACCCTTTAAAGCGTTAGTAGTTATTATTTTTGTTAAAGTGAATAATTGTTGGTACGGATCTAACATATTTAGAAACAACAAAATGGATCCAAATTACCTACTTAAAGATGAGCTTGAATTTGAGTTGGCCTCCCGAGGTGTATATATTAAAAGTCTAGTATCGGTCTTGCGTAAGGTTTTGTCGGAATTATTGATTTCGGAGCAGAAAGGTGAAGTGTCTTACTCGATTCAAGCACCACGAGCAAGTTTTGAAAATCCCTCGGCAGAGTTAGAGGTGTGCACGAACAAAATTGAGGTTTTAACTTCTTATATTAATGAAATCACTGGTAAACCTGAGAAATTTATATTCAGGAAATTTGTAGCTAGACTATATCACGTACAAAACAGATTAGATTTTATCGTGACTGGGACTGAAGAGGAAGAATGTCTAAAAGTCAGTTTAAAATCGAAAGTGGATAGTTTGTTGCTAAAGCTGGAAGAGAGCGATGAAGTTGTGGATGAGGGTCATTTAACAGCAGATGATAAAAAAATAATACAAGAAACTTTAGGTGAAATCGGTAAGAAGATCATAGATAAGATAGAACATGATGCATTGGGTAACGGAAGTAGAAACACACAGGTTGAAAAAGTAGGTCAAGCCAGTAAACACACTCATTTCCATTCGGATAGCGTAGAGGTAGACAGGTCTATGCGGAAAATTTCCAGGTTAATGAGGAGTTCTACAATGGACGACAGTTTACTTAAAAGGAAACTAGTACCTATTAGCCAGTGGGGAGTAAAGTTTGCAGGGGATAATTCATACAGCGTTAATGCTTTTATAGAGAGAGTTGAGGAAATCAAAGATGCGCGTATTGCAACTGATGAAGACTTATGGCGGTACGCTATTGACTTTTTTCAAGGTGACGCTTTAATTTGGTATAGAGCGAATAAACAGAATGTCGCAGGTTGGGATGAATTGAAATCGCTGTTAAAACACACATTTCAGTCGCCCTTTTACCAAGATGAGTTACTGAAAGAAATTTATGCTAGAACACAGGGGACACAGGAATCGGTGACTATCTATATAGCTGTTATGCAAAACATGTTCAATAGGTTACCGTTTAGGCAACCAGAACGTGAAAAAATTTCGATAATATTAAAAAATTTACAGCCTTACTATCAAAGAGCAGTATGTCGTGATGAATTTGCATCAATTTCTGAGCTCAATAATATTTTACGGATCATTGAAAGAACCAAAATAAATTGCGAAAGATTTCAGGAACCAAAAAATATATTAAGGACATTAGAACCGGATTTAGCGTACAGATCAACTAAAGATACAGTAACTGGCATCTGTGAAATGAAAGATGAGACCGAGGTAAATGCAGTTGCAGCTAGCAATAGAAGATGTTGGAACTGTAGGGAATTGGGACATCCTTTTAGGTTATGCAAACTGCCAAAACAACGGCTGTTTTGCTATAGGTGTGGCAAATTTGGGGTAACAACTAAGGATTGCACATGTAAGGGAAACGAGAAAGGGGAAAGGTCGATAAAGCCTGCCAACTAAAACTTTCCCTAGATAGACACAGTGAAGAATGGCAGAATTGGCTTAACACTATCCGTAACTGTTTTGGGTCTGGCAAATTATGTCCCCTCGTCATTAAGAAAGGGAGCGATAATAGGCCGTACGTAAAAGTAGACATTTTAGGTTGTAGCTATGTGGGCATGCTAGATAGCGGTGCGAATAAATCAGTCATAAATTCACAATTTGCAAACAAACTAAGAGATATAGGATTACAGTCATGTGGGTCAAATGAAGGGAAGGTAACAACGGCAGATGGGGTCGCTCACGAAATTTCAGAAATATTTGATGTTCCCATCAAGTTCGATAACCAGTTTCATGTAGTTTCATTTTGGGTTATGAATAGTCTAGTTCATGATTTAATTTTAGGAAAAGATTTCTTCGACATATTTGACATTTCATTGAAATTTAAGAACACCTGGTTAAAGGAAGAGATACTATGTGCATCTACTGCGACAGTTATAGTGTCAAAAGAAGACCTTAATGAGAGTCAAGAAGAGGAACTTACACGAGTAATTAACCAGATGAAAGAATCAATAGGTACGGGATTAGGTAGAACGTCATTATTAATGCATACAATAGACACAGGCGATAGCAAGCCTGTGCACCACAAACAATATCCTTACTCTCCAGTGATTAACAAGCTGATAGAAGTTGAAATTGATGAAATGATTAATAATGACGTAATAGAACCATCGTATAGCTCGTGGTGCTCTCCAGTTGTCATTGTAAAAAAGCCAAATGGAACTAATAGATTGTGTCTTGATAGCCGACAACTAAATAAGGTAACCAAAAGGGACACTTATCCTCTCCCTAGGGTGTCAACCATCTTGGATAATCTCAGGAATGCGAAATATCTTTCGTCTATCGATTTAAAATCAGCATTTTGGCAAATTCCCCTAGATGATAGCAGCAAAGAAAAAACGGCGTTTGCAGTGCCAGGCAAAGGGTTATATCATTTCAAGGTAATGCCTTTCGGCTTAGTCAATGCTTCACAATCCCAACAAAGATTAATGGACAGACTATTTCCCGGACATGAGGACAAGGTCTGGTCGTATTTAGATGACATAATATTATGCTCTGAAACATTTGAAGAACATATTAATCTTTTAAAAAAGGTTACTGAAACTTTGAAAGAAGCAAATCTGACTATTAACGTTGAGAAATGCAAATTCGCAAGAAATAGTCTTAAATACTTGGGATATATAGTTGATAGAGAAGGATTACGTACAGATCCAGATAAAGTGTCTGCTATTTTAAATTTCCCACGACCTAGAAATTGGACAGAGTTAAAGCGATTTATTGGCTTGGCTAGTTGGTACAGACGGTTTGTAAAGAATTTTTCTCTTATAGCAGCTCCCTTGCACAATCTTACCAAAGGTAATAAGAAAGCCAAACTAGTATGGACAACAGAGGCAGACACAGCTTTCGTTAAACTAAAGACCTTACTAACTACTACTCCAGTAATGGCATGTCCGGATTTTACAAAGCCCTTTATAATCCAATGTGATGCATCTAGTGATGGCGTTGGTGCAGTTTTATGTCAAAAGACTGATAAAGGTGAACAAGCTGTAGCTTATTTAAGCAGAAAACTTACAGACACAGAGAAAAAGTATTCCACTTCAGAGCGGGAACTCTTAAGTGTAGTACATGCGGTTGAGAAATTTAGGCCTTACATTGACGGGTCTCATTTTACGATCATTACAGATCATAGCGCCCTGCAGTGGCTACATAAAATGAAGGATCCCCACGGCAGGTTGGCTAGATGGGCGATGAAATTACAGCAATTTTCGTTTGACATTATTCATCGACCTGGGAAACAAAATACAGTTCCTGATGCTCTCTCGAGGGCCGTTTGGGAAATAGGCACATTACAGATCAATGAAAAGGATAAAGACACTTGGTACAAGACCAAAGTTAAAAATTTAATGTCAGGTATTGATAAATCTACAGATTGGGTTGTCAAAGATGGGTTTTTATTAAAAAAAATACGTGTCAAACAATATCCTAATGACGATACGGAGTTTAAGTTATTTGTTCCAGATTCACTAAAGTACAATGTTCTAAAACAATACCATGATGATGCTAAAGCAGGCCATTTAGGTATCAGAAAAACTCTATTAAGAATAAAGAAATGGTATTTTTGGCATAATATGAAAAAAGACGTCAGGCAATACATAAATAATTGCGAAACTTGCGCGAAGTACAAGGCTTCCCAAAAGCTTCCCTTAGGTCTCGTGGGTCAAAATAGAGAAGTCACAGAACCATGGGAGATAGTTTCATTAGACCTGATGGGACCTTTTCCAAAAAGTAAAAAATGCAACACGATGTTATTAGTCGTAACATGCATCTTTAGTAAATTTACTTTTTTATTTCCGTTGCGTACTGGAAAATCCGAAAAGATTTGTGATATTGTGGAACACTTATTTCTTATGTATGGTGCTCCGAAGTCAATAATTTGTGACAATGGTAAGCAGTTCACAGGCTCAATCTTTAAACAATTAGCTGCCAAATATGCGTGCAATTTGTGGTACACTCCAAATTATCATCCACAAAGTAACCCTACAGAACGTGTTAACAGGGTTATTGGTACAATGATATCTATCTACACTAAAGATAAAAATCACAATGAGTGGGATTTGTATCTACCGGAGATTGGTCATGCAATAAGAAATGCAGTACATGACACGACAGGCTATACGCCGTCGTTTTTATTTTGGGCAGGGAAACTGCTTTTCGAGATCCGGATTACCCAGATTTAAAAGTCAAATTCCAAGAAGAGGATGAATTAAAAGTAAATATATCAAAATTTTTGGATTCAATAGAGCTTAGAAACAAAATTTTCGTAGATGTAAGCAATAATATTAGAAATTCGCACGATGCTAGCGCAAAAACCTACAATTTGAGAAGAAGGCCTGCTTCATTCGATATAGGTGACATGGTTTGGAAAAAGACAAAATATTTATCCAAAGCTAGCAGCAAATTTATGGCAAAATTAGCTCCTAAGTTTGAAAAGGCGGTTATTGCAAACAAAATTTCGACAAACGTATACAGGCTTCATGATATGAATGGTAAAGACTTAGGAACGTGGCATGCAAAAGATCTAAAATGTATTTAAATAAAAAAATAAAAATAAAAAAAAAAAAAAAATGTTCAATGAATTATAAGAATTACCCATGCGTAACTTGGCGGTAGTTTTAACGTGCAAATTTAGGTTTCGTAGTGAAAAAGTTGGCTATTTTAGATAAATGAATGTGTTATTATAACCCTCCCTTAGTTTACTTTAATTTTATTATGTTTTTAATTTCAAAAGTACCTACAAAAAAAAAAAAAAAAAAAAACGTTAGATTTAACCTAAGTATTTATATTGTGTTTTTTTTTTATTTTTTTTCCATTAGCGAGGGGGGCATTTGTTAGGGATTATTGCTACGCCGCGCGGGTAGGTCGACAAAGAATACTCGCTCACTCTTTCGTACGTCGCCGGCTTTAATAGTTGCGTGCAGATCCGTTTATTTATTTGTTTAATTTTGAAATGAAATGTACCTTGTTATGAGTACTTAGTAGATACTTAATACAATTGGCATTTTGAAATAAGGGGTGAGTGTGTTGTGTGATTTCCGGACATGTATGTAAGTACCTAGTGCATAATTTGTTATTTAACGGGTCATTCATTATTTTGTTTTAGCCTATGGAAACGCCCTTTTTGTAATTAAGGAAATAATACTTACAATATTGAATCCAAATCAACGACCCGAGGCCGGAGCTAGCCTGGTTTGGATTGACAGGAATACTTTCAGTTCGTTTGCTAAAATCCTGACGTTTGTGTGTACCTATTGTGATTTATGGATGTTGATAACAAGGATCTAACTTTGTGGACAATATAAACTTACGTTATAAGGATTTTAGATTTAGTTATTCTTAAATTAGTATATAGTATTAAGTAGTTTAATTAACTTTTTGTTTATTAAGAAATTCGGCAACTACCCTCGCTTTTCTATTTAATATATTTAGTTTTGGTAAATTCTATGTGTTTGTCTTTACATCAAAACCACACGTAACAGTGTTAGTTACACTTTTTATAACTCGAGAACGGCTGAACCGATTTGGCTGAAAATTGATGGAGAGGTAGCTTAGAACCAGGAGAAGGACATAGGATACTTACATTTTTTTTTTTGTTTTTTTTTTTTGTTTCGATATTCAAACGAGATCGGGATTTACGCAGGTGAAATTAAATATACGTAACTACGAAATATTCTTTTTTTTTACGATATCAAACGAGATCGGGACTTACGCGGGTGAAATAAAATATACGAAATATTCTTTTTATTTTCGATATTCAAACGAGATCGGGACTTACGCGGGTGAAATTAAATATACGAATTATTCCATATTCAAACCCGCATAAGTCCCGATCCCGTGGGAATATCGGGATATACACTATTATGTATTCTGTGACGTTCGTCTTTGTTGTAAGGCGTTCAACCGGGGGGTTTTCTCGAGCGGCTGCAGTTTTTTTGTTGATTACTCAGCACCGACTAATTGGATTTTGATGTAAAGTATACCACGACTTTCCTCTTTCACTTGGTTTAAGCGTTTTTAATTGTAGATTATGTAACAAACAAACAGACAGACAGATATATTTTTGTTCTATTACTTTTTCGAACTCCAACAGACCCTTTTTTTATTTGCTGTATTTATAGAAATCAATGCCACTTTTCGTTGTAATTTTATAACTCAAGAACGGGCTTACCTATCCAAACCAAATGTTTAAGCTTTGTTCGGAATATTTAGGAGATGGTTTATGTGAAGTTTGCACAAAATCGGTCAAGCGGTTCTTCATTTATCACATTTTTTTATATGGCAAAACAACGTTTGCCGGGACAGCTAGTATATAATAATTAAATCTATTTATCATAGAAATTAAGATTAAAAAATAAAATAAAAATAAAAAACAAAAAATAGGGGCATAGTCATGGCAGTTATTAGGTTGTATGGCATAAAAATATTTGTGCTAGTGTCATTATCCAGGGAGAAAACAGTCGACTACGTTTGTATAGAGAGAGCGCAGGTACCGTTTCACCTTAATTTTATGTTTTAAATTGGAATAAATACGTCGAATAAAATGATATTGGTCATTTTTCATCCTCGGTAATTGGTATATATTTCAAACAAACCTATTTTTACCATCAGGTCACTGTTGTGGAAAATAATAAAAAACCTAATTCATTTAAAGCTTAAAGTATTTTCGTATTTCGGCTATTTGTTTTATCGCAATAAATATTTTATATCCTACTCGATGACACAGATTGCGTCGACCTACATCAGTCACTTGACTATTTTAATTTTGCCTTTTAAAATGTCTCTCTTTTTTTAGTTAAAGAAATTCTTGGAATCTGATCCAAGCATGTTGATAAGAGATCTCGTAGACAGAGTTTTATCAGTTGATAGCTTGGACAATTTCAACGATTGCGTTGTAAGCTGTCGGCAAATTATCCGTTAAGTGTCTGTACACAGAAAAAAAGCAAGAAATTCTTTGAAGCAAGAAATTATTCTCTCCATAAAGTCGCTAGAGAATAACTTTTTAGTTTTAGTAAACAAAATCTTAAAATGATAAGCAGTATTCTTAATTTGAAAGCTTAAGTTACTGCTTATTATTTTCAAGAACATTTACGAAGATTTTATTTTCTAGAAATTATCTTAACGAGATTTATTTATGATTAAATTCTACCGTCTATCTTTATGGTCGAGTTGTTTTTTTTGTGTACTGCAACAACTCTAATAGAACATGATTTAAGAATAAAATGAGTTTATCGTTTACATTCTTTAAATATACCTACAGTTTAACATGCCGGAAAACTGGCAAATTTCCATTAGATTTTATAAATCATTTTACATTTTAAGTACCATTTTCCGGACACACTAAACTACTTTGAATATTACTTATTGTTTGAAATGTTCATCGCATAATACAGTAAATACACTCCAAAACACACCAACATGAATATTGATGTAAGTTTAACTTCAAAATAATTTAAATTTCACGGTTGACATTACAAGTTGTAATTGAAACAGTCCAATATGTTAATTAGGGGACTCAAATTAAATTAATGGGTTTAAAATGGTTGCTACCATTTATAAATTCTATCATTGTAAGCACATTGTTAGAAACACTTTATTATAATTTAAATGTCCCGTTGGGTTACAGGGACGGGACACATGCCTTGAATTAATTTCATAAAGGGGCATAATATTTTATTACAGTGTGTCACATTGTGACACAATTAAAATGTTTTATACATTTTGAGATAATATTGTCTTATGCAAATTTACAACGTTTTAATATGCACAAAATAATCCTACTTAATATTATAAATGTGAAAGTTTATGTGTCAATATGTGAGTGTGTTTGTATGTTTGTAACTCCTTCATGCAACATCTACAAGACCGATTGCGATGAAAATCGGTATGTAGTCAGCTGGATATTTGGATTAACACATCATTTTGTCCCGATATTAACACGGGATGCAGCAGTACAAAATAATATAACATCATTAAATGTAGATTCTTTCATAGTATTTTACAATTTTTCAAACGGTATTTTAAGTGCTATGACTTTCAAAGGTCCAACTGCAAAAGCTAGCTTTCACATCACGGACAAAACTAAACACGAATGTAGCTTTAAAATATTTTTAGAGCATGACACATGTAGTCGACGATGGAAATAGACACCTAGATATAACAGCAGTAAAATAAACTTAAAAAATGTACACAATTTTTTGGTAAACCTCAAAAACTCGGTCAACTGTACTGTCTACTGTAGATAAATAGAGATCAAATGGTTATGAAACATGTTCTAACAGTAACTGTAGCTTTTTAAAACAGTTACTTTTTAGATGTTCGTTTTAATTGCTAATTCTAACTTAAACTAAAGAATTTAGACTAATAAAAGTTAACGCTGTGTGGAGTGGTTTTATAGTTGAACTTTTCTTTTTATTTTTCATTAAAACGGAGTGCTGTGCTCGAATAAAATCAGAAAATGAGGACTGTTCTAAGAGTTTATGAAAATTTTATATTAACAGATAGGTACTGTGATGATAAGCATATCTATACTAATATTATAAAGCTGAAGAGTTTGCTTGTTTGAACGCGCTAATCTCAGGAACTACAAGTTCGAATTGAAAAAATATTTTTGTGTTGGATAGTCCATTTATCGAGGAAGGCTATAGGCTACTTCTTATTTTGATATCAACACGGGATCGGGAGTTACGCGGGTGAAACCGCGAGGCGCAGCTAGTTCAACATAAAATTCTTAAAAACAAAAAATAAAACTCCGAAGGAAAAAATAAGGAAGATCTGAGAGAAGTACCTATCGGTTTACTAATAATTCTATTTCGCAACTCTCTGTATTTATATAAGTCACGTGCTTGGAGTTCGAAAACTTATCCAAGTATTCTATTGACAAATCTTATCGAACGAAATATTAAAGTATTCCTTTCGTTATAACTTTTTAATACTTTCATCACTTTGGTATTTTACGAAAAAACCTCAAGGACCACAATATAGGGTAAAAATTATTTTACGATTTTTTTTTTTTAAATGGGAGGTCATTTATTTATTAATTAGGTACACCAACAGTAACACACCAATACTAAGAATAAAGAAAGACATTACCGAAATAATAATAAAGTGTGTTTACCAATAATAGGTCATTCGGTAATTGAAATAGATAATCGGTATTAAAGACATTACCGAAATAATAATAAAGTGTGTTTACCAATAATAGGTCATTCGGTAATTGAAATAGATAATCGGTATTAAAGTCATTTCTATTAAATATGTATCTTCTTCTTCTTCTACCCTGAGAAAAAATGGTAGGTAGGTAACTTTAGTGCAGGCTCCAGTCTCCACAATAACCATACCAAGCCTATTTAGCAATAGATACCTATGTATTTCAAATTACTATTAAGTATCTTAAACTTGTTGTTGTTATTATTATTATGGAGAAATCATTTTTTTTTTTGTATCTGCGATAATGTACTTCGTTCCTAAAAGTTAAGAATCACGAGAAAAACCACAAGTCACCTAGCTGCGAGCTTTGCATCTATGAGCCTGTGACCCATTATACAATCTACACAAACACCGTTCAGGAAGGCTGGTGTCCTCTGCGGTGTTCCCCGGAAGGATCCGACACAAAGAGGCTTTTGTAATGAATAATTTTGATGACGCAGAGAAGGGTTTCGGAAGATCGCAGATAACTCCCGGTTATTGGGTTACTTTACTTGTGTAATAATATGGTTTCTACCTAACTCTACCACTTTATTAAATGAGGTACCTTTTTCGTATGGGTTCATTTATAATGGTAAATTATATCTGTGCTATTTTTAGCAGTGTTTTGACGTGTCTATAAAATCAGTCAGGAGACTTCCAATAACAATAAATAGAAGGATGTATCTAACGTCATAACTACCCCTGCATGAAAATAGTACATTGCGATACAAGTGTGGAAAGTTGATCATTCCATAGAGGCGGTTTATGACGCGCGAGCGGAACGCGAGCGTGGCAAAAGCCGAGATGGAATGATCAATTCACACGTGTATCGTACGACGTTTTTTATCACAGTTGCGAATAAAAAAAAAGACTTGTTAAAATTTTAATAATAAAAAGTTTTTAAGAATTTTAGGTTATGTTTACTATTTTTTGTTAATTACACTCCCGAAAGGCTAGGCAAAAGACTTTTAACCTATACAGCGTCTGACATACAATATTTTTTTAGGGTTTTTTTCATTTGTTTTTGCGTCGGCGGTTAAAAACAGAATATATTAGTTCCGGGTTTCATTAAAAACAGAATATATAAAAAAAATATATTTATGTACCTAAAGAAAAAACAAAATAAAAACAAAACTCAATTTTTAATTATTTTCAAAGACGTCATCACGTAATATTATCGTTCGCAGACTTTAGAGACAACCTTTTGAAAGAAGAAAAAAGGTACCAACAAAGAGTTTTAAGCCAGCAAGGCTTAAAAACTCTTTGGATGGTACCTTTTTCTATACATCAAAACAGTATAACCCAGATAAAGGAGATCATTCATGTTTCTAACAAAAAATACCCACAAAAAAAAATGCCGGCTAGTAATAAAAATTATTTGTATCTCGTAGAGAATAACATTTTAAACAATGTTTACTAAGGCAACAAAGAGCTACGATCAAAAATCGTTGAGTTATTTTACATTGAAAACCCAAAAAATGCATTTTATAGGGATCCGTTTGACCACTTTTAAGATCCCACTATAACTTCTGAAAGGGTTATTGGATATACCTATGTATATAAATATAATAAAAACAGACAAAACTTATCCATTTACTACTTATTTTTATATTTTTTCTGTAGTAATATCTTAGAAGTGGTCAAACGGATCTCTACAAAATGCATTTTTTTGGGTTTTCAATGTAAAATAACTCAACGATGGTTCATCGTAGCTCTTTGTTGCCTTATTAAACATTATTTAAAATGTTATTCTCTACAAGATAGAAACATTTTTTTTTGTGGCCGGCACGTTAATTTTTGGGTACGATTTGAACGATGTCCTTAAGAATGTTTCATCTACTATATGTCATTAGCAGTAAGATACGTATTTGACATATCGGGATGACGTATTATTTTCCAACACTAGTTGGATTTTTTTTTATCGCACGCGTGTATTACGTTGCATTATGAGCCTAAAAGCGGTTTAATAAGATCCACTTTATGAGCAACTGTGATAAAAAATAATTATTCTGTTTCCATCTTCATCATCACTACATAACATAGTATAAAACAAAGTCGCTTTCTCTGTCCCTATGTCCCTATATCCCTTTGTATGCTTAAATCTTTAAAACTACGCAACGGATTTTGATGCGGTTTTTTTAAATAGATAGAGTGATTCAAGAGGAAGGTTTGTAGTATAATACATGCATAATATAGCCGTGCGAAACCGGGGCGGGTCGCTAGTATATTAATATATCAAGTAGTAAACAATATTGAAATTCTTTAGGAATTCTAAAAAAATCCAATAAATTCTACTTGCTTTACTTCGCCAGTGCTTGCATCCAACAACGATCCTTTTATTTAAACTGTAAGTGTTACATCGTCGTCATATTAATAATATAAATGATTGAAACATTTAATCTGTAACTGTAATTTTGACTATTTTTAATGTCAACTGTCAATCGGGTAGAGTTGGGATTTTTTGTAAGGTAAATTCAAATCGGGTAGAGATAGGATCGGGTAGAGTGGGGATGAAGCCCATATTTTGCTAATTCTACCTGATGCGTAGTGTTATAACCTGGTAACCTATTATTAAGCAAAATAAGAACTCTTAAGTTTAAACAAGATATTTCCATAGCTAATCTCTATTATGTAATGACTTGCGGCGTAAATGGAAAAAGTGCGATTCTACTACTCTGTGAGTGTGGCGCTGGGAGACCAGACCATAGAACATTTATGCCATTATCAGGTCAATTCCTACCCTGGGCCTCCAGAAGCCAGCATATTCGATCTAACCCTGGTCACTAACCGGTTAAAAAACTTTAATATATAAATTGATGTGTTGGATTCAATTAAGCTTAGGTGTCTGTCTGTATTTTTAATGCCATACCACTAAATAAATAAAACAAATATTTTTTATTAATATCCTAAGTAGCCCTCCTCCGTGACAAACAAGTTTATGTCTACAATAGTTGGAGGGAAACAAAAGGCGACCCATATTATGGTAATGCCTCTCAGCGTTCTATTAAAATCCCAAACATCTGGGCCAACTTTGATGCATTATTTGCTTATCTGTTACTAGCCATGCCTCGCGGGTTCGTTGGAAAATATTTTCTATTAGATTAGCTATAAGTGGGTATATAAGGATTCTCTGTAATTTTGATCGCTAGGGCCCAGTTGTTTTTGTCAGCGAACCAGAAAAGTAATCATAACACGATTTGTTCTATTATAAAATGACTAGCTTTTACCCGTGACTTCTTCCACTTAGGAGTTTGGTTTGTTCAAAATACTTTCTTAGCGGATTCCTACGTCATAATAGCTATATTTATGCCCGATCCGTTAATTGGTTTGAGTTGTGCGCTGCCAAACACAGGGTTGCGGGTTCGATTGTCGCTTCAGACAAGTGTTTATGCTTAGATATTTGTTCGTGGTCTGCTTGTTTCTATGTATTATAAGTATATATTTACAAAAGAAAAGTATATAAGAGTATATCCGTTGTCTAGCACCCATAACACAAGTGTAGTTACTTAGCTTGCATGGGGCTAGATGGCGATGTGTGGAATGTCCTGCAATATTTATTTTATATCAGCCAGTCAGGACTTCCTGATTATTCTTATATTAATCTAATAATGAACGCCCATAAACGAAAGAATAACATTGCGATGCATTTTTAACTGCCTACCTTTTTTGTGATTATTTTTGCCAGATGTAGAATGCAGTTTTAACGGTGAAAATCTGGCTTCAACTTTTAATCCAGCTACCAACTTCTACCAAAAGTTACTTTGTAGTTTTTCAATCCGAAAAGCCGACAGTCGGATAAAACATCAGTGGAAACGTAATAATTACGTCAACATTTTAATTAAGTTAATTATTTTGATAAAACAATGTTTTCCACGATCCATGGCTTAACGTGTGGAAAAATAATTACGTTATGGTAGAGTTTACGATGTTCGTATATTACTTAACTGTTAAGGCCAGCTTACTCGAAAAAGTGCTTAAACATAATTAAGTACCTAAGTACTTATTATAAAATTTAGGGGTAACTTAAAATCCAACTATATTTCAATAACTTTAAGATCTGAATTATTTTTTAGATGTTTTTATGATTTAATCAGCCATAATAATATTTAAGAGCATTAATATGGATAATATTTTTTGATCTGGAAGAGAATCTGACGAAGCTTGACATTTTTAAAGTGGTATACATAAAACCTGAGCGTATAAGTTTCAAGTTTTGATATCTTTACAAATACTATTTTGAAGAGCTCTAGCATTTTACAATCCTTAAAAAGTGTAATAAAACGGGAGAAATACGACGACTTTCAAAATACCATTTTCGCCTCCGAGCCAGCGCTATTATCTCCCGTCACAGATAGTTTATAACTTTCCAAACTCAATGCTAACTTAATGCTCTAAAATGAATTTTCGATAGGCTTCCAATAATATTAGATAAATTGTTGAAAATGCTGAAAAGTCTTTATTTTTTGTTACAGATTGAGAACAGAAACGATGGAACAAATTACAAAGTACCTCATCATTATTGCTTCATTAATGACTGTCAAACTCACCGTGACCGAGAGCAAGTATGAAACGGTTCAACAGCAACATGTTCGTTACGACTACCTGCCGATGTTCATAAACGTTTGCGATATAGAAGACAGGAGATCTAAAGTGCATTGCTATTGCGATAGTAATAAACCTAAAATGGCAACGAGAGCGGATTGCTGGGTGTTCAGCGGCGGGATAACTGAGGAAGATGCGATCTGGCCCAATTTCTCGTCCCAAACCGAAATAGAACATCTGACATTCAACGTGAGGTCCGACGATGCGCTTACTTTCGTTCCCGCTAAAGCAATCGTGAGATTGGACAAACTCAAGCATCTGACCATTCAGTTTGGAACTATAAAAAGGATCACCCCTTATGCTTTCACAAATTCCTCTACAATCAGGCAAATAGTTTTGAAATCAAATAAGATTGCTAATTTAGATAAACACTCGTTTTCTCAGATGATGATGTTATCTAACCTAAGTTTAGATGACAATCAGATCTCGGAGTTGAAGAGAGAAGTCTTTTTCAACTTACCCAATTTGCATATCTTACATTTATCAAACAACAATCTGAGTTTAATACACGAGGGTTGTTTCAAGCACTTGAACAATTTGATAGAGTTGAAGTTAGACAATAATTACATATCAGTGGTGACGCGAGAAATGTTGGAGGGCTTGGAGAATCTTTCGAGATTGAATTTGAGGAACAACAAGTTGACTATGATAGGGAACTTGGCTTTCACCGATTTATGGGAGTTAAAGGAACTGATGTTGGATAACAACGCGATCGAATTCGTGTCGGAGCGAGCATTCGGTGGTCTCGGTCAACTCAGAAAATTGACAATGTCTGGCAACAAGATAGCTACGTTTTACGAGGACCTCTTAGAACACATTACTGGTTTAGTGGTTTTAGATTTGAAAGACAATCTGTTGTCGACGATATCTTACGAAACGATCCGATCGTTCGTCGAAAATGATAAATCTACTTCCACTGCAGTTTATTTGGAGGGTAAGTTCTAACTTTTTATTTATGGCCTTCATATTATTCTTCAGTTACGTAAGCTTTTTCAGGCGCTATGGAGCTTATGTGTAATTTTTGTAATAGAGAAGCAACCCTTTGTATTTTGAGCAAAGTATTTTTCCTTTGTGCGAGATTTTTTACGTAAGCGAATCATTAGTGCCGTAAACAACATTGTAGATGACTAAGGAAATAAAAAATCCAGTGACTTATGAAGAATAAACGATTTTCCGCAGTGTAAGCTTAAAGGCGTTCACACGGACAGTAGAGATTTACCGTGTAGCCTGTAGTATGTACCTACCTGCAGTAATGAGCGGTTTTAATTCTCAACGTTAAGAAAAAGCTAACTAGTTTTACACTATTCATGCCTCGAAAGCGCAGTTTACCGTGAGTTAAAACACTTCAACTAGGCAATTAAGCTTACTAATATTCCATAGAACAATTTCATAATTTCATATAAATAAGTATATGTAGGCACATGGCAAAGAAGACACATCCTAACTTAGTTTTTAAGACATTTTAATGTAATTTCACGCAAATTGGGTGATTCTAAATGAATAGAGTTTCGAGTTTTTTGAGTTTCGCATACGGATCGGTTTTTCATCAGTACTTTGTCAATTTCTGAAATTTTTTATGCATAAAAGTAACTAGTTTAGATTTCACATAGGGTTTTGCGCGTAGAATCGAAAACTGTGGTCGGGCGGAGATTTCCTTCATAATCATCCTCCTAGTCGAGTTCGACTTCGGTGACTGGTATTTGCAACAAGAACCCTTAAGGGTTCGAATGTTTAGCCCTTTGGTGACTTATGTGACCTATTTTGTTTACAAAGATTCGTCCGCAGCAAGCACACGTCAGAACTCCGTTTTCATAGTTATAAACAATGGCAGAAGGTGGCTTACTCTTCAGCTGATCACGATTGTCATTTAACGCACGCCTTCGCGCGTCCTCGAACTCAAACGCCTGAGTCTGCACACGCCGCCTCCATTCCGGACGTTCAGAAGCAAACGACTCCCAAGCACAAGGGTCTATGTCGTGGGAGGTCGCCTTATTACTATGTTGAATATATTTTTTTTAATATCTGAACAGATGTTCTCTTATCAACGGACTATACCTTAAAAAATAATATCGCAATATCATCTATATTCCTCATAGGTTTTGCGTGACAATCATATGTTTTTTTTATATTATATATCTCGGCTAACACGGACATAGGGACAATGGACCATTTACATTCAAATCTAAGGTACAGTTAAAAGTAACGAGGTAGTTACAGGTTATTACGAGGGAAAACTTTACCGAGAACTAGAAACCTTGGCTATTTTGGGGCAGTCTAATGTGTTGCCTAAAATCGAAACCATTTATGTATGAAGCATTTTAGCCTCAAAACATTTAAAAAAAAAAGTATTAATATAATGCCTACACTGTCCCACGTCATGGCAAAGGCCTCTCTACTTCTATTCCATTGATCATGATCTGTCACCAATTATACCAATCATTCTTAAAGGATCAAAAGCAAAATATTTTTTGTAAAAAAAAGCTTTATCTTTAACGTTGCTAAATCATTTTTTCTTAAGATACCTATATCTTAACATTATTGAGGAACAAAACGCTTAAAAAAAAACATAACCCGTTTCTTGCAGTCGGGTAAAAAGACACTCTCCAAAAGTCGCACACAAAACAAAACTATAGAAGGAGTAGGAAATTATCAATTCAATTCCAATAACCCTGTACGACCAGGCAAATAATCCCGTCAAAAGCTTACTCACTATCAAAATAAATAAAACCCTCGAACATAATCTAAACAAAGAATAAAAATAAATCAGAATCGACACTTCGCTACACGGCGCCGAT
This sequence comes from Idaea aversata, assembly GCA_907269075.1. NCBI lineage: Eukaryota > Metazoa > Arthropoda > Insecta > Lepidoptera > Geometridae > Idaea > Idaea aversata. The sequence goes on from OU026096.1 coordinate 3,873,745, forward strand.
ACGAAGGGGTTACGAGAAAAATGGGTAAAGCGAGTGCGTATAAATTTCAATGTCACCGAGAGGAATGCAATAAATAAGTGATTCAGTATCGATGTTACTTTTTATGTTCTATGTAATAAAGTTTGATTTCGTTTAAATATATTTTTCCTTTTTGTTAAACGTAGATCAATTCCACCTAAGGGCTCATCAGCCACCATAGCCAGTGTTCTCGCAGTGATGCGACAGAGAGCCCGACAGTCGCGCAGCACTACTCGCGAACTTAAGTGCCTTTTAAAAAATATACAGTGTGTGAAAACTCTTTAGCATTTTTTTACGAATGAAAAGTCCACGTTTAATCACTATCACACCCGCCTGAATGTAGGTGACGGGCGGTCCCGATTTGGTCGGGTCCGACATCAGTATTGCCACATTTCATTTCGACAAATCTGTATCGATAATTGAAAAAATCTGTGTAAAATCTGTATGAGAACAGCTATAATTGTATAAAATCTGGACTATTCATAATCGTAGACAGAGAATAAATAGTTATTCTCTGTCTACGCTCCATAATATATAAGACATACCTAATATTACAAATGAATAGTCTCGATTTTATACAATTATAGCTGTTCTCATACAGATTTTACACAGATATTTTTACTTATCGATACAGATTTGTCGAATTGAAATGTGGCAACACTGATGTCGGACCCGACCAAATCGGGACGTGTGTATAAGCTCTAAGATGTAGTACGCTTTTACTAGAAGATACCCATTCACTTGCGACTTGAAGACCCCCAAGTGATACACGTCAGGAAAGTTATTAAAACCATGCAGACCTACTCTTTGGTTTGCCAATGTCGATTCGATTTCAACAGCATATCGGTTTTTTTCACCACAAAAGTGACCACAGAAATATTTTTCTCTTTCTTGAAAATCTGTAAATAAATAGGTTCATATACAAACTAATATTGGTACGTAGTCATAAATCCCTTCGTTATACGAAGGTACATAATATAATATCCACCTCGGCATCTAACCCGTATATTATCCGTCGACTGGAAGTATCAATTTAATTCGAAGGGTTCACCCAGACCCGCACTATAGGCAGATTGTTAGAAATATGACCAACTTCACATGTCCCTTTGTACCTACACTGGGGCAAGGATCTTGATGAACGAGAACAGGGCGCCACCGTACTACTTCAATTAACCAACATAATTGGAACCTTATCAACGTGGCAGTACATTATTAAGACAATATTGTGGTATCCTTCAAAGATTGCATCACTTTAGGCTATTAAAACGTGGGAGGAAATGACAATATTATTCTGACTCTTTTTTATGGATACATTAAATCTTATGGTTGCGCACATACGTGCACACTGCACAGACTCAGAACTACCTTCTATTTTTTCTTTAAATTATTGCAATTCATAGCATTGCAAAATGACAATATTTTATGTCCGACCGCCCGCTTGTCTCTAAATATAAAATAAATATAAATATTGCAGGACATTCCACACATCGCCATCTAGCCCCAAGCTAAGTAACTAGACTTGTGTTATGGGTGCTAGACAACGGATATACTACAACATATGTTACAAGCATCGTTGTGCAATTTGTTGTCGTAGACCAGTCAAAGCCATAAAATTCCTATGTCACCTCTACGCGACAACCACGGGAGTTAATTGGTTAAGGTACAGCTATGCCTAATGATGCACCGCACAACACACAGATAAGGTCGCACATCGACGTCACCTCCATGTAAAACAAATATATGGAAAAAGAGACGCTCACGCTGTCGAAAAATGACTTACTGCGATACATCGATGCAAGTTCATCAATGTGCTCTGACTCGTGATTGGTTAAATCAAGTCACCGGGACTATCTAAACTGACTATCGTGCCAAACTTGGCACGAGCGAGATTAGTCGCGGTGACAAGTCTACTTGTGCGATGTCGATGTGCGATATATCTTTGGCATAACCGTATTTTTATTTTATGCCGGGATATATTGCACACTTATACTTCACAACAGATTTTACAGAGATTTTACCCATAGACTCCTGCACTTTTGGCGTTTATTATAGTTCCTTCCCCACGTTCATTATCAACCTTGTCGCAATGTAGAGTTATTAAAGTTTCATCGGAATATTAAACCGGCCGTGCAAGGTTGTTTAAGACCTTTGGTTTCATCATTTATTATTAAATCCGTAGACCGGAGAGATGTTTTATGTTGCGTTTGCTGTGTGTTGGTCGATGTTTAAACGTATATCGAAATTAACAGAGTTGAATAAGAGATTTAGATATCCCTCAAGGGATCAAACGAGGGGATCGCGATCCCGTGGAAATTATCAAGAATCCCTTTCAATTACCTACTCAATTACGTCAAATCTATTCCTTATATTCTAATGTTTGTTTGTTTAGAAAGTTGTTTGGATGTTTTTAACAGGTAATCTCCGGAACTACTGAACCAATTTCGGTAAAACTTGTATGAAGATACATTGAACAATATAAATTAACATAGGGTTCTTCTTATGCTATATTCCCACTTTACGAAGACTTACCCGAAATGTTGTCAAAATCGGTTCAGCCGTTTAGTTTCTATCAGAGAAATACGAAGTTACACACATAAAAGGCATAAAACTGAAATAAAAAAATCCCCCAAAACATATAAAACCTCTAAAAAAGTAACCCTTCCATATTGCGTCGGAGGTTAAAATAACAACCTTCCTCCGCAATCAGGTAAAAATAGCGTCGTATAATCTTTTAAAATGTTACACCAAAAGATTATCTCGTGGATTTATCAACCACATTTCACATTAGGCCTAAAAACGACTATTAGTCTAGAAAAAAAACCCAAAAAATCTGAGTCTAAATGCGACCCTCGTAATTGCTATGTATTTACCGACGTGTTTCAACGGAAAACCGGCTAACAATGTTTACTTTGCTCTTAAGTAAACTTCACATAACTCAGACACATTATTGTAAATCACATAAGATGTTATTTGATATAAAAAAGAGTAATTGCAGGGATTACTATATAAAAGATGAAAGCGGCTATTTGAACTATTTCATTTAATGCTGACGCTCATACTAACGTTTCGGCAAAGGACCAATACGCCTAAAACAGTGATAAGAATATACTGTCAGTGAAAAAGTATTACACCGTTTGTCGTTCTTCTAAAAAATAAATATCTAATAAAATAAATACCTTTGCCTTCTTATAATTTGGGACTAATTGGGAATTCATTTTCAAATAGGATGAACTTTAGGGCTAAATTGGTACTTAATAATTGTCATGCATTGTATGCCAGGTTATTTCTATTATGGTATGGTATAGTGAGTGTAGACTATTAGGTAACACTTCGGCAAGTTAGGTGGCGGCTATTGTCGTTGTAGGTATAATTTCAGAAACTAAAGTATCCAACATAACTGTAATGGACTGACAAAGATGGCAACGTTTATTATAATTCTTTTATTTCTTACGTTTCATAGACGCACAGTGGGCAATAAATCAGCAGCAACGGTTAGCAGAATTGCAGCAATATATCTCTAAAGATCTCGATAAATTTCTCTTTCGCAGAGATGTTTGTTTATCATTTCCTTTTACATTTACATTTTGATTACACTTAGGTGTGATAATCGTAACCGAGTTTTAATATCTCTGGGCTAAACCAAGCCGAGAGGCTTGGTTTAGCCCAAGCTAAACCAAGCCTCTCGGCTTGGTTTAACGGAGTTTTTTTTGTTTTGGGGATTATCTACTATGAGGAAGGTTTTTAGTTTTTTTTTAGTTTTAATTTTTTTATTGATAGTAATTTAGTGTCGACAATAGTTTCGTTTCGGACCGATTTTGACTATGATTATTAGGAGAATAAAAATTAATTGGAAGTAACATAGGCTACTTTTTATCCCACGGGATCGGGAATTATGCGGGTGACAGTGGAATATTAGTAAGAAGAAATTGGTACCTATGAAAAAACGTGAAAAAACGACAATGGCATAACCAACATTTTGTAAATTTTTAGAAGCTCATTTACTGTAGGTACCACTCTTCTTGTCATTTATTGAATTTTTAAAGTGAAAACTTCTTATGGCGCGTTGGGCACTTTTGTGGGTGAGCATTTTCAGCCGTTCTCGCGACAGATTTTGACGCGACAGATGAGATTTGACGCGACAGATGAGATTTTATTTGTGTTAGTCTTTTTGTTTAACTTATACTGCCATCTATTACACAAATTGAGAAACTTAGTTTCTAGAAAGACCGCTATTCGAATGTAGATGGCGCTGATTTAAATTTTTTACTGCCATCTAGCGAATAAAAAATAAACTATATTTGTTTAAGTGAGTGCTAATAGATGGCAGTAGCAGATCGTTTCAAGAAATATTCTATGAGAAATAACAAGTTTATTGTTTTCACTTCCGCCTGCACTCCCGGAGTGCGCTGTTTTTTTTCTCTATGTTTCATTTAAAAATATTAAAATAAAAGGTAAAAATACACGCTTATAAAATCATAATCATAAACAAACTCATAAACTCAAAGGTGTCGTTTAAATCTCTACATAAAAACACATTATCCGTGAAACTGCATTAAGCTTAGCTTAAAAGCTGTTTTATTATAACAGCAAATAACAGTGGTTTGCTAGAAACAAGAATTTATAACAGTACCTCTGTTAAACCATAGAGATTTTAATCATTTTGATGTAGTGTTAGTATTAACGCGAATGTTCGGTGAAGGTCATAAAAGGGGATTAATAATATAATTAAATGTTATAATTTACTAGCTATGTCAAGTTAGTTTATATGAAATATTTGGTGCAAATAGTTATTTATTTTGGAAAATTTATTAGTTGGTCATTTTTACACGATGAATTTTTATTTGGGCATTCATATCCTAAATTATATGAGATAGCAAAAATGCTGAAAAGAGTCGTTTTATAAATCTGTATCATTCGATTTTTGGCAAAAAAAAGAATTCTATATTTTTCTACCTACTAATGTATTCTGAGCTACTAATCCCTAATGTTGCTAATCAATTCCTACAAACAAACATAGTATAGCATTTTTTTTTGTAAATTTTTTATTATAGCTTTGTTGTACATAGGTAGTGTCAACCAACATAACTAGCTATATCCCACGGATTTTCCACGGGTTCCAATCCTATATTTGGATAAAAAGTAGCCTAAGTCTCTTGGCCCTTGGTTTAGTACTAACACATCCATAACAGCCTAAAAAGCCTGCTAGACTTCTGGGAGGACCTGGGATGGTTGGAGTGACAAGTAGGATATTCTCTTATATATAGAGCTCTTCGTTTGGGTCATTGTGCGTGTGAGAAACAAGGCTAAGTGCGGAAACAGCCCCGTAAAAATAAACTAAAGACACCCAATAGGATATTTTCATGTTTTTTTTTTAAATTACTTTCCATTGTTTATGCCAGTTAGGTACTTGTAACTCAGCTATCGGTTAAACGTTTTCTATTAACAGAAAGAGATTTTTATTAAGTGGCGATAAAATACCTTAAAAGTAGCAAGTTACAAACGAAATTACAAATATTTTGAACAAAACTTCCGTCTTCTATAGCCATCTCTTAATTACTGCCCCTAAATTCTGTCAAACAAATTGCTAACTCACCTCTAAGGAGAATAGAAGTTGCGAATAAAATTAACCCAAAACTGAAAATTTCGAAATTAAATTTTGGAATTAGTGAATGGAAACTCTTACAATTCTTAACTAAGTTGATAGAAGGATTAATCCGTTATAGCCCACTAGATATTGGAGAGGTCTTATTAAGGATTCTGAACGTTAACTCTGAGTAAGAACAGACTACATACTTTTTATCTGTCGATAGTTTAGTATCACTCACTATAACTGACTATACACTTTAACCGATTAGGCCACTTACTTTGTCTTCCTTGCAATAGGAATTTTAAGACAAAGTTTTGATTCACGAGATACCTCCGTTCCCATCACCCTTAAAATTGAATCTAGCCAAGCTTTTCGCCCTTGGCAGATACGCCATGGAGGACTTTATTCATTAATTCACTATAGTTTTGCTGACGGGATTTTTATTCAATACGGTTTCACCCGCGTAATTCCCGATCCCTTGAGAATATCGGGATAAAAAGTAGCCTATAGCCTTCCTCGATAAATGGACTATCCAACACAAAAAGATTTTTTCAATTCGAACCAGTAATTCCTGAGATTAGCGCGTTCAAACAAACAAACAAACTCTTCAGCTTTATAATATTACTAGCTGCCCTCCGCGGTTTCACCCGCGTAACTCCCGATCCCGTGGGAATATCGGGATGTAAGCTATCCTATCTCTCAAGTTGGATCGAACTGCACATGGTGTGCGAATTTTATTATAATCGGTTAAGTGGTTTAGGAGTCCATTGAGGACAAACATTGTGACACGAGATTTATATATATTAAGATAAGTATAGATTTAATCTTAATCGTGTTTTAAAAAAAAATTGAAATTAGGAGATTCGGGGACAGGTATCTTGGAGTTCGGAACCCTCCAGTACTAACCCAATTATTTAAACTCAACAAAATTTATATCAATAATTCTAACGTTTAAAAAATCAAGTCCGACTTGCGCACGAAGAGTTTCGTACCATTATATTATGTTTTTAGTATTTAATGTTAAAACGGCAAAAGAAATAATTCATCTATGAAAATTTAAACTGTCTAGCTATCACAGTTCGTGAGATTCAGCCTGGTGACAGACAGATAGACGGACAGTCGACTCTCAGAAAAAGGGTCAGAAAAATAGAGGGTTAAGTACTTGGTAAAATTAAATGTGACGAATCCCATCACACAATAATCTGAACGTCTTTTCTGTAAGGGGAAAATATCTGAAAAACTTAGAAATATTTTGTATCACTACTCATAGTATAGAACAAAGTCGCTTTCTCTGTCCCTATATCCCTTTGTATGCTTAAATCTTAAAACTACGCAACGGGTTTTGATGCGGTTTTTTAATAGGTAGAGTGATTCAAGAGAAAGGTTTATATGTATAATACATGCATAATATAGCCGTGCGAAGCCGGGGCGGGTCGCTAGTGGATTATAAAATGATGTGTGATTAAGTGACAACGATCTGCAGATAAAATTAATGGTCTGCGAGAGCCCTAAGAATTGAATTTAGTTTATTGACAAATCGCTTTGATATTGGAAAAGCAATGGAAAAGTGTTTATTACATTCTTTTGTATTCGAAATATTCGTAGAATTGGACGAAAGGTCGCTTTAAATAGGTTGTTTTATTGCTGAGCACTTTATTATTTAGTACGACCAAATACCAGTGTTAAAAGAATTATTGGATTTAGATTTTGAATGAAAAAGATAATTGTGAGAATATATTCGTGTTAGGTATATCGCACCCCGAGTCCAACAACGACACAGTTCTAATAATGACCATTATTAAGCCAAGATCAATTTAGTTTTCCGAAAAAAGTGATGTGTTATTTGTCTTCGAAGTATATCGTTAATAACACAGTCATATTTTTTATAATGACATGTAATTATGATTTTTTTTATTGTGGTATATTTAACAGAATATAGTGAAACATTAATAACATACAGACCGCTTCATTAATTATATGATAATATTTATAACCGAATCATGATTAATCATACAGTAATTATGTAATATTCTTTCTTTCTTTGCCTGTAAGTATTTGGGTCATAATATCACCTTAAAGTGAAATAGACCAAAATCTAAAATGTATCCTGATTTTTAAATTTCTAAACAAAGTCAAAATATCTTCATTTATTACATTGAAACGTTTTTCAATGTAATAAATAAAGTTAGTATGCCTTCGAAACTCGCCCACCATTATGAAGAAAGCACAAAAAAATCATGAGGGTTTTTGTGATTATGCTCACAAAGGATAAATACAAATAAAGTCACAGTTTTGACTCTGATATTTTTGTAATTCCGAACGACTAATTTTACTTCTATTTATACGGGTGTGTCAGTATTTCGGTTGTTAGTTATGTACAGGATTATTAAAACTTTTGAAGTGAAAACTTCTTTAACGGCGTTGAGCACTTTTTCTGTAATGGGTATAAAATCTTAAACTCGCGTCAGGACACGTGACCTGATCGAAAAAGCGTAAGACGGATGGAGAGTAGACAGCTATCCCCTCTCTACGGCGCGGTGGCGCGGCGAAAATGTATGCCTGGGCCTACTATTTTTAATTTGGCTGTGAGTGTATTAAGACGTACATATGGTATTTTTTAACGGACGACTATTGACGGACGACAAATGTCGGACGACTATTGACGGACGACAAATGTCGGACGACTATTTGTCGGACGACTATTTTTTTTTTTTCATCTAAAACTCTTTTTGCGTATGTTCTCGCGACATATGAGATTTTACACAGATATACAGTTTTCACTTCTGCCTGCACTCCCGGAGTGCGCTGTTTTTTTTTAATTTAATTTAATTCAATTCATTTATTCATATTCACGGGTACAAAAGTAGTCTTTATTTGAACGTCTCATACGTTCAATTAAAGACTACTTTTGTTTAACAGTGCTCCACCATTTGGGTATATGAACTTCTTACAATAATAATTTCTGGGATGATTCTACTTTTTATAGTTTACTAGCTGCGCTTTGCGGTTTCACACGCGTAACTTCCGATCCCGTGGGAATATCGGGATAAATTAAGATGTAAGCTGTCCTATCTTTCAAGTTGGATCAAACTGCACACGGTGTGCAAATTTGGTTAAAATCGGTTAAGTGGTTTAGGAGTCCATCACACACAAACAACGTGACACGTAATTTATATATATTAGAAAGATTTTTCCAATAATTGACAACCCAGTTGGCACAATGGTCACCATGCCGGACTGCCAATCACAGGGTTGCGGGTTCGATTCCCGCCTCAGGCAAGTATTTATGCTTAGATATTTGTCTGTGGTCTAGTTGTTTCTATATATTATAAGTATATATTTACAAAAGAAAAGTATTTAAGTAGGTAGTATATCCGTTGTCTAGCACCCATAACACAAGTCTAGTTACTTAGCTTGGGGCTATGTGTGGGTTGTCCTGCAATATTTATTTATTTATTATTTTTAATTCATCAACTAGCAGACAGATGGCACCATAACCGACCTCAATATAATTAAGTCGATCTGCCAGTTGACAGTTTCTATTTGTTGTTGTATATATCTATACATTATTATATTTCAAACATATAGAACCATCTAAACTTGAAAAAATTGCAGAAGATCATAAAATATTTGTTTCAAATCTAAAATCGAACCCGTAACCTTGTGCGTCGCAAGCCCACTGCGTCACAGCGGCCATCAAATGGTAGGAGGTAAATAATTTGCTGCAATTTATTTTATTCTACGCTTTAATTGGTGGGCCGATTTGTAGTCTAATTTATTTTCAAATACATTTTAATAGCTTAGCATTGTTTGATGTTGACGATTAATTTAAAGTAATACGAGCTTTTATTTGTTACATTAAAAATACTTTTTGGTAAAAAAAATTAGAAGTTTTTACGACTTAAATAATTTACACTGAAAATGAGCTCTCATGGTTCTATGATAATATAGTAATCTGAGTAACAGAAATGGTCTTATCGAATTAAATAAATCTAATTTAATCCCCAATAAATAAATAAATAAATATTGCAGGACATTCCACACATCGCCATCTAGCCCCAAGCTAAGTAACTAGACTTGTGTTATGGGTACTAGATAACGGATATTACTACTTATATACTTTTCTTTTGTAAATATTTACTTATAATACATAGAAACAACCAGACCTCAGAGAAATATCTAAGCATAAATACTTGTCTGAGGCGGGAATCGAACCCGCAACCCTGTGTTGTGGCGACCATTGTGCCAACTGGGTCGTCAAACCAGCACTTTACATAGTCTAAAAACTTAACTATAGCATTACCAAAAATGCCCCTGACGGACGACAGAAACCGTTTACAAAATCCCACATATAACGATGTAAATCTGAAGTTGATTTATGAAACGGCTGTAGTAAACTTGATAGTTCCGGAATAAGACCGCGGCACGTGCTCTACGGATCGCAATTTTTCTTAGTTCACCCCACTATCTGCTGGCGCAGGTTGCAGACTCGGCTGGTCTTAATCCCCGAACGCTACGAGAATGCAAATAAAACAGATAACGGAAAGGAATTCTTTAAGCTGCTGCTTCTGTTCCGTGAGAACTGTTTACTTTGAAATTCTAGTTCGTATTGTAGTTTGTTGGTTGCAAATTCCTATTGTGGTTTCTTTAACTTAGGTACTTTAAGTTTAATTTTGTAGTGCCAAGCGAGCTATGCTAGCTGGAAATCAGCACGATCTATAAAATGCGGCCTGTATTAGTATTTTGTTCAATGAGTCTCGTTAGCATTACATCGGATAGATTGCAGGACTATAAGTCACGCTTGATCAATACTCAAGTTATGATAGATATGCGGCACACAATATTTTAAGTAAAAATTATGACAGACTGGGGTTATATTGGGTTGAAAACGGGTTAACCTAACCCTTACAATTTAATCCAAACATTACCCACAAACTTGTGGTATTCATACCATATTTTTACGACGTACTCGTAGGTATATAGGATTTAGAAAGAAAAATATGAATATTTGATCATAGATAGATTATTAAACGAATACGAGCGAAGCCAACGAAAGCTAGAAAATACGAAAGGGTTGCTTCATTTTCTATTTATTCAAATGTAAATAAACCATGAAATACCAAAGGTTTAGCGATAAGTTTTTTCAAAGAATATTGAACAACTCTTCTCGGTATTGGAGTAGATATCAGGTTCAGAATGTGAATACGTTTATCCCTGAAGGAAAATACGGAAGTAAAGGATTGACAGGCATGAATCATAGCTCAGCATATAAGGTATCTCAACTCGATATCAAGTTCGACGCAAACAATAGATACCAATATATTATGATATTATCTAACAAACACCATCAAGCGAAACCAAAACCCTTTAATATTACCTACCCATCTTATAAACTCTTTTTGAAATTCATGGACAATACAAATTCTTGCCTATTAAAGGTTATATTACTATGTAAACTAGCGGCGAATGCTCTAATTGAGTTGATTTCAACGCTGATAAAATTTAAGTGCCCATGAAACGACTCATAAAGGCTTATGTTACAAAAAGCCCTAGTTGTTACACAGCGCTCAAGAGACTAATGCGGGTTTTGTTACAGGTAACCCTCTAGAATGTGATTGCCGGCTCTCATGGATCTACGTCCTCCGCAATGAGACCAAAGACAACACGTTGAAGCACGCTTTAGAAAAAGTATCGTGTGTCGTGGACACGCCTCTTGAACGGAGGCTCGACGAACCGGATGAGGTACACTTAGAGACCGAGGAAAATGTACTTGCGGACGATAACTACGAGTACTACGATAAGGACGAATACAACGACAGAATCAAACATAAAACAAACAAAACGAAGAAATTAACAGACATCCCACTCGAGATGCTACCCTGTCCTAAGGAGTTGATGGAGAAAATAGAAGAATCGTACGGACACCCAGTCCAGAATGAAATTAGATTAAAAGCGTTCTCCAAAGTGTGTAAAATATATCCTAGTTTAGCTCTAATTTTAGTCTCGTTGCTGTTTTAAAATTTGTTTCATGAAAATACAAAGATATTTGTGATACTAGAGTTTAATTAGCTTTACTTGTGTACAGATTTATCTAACATTTATTGTTTAAAACGTTTTAATCTGGTCTTTGAAATGAAATCGTTATAACAATATGTTGTTATTTGTCAAATTGTATTATAGATTTAGGGTAAACAATAAGTTAAAGTCGAGAGTAACTTAATAAATGTAAGATTGAAAAAGAAATAGGTCGCTACAATAGCCTATCGAAATATCGATTAAACTCTTAAGTATTACATTATAATTTCTGAGTAAATTGGTACGAAATTGGAAGCACGAATAAAATAAACATCAGTTTATTGAACAATAAAGTTTGCGAACAGTAATAAAGGTAATGTGAAGTACGATTATGTGGAAAATACGTAAAGAAGCGAAGGCTTCGAATTACGTTGTTACATTACAGTAGATAGAACGCAGAGTTAAGAAAACACTTTTAAACAAAAACACAAATAGGGACCTGAAATTGTTTTTATTTCTTTTCTTGCTCGTTTATTTCCCCCTATATACTTGGTGGTACACAACGTCTTAATAATAAATGAGTTCTAAAAAGTTTCGAAGTAGAGAAGTCAATCAAATTAAGTTGTTTCTGCAAAATGTGTTTTGTTTAAAATGACAAAATGAATACAACGTTTTCGTGGCTATTATTTATTTTTAGAATCATTTATATCACCTAAAAACTTATGACTGACTGACTCACATGAATGACAGCATGATGTCAGAAAGTAAAATTTTATAAATATGTTCCAATAGTCAAGAATGGATATTTAAAAATTCTAAATAACCTGTGCCAGGATAATTCCGAATGAATTCGGTAGGCAAAGCTTATTTCATTGAATCATATAAAATAGTAAACACGTGCTGCTGTCAATTTGATAAATATAGTTGTTCTTTGTTGTTTGACTTCGCTGTCAGTTGTTTATCGGTTGTATAAAGTTAGTTTGCTTCGACCCAATTTCAACAGGGAAGTAGAACACTTGATTACAGGTCAATAAAATGTATCTACTTCTGATCGAAAAAAAAAACTATATTGACTCAGATTTACCATGTAACTGGTTTCTTTCTTGGATTTTGTCATGTGCCTATTTTGATTTTAAAAAAGGATAATAAAATAAAAAAAAGACATATAGTATACCTATTTGTACACATTATTATTATGATGCAAAAAAAAATGTAAATAGTCTAAACTCTCCCGCTATAAAGCAAATTAAATGTTTTCCGTATATTTATCATGATTCTGCGCTATTTCAAACCAGTAATTTAAATTTATGAGTCAGGAAAATTATAATGAGTTTTATAATTAAGTATGTATAAGTTAATATTTTTACTATTTATTTTTCCGTTATTTAAATAATGGAAAGAGATTTTCATCATAACTGCATGTTTAACTCTCTTTTTACATTATTTATAATATGTAATTATTTGTATGTAGGTAGAAATATGTTTACATGTTTGTACATTTCAATTCAATTTCGTATTTGAAGTGATTGGATGCGATGCGAACCTGCGTTAAGAGGAAAGGGTACCGGGCGCTTTTTCCATACAGACTATTACAAACGTAGTCGACTGTTTTCTCCCAGGATAATGACACTAGAGCAAATATTTTTGGTGCATAAAACTTAAAACAGCCATGACCATTGACCATGCCCCTATTTTCTGCTTTTTTAAATTTTTTAACTTTTTTAATTTTAATTTCTATGATAATTAGAAAATAAAAAAAACCAAAACATAGGGGCATAGTCTTCGCAGTTTTAGGTTTTATGGCACAAAAATATTTGTGCTAGTGTCATTATCCAGGGAGGAAACAGTCGACTACGTTTGTATGGAGCGAGCGCAGGTACCCTTTCACCTTAACTATATTTCATTTGATTCCAAAGTAATTATCGATGTGTTAAACAGTTTCAACAATATTATGTTTACCGTTTGGTATTTGTAGTTATCTTCTTATATATAAAAATGAATCGCAAAATGTGTTGGTAAGCGCATAATTCAACAAACGCCTTGACCAATTTGGCCAATTCTTTTTTTGTTGTGTTTGTTATTGTCAGGAGAAGGTTCTTATGAAAGAAAAAATTAAGGAAATTTCGTAGAAAATTATTACGCGGGTGAAACCGCGGGGCTTAGCTAGTTTTAAATAAAAACGTGGTAGGTATTTTAAATAAAATTTGAAATACCTACCACCTACCTTTTAATTTTATGTGGTACTACTATGGTATTGTAAATATATTTATTTTATTTATATTTATATAATATGTAAGGATATGTTATGTATGTATGTATTTATGTATGTATGTGTATTTATGTACATTATGTATGTATGTGTGTATTTAATATAAAGTTTTATTATTTTTTGCACCCCACTCAATTTCCTAAGATTCAACACCCTACCCTTCACCTTCCTCAACTTCTTGTCCATCCAAAGGTTGCCTGAAAGAGATCGCTTTGAGCGACAAGCCCGCCCTTTGTAACACTTAGACTTAAGGTTTGTTTTTATTTTATTTAATGTAATTTAAAAATGGTGTTTACAATAAAGAACTAATCTATCTATCTATAAAAGGGAAAAATACCTATCAAGAAATCTCTGAAACCACAAGAGCTATTATTTTGAGACTACGCTTGAGGATTCCTTTGTGGACGAAAGAAAGGATTTTTGTAAATTTGACCACTAAAGAGGTATAAAGGGCTGATTGTAGTATTCTGCGTTTATAGGTAATCAATTTCACAAAAAGACCTAACGCGGGTACAACCGCGGAGCGCAGCCAGTATTTTAAAAAAGGTAGATATATGATCTAATTTCTGACATAAATCAGGTTCATGCAGGCCACCACGCTCCGTTATTTTCGATAACATTTCCAAGAGTTAGTTCGTACTTCGCTTCGTTTGCATCTGTCTAGAGCCTTATGTACTTACCAAACGAATTAGGTATACTTAAATGTTTGTATTATAAAGGTAGTTTTAAACTCTATTATTTTATCATGAATTAAACTCTAAAAGCTATTGAAATATTAACAAATTTCAAACTTTATTCTGAATGTTGGCAGTAGGCCCGCATTCGAGTGCGTACTTCACTCCGAATAGGAAGGAGTCTTTGATATTTGAACAACACAGTTTCAATGTTTTAAAAGTTGTTTCATAGGCTTCCAAAACACTTGTGTAGAAGGAACGGTTCTTAATTAATATTTCGTAAATGTTTGTAAATTAATTGTGTGCATGGATTCATTTAGGTATTTCATTTTAAATTAGTAGGTTCTATGGGAAATAATGGAGAAAGGAAAGCATTTGTACATCACATTTATTAGTGTAAAGTAATACACTATTATTCATAAAAATATGTGTTCTAAGATTATCCCTGCAACCCAAAGAATCTACTCAATTACGCACTACTATTCTTTAAAAAAATATGCACATTTTGAACTAGAAATTATAAATAAATTACTAATTATAATTAGTGTTATTGTACAAAATGTATTGTTATTAACATTTCATGTATATTACTATAAACGATTAGGTTGTGTATAGTCTTCGATTCTGTTGTATTAAAATATTTCTACACGTGTCGATAGCGTTTTATTTCATCAATATCTGAAGTTTTATGTTTCACGGAATATTTTATTTATCTCCGTCCGTTTTAATACCTGAACACGCCCCAGAATATTAAAGCCTGTGATTTATATTGAAAAAAGTAAAAACAATACATTATTATGTTGAAATAGCGTCTAAGTATCTAAGTGTTATCTTTAATTAATATTTGTGCTTTATTAAACACTATTTTAATTAATTTGAGTTAAGAGTCGTTAATTCTAATTACCAGTTCATAGTAAGTTTTGCAAGAGCAAAAAGTAAATGAGATAAAAAGGCTCTAATTTAAATGAAGTCTAGGTATTTTTATTTAGTTAATTTAGTAGTCATTTAGATAAATTTATTCATGACCTTTGTCTGCAGTTTCTTTAATGCTTTTTTGTAACAACCTAGTTGATATCAAAAATCTTTATTTTAATTAATGATCTAAATAGTCACATTCTAAGCTAGAAATGATCAAAACTTTCTTCTGAATTTCCATTCAAAAACTCAGTTAAAAGTTGTTAATGGTTATTATTTTCTTCATCTCTTTTGTGATAAAGTTCTTTAGACTCATTTGTCGAGTCACGGGCGAAATCATTTGTTAGAGCTTTTATGTCGAAGCTTTAAGATTCAAAATTGCGTACCTACTGAGAAGTATTTTCAAGTTAAATTGCTGTGAAACTAATCGCAATTACTGATTACTCAGGGCCTTGCATTTCTTAACGGTGGATGAATTAACATTCCAAAATCAAGTTAAACTTAATAAGAGTTTTAATTTGAAGAATTTGAATTGTGCTGATTAGATATATTTTACTTTAAATTCAATTTTAATTAACGTGATTAATATCTAGATGAAACATTTTCCATTTTCAAAGACCTTAATATCATAGATTTATATAACTGGAGAATAATGGCGTTGAAAAATAAAGCTTGTTAGGACCTGAAAAGGGGATAGACATTGATGATTATTAAGCTGATATAATATACCGACCTCACTTAAAGACATTAGGGTCTCCTTTCATAGTCTTATAGGGGCCATAGAAGCATAGAGACAAAGAGAATTAAATAACAGTAACAATGAAAGTGAAAGACTATTTCGAAACTTTAGTTTCACTATATTAGAAACAACTGCAGATATCGATTTCAAGTTTGGCACAGTTCGTATATTACGAGCTGTAGAGTCAACTTTCCGCATTGGTTTTGACTTTTAAGGTTCTATAGTTAATAAAGTTATTTAAAACAGGATATTTACTAGGTTTTTTGTTATTTGTGGAAATTTAATTTATAGTCTCGTGAACATGGTGTTTGAAACAGCGTTGAATTATCAAGCTCCGTAAATAAAATCACGGTAAATATTTCGTTTTAAATAACTTTAGTAGTGAAATTAACCATGGTAATTTAAAATTCTATACCTACCTATGGTATTTACCAAAAAGCATATTATGTGCAACACTTTTTTTACATATTATGATAGGTAGGTTTTGCTGGTCTGACCACTATTACACCTGCCTGATGGTAGGTGCCGATGCAGCCTAAGATGAAGCTTGCATTCACTCACGACTTGAAGACCCCCAAATTGTACACGTCAGGAAAGATAATCCCAGGCAACTGATTTCATTCCCTTGTGGTACGAATAAAGAATACTAACTTATACTTCATAGTTATCTATTTTATTTACCTTCTCGATTTATAAAAAAAAACCTAGGTTTTATTTATTTTAGAAGTCTGGAAAATTAAAGTATCTTAATTTTTAATAAACGAAAAACGCTAGAATAACCTACATTTTCAATTACATTTTTAATATCGAAAGTTCAAGTTGGCTTTAATAATTTGTTTTGCGTAGGATGTAAGTATTATGAGTTTGTACCGTATAATATTCCAATATCTAATTACATCAAATGAATAAATAATGTTTCAAGGATTTGTTTCTTCAGCACTTGTAAAACATGGATTACAATGTAGATTCAAGGTCTTTTAAACAAATACCTTTGATTTTGTGAAACGTTGAAAGCTTCGTAAACTACAGATTTTCAATCGGCCAATACGGTTGTGGGTATGTTTTCTACGAGTCTACATTTTAACAACGGAACGTGATATTTTTATATGAAACTAGCAACCCGCGCCGGCTTCGCACGGCTATATTATGCATGTATTATACATATAAACCTTCCTCTTGACACACTCTATCTATTAAAAAAAACCATCCGTTGCGTAGTTTTAAAGATCTAAGCATACAAAGGGAAATAGGGACATATAGGGACATAGGGACGGCGAAAAGTGACTTTATTTTATACTATGTAGTGATGAAGTGACGCCGTCAAGAAATTGTCACGTCCCATCCGGCACGGTAAAGATCAGTATGCAGCGACCTTTAGACATACTAGCGACTTAGTCCGCGTAGGGTTTAAAATTTTCAAAATATTTTCTTACGTAATAATAGATATCTGTATGTCAAATACATTAGGTTGAACTGTGCGTTGATATTTCAGTCAGTCAGTAATTTTATATTTATACATATTTTTTTAAACTACTATTTTTAAAATACAAGCAAAATTCTTGCTTTGAAGAAGTCAGAACAGTATAAAACGGTTGATTAGTAAGTAAAGATTTTATACGAAAACAGCAAATCCGTAGTCTGGAGGTGGAAATAATCATGTAAAATTAAACAAGGTTTTTCGATAGGTACTATCTTTTAAAAAACCGATATCAGCGTTTTATAGGTTTAACAATAAACGTATCACGGTAAGCTTGTTCTATTATTGTGGACTATTTAATAAAGTTGTTTTTAAAGTGAAAACTTCTTATGGCGCGTTGGGCACTTTTGTGGGTGAGTATTTTCAGCCGTTCTCGCGACAGACGACAGATTTTCTCGCGACAGATGAGATTTTACACAGATATACAGTTTTTAATTTAGCTGTGAGTGTATTAAGACGTACATATGGTATTTTTTAACGGACGACTATTTGTCGGACGACTATTTGTCGGACGACAAATAGTCGTCCGACAATTTTTTTTTTTCATCTAAAACTCTTTTTGCGTATGTTCTCGCGACAGATGAGATTTTACACAGATATACAGTTTTCACTTCTGCCTGCACTCCCGGAGTGCGCTATTTTTTTTTTTAATCACTTAAAGTTATAAATAAGTTTATGTTAATAAAACAATTGGGCCAATTTTTTTACTATGGTTAGACTATGGTTTTACTATGGTTAGAATACAAACTATTTAAGCGATTAACATCATCATACCATTTTGTTGCAATGCAAGAGATAAAAACAGGTACCTACGCCCCAAAACGAAAATTCCACCAAAAGTATCATTGGTTTGATCCTTAATTAATCTATTTATGTAAGTAGAAACGAGTCAGAATTAAATTCATAAATCGCCATAGGGACAAATTTTAATTTAGCTTAACTTTTTAAGGTAATCACAAGCTCAATTTTAACAAGCAAATAAAAATTCAGAAACTGTTTAAAAGGTTAAACGTGTTTTTAAACACAACATTAAAAAGACTTTAGGTATTTGTTTTCGATTAAAACTTGTATCTTCTAAAGCTATTTTAATTATAGTTTGAATTAAAATCAAGCGTTCGTGACACGGCGTTATCATGTCCAACCAGGGGCTCTATTTTTGAATCGTGTGACATATCTTCATCGTGTACGCCTACAAGTCACGCTCGACTTCCAAGTGGCATGAAACCAATTTTCTGTATTTTTGAATCGTTCGTCGTCGAAATTTAAAATGTCAATTTTTGTTCGTTTTACGCAGAAAACTGAAAATCAGTAATTACCGATGAACATTCGAAATAATACCAAAAGATATAAATATTTTTCAAAGATCGTTTCCGAATGTTTGACTGTGATTGTTTAACGTTTATTCTACTACTCGCTTGTCGGCGACGAGTGGTGGAGACCACTCGTTACGATCGAGCGATTCAAAAATAGCGAATTTCCAATGTCGAACGAATATCAGTAGAAATCGAGCGCTCGACGCGGGGCGAACGATTCAAAAATAGGGCTCCAGATCGTTTGGTGAAATGAACCGAGTTTTCTCATTCCACTAAAATTGGCCAGTCGTTTCTCAAGTAATTGCCTTTGTGCGGACTAATTTTCAATTAAATGTGAGATTTTAAGACATTTAAAGACGTTGTGTTACATTCAGGCTGTCTAGAGTAGAATGAATAAAACTAAGAAGACACGTACAGTTGGTCCATCGTAGAGTATTAAAATTATTAGAATGTTTTCAACTTACGTAGGTTTAAATCCCTTTCTAGGAATTGAAACTCAAATAATAGCTTATGTGATAACTAAAATTAGGTTTCTAGAATAAATTTTGTAAGTCTGTTTAAGCCTTTTAGGCAATAATAAAGTAAATAAACAGTACGGATAAATTTCCAGCCGTCACTTAAGATTCACTAAAATAATACCAGTTTTAGAATTCTTATAACTTTTGTTGCCTAGCTGTACCTACCAGATACTTATACTGCTTTGTAAATAAATAAATAAATAAATCATTTATTTCAGGCTACGAAGGCCCATAAATACATACCTTATAGACTAACATACATATTTTATAATATAAATTGAAAGTGTTAATAGATAACTTAAAACTATGTTAGTAGCACTTCCATGACACTACAGCTACACTTTAGTCTTAGTAGGTTCGCGTGGAATTTGTCCGCGGAAGCGACGGAAAACCACGTCCTTCGGCCAGAAGCTTTCGTCCATAACGCGAGGCAGATAGCGGTTCGAAAAATAAAAAAAAAATGCGGTAAATGTTTTACGTCATACCTACCTAAATGTACAGTCACATTACCAATTACCTGAACCCCACGTGACCTAGAGCTCACTCGCAAATCTGATTCGTTACCTGATTCTGTTTTTTTTTAAACAATATACAATACTGACGACCCAGTTGGCGCGATGGTCACCATGCCGGACTGCCAAACACAGGGTTGCGGGTTCGATTCCCGCCTCAGACATGTATTTATGCTTAGATATTTGTCTGTGGTCTGGTTGTTTCTATGTATTATAAGTATATATTTACACAAAAAAAGATTTTTCCAAATCGGTCCAGGCGTTTTCGAGTAATCGGCGAACATACATAAAAAAAAAAAAAAAAAAAAAAATATACGCGACGAATTGAGAACCTCCTCCTTTTTTGAAGTCGGTTAAAAAGAAAAGCATAATAAGTAGTACATCCGTTGTCTAGCACCCATAACACAAATCTAGTTACTTAGCTTGGGGCTAGATGGTGATGTGTGGAATGCAATATTTATTTACTTATTTTACTATATTTTTACAGATATACGAATCAGCTCTGGGTCACGTGAGGTTCCGCTAATTGGTAATGTGACTGTACCTACTTATTTCTAAAAGTTATTTTATTATTTGTAACATTAGACGTTTTCAAGTGGAACTGGGTCGGCCATGACAGTCGCATGCCGAATGAACTTTGGGCTATAACAACAAATTTTTGGACCCCAACCAACGGAAGACGACTACCTGGCAGACCTCGTCGAAGATGGAGAGATGACCTGGACCTGGTAAACCGCCGCACAAGATCACTATAAGTGGAAGGGCGTGTTCAGATGACACGCTCGACCACGCACTTAGTACCACGCGCATTACACGCGTTGAACACACTTTGAAATTTGTTCTATAAATAATTTGAGTCTATGACACATCAATAGATCTCAAATTGCATTTCTGCAAGCGGACGCGTGGCGGCGTGAGCGGGTGGACTTGCATAAATGCAATTTGTGATCTATTGATGTGTCATAAGACTCAAATTATATATAGAACAAATTTCAAAATGTGTTTAACGCGTGTGATGCGCGTGGCGGGCGCGTGATCGAGGCGTGTCATCTGAACACGCCCTAAGGGGAGAAGAGAGGCCTATGCCCTGCAGTGCGACACGATATAAAAATAATAAAATTGGCTTTTTTACATTTAATCTAAATGATTTTATACAGGGAGCTGTAGTGCCTGAGACATGTATTAGATGAAGTAGGCTTGCCCTGCACCTATATCACCCTCTCCGCTTAGTCGACCATGTCCAAAGAACTCGTCAATACGTCTGGAGCCAACTAAGCCGCGGGTTTTATTACTATGTTTTCCTTGACCGTAAGAGCAATGATGATCAGCGATCATACAATTTTCGTAAGAAAAATTCATTATTGCACGGCCGGCCAGGATTCGAACCCACGACCTTCAGAATGAAAGTCGACGTATCTACCACTTGTCCAACACCGCTCCGGGACACGATAAGCACAATAATAATAAGGGCGCGTTCAGATGACACGCGTCGACCACGCGCCCGCCACGCGCATCACACGCGTTGACCATGCGTTTAAAACGCATTGAAATTTGTTCTATATAAAATTTGAGTCATAATGACATATCAATAGATCTCAAATTGTATTTATCCAAGTCCACCCGTTCACGTCGCGCGCACGCCCTGCGCCCGCCCCGCGCTCGTTTGCAGAAATGCAATCTGAGATCTATTGATGTGTCATAAGACTCAAATTATATGATATAGAACAAATTTCAAAGCGTGTTCAACGCGTGGTCGACGCGTGTCACCTGAACACGCCCTAATAGTTCTATTCAAACCGGAGGTTGTCCTTGGCTGCATTTTATAGTACAGACAGGGATAATCGCCGGTTTGATGTCCACATCACACTTTGCCATTAAACTTGTTATTGTAAAGGGCCTTTACGTCTTGGCTTCGGCCTACGCACGCATGCCTTCCAAAGGTCCGGGACTCCATAGTCCCGTGATATAGGACATAGAACAAACGAATAATAATAGGTGTTTTCAAATTTTACGGACATAGACGACATAATGGCCTGATGGAAGTAGTCTTCTCCTTATTTCTACAGCCAGACAGTACTGTAATTGCAATGCTGTGTGCAAAAAACAACCTCATTTCAACTGAGTTGCAGATTACGGTAAAGTAAGTAAGTGCTTATTTTTTATCTGTTTTTCCATCGTAATCTCTTTTAATATGAAAGTTCACAATGATCTTCGGATAGTTTAGCAAATGGCGCAGTGGAATATGTTAATGACTATCAGTTAGCCACCGCGTTTAACTGCGATAGTTCCTGAATTCCGTGCTTCAAAGTCAGACTATGTCATTTTCTTTTTAAGTTCACTTAGTAAAGAACTGTGAGCGGTGTTGGGCTAGGGGTAGATACTTCTCATAAGGTCGTGGGTTCGAATCTCGGCCATCAGCCGTACACCACTGAATTTTTGACGTTATAACGTCTAATCATTTGGTGGAACACCTGCATTCACAAAAAAGTGTCACGGTAATATTGTGTGACGTCATGCGTCATGGTAACTTAGGAAACAGAGTATTTAATAATAATATCGCTCATCTGGGCTTGTGTTATGGTGACGAGTGACGAATAGAAGACTTATGTAAAAGAAAAAAAAAGAAAAAAGAGTAAAAAGAATAGAAAAAAAAGCAATAACAAAAAAAAAAATCATAGTTTTTTTATGACGTTATCACGTAAAATTATCGTCCGTAAACCGACTTTTCAGACCACCATTTTTTTTTAAATGAAAATTGCTCTTACGGTGAAATCAAACATCGTGATGTAACCCGCGGCTAGTGAAATCCAGACGTATCTTTCCTCTGGACATGGACCACTAAGCTGAGAGTGTGGTATGGGTGCTGGGCAAGAAGATGATATTTAAAGAACGTGAAGAAAAATACAGACAATAATTCTTAAGAGGAAAGGGTACCGACGCTCTCTCCATACAAACGTAGTCGACTATTTCCTCCCTGGATAATAAATAAATAATAAATAAATATTGCAGGATACTCCACACATCGCCATCTAGCCCCAAGCTAAGTAACTAGACTTGTATTATGGGTGCTAGACAACGGATATAATACTTATATACTTTTCTTTTGTAAATATATACTTATAATACATAGAAACAACCAGACCACAGACAAATATCTAAGCATAAATACTTGTCTGAGGCGGGAATCGAACCCGCAACCCTATGTTTGGCAGTCCGGCATGGTGACCATTGTGCCAACTGGGTCGTCCCCAGTTGGCACAATGGTCATGGTTGGTAATGACACTATAGCAAATGTTTTTGTTGGCATAAAACTTAACACTGCTATGACCATGCCCCTATTTTAATAACATATTTTGTTTTTTTATTATTTTTATTAAATTTTAGTTTTTAAGATAGTTAGAAAATGAAAAAATCAAGACAAAGGGGTAGTTATAGGTTTTATGCAACAAAAATATTTGCTATACCTAGTGTCATTATCCAGGGAGGAAACAGTCGACTACGTTTGTATGGAGAGAGTGCAGGTTTCATATTAATGGTATTTGAAATATTGCAGATTTAAGTTTATTACTTTTTGTAATAAAATTCGTAGTTAGGTAGTAACTACAAAAAATAAACAGTACAAACACTTCCATTCAAATTTATCAAAAGCGTTCGTGAAATATTGAAAAACTAATTGCTTCCGGCGCGGTATTCCGCGAACGTAAATCCCGATTTTGTGAGAATATCGAGATTAAAACGATCCTATGTTCTTCTTCTACTAAGGACTACCCCTCTGCAAATTTTCATTCAAATTGGTCTAGCCATTTAACCGTAAAACAGACGGCCAGGAAAGTGATCTTATAAGGGTTCCTTTTGGGGTACCTACGGAACCCTAAAAAGGAGCAAACAAAAAACTTATTTAACAGTTAGGGAAGCTTTTCACTGTAACACGATTTTCACCTATAAGGAAATTGGATGAGGATAACATTATGGCCATATTTCTTTGACCTTTCATTACACTTCTACGAAGTATATCCGTAAGGGGAAAGAGGGATGTATCGATTGGATAAGATGATATAATATTTATTGTATCTTTCATATCTAAACTATTCGATGCATAATATAATAATGTCAATGAGATTCGGGCAACACATGACTTCACACACACTTATTATTCTACTAGCTGCGCCCCGCGGTTTCACCCGCGCTAGTCCGAGTCTCGTAGGAATATCGGAATAAGAAGTAGCTTATTTGTTAGGGTCTCTAGCTACCTGCTACCAACTTTCATCACAATTCGTATAGTAGTTTTTGTGTTTAGCAATGCCAGTATTAAGGGAAAGCGGTGTTATAGGAAAGCAAGACGTGAAGGGAAGGAACGTCACGTCAAGGTAACGTGAGGTCTCGTGGGAGACCGAAGTCTTGGGAAAGCGAAGACGTGGAAAACCGACGTTATGAAAAAGCAAAAAGAAACATTGTGGAAAAACTGTGTCTTGGGAGAACGGTGTCTTGGAAAAGCGATGTCGTAGAAAATTAAAGTCGTGGAAAGTGAAGTTTGGGAGAGCGGTTAGATTTTAA
The DNA here is from genome assembly GCA_907269075.1 of Idaea aversata. Lineage (NCBI taxonomy): Eukaryota > Metazoa > Arthropoda > Insecta > Lepidoptera > Geometridae > Idaea > Idaea aversata. The sequence goes on from OU026096.1 coordinate 3,898,336, forward strand.
GAGTTCAGACAGACCCAGAATGCTTTTATGTCACGTCACCGTCGCGGATGGAGTAGGATAAGTTAGTTATTGTGACCAAATTCGTGCGAACGAAGCGAGCGGTTAGATTTTAGGAGTCCAGACAGGCCCAGAATGCTTTTCTGACACGGAAACGTCGGGGATGGAGTAGCAAACACGTGCGAGCGAAGCGAGCGCTTACATTTTTAGGAGTCCAGACAGACCCAGAATGCTTTTCTGACACGAAACAGTCGCGGATGGAGTAGGTTAGCTTAGTTATTGCGACTAAACATGTGCGAGCGAAGCGAGCGGTTAGATCTTTAGGAGTCCAGACAGACCCAGAATGCTTTTCTGACACGAAACCGTCACAGATGGAGTAGCAAACACTTGCGAGCGAAGCGAGCGGTTAGATTTTTAGGAGTCCAGACAGATCCAGAATGTTTTTCTGACACGGAACCGTCGTGGATGGAGTAGCAAACACGTGCGAGCGAAGCGAGCGCTTACATTTTTAGGAGTCCAGACAGACCCAGAATGCTTTTCTGACTCGGAAACGTCGCGGATGAAGTAGCAAACACGTGCGAGCGAAGCGAGCGCTTACATTTCTAAGAGTCCAGATAAACCCAGAATGCTTTTCTAACACGGAACCGTCGCGGATGAAGTAGCAAACACTTGCGAGCGAAGCGAGCGCTTACGTTTATAGGACTCCAGATAGGCCCGGAATGTTTTTTTGACACATTACTGTCACGGATGGAGAAGGTTAGGTAAGGTTAGGTCCCCCTTTCCTCCTCTCCCTCTTTCCCACCCTCTCATTTTCCTCTCCTTACAAGGGTAAGGATAGGGAGGGGAATAAGGATTCCCCTCCCTATTTCCTACCATCCCCTTTCCTCCCCTCCCACTTTCCTCTCCTCCCCCTTTCCTCTTCTCCCCATTTCATCCCCTCCGTATTTCCTACCATCCCCTTTCCTCCCCTCCCCCTTTTCTCTCCTTCCCCTTTTCTCTTCTCCCCATTTCATCCTCTTCCTTTTACTGTCCTCCTGCTTTCCTGTCGTCCCCCTTTCCTCTTCTCCCCATTTCATCCTCTCCCTCTTTCACCCCCTTCCTCTTTCCTGTCCTCCCCCTTTCCTGACCTCCCCCTTTCCTGTCCTCCCCCTTTCCTGTCCTCCCCCTTTCCTGTCCTTCCCCTTTCCTGTCCTCCCCCTTTCCTGTCCTCCCCCTTTCCTGTGCTCCCCATTTTCTGTCCTACCCTTCTCCCCTTCATCACTCTCTCCGCCTCCGCCCAACTACAACCTTTTTAAATACATCTTGAGTCCTGATCCCGTAAGTCCAGATCCCGTGGGAATATCGGTATAAAAAGTACCCTTTGTGTTAATTCAGGTCTCCAGCTATCTACTTACCGAGTTTCATCCCAATCTGTTCGGTAGTTTTTGCGTAAAAGAGTAATCCCGTAAGTCCCGATCCCGTAGGAATATCGGGATAAAAAGTAGCCTATGTGTTAATCCAGGTCTCCAGCTATCTACATACTGAGTTTCAACGCAATCGGTCCAGTAGTTTTTGCGTGAAGGAGTAACAAACATACACACACACATACACACACACAAACTTTCACATTTATAATATTAGTAGGATTCTCTGTTTTTGTTTGTATTAGTTTTCTCTGTAACTATCTCTTATTATTTCTTATTTGTGTGTATTTGTTCGCGTATGTTTGTTCGAATAAATTATATTCTATTTTATTATCTACTAGCGACCCGCCCCGGCTTCGCACGGCTATATTATGCATTATTATACATATAAACATTCCTCTTAAATCACTCTATCTATTAAAAAAACCGCATCAAAATCCGTTGTGTAGTTTTAAAGATTTAAGCATATATAGGGACATAGGACAGAGAAAGCGACTTTGTTTTATACTATGTAGTGATAGTGAAGGGAGGGATAGTTACTTCAATGATTGATTTGCAACAAAAAGCAAAAGAAGAAGATATATTAAGTAAATTAAATTATAGAATTGAAAGCGCAACATCAATTAATATCTATCAATATTTTCATCATACGGTGAAGAGAAACGTCGCGTCGTCGTTGTGATGAAACCACGACTTAGTATTGACAAGGTATTTCCTTTGGACACGTTTGACACAGCTGAGAAGGTATTAAGGTATTAAGTCTTGTTGCAGAAAACGTCACGTCAACGTCACGTACATGTAATACTTTTATCATATTCTATTCATTTATATTGAACAACAGTAGAAGCAAAGCACGAGCTGTGGTTGGTGCCTTGACAGGATATTACGGAACCAATGACATGCTTTTAAAAATGAAGTTAACTTCACATAATGACTGCAGAGCCTGCGGTCATGTCAAGGAAACTATGGAGCACATACTGTGTGAATGCGACGTCTTAGCAGCGAAGCGTATGAGCCTCCTTGGGAATGCGTATCCCAAACCGGAGGAATATAGGTCTCTTCCTCTCAGTGGGATCACCGTGTTAATCGACCACTTCTTCAAAGACTAAGAAATATTAAGGTAGGGGTAAACACAAAAGATCCCATTGGGTCGAAGTGTTTCTGGCTATTTGTCAGCCCCCATTATATAAGATAAGATAAGATTTATCATATTCTCTGGGTATCGATACTTTTACAGGAGCTTTCTTTGCTGTAGCTTACAGTTGGTGTTTGTTTTTGGTATCTTTATAATGTGTTAATAAAGATACATTTCAAAATAATGAGATACAAGATATGTATCTTTAGATCTAATCAACTAAGATTCACACATCTCTAAAATTCATATATTAGTTGAAAAAGGCAACTCAGCTGGACACCTATTCTAGTGAAACTACTTACGTATGGAGGTGAAATTAAGGTCTCGCGACAACATCCCCGAGCCTGATTAGAAATCCCGAGAGTCGTTACGACTTCGATTCAAATACATGACTTTCTTATTATGTTAGTTCGTTTAGTACTCGTACCTAGAGGTTGTTCTTTTTGTTAAATATTTTATTGTTTGTAGTAAAATCGAGCTAAATATTCATCAAGGGATGAATGGAAACATTGTTAAAATGAAAAAAGGCCGTTTTTCTATGGTTAGATAGAGAAATACAACAATAGTAATAAAAAGATTTTTTCATTACTCATACTCCGAAAGTAGGTATAAATATGCCTGAAGAGTGTGTAGAAAATAAAACTTCCAGCCCTAGGGCTTTTCGCTTTCACTGACAGCTGTCATGTCAAATTATGGCTTCGCACGACTTGTGCAATGTGCATATAGCCAGTATCAGTATCATTATACATTAGGAACTTCAAAACCTAACCTCCTTGCTTTAGGTAGCACCAAAGAATAACACTACATGTATATAACCTCTTTGGTCCCAACCTTGTAAGAGGATCAGGTAGTATGGAGTCTCTCATCCAATCTCGTTGTTAGGAAGAATTTTATGTATTATTCGTAATGAAAAGCACAGTGTTTACCTCGGGTGAAAGACTCATTAAGTCCCTCGAACTATTAGCGAACTCCGTCTCGGGACTTGTAATGAGTGACTTTCACACCTAGGATAACAATGTACTATTATTTGATTTATTTAACTAAACAAAAGTACACATTTTCTTACAAACTAATTTCCCGCTAAACTGCAAAGTGTAGTTTGTTGTCGACTAATATTAAATGTGCATTATTTTATTATACCTACCCACTTAATTTTGTTTAAGAGTTTATAGATTTAGAAAGTTTCAAATTAAGTACCTTAACTGTTTTTAATAAATTATCCCTAAGCTTATTTATTTATTAGGTACACCAAAAGTAACACACACTAATACTATGAATAAAGAAAAACATTACTGAAAAAATATTCAAGTGTGTTTACTAATAATAGGTATACACAACTTTGCCTTAACAGATTCTAGTTTCTGGTAAAAATAATAAATTTTAAAGGCTTAACATAGGGACTAAAATAAATTAAATTAAAGTAAGTTGAAGACTAGGACTAACCAAAGCTTTTCAGTACTTTACTTCTGTAACCAGCCATTGAGTCATTGAACATATTTTTTGTCATCCCCGGTTCACTTCTCAGCCACGACAAGTCATAGTCAAGTAAATGAATTGAAATAGTATATGATAAAAACAAAATTATAAGACAAATACATTCAATATGATAAATTTAAACCTATCGTGTCATAAAGGGTTGAATCAACGAAGCAAAGACGAATGAACAAATGTGATGAGGCGAAGTTGAAACTGAATTATCTCCAATCTTACACATACCTATATGATATGATTGAACTGCACAAGCATGAATACTAATAATTAACCTTGATACGAATTTGATGCGGGCAAAATGTTTCTATCAGCAGATATTTGGCTTGATGGCTTAGTTGTTTTTGACAAGTCTGAATGCCTGATTTGACTTTCTTAATCATGTCCTCTACATTCTAACCGAATTTATTTTGCAAGGATGAGCAAGTATTTTTTGCTGGATAAATGCAGACAAGGTAATATCCGAAAGCTGTCTTCCTCAATCCCCCATCAGTCAAACCCAGAAAAAGTTCTCGAAGCCACGAAACCTTTCTAATTTCATCTCTTAATTTATCTTTAAATTCAGTGATAAATTATCCAACGTCTAGTGTGATTCATTCGACTCTTTTCAAGATAGTGTAACTCTAACTTTAATTTATCTATACTTTCAAAATATAGCTCAAAGTTTCTAGTTTGAAATCACATATATATTTTATGTAACTTATTTTTATCAAAATCGACATTCAAAGATACAATGAAATTTCATTATAAGAATGCATCGACTAGCTTTGTGGAAGTAAAGTTTCATATTCTGAAAATGGCATTTCCCCGAACGCAAAACTGGGTCCAGCTATTTCGAAATCCCCTAACACAGCAAGCAATGCATAAACCAACCGGGATCTAGGGTTCAATCTCACTGATGTTTTGATAAAAAACGAACACTCGGAAAACCGTACCGTATCCAAATTGCCGACTATGCTGCCAAGCTGGAACGAATCCAAAATCAAACTGGTACTTCACATTAATCTGACATTGTAAATTGGCGCAATTATTCATAAGGCGTCGACGAAATACTTAGCTGCTAAAGTTCCATTTATGACTTAATTCCCTATTGCTTGCCTGTACGTAAGTAGCGCTAAAACATCCTAAAATAATGTGTCTACGGCCTAAATAAATACGATCGAACAGAAAATTTATCGGGCACTCCATTTGCTTTCGAAATAGCTGAAATAGATTATACATTACTCTATACGATGTACACTGAATTTAAATTGGTATATTTCACAAAATATATCGTTACATACCTACTCCAGTATGACCGCAACAAATTTCATAAAACTCGCCTGGAAACGTTTACATTTCGCTTAAAATTTGAACCTCGTCAATTTAGTGAGGTTAAAATATTTTAGCTACTCCCCGACTGGCATGTCGCCAGCTCATCCAAGATTTGAGCGATAAACCCTTGGGAAGTGGAATTACGTATTTACATAAAAAACTTATTACTTCGTTACTGCGGAAGTGGTAGATGTAAAAAGTTGTTTGTAATGTCAGAAAGTAAAATGAATACAGGCACTGTTGACGTTAGGGTAGCCACACAATGGAAGTTGTTTATGGCACGGAGTTACGCTCGCAAACACTTGTCTCTACAGCTCTATACTACTCTTCAAACTCGAATAAAAATGAGATATAATATTCTTATTTGAGATAATTTGCTTTGTTGGTAATTGTCAAAGGAATATAATAGAAACGTGATTGTTAAAAAGTTTTGGTTAATTCTGTTTTTAACGGTCAAAGCAATTATCAACATCATTAGGACAACAATTTAAGAAGAGTAATTAATTTTTAAACGAAATGTTTAACTAAATCTTATAATTTCTAATTTGAAAAATAATTTATTTTATATTCATATTAGCCCATTCCATCCCACTGCTGGACAAAGGCCTCCCTCTCCTCCTTTCACTGTCCCTAGTCTAGTGCCAGCTATGTCCAGCCCCTACGGTGCGAATCCAAATCATCCCGCCAAGATCCGGGATGCTAATTATTACAACTAATGAAAACTAATTCAATTAAAAAGTAAGTAACTTGAATAAAAATTGACGAATATTTATCGATCCTTAGTATTTAACCCGCTGTTAAGTATTGTTTAATTCAAATAAATCTATATTTTTAAAAGAAATAATTTGAACCTTTTACACTTCTTTTTACTCGAGGGTAGAAATACTACGCTTGCTTAATTGCATAGAAATTAGTCGAGCACTCGCTCCATCGACGTCAGATGAGACAAACGCTTACTTCTCTTGTCGCCGGGAGTCTCACGCGGGATATCTATGGATATTATTATAGCGATATACATCGGCGAAAATGTGTCATCAAATGGAGTGTTAATTGTTTACTTTGGAGGTCAGCAGTATGTGCTGTGTTTCCACAGAACTACTTACCGGAAAGCGAGTGACGCATTAGTTATTATAGTGTGCATACAGCTAGTGACAATTGTTATCACCGTTTATCTTAAATAATATACGTGCAGAGGATCCTGAAACTAACATTCATAGGAAAGACGGTGCCGATTAAACTAGGTAAGTAGCCATCGTTTTGTTTCTCCCTCCCAAGTGTGGAAAGGTTCCTTCAGTGCGTATTTCAGTTGCTTAAAATCTTATTCTGGCAGAAGCCAGTGGTCCTTTTCTACAAAAAACCCCAGAGAAATTTTAGCAGTTAACAGTTTTCCTATACAATAACACCTAGCAGCAAGAAGTTTGTGCTGCGCCTTTACACACCGGTAAGTCGACACCAGATACGTGCTTTCCACATGAATGCGCTAATTGTAGAAGATAAGATATTAATCAATATTCTGTAAATGATCAGTGAAGAAAAGATAAATATAACCTAACGATCAATACAATGTACGTACAGCTAACATACATCATCATCATTATCAGCAACAGGACGTCCACTGCTGAACTTAGACGTCCCCCAAACACTTCCAGAGCGATCGGTGCCTCTAATGACTTTCCGACGCGACCTTAATTAAGTCGCCTGTTCATCTAGTCGGAGGTCGTCCCGCGTTTCCCGTATGTGCACACACAGAAAATAAGCTTTTATGAAATGAGAAATAATCATCTCCCTATAAAAGGTAGAGAATAATTTATTTCGTTCTTTTTGGTAAATATTCTTGAAATTTTAAGTAAGTACAGAATACTGCTTATCACTTTAAGATTAAAAAAAACCCAAGAAATTATTCTCTAGCGTCTATAGTAGGGAATTATTTCGTGCTTCAAAGAAACCTTTTTTTTGAAAGAAAACATTTATTAGGACAAGCACACGATACCAAACATTTTGAAAAGTAGAGAGACAAACAAACAAAAAAACACTGACATGTACAGGAACAAAAGTATAAAATAAATACAAAAAAATTATAATTAAAGAAAACAAAAAGAAACGAGGACTTTAGGACTTTTCGGCCCCAATGGCCACCATACAATGCTTACATACATTGTCAATTTAAATATCACAAGGGCTATGTTGTAAGAAATCATTGCCTCTCCATTCAGATGAGTAATAAAGATTCGCGACATCTAAAGAGAAATCTAAACACGAAGCGTTATTGCAACCTTAATAAATTTACCCACGGAACATGATTGAAAATGTTTCTCAGAAATTTATTCCAATTTACAAGGAAATAACGTGATATTTCTTTACATTGACATTTCAAGTTCATTTGAGCGATGTGAGGTGAAACATATGTTTATAAAAGATTATTTCAGGCTGAAAAAATGAGAAAGCTTATGGATCATTTTTGCTTGTTGAATATACTTTCGATTGAATACATTTATTCATAAAAACGGGTACATACAATAGAGGTTTTAAATTGAACTTATACGCTAAACCGCGCTTCACCTTTGATGTACTTAAATGAACTTCTTATACAATTTAGAAATTAACATTTTATTGTTTCTCTTAATGCTTTTTTTAGATAAGTTACTAAATTTGGATTCGTCCCCACAATACCCGATCCCATTTCTATCCGATTTCATTCTTGCATACCTTTAGAAAAAAGTAAATACCGTATCTACTTCCGAGCCCTGCGGTATAGCTTGGGCTCAGACTACATTTATTGTAGTCTGAGAGCTTGGGTTTTTAGGTCTAGAATCTTTCACACTTTTAAGATACAATACTACGAGATTCCTACTCATGTGCTACGAGTATCAGCTGATCTCGATTTCTCACGCAACTCCATTCAATACCGCGTATTAAAAAAAAAAAAATTTACGCAGAAAAAGAGGTCTTCCATTACGTTTTAATTTCAATCTATGATTGTGTAAATCAGGACTCATTTAAAACCAATGAACTGAAAATGTAAAATGTCTTTTCGAAATAAAAATCATAATATTTACTTATTGAGTTCATAGTCCATTGACTTATTTAAAAAGACTTTTTGAAATAAAATAAGTAACGGAATTTATGAAGGTTATTCAATTTCTAAAATTCCTAACGTAACGCTGTTTTTATCTACCGTTTATAAAATACAATTTCTGATAATCCAATCTTTCCACCTTAAATTCTGACCAATTACGTTATTATCGTGGTTTCTCAAAGTGACTAAATAGGTAATTCGATCTCTGACTGTGTAATTACAGCTAGAACATGAACACATTAATGTCCACAACATTATGTACTGGGTATGTATTATGTATGTACATTATATAATATACAACAGTGCCTATTTCGAGCTCGCTAACTTCTTGTGTGAGTGCATTCCAAATTAATTTAACTTGCAAGTAAGCTTAAGCGAGGAAAGTTTATGTCGATTAAAAAACATAGAAATTATTGAATGCTTTTAATTTTTGCAAGAAGACTGGTGAAATAGAGAATTATATTTTCGACTAGCTTTTACAAGTGACTTTGTTCGCGTAGAGTTTGAATTTTTAAAAACTTTTTTATAGAATGCCTACTATCAAACACTTTATTCACTTAATCACATTTTTAAAATGACATAAAATAAAAAAAAATAAAAATAAGAAAAATAAAAAAAAACAAAAAAAATGCCTACTTGATGACAGCTATCTGTAAAATCAAATCATCTGATTGATTGAGCTGTGCGTTTATATATCAGTGGGTCAGGGAATTGCAACGCAATGTGGGCAGAATCGCCATTAATCAAGAATTGAATTGAATTGACTTTGAATAATATTATCTAATATATATAAATTACGTGTAACGTTGTTTGTGCGCGATGGACTCCTAAACTACTTAACCGATTTTAATCTTTGCACACCGTGTACCAACTTGAAAGATAGGATAGCTTACGTCTTAATTTATCCCGATATTCCCACGGGATCGGGAGTTACGCCTGTGAAACCGCGGAGCGCAGCTAGTATATTTATTATACACATAATATACAAGCAACACAAATATTATATCTGATTTTGGAATTACCTACAGTTGTGTAGTGCTGCAGTATTTTTCACAATGAGTGACCAAATTTCATTCTCTTTGAAATTCGCTCACCTAGTAAAAACAATTACAAACGAATCCAATGGAACTGCGATATTCGTTGAAACCACGTTGAAACGTATCTAATTTAATTAAAGAAAGCAAATTTAATCAACCACACTTGTTCCCATATATTTAGAAGCTGTAAGTCTTGCAGGATAATAAATATTCTTCCCCAAAATTAGAGCAACATTACCTCACAAAGGCAGGCCTATTAAGCGGATATTCGGAAAACCCGAAGTTCTCATACTTGCGGACGACTTAACATGTACTTATGTAAGCATAATTGTTTGAAAATCGTCGAGACGTGCAACTGACGTTCAAGATTGATAGGTTTTTACGTAGATAAAACGGTTTTGGAAATGACTTAGAGATTTTGTTTCCTTAATGCAGCTCCACCCTAGTGTAATTCAAACCAAGGGAGAAATTAGATCATTGACATAAGGCATTGTTTTGTTGTTATAAAAAAACAACTGGTTGCCTGTAAAGTCGGTATACGGGCGAAAGTTTTACGTGACAACAACTGTGCTCGAGTGGAAGGGTCGCGTGCCTTTCACTTTTTATGTCTGTCTCTCTCGCTCTTAGGCGGGCTAACCATGCCCGCGTGCCTCTCACTCGCTCTCATTGTGAGCGCATAACGTCAGCGGAGCGTAACGCAGTTTCTTGAAGTGTCACCCGGCAAACCAATTTATAAAACGTTGTCACGTCAAAACGAATTTATAGCTGAAGGTATTGCTAGTTAACAGGTAGTTCTACTAATAAAAAGTTCGACGCATTTCAATAAGAAAAAAGATGCTTAATGATAAATATCTTGTTATGATAATGATAAATATCTTGTGATAATCAAACGCTGACCTATTTATTTTATAAAATTAAATTAAATTGATGTAGAATTCTATTTTTACGTCTTTTCATTTTAATTCTTTTTTTTAAGCAATTTGCTTTATATTAGTCTAACAATATTATCAACTCCAATTTGGACTACATACAAACGTAGTCGACTGTTTCCTCCCTGGATAATGACACTAGAGCAAATATTTTAATTTGCCATGACTATGCCCCTATGTCTTGATTTTTTTTATTTTCTAATTATCATAGAGATGCTCGTGATAGACGCAAGTGGCAACTAATGGAGGAGGACTTCACCCAAATCTGGGTATCCAATCCTACATTTTAATATTTTTTTGAATACTAAATTTATTGTTTAAGTTTGGAAATAAAGGCTTATTTATTTATTTAATTATCATAGAAAGTATGAGTACAAAAAAAATTGAGAGGTGTCAAGGGACACCCGGATGGAATGAAGTTCGTTTCGATTAATTAGTGAAGGAATTGTAATATATTTATATATATTACTAGCTGTCCCGGCAAACGTTGTTTTGCTATTTACAAAAAAAAAAAAACAAAAAAAAATAGATGTTGGCCGATTCTCAGACCTACTGAATATGCTCACAAAATTTCATGAGAATCGGTCGAGCCGTTTCGGAGGAGTTCAAGTTCGAACCCCGTGACACGAGAATTTTATATATATAGAGAAGATTGTAAATAATCGTCGCGACACGACACTGTTCAATGCGAAATAGAAAGACGAAACGAAAATAACTGGCTTGCGTCAAAAAGTGTCGTCACAAAAGTGTCGTTACAACTTTTGTTCTTAATTTTTTCCGTCTAGCCCCCTTTCGCAACGCGCGATAAGGAACTATCGTTCCAAAAAAAAAACAAAATATAAAAAATAAGACATATGGGCATAGTCATGGCAGTTATAAGTTTAATGCTGCAAAGATATTTGCTCTAGTGTCATTATCCAGGGAGGAAACAGTCGACTACGTTTGTATGGAGACAGCGCCGGTACCCTTCCCTCTTAATCTTGTTTTATTACCTGTTTCGGCCACAAAGTATCTAAATCACTACTTTACATTGTAATGTGACTGAAACTGCAATCTAATGAAACACTCCATCGTTAAAACTGAGAGTAACGTATGTAATATGATATTATAAGCAACATCACTGTATACAATACTAGCGACCCGCCCGGCTTCGCACGGCTATATTATGCATGTATAAACCTTCCACTTGAATTACTCTATCTATTAAAAAAACCGCATCAAAATTCGTTGCGTAGTTTTAAAGATTTAAGCATACAAAGGGATATAGGGACATAGGGACAGAAAAACCGACTTTGTTTTATACTATGTAGTGATTTGTAAGAACTTTGGCAATAATTGTGCTATTAAACAATAATTATTTGTAATGAAATATTAAGTGATCGTCCATAACCCAGGACGGTGATAGGTGGTAGGGTTTTGGGGAGGTAGTTGCCTAGCAAAGGGACATCATCACAGATCATAAACTAATAAGACAAATAATCAATTTTTTTGACATATAACGTCTTACACATTAGTGAACACCTGCACTCTTAAAAAAGTGTGACATCAGGCGTCATGTTCCGGGAACGCTCGTTATGTTATTTACAAGGTAACCAACGTATTATCATTGCTATGGTTACCATCAATGGTTTGTTATGAATGTAACGGAATAAAAAATAAATAAAAAAAATAGAATGTTATTCGATTTTCAGACCTAACGAATATACACAAAAAATGTCATACAAATCGGTTCAGCCGTTTAGGTGGAGTTTAGCAACTAACACCGTTGCTATGGTAACCATCAATGTTTTCTCATGACGTTATCACGTAAAATTATCCTCCGTAAAAAGTTTTTACAGACAACTATTTGTTTTTTTAATGTAACTTTGTCTCTTCTAAAATGTTTAGTTCTTGAAACACGAATTTACTGAGGTTCCCAAATTAATCTTCTCACAGATCGAGACAATGGGAGTCTTAGCAACATAATACAAAATCCTCGGTAGGTAGCGAAATTTTGTGTTCACGGAGGATTCTTAGCGTTTACAACGAGATTGGGACTATTTGAGACTTTGGTATGTAGGTATTCTAGGTACCAAGAATCTATTTGTCTTTTTAACAATTCTACTTTTAAAATTAATTAAATTATTTTACTATTCTTTATAATTGTGAGTGAATTTTAATAACTTTAAATAGGTTCTTACGGCCTCAGAATACAGATTCTGTATTCTGAGCTTACGGCAAAGGAAAACTTCTGGTGAAAACTGATTTGTCCAAAGTTAGAAGGCATGGGACTTCTCAGATAAGGCATGTTGCATACATAAATAATCTAAAACAATAAATAAATCATTGTCATTCTGGTAACCATAGACCCTAAATAATTATAAATAAATCGAAAAATGTATATTCTGTTTTGTTCCGCTAGTCTGCAAAAAGATACATTAATTTAACTTTAGTTTATCCAGCTTCTTATTTGATGAGACTTCTCGGATAAGGCACGTAGCATAAATAAATAATCTAAAACAATAAATAAATCATTGTCATTCTGGTAACCATAGACCCTAAATAATTATAAATAAATCGAATAATGTATATTCTGTTTTGTTCCGCTAGTCTGCAAAAAGATATATTAATATAACTTTAGTTTTTCCAGCTTCCTGCGCAAAGCCGTTTCACCAAAATTACGTGTTTACCTCGAGCCCATCTCCATAATTATATTAAAGGAATAGTTTGAAACTACTTCTTTTTCATCTAACTTTAACATATTAGTCAGGTAAACTTTTAGTTTACGAAAGGAAAAGACCCGGAAGTCCAGATTAAATGTACAAACTACGTTCTAACTCAGACTTACTACAGAATTTCCTATCGGTACAAACGAGCTGTTTTGTTCTATTTACAGGCAAGAAGATTGACCATAAAACCTTTGCATTTGAAACGATCGGTAGTTTTCTATAAATTTACAAATACATCTTTGATATCTGGAAAGATTTAAAAATTCATCTAATGATGTCCTTAAAGCTTTTGTTAAAATCAGCCGTTGACTCCTTTGAGAATTTTCCTCCATCTCCTATAGTTTAAGATTTAACCATTTTGTTAGACTTCAGAACCCTCCAGGTTACGCCCCAGCAGACAGACTAAATTTTATCACACGTACTTAATAAGTTTTTCTTTTGTTAAAAGTGATATTTTTCTATATCACTTGATACATTAAATCAGGCATGTCAAACATACGGCCCGGGAATCATAATGATGCGGCCCGCAGTTGAAATCTAGATCACAATTTTTTTTAACGTAGGTATTTTTTACATTTTCGCATGGCCCTGCATTAAATGCTAGTTCCGTACTCAAAGGGTTAAACTCAAAGGGTTAAGACTTCACTGTCCGTCCGTCCGTCCGTCTGTCTGTCTATCTGTCACCAGGCTGTATCTCATGAACCTTGATAGCTAGACAGTTTAAATCTTCACAGATTATTTGTTCGCCAACAATCGTCTGGTACATAGGTACTAAAAGTCTTCAGTTTGCGTGTACGCTAACTTCTAACGGGAGCGATTAAATTGAATAAAATATACCTACAGCATCTTAGTCTTAAAACTCATTAAAACTAATAGCATAGACATAAAGCGATCTAATGTCTGCGCTATTAGTTTTCATGAGTTAAAGTTTAGTGTAGATAAAATTATATTTGTGCGTCTTTAAAAGTTGAATAACAACATTTTAATATAAATTTTTATTAAACGCCATCTTTTTTTGCCATGGTTTTTATGTGTGTTTCGTTGACTCGACTCATTTGTATAAAAAATTTCAGGAAGTTTCTCAGTGGTGTATCTTAAGACGGCAGGCGTCTTCGAGGTAGAGCCAAAAAACGATGGCGCAAAGATATGTTTGCATTAGATGCAGAATTTAATGGCCTAAATAGCTGGAGATCGGGACATATAGGGGAGGCATTTGCCCAGCAGTGGGACACAACAGGCTAGATAAAAAAAGACGGAGGCTTTCGACCATAATGTGAAAAAGGACATTTTACGATTATTCCCAGAGACCGGGACTTACGCAGTTAAAACCTCGGCCATAGCTAGTACATTAATAAATCGAACCGGAGATTATTTTTATGTCTCTTATTTCTTATGCAAAAACCTTTTGTAGACCAAAAACTTCTTTACGGTTTTACTAATAAATTATGTATGCTGGATCTTTTTGGAGCCGGATTCCGGAAATTTGCAAAACCAGAATTTTACGGATTACACCGATCTAGGTCAATTTTGCAACTTATTTACTCTGTTACTTATTTTAATAGTTAGGAACGTTTATGACTATTTAGTTACCTATACTAATAATAATATCATTCAAGGCCCAGTTTGAGAGTTGGCGAGTCTCCACCTGCCACTTTCACATGTTTGTTGAACATTTGTTACGGCAGGCGCCATAGTGCCCATAGTTCTCCAGTATCCAGTCCACTACCATCCCATTACAATAGCCCAAGTAGTAGTTTTCTCCTGTAGTTTATCAATAGTTCTATTCAAACCGGTGGTTGTCCTTGGCAGCATTTTATAGTGCAGACTGGGATAATCGCTGGTTTGATGTCCACATCATACTTTTCCATTAAACTTGTTATTGTGAAGGGCCTCTACGTGTTGGCTTCGGCCCCACACATGCCTTCCAAAGGTCCGGGACTCCATAGTCCCGTGATATAGGACATATCATTCAAAAATATATATACCTACATACTTTTTTTGTTTCCATCTTCACAGTCAAACAGCTCTATTGATTTAAATAAAATTTTGTCCAGTTGTGGTCCATAGTTATAATATATTATACTTAAGCTGTTTTATTCATGTTTACTTATGAGACATGAGCAGGTAAAGCAGTACCTAGTATACAGCTAGTTTTTTTGGTAATAATCGAAAATGAAGATTTCACCCATTACTTACTCTAACAGGCTAGATTCAATTATTTTCATTGGAAACCGAATAAAAGTTAGGCAATAAGACCTTATCGGAAATACATTGTAGAAAGTTTCCTTAAATGGGACCCACTAAAACCGGTCTATATGCATTATGCGTATCTCAACTCTTCCTCTGACTCAGGTAATTGGTGTCTTTAATCAGATAAGACGATTGAGGTTTTTGTCTTTAATCTGCTGAATATAGACCTCCCCCAAAGACCTCCGATCTTCTGAAAGCGATCGGTCGCATGCTCTCTGCGTTGAACGACTTCACACGACCTTAATCAAGTCCTCCGTCCATCTAGTCGAAGGCCATCTCTTTTGTCTTTAATATTGAAATTTACATTCCAATATAATTTACGATTGGTTTTTGTCTTTTATATTGGAATTTACATTCCAACATAAAGACAAAAACCTCAATCGTCTTATCTGATCAGCGTCAGGATTAGTAAGCTGAAGTGGCATGTGGCTCATAGAACTGATGACCGTTGGGGCCGAAAAGTCTCAGATTGGAGACCACCAAAGCGCAGCGCGGGACGGCCTCCAACTTGATGTACGGACGACTTAATTAAGGTCGCGGGAAGTCTTTGAACGCAGAGTGCATGCGACCGATCGCTTTCGGAAGATCGAAGGTCTTTGGGAGAGGCCTATATTCAGCAGTGAACGTCCTGTGGCTTATATGATGATCAGATGATACCCCGCCAGCAACTTAATTCTTGCTTTTAAGGGCGTTTCATCACGATGTTTTCAAGCGGGTGGTAGGTAGGCTATGCCGGCTGCTTCCAACATCACCTCCTGGTCTAAGTCATGGTATCAAGTGGCTTGTCATATTCCATCAAGTTGTCCAGGCATCCCGTATCCTTCTACTAGGCGAGCATGTTACATCTTCGACCTCATCTTCGCTTCCAATCAGGTGAGATGAAGTCAAATACAAACTTTTTTTTTTTCATGATAAAAATTAAAAATAAATTGAATAATAATTGAACAATCTCACAGAACCTGTTTAAATAATTACAGTCGAAACATTCATACTTACAATTCCCTTATTCCCAGTTTAACTCTATGAATGTTTAATGTAACGACAACACGCCTCAAGATTACCATCATTCTATTTACCGCTTCAAATCATTGATTCACAATATTTTATTCTCTTTGGAGACTCGCTTTATTTGTCATAAACGAGCAATGTATGTATTTGTATCACATGCTGTAATATTTATATGATATGATATTATTATATGATTTTAGTGATAATATTATTTAAGCATTAATAGGTAATATTCATGAGTTATTGTGCTTAAGCATAAGCATAATCCTAGGTAAATGCTTTTAAAGGGTATAATCTAAATTTTAATCCTCTTTCAATATAAGGTTGATATTATTTAATCAGTTTGATACTTTGACAGTTTATTAATCATATTTAAGGTCTTAAACGCTCATTATATTTTACTGTGCAAGTCAACCTAAATAAACCTTCAACTTCAACTTTTTTATAAGTCTGATTGCTGACATAAAGGCGCAATTCTGCAAATGTCAAGTGACTAAATAAACCTATTGACCCAGACGAAGATGACAATACGTCTAAACGTAAAAAATACATAAAGAATTTTTAAAAATGAGTGAGCTCTATTTTGTTTTGTACATTTTTGACATTCGACGCATTTATCACGCACTTTTATTCTGCGATAATTATGTCAGTAATCATCTGCTTTCGGCAGTTCTTCATCTTCTTCTGGTTCTACACCTAATTTCGGCGGTTCAAAACCTTGCTCCGGAAGTTCTACAATAGACGTTATTATTTTTTCATATTAATTTATAACGTTATGCAAATGACATTATGCTAATTTTATTAATTTTTTTGCAAAACTACGGCCAACATGTTTGCGAGCAGAACCGCAGTGTTTTTGTGCAGGTAGGACAAAACACTTTCTTCATTTTTTCTGTTTGATCTCGATTCGCGATACACTGATTCTAACTGATTGCTAACAGAGATGACGCGCAAAATCGCTAGATCATCATAAAATAGGTAGGTACCTTTAATCACTAAAAAACGAACGTTGCAAGCAGGTCATAAAAATCGAAGATTTTACGCAATTCCGAATTTTGATGTTCGATTAACCGTGAACAGATGATGGCAGTGAGGGTGAAAATTTACAACAATAGGCAGTTTTCTCGAGCGTAAATCCGTTTTTACGGAGCTTATCCATTGCAGGCAACTGGCAACTTCAGATTAGATACCTTTTCATCGTCCGATAGCGTGTTACAATGCAGTAAAAATGTATCGAGCGATATTGCTAATTTGCTTTATGATGACTATTATCTTTTTTATATATAAAATTCTTCTGTACGTGTGTATGTCACTGAAGTCCTCCTAAAAGGCTGAACCTATTTGAATGATTTATTTGTATGCGTTTAGGTAGAGCCCTGGATGGTTTAGATTCACATTTTTTTTATTGTATATTATGGCAAAACAACGTTCACCGGGACAGCTAGTCTCATATAAATTGTGAAGCATTTGTATATATATTTGTATAACATTTGTCGATTTATCGTGCAACATCGCTACAATAATTATTCAAGGCAGCTTAAAGTATTTTTTATTTGCGTCAAATCGAACAGTTCGGAGAACTGTCCGAGCTATCTACAAAATGGGCCCCAGGGAATCACTTAGAGAAAAATTTAAAGAGATAAATATATTAACGCACTATTCACAATATATCTATGAAAACTTGCTCTACGTTCACAAAAATCTTGATATTTTCCGTAAAAACAGCGATATTCATAATTTCAATTTAAGAAATAAGGATGAACTGACCGTGCCCGGTAGTAGGCTTCGGAAAATAAACAGGTCGTTTAATAGTACATGTGTGCTCTATTATAATAAATTACCTAAAGATGTATATGACATGTCCATTAACAGGTTCAAAACTTTTATAAAGCATAGATTGTGCAGTAAGGCGTACTATGATACTTCGTCTTACCTTAATGATAAGAACCCATGGACGTGACTTTAGTTGCTCCATTTCAAATAATACTTTCAAATATTTGTAATATTGACCATTGTGAGCGTGATCACATGAAAAAAAAAACCCCATGAGTTTCTTGTGCCTTCTTCTCATTGGTGGGCGCGTTCCGAAGGCACACATCCTAACTTAGTTTTTAAGACGTTTTTATGTGGTCTGTTATACTTTTAAGGTATTATGCATCCAAAGAAATAAAGGTTTTTGACTTTTTGACTTTCGAACTATCGGCCGATATAAATGTCTACATTCTGTTTATCACCGAGGCGAGAGACTTTCGGCATCCAATTTTATAAATTGCTCGAGACTTTGTAGCGGCTCGTAATCATGTGTGTACGATCAGGGTTCTTTTTAAATAACTTGTCTACTCTCCCACGCATAATTGAAGTGCTCTCCGATTTTGTTCTGATGGGTATTCTTTGAATTAAAGCGAGCGCTACTCGTATTTTGTTACGATCTAGGTTCGGATCAAATTCTTCTGATTTGGCCTAAAAATTTTATTTACAAAATGAAAATGGTTCTGAAAATGCCTATACCTACAAACAGTAGTCTCGTTTTTATTTCGTTTCAAAGTATTTTCAAGTGAAACAAAAATAGAGAAAAAATGAAATGTAAGTATACAGAATTGAATTTCCAAAACAGTTTCTTATCGTCCAAGCAAACAACGCAGAACTTTGTAAGCTGCAGCAGCTTTCCAGTTTGTAGCTTTTTGTGAAGACAAAATGTGTTGAAAGTCCTCCTTGCAAGATTTACTTGAACAATATAGTTCGCATCCAAAGACAGCTTTGTGAAATGTTTGCAACAAATGGTCAATAAGCTCTTGACGAATCACGAGTAGTCTAGACAACTTATACTTCTGAAATATCAATTCAGAAAAATAAACGATATTTTACTGATTTCACTCTGAAATTATAAAATTGGAATTAGAACAGATCAATCATCGTCAAATTCCTGAACCTGATGTTCCTGATCAAGTATATTAGCAAAAAATAATTTAAAGCTTAAATTTTTTGACGAGATCAGTTAATTTTGGACCACTAACTCAAATTCTCTTTGTTGAAGTAATTAATGTTCGATAAAGTTCCACTCCAAAGAAACCGCGTCTTAGACCTCAAAAACCTTTCCTAAATTAACAATTATAATTCAAAAGACAAATAAGCTTCACCACCAAAACATTGAGTTTCGCTTGCTCCAATTTTGCTCGTGAATTAAATCATTTCGTCCAGTGGTTTTGCACATTACCTGTTTAATTAACCGCAGCTCGGAAAGCAGTAATTAATTTGTAACACCGCCTTGTTTCTGCGCTTGTCACATAAATTGCTCAGTACTAACATTGCTTACAAAATATCTATTATTTATATAGCGGGTGCCTTTCTCAAGCTTGTTAAGATATTTATCTATGATAAATCGTTATAGCTCACCGATTGCCTCCTTCAAAGAAGCCACTAACGGATTAAATTTAGAAATTGTTTATGTCCGTGTTATCTTGTTGAAATTAGATAGAAACTGGCTGTTGAATAAATAAGGAAATTGATTAATTAAAATGTTTCGAACCCACGACCTTCAGAATGAAAGTCGAGGTATCTACCACTAAGCCAACACCGAACAAAAGAAGGTATTTATAATAGTATAACAGAAGAAGGTATTTATAATAGTGATGCAACGGAACTGGCATAACGGAAGCAGAAACGGAAACAGATGTCAAAAGTAAATCTTAACGGAAGCGGAAACGGAAACGGAAGCGGAAACGGAAGCGTTAACACTATGAAAAAAAAGCACAATTGTACATTTAAAACTTTTTTTATTAAATTTCTATGTTAGTAGTCAAAATTAAACAGCGGCAAGTTATATTTAATAAAGAGTAACTTGGCCGCTTTTTCACCTTTCAGCCTATTTCGATGTTCTTCATATATTAAACCAGCTCCGCTAAATAATTGCTCGCTGGCTACACTGCTGGGGGGAGCTGATAAGTATTGGCGAACTATTGGCAAAATATTATTATATTTGTGCGCATTTCCATTCCACCACATAAGGGGATCCTCATGAAGAGGTAGCCTTTTTTCTTTCTTGTACTCCCGAAGGTGTGACTGTATCTTTAAAAGTAAATTGTCACCATCGTCAGCTGTAGAAGAGTCCTCCTCCTGGTCTTCATTTACACTTAACATCGATTCCAATATTTGCAATGATGCTGATGATTTGGAAGTAGAAGGCTAGACTTCAATGTCTTCAATTGCAATTTGCACCGCGTCTGCTGCACCGCTCGCTTTCTCCCCGCTTCCGTTCAGAGTTCTGTTATAAAATTTGCGGAACCAGAAGCAGAAACGGAAGTGAAAAAACATGCGGAACTTCTGCAGTTGCGGAAGCGGAAGCAGAGTTCTGTTGCAACACTAATTTATAATAGTATTTTCATCATCTAAGGAGAATATATATTAGTGATGCAACGGAACTGGCATAACGGAAGCAGAAACGGAAACAGATGTCAAAAGTAAATCTTAACGGAAGCGGAAACGGAAACGGAAGCGGAAACGGAAGCGTTAACACTATGAAAAAAAAGCACAATTGTACATTTAAAACTTTTTTTATTAAATTTCTATGTTAGTAGTCAAAATTAAACAGCGGCAAGTTATATTTAATAAAGAGTAACTTGGCCGCTTTTTCACCTTTCAGCCTATTTCGATGTTCTTCATATATTAAACCAGCTCCGCTAAATAATTGCTCGCTGGCTACACTGCTGGGGGGAGCTGATAAGTATTGGCGAACTATTGGCAAAATATTATTATATTTGTGCGCATTTCCATTCCACCACATAAGGGGATCCTCATGAAGAGGTAGCCTTTTTTCTTTCTTGTACTCCCGAAGGTGTGACTGTATCTTTAAAAGTAAATTGTCACCATCGTCAGCTGTAGAAGAGTCCTCCTCCTGGTCTTCATTTACACTTAACATCGATTCCAATATTTGCAATGATGCTGATGATTTGGAAGTAGAAGGCTAGACTTCAATGTCTTCAATTGCAATTTGCACCGCGTCTGCTGCACCGCTCGCTTTCTCCCCGCTTCCGTTCAGAGTTCTGTTATAAAATTTGCGGAACCAGAAGCAGAAACGGAAGTGAAAAAACATGCGGAACTTCTGCAGTTGCGGAAGCGGAAGCAGAGTTCTGTTGCAACACTAATATATATCCCATAATATTTCTTAACCACAATTTTACAAGCAAAAGTCGCTTTAACCCTATTTTAAGTCTATAATTCATTCCAGAATTTCAATAAACTCAAACCTAATCTTATTTCGATAGGCTGCTTGAATAAACAAAGTTCTGCGTTCTACTTATTGAATTTGGAATAAAAAGCGAGATTTATTATATTTTATTCCGCTGGCGTTTTTCTCTCACACAATAATGTTTGCTTTGAAAGTTAGTTTGTCACAGAAACTCAACAAGAATATTATATTTCGATCTTCAAACGGAACGTACTCAAACACTGTTCCAGTTTTGGATGAGAAATATATAGATTGTCTTTGTAATACGACCATCTGGGCAATGCCTTTTCCTTCATGGAGATAAATGAAAATTGCATGTATGTTATTGAAATTTGAAGACATTTTAGATCATTAGTAGTATGACTAAGGTAGTAAATATGATAGAATACGGCGGTATACAATGTCATGCCTATATAGTTTATTTTGTGGGTGATACAGCTTGAACATCAAATTGTTATGTTACTTTTTATACTAAAAAGCCTGGAATTGATGCGTGTTCATATATAATTATTTCCATTTGATCTTTTCAACATTTGAGCTTTTAACCTTCTACTAAAAAGCAATTTCGATACCCATCGAACAAAGCTAAATGGTTCGGTATTAAAATAATTACTATATTAATGGTTGGGAAAGTTAATCAAATAATGAACGCATTTCAACGTAATGTAGGTAATTGGTTTACCTAATTATTTGATCTATTATGACGTAGATTCATGCGGAACACAATAATAGAAATACTGATGGATTGTTTAATGTGTATTGTATTAAACTTAAACAGGGTGAAATATACAGGGTTATTGGTAATTATTCTAGCAAGCCGTTGAGGGCTTCTACTTCTGTGCACCCAAACACACAACTTTTGTTCTACGACTTTTGGAAATTTGAACATTTTTTCGAAAATTTTGAGGTTAGGTTTACCTGAAAATCAGCTGTTCCTTACACGGAGAGGTCAGTAACCTTAAAATTTGACTTATTTTTTAAGTTTCATCTACTGTTCTTGGTTTGAATGACCTTTGTTTTGAATGAATTTACATAACCTAAAAATTTTTTCGAATTTCCAAAAGTCGTAGAACAAAAGTTGTTTGTTTAGGTGCACAGAAGTAGCCCTCAACGGCTTGCTAGTATAATTTCCAAAAACCCTGTATTTGATGTGAAATAAATGAGTTTGAATTTAACATCTAAAAATATAATATGATATGAATAAAGACATGTAATGTTGTTTTTTTTTAGTTTCGATATAACTTTTGTTACTAACAACAAAATATTACAAACTAGGTGACAAAATATCACAATGTTTCGCGGGTGCATTAGTTCCACGACTCATAAAACTGTAAAACACTAACTAGTTTTAACATAAACCCAACTATAACCTAACTCCAAAGTCAGCAAGACTGGAAAACTTACCTCTTTACACTCAAAACGTGTTGTACTTTTTTTACTTCTTTTATGATTCTATATCTATTGCTCTCAACAAAAAACATTATTTAAAACAGAGAAGCAAAAATATTTACTCATCAAATATACCTTAGAAACACAATATTAAATATTACACAATAGGTACTGATATTGTAGGATATTCCACACATCGCCATCAAGCCCCAAGCTTAGTCACTAGACTTGTGTTATGGCCTATGGGTTCTAGACAACGGATATTATTATACTTATAATGTAGTTAATGCTCATTATATTGTCTCTATTTCATTGAAATTTAAATCTCAATTGTGCATTGTAAAGTAAGAAAGAAAGCATTTTATTTTAGACGTTATCAGCTGTTTTTACAATTTTTACACTTTGAGTCCGCGCACTCACGCGCACTCAGTCTCAGAATATCTACCGAAGTGTGTTAAGCTCCCATAGCAATTCTTTGTTAACCTCACATTTACCGGACATCGATCAAAATCCCTTCGGGACCAACGTTCTGGATTTCCCACGTCAATGTTTAGAGGGTCGATGTTAAATGGATTGTAGTCTGAATAAGATTGTGGATTTAGGATTCAAAGATGTAAAAGGAAATACCTACTTACGTGAGAAAGGAAAAAAAACCTTAGGTAATAAAAAACAAGGAAGTAAAAAGGGACTTTGTAAGTCTGACATCTATTTATTGAAGGGTAAACTCAGAATCTATAATAATTAATCAGATTTCAGGCATCACCCTGCAAATTCCACCCCGCAATTTCCCAAGGCACCTACCCAGTTACGTGCTAACACTTCAATAAGAAAGAGGTAACGAAATTTTCCGAAACACTATACCTACGCATTCAATATCAAAAAGTAACCATCATAAATATCGTTCTCTTGGGACTATTGAGTGATTGCGAACTATCTGTGAAGAAAGAAAGTGGAAGATTATAAATATCCACCAAAATGGAACCCCCTTATCACTTACATGATATTCGTGTGGGGCCTATTCTGACATCCTTGTCCACATTTGCTTTTTAAGAAACTAAGAAATAGAAGATTTAATAACAGTTAATCAGTTCCGTTGTTCAACTGTGTTTTTCTAACGTTCAATTATTAAAATTTTCTGATGAAAGACTGTTTTTCTTACGTTATCCAATGTTAATGACAGTTTTTCGATGTTTAACTACTTTTGTCTCATTTCAGCATTTTTTTACGTTTATTACTTTTCCGATGTTCCGAATGTTTGTCCTTACGGCTATCTCATGTGTGTTCAGTTTCCGGAATCCTATTTTCAAAGAAGTACGTTGTATTCCTACTCGTGTGATAAAGTTGCTTATTAACGTTCATCATTTCTTCCGATGTTTGAGACTGTTTTTTTTACGTTCAACTATTTATGTCTTGTGTGTTCCGATGTTTAACTCCTTTTTCCTACGTTTAAGTGTGCTATCTACCTTTAAAAATAATTCTGAAAGAATGAAAGTCTCTCGGTATCAGAGATATCCACCATTTTCTAAATTTTGAAAATTTCACTCCTTTCTGTATGTTTTTTGATGCCAAAACTGTAAATGAAGGAATAATTCCAATCTGTTTTTTGGATAGTATTCCAGAATAAATGGTATTTTTTCTCCGATGTAGATTTTGTTTTTTAAGAATTTTGGTACCTGTTGAATACCTTTACTCCACGTTCGTAACTGATCTTTGATAACCAGATACGAACATGATATCCTAATAAGAGCATTGAGTTGTTTTTCTAAATTAATATATTAAGGACTTTATTAACGAGTCCTATTTTCGCAGACTTTTTGCACAAGACCCTCTAAATTTATACGTAGGTACGTAAGTATATAGCTAAGTAAGAAAACGTGTCTGGCAAAAATGTCACGTTTTATCGACGAACGCCCGTGAAAAGAAAATAATGTGTACAAGAGGCTTTATTTGACGGTATCTTTATGTGATAGTAAATACTTGTATAGGTTAGTTTACCTTCACTTACTATGGTAATGGAATGTGAGTGAACAGTAAATATACTATGTTGTTATTAACAGTTGTTATTATTTGTGTTTTAGGGGCAATTATCTTATAATTGAAGTGTAATTTTTGTAGTTGGGGTATAAGTTTTGAGCTTCGGCGCATCGGATTGTATTTACATAGCTTTATGAAAATGATGTCTTGCAATCACAACAAATGCGAATACAAAAAAAAGGGTTATGTTTTTGTAAGCGAAGATGTAATCGTGAAGGCCTTATTATTATTTACTAGCTGCGCCCCGCGATTACACCCGCGTAAGCCCCGATCCCGTGGTAATATCGGGATATAAGACCGCCCGGAATATCAGGCTGGAGACGTATGTGCTAATCCAGGTCTCCAGCTACCTAGATACCGAGTTTCATCGCAATCGGTTTAGTAGTTTTTGCGTGAAGGAGTAACAAACATGTGTATATGTGTACAGTATGTATAAATAGGTATGTGGGGTTTTGGCGCTGGATGCCGAAACACAAGTTCACTCTTAGTTCGGCAACAGTGGCTACAATATTTCTTGAATGTATGTATCTTAGTTATAGTACCTACAATGTTGTTTTTGGAAAATAAACTATTTATTTATTATTTACAACAAAGTAACAACACACACACACAAACTTTCACATTTATAATATTAGTAGGATAGGATAAATTAAATACATTTTAAATAAATAAATATTGCAGAATATTACTCATAGTGCCATCTAGCCCTAAGTTAAGCAACTAGGATATAAGTACCTTATACTTAAGCAAGTACCTACATAAATAATTTTGTTTTATAAATACACTAGCGACCCGCTCCGGCTTCGCACGGCTATATTATGCATGTATTATACATATAAACCTTCCTCTTGAATCACTCTATCCATTAAAAGAAACCGCATCAAAATCCGTTGCGTAGTTTTAAAGATCTAAGCATACAAAGGGAAATAGGGACGGCGAAAAGTGACTTTATTTTATACTATGTAGTGATGATATACTTACCTACGAAATACACACAGAATACAGATCAGAGACAAATATCTATTTGCGGAGGGCTTAAAATTTCTTCATTCGAAATACCCTAGTTGTAAAACATCTAGATTTAAAATTACCACCTACTACAAAGACATGAGTGTTGAATGACCCAGTAGCGAAACGTTTTAAACCATACTCTGGTATAATTTCGTATAATATGCTATTCATTACTAACTTATGTTAGAATTATTAATTACGATAAAATAAAAATATTAAAAATAAATAAAAATAAAATGTCTAAAAAAAATAATGTAAAGCAAGTCTTGTACCTACACTTCCATGAGCAAAATTCAGTGTGGTTATAACGTTTGCTTAGATACTTTTTTATAGCTGACGCTGAGAAAATATTATTCGTGCTGTTGCTAAGCAACTAAATCTTGCCATCTTTACTAAGTAATTTCGCCAGAGAAAAATAAAATATATGGAAGCGTGTTATTAAATACATTCGTAAACAAAAAAGTAAATAAAATAGGTATAACTTTATTGTGAAGTTCCTTTCATAAATCTATATCTACACTAATATATTAAAAATATAAATTTTTTGTTTGTTTTTTTATTTGTAACGAGTAGGCTCCGAAACTACTAGATCGATTTTGATGAAACTTGGCATGATGATACATTATTTCATGGGAAATAACAAGGGCTACTTTGTATCTCGATATTTCCACGGGATCGGTAATTATGCGGGTGAAACCGCGGAGCTCTGTAAGTTTCATTATACAATTTTGTTTTACAACCATCAAAATATTAAAATTTACTTAAACCATTTGCATAATTGGGGAGTCATCCAATTAAATCTCAAGTAGAGAATAACTGTATCTTTTGTGATTCCTTTTCGTTTAACTATGAGGGTGAAAGAACGACAAATAAACTTCCTTTCTATGCATTCGTGACATTAAAATTTAAATAGAAAAGATTTAACCGACGAATCACAAACACAGGCCTTAATAATTCCATAGTATAAAACAAAGTCACTTTCCGCTGTCTGTACCAATGTATGCTTAGATCTTTAAAACTACACAACGGATTTTAAAGCGTTTTTTAATAGATAGAGTGATTCAAAAGGCAGGTTTATAGGTATGTATAATACATGCATAATATAGCCGTGCGAAGCCGGGGCGGGTCGCTAGTCGATAATAAGTGCTTATAGTGCAAAGTTAGTGACTTCGTGTTTAATATTAATATTTTTATTGCTGCCGACCTTAATTAATTTCTCTTGAATACACAAAGATGGTACAAAGAGAAAAATACAGATCACGATTTCGGAAAAGATAATTGGGCTCGAACAAAGAAACTTGTCGTCGCAAAGATGAAAGAGTAGGTCACAAATTCAGATCAAATAACGATGCTTCTTAAACAATTCTTAGGGTACGGCTATGCCGAAGATGCATTGTACATCGGCATCGCACAGATTTGAAGCGAGTGATGGAGTCTTATCGAGAGAACATAGCTTTTTTTACATTTTATGGGTCAAATTTTCATCAACATCACACCTGGCTGATACTAGGTGACCATGCAGTCTATAATGTAGCATGCTTTTCTAGAAGATACCTGTTCACTCGCGATTTGAAGACCCTAAAAAACAAATTCCAAACGTCAGGAAAGACAGACACAGGCAACTGATTCCATTCGCTTCATTGATACGTCGCAGAGATGCATCTCTCAACATAATTATTATGAGCACCTCTATTTTTATACATTTGTTTTACATGGATATGAAATCAATAGGTTACGTGCTATGTGTGATGTGCGATGAATCTTTGGTATAGCCGTAGGTACTCTTTAACTATCAGAAAATAAGCGATAAGCTAGCGATAAGCTTGCGATAAGCTTGCTGCAGCATTTCAGCTGAGGTCGGTCCTTTTGGGATAGCACACGGCATCCCGTTTTCCGTAGGTACTATGTGCCTATTATTTAATTCAATACATTGTTTCTAATTCTGTCTGTTCTGTTTTCATTTTTATTTATTTTTTTGCTTTGTTATTATGTCTAGGTATCTTTTTTATATTTGTTTTTAGTCCGTGTGCTTTTCTAATAAATGTCTATTCAATTCTATTAAAATCTAATCGTGAAAAAGCGCTTGAAAATAATTTGAAACTATTCTAACTAACATTTGGCATAAATACTAAAAAATAAACATTTTCAGTTGCAGAATATTTTCGAAAGTGCTTCATCAAGTAGGATTTTGTGCGCACATCAGTAATGTGCATTTGCAAAGATTCACGTCCAAATGTAGTTTGAATAAACATTATATTGTGTTCTAGACGTGGTTTTCGCAATATTATTTTTTTAAAAGCACGTGACCGAATTTCCGGCGCGTAATGACACAGAATAATTGTACCGACTACCGGCGCCGATTTATCATATAAAGTTATCTTTATTTAGTATAATTATAGTTTATGTTACTTTTAAGTACCTATTCATAATGTAAGATATATTTAGGGTCGCGTACCTCAAAACGTAAAAAAGGGAACCCTTATAAGATCACTGTCTTGCCCGTCTGTCTGTCTCTTTGTGTGTGTGTCACCACCGATTTCCTTAGAACGGGTGGACCTAGTAAGTTGAGCTCTATAGTCTCTATTAGGTGTATAAATATCACGGTACTAAGTCGACACGATAAAATGATAAGGACAAATGTACATTTTCGCAAAAACTTGTGAGTACCAAAATTTACCTTATTTTTTTGTATTAGTTATGGAATTTATGTTATGGATCATATTATTGATTTTAATTATAATAAAAATTACTTAATGAATTAACATTTTGGCCAAATCCCACCAGCACAGCGATTTTGTTCCTTTGGGCTCCGTCACTACTACTTTTTGTATTCAAATAAAAAACATGGTAAATCTTTTTAATAACTTTAGTATCGATAAAAAATCTTTATGGAAATAATAATCGCTGACTAATAATCAAACACTATTCTAACCCTACCAACAAGTTAGATAGATACAGTCGGAATACCAATCATCTGAACTCCACGTAACCAAGAGCTCACTCACACATCTGTAAAAAAAAATTATGTACCTACCTATTTTGTTATTTTTTATATTAAATTGTTTAAAAAATCAGAATCAGGTAACATTACTTTACAACCTTTCAGATGTGCGAGTGAGCTCTGGGTCACGTGGGGTTTAGCTAATTGGTATTGCGACTGGTACCTATAGTTTTATTCTTAGAACTGAACTGTTCCTGGAAGAAAGCGATATTTAATAAACCCTGTCTATTACACCTACCAAATAAAATTAGAATCCCACTCAGCGTTGAATATTGTTTTATATAAACAACACTAGGTACTGAAAATGCCAGAGAACTAGCATGCAATAACGCCTTTTGAATAAAATAATATTATTCTTTCTTTTAATTTTTTGTTTCTATACTATATCACTATCATCACTACATAGTATAAAATCAAGTTACTTTTCGCCGTCCCTATGTCCCTATTTCCCTTTGTACGCTTAGATCTTTAAAACTACGCAACGGATTTTGATGCGGATTTTTTAATTGATAGAGTGATTCAAGGAAGGTTTATATGTATAATACATGCATAATATAGCCGTGCGAAGCCGGAGCGGGTCGCTAGTATAATATGATAAAGCTGAAGAGTTTGTTTGTTTATTTGAACGCGCTAATCTCAGGAACTACAGGTTCGAATTGAAAATATATTTTTGTGTTGGATAGTCCATTTGTCGAGGAAGGCTATAGGCTACTTTTTATTCTGATATTCAAACGAAATCGAGACTTACGCGGGTAAAACCGCGGGGCGCAGCTAGTTAAAAAACTATACCTCATTGAGTATTAATAAAAATTTTATATTCTTTTATTTTGAAAAAGCATGAAATAATTTTTGAAGGTATTTGCATTTGAGGATAAATTATTTTTTAATTTGAAATAAAATGCTATTTCTTAAAACTATTATCTGTTTTTTTTACAGGTTATTTTAAATTGGAAAACAGATGTCCCCGAATTAGAAACTATTAATAAATATGTAGCAGGACATTCCACACAAAATTAAATGAAAACATAGTAGGTATTTAGTAAAAATTACCCAGTTTTATTAGGTATCTCAATTTTACGTTACGTCTTAGACTGTTGACTTAGTCTAGTGTAATAAAATGTATGTCTATAATCGCTTTAATTAGGTTTCGGAAATTAAGAATTTTAAAATGTAACTTCAATAGTATTATTCTATTGTGCATTCATATTTTAATTTAGGCAAGTAATTAAACTTTTAGTCGTTAGAAAATATGGTTCAAGATTTGTACTATAAAATACCTTTATTAATGACAAAAACAATAAAAAAAAATTACACGTTTTATTGAGAACCTCCTTCATTTTTGAAGTCGGTTTTAAAAAAGAAATTGAGATAGACATTACAAGAAGTCACTATACTCTGCAAGACGCAACCTTGAGTTACTATAAATAAAATATATCTGCCAAGTCAAAAATCTAATCAAATTCTAAATCAAACACGCACAGAATCGCAGCAATAATAATAACTATTACTTTTAAGTAATATTGCTTTTTCGACATTAAAATTTCTCAAAAGTCACTTGGTAAAGGACGAACGTGCAAACAATAGATTGAAAAATCTTAAGAAAAAGACAATATTACTTAGTGTTCAGCTTTCAAATACGTACTAATATTCCCGCAGGATTTCTAAATCCATGAAAACTTTTCTACAAAACACTTTCAAGAAAATTACACTCTCTTTAAATTTTTCCCCAGAAAATGACTGTCCCTTAAACAAATACGAAGGTAACCTGCCCCTGTTACATAAAACTTACGACTAATACAGAATTTAATGAAAATCTTAAGGGGGGCATAAATTATAAGGACATTGATCCTGAGCTTATTAGGATGTAGCAGGTGACGCACATTTGGGTCTGAAACCTGCGACATACACTTAGCCACAGTCGCCTCTGATATAAGCGACAGTGGTCATTAAACACTATGACTTTTTTTTACGCAAAATCGCCTCGTATTTGACTTCATTTCAACTGATGGGAAGCGACGATGAGGTCGAGGACATGTCCTTATTATTTTTTTATGCCACTGTAGGGCAAAGGCTTCTCTACCTTTCTTCCATTGATCACGATCCGTCGCCATTGCACAACAATCATTCCTATAGGAGTCAAAATCATCTCGCCATCGTCGCCTTGGTCTGTTGCGTGGTATCCATATGGGGGACCATTCTGTTGTTATTTTAGCCCATCGTTCATCTAACATGCGACAAACATGTCCCACCCAGTCGTATTTTAGCTTAGCGGATTTCTGGTAGACGTCAGCAATGCGATGCGTGTCCATATTAGTCTTAGAAAATCATTTTCTTTTTATTTTTAACCGACTTCAAAAAAAAAGGAGGAGGTTCTCAATTCGTCGCGTATATATTTTTTTTTTTTATGTATGTTCGCCGATTACTCGAAAACGCCTGGACCGATTTGGAAAAATCTTTTTTTGTATGAAAGGGCATAACTCAGAGGTGGTCCCACAAAAATTGAATGAAGATCTGATGAGGATCTTCGGAGTGATGAACAGAATTGCACCTCGAGAGTGCAGCAAACTGTTCAGTTTTCGTTTTCCACCAGTAGAATTGGGCCATAAACTAATAGTTACCGATAAATGGAATATCTGAAACCACCTCCTCATCAGAAAACTCTTCAATCGGTTACGATTACAGGTTACAATTTGAAGAATTTAGTCGAATTTAGTCGCCGGACTGGGTTTGTATGAATGTTGACAGAAAACCCTATCTTCAATGAAGATCTGATGAGGGTCTTCGGAGTGATGAACAGCATTGCACCTCGAGAGTGCAGCAAATTGCTCTATTTTCGATTTCCACCAGTAGAATTGGCCCATAAACTAATAGTTACCGATAAATGGAATATCTTAAACCACCTTCTCATCAGACAACTCTTGAATCGGTTACGATCACAGTTTACAATTTGAAGAATTTAGTCGAATTTAGTCGCCGGACTGGGCTTGTATGATCTGATGAGAATCTTTGGAGTGATGAACAGATCTGCACAGCGAGGTTCAGCAAATTGCTCAATTTTCCATTACCACTAGTAGAATTGGCCCATACACTAATAGGTACCTATCGACGAATGGAGCATCTGAACCTTCTCATCACCAAACTCTTCAATGAGTTACGATTAGGTACAGGTTGCAATTTTAAGAAATAGTCGCTTTCGCCTCATGGAGTAGAATTTTCAGTGTCCGCGGCACTAAAAATGGTTAAATAAAAAAATAAATTAAAATTTAAAAAACCGACTTCAATAAACCTGAAAACAAAAACTAAAAAAAACTTGAAAAAAAAATCCTGGTAACAAAAACTAAAAAAACCTGAAAAAGAAACCTGAAAACAAAAACTAGAAAAAAACTGAAAATAAAAAACTAAAAAGTGAAAAATAATCCATTTCGGGTCACTAAAACAGCAGATAACTTAAACATACTTGGAAGTCGGACTGGGTGACACCATGTTTCCTATATTATATCTCTCAACATTCAATCTAACCCAGTCCGACTTCCAAGTATGTTTAAGTTATCTGCTGTTTTAGTGACCCGAAATGGATTATTTTTCACTTTTTAGTTTTTTATTTTCAGTTTTTTTCTAGTTTTTGTTTTCATTGAGTCATATTTTTTTCTTTTTATATCCGCTCGAAAACTTGTGTTCAGTGTGTGACCTCTTTATAAGTAGGACTCTGGCCTTTTACTTACATAAACATTTCGAACTATTAGTGGAATTTATCGAATAGCGCTTCCCTAGATGCTCTTGTATAAGTTGTTTAGGTAAGTAATACACAATAGATGCCTCAGTATATAAGAAAATATTTGTTTTATGAAATAAGGTACGTTTCAGTAGCGAGGGGTCTGTAGAACCCGATTCCTGTCAAATTAACTTTATGAGTTCAGTACTATTAACACAAGACAACAAACAAACTAATGCTTAGTAATCAACATCACATTACAAAATTAAAATAGCATGTTTTATCGGCCTCCTTTTTAGATTTTTTTTTTTTTTTATATTTAAAACCTAAAACTTGTTAAAATTTTGATATGATTAAATAATATCATCCTTGTTTTTTTTAACTAAAATAAAGACATGTAGCTAGAACTTAGCTAAATTTTGTTTAAAAGCAATATCATGCAAGCCGCCCAGACTACTTATACTAATAATAGAAAGAAAAGGAAAAATTTGATTGTTTGTTTGTTTGCATCGAAAAGGCTACCGAACTACTGAACCGACGATTTGATAAAACTTGGTATGAAAACATTGATTCATTAGAAGTGTAATAGGCTACGCGGAGTGCTGGTAGTCTTTAAAAAGGCGAAAGTAAAAGATACCTACTCATAAGATCACAAGAGAATTCTTTTGTCGAACACTAAAAGGCTATGAAATAGGGTAGGTTTATTCTCAAAGGTTAACTCTAACCCTCTTGTTCACAAGGTACTTTCTAAAATTGATTTCAATTACGTCACCGGGGACGTGTAAAAGTTGAGAGCACATTTCGCTAAACCCAAACGGAAACATTTGCAAACATTTATGAGTTTCACAAAACAGAAATGATACAACGCGAAATAGTTTTCAGTGGTAAATAAAGTTAACATAATAATTTTGTTTATTCGAAACATTAGAACTTTAATTGGGTCACAAACATTTGACTGGAATGTTTTGAAATATTTTATTATACTTACTAGAGGGAAATTAGGTAATTAATTGTGTTATGGTACGAGTACCTTTGTCGAAATTAAACGATAAATATTGTTTTATCGTTGATTATCGTATTGTTATCGTTAAACGTCGTTTTGTCTCGTAGTTTTAGATAGGCAGGTAATTCTACTACGAAATTGTTTGATGGATAACGACAAAGAATATCTACAAATATTTGGAGTATTTTATTACGATGTATTAAGGTGTATTTTCTATTGAATTCGTAATTTACAAGTTAATTTGGTACATATACGGCACAATTTGTCCAAAGCCTGATTAGTTTCTAGTTGAAAACATACAACTAACCAAGTTATTTTTCAGCTTCGCCGAGCCGAGTTCTTTTAATTCATTTAACAATGTCAAAACTTACCTTCCTTTAGGAAATAACGACAAACGAAGTCAACAAAAGCCGCATTAACTTTGTCCTTTTAATGTAATTAATAACCTTTAGAACTACAGGCAACAAGGTTACAAAGGGTCCTCTATTGTGAATGCTCACGTGTGCTGAAATCGACGCCATTATCCGACCTATTTCTCTCTATGACACTGCCCTTACTAAAGTTCAACTAGGGAGGTTGGATAGTCCAATCATGTAACCTTTATCCGAGTTACCCTTTCGTTTTACCCCTCTCACTTTCCCTTGACTCGATAGAATGAGACTGATTCTGATATATTTGATCAGCATAAGACACAACTACGAAACAAGCCTGGAAATGTGGGGACCAAAAGCAGATCTAATATGTTACCCTAATCATAAAATCAAAATTCCTGACTGACTGATATCAACACAACTCAAATCTGTTGGATCGGGTTAAAATTTGGCATACAGATAGGCATTTTAAATTAGGAATTGGCTACGAATTTTAACCCCCTATGCCTCTATGCATGGAAAAGTTAGTAATATTTATGTGATAAATATTGTATTTGTAGCAACAGTAGAAACATCAGTGGCTCGATTTGAATTACTTAGTCGAAATTTTTATTTCCAAAGTCTGTATTCTGAGATGTACAATTTGGGGATTTTTAAATAAGTGAATATCTTCTAGGCAAGGTATGTAAAATGAAGACACGGTCTGAAGTCTGTCTATATCTTTCTAATAATATTATAAATGTAAAAGTATGTGTTAGTATGTTACCTCATCAGGCTAAAACTATCAAACCGATTGCAATGAAACTTGATATATAGATAGCCTGAAAGTCCTGGAACAACAAAAACTACTTTTCATTCCGTTATTTTCACGGTATCGGAAACTACGTAGGTAAAACCACGGTGTGCAGCTAGTTTCAATTTAGAAAATAGTACTTAATGAAGTTTTTGAAACTATTCTTTTGAATTTTTAAAGTTCTGTTCACTGATTTTCTTTTTGTTGTTAAGAAAGTAGATTTCCAATGCGGAACTCATCGATTTTTAGAAAACTTTCGTCGTGAAGTATGCGGCGCTACAGCTAGAGCTTGCCAAATATCTGCTTGTTCGAACGTCATTATACTTTAACTTTGGAAACTAAGGTGTTCTGGACACAAGCAGAATGTCAAAGGCCTAATGGCTTGATCCTCATTAGAATTAGGATTATACTGCTGCCGTTGGTATTTGATGCTTCACAAGCATTGCGCACCTTCGCAGTGTTATGCTTGAGGGCCCAGATAATTTGATTGCAACGTGCGCTTTTAATGCATCTAAAGGAGTGAACATGCAATAAAATACAGCATAACATTAAAAATCTATCAATCATATTAATTCTATGACATGTATATTTTTATATATTTCGCAAATCCCTTAGGCTGATAGTGATAATTTTATATTCAAAACTCCCGAAATTCGACATTTTTTTATCTCTCCTTTATTTTCTCATTCAAAATACAACTTTTAATGCCTCTGTGGCTATTTGTTTCTCAAATAATAAGTTTTAAAGTGTTGTATACAAGAAGGATCTGATTTATTTTATTTTCATAGGACTGAAATTAATTAGATCATAGTTAGGCCGCCTCCATAAAGAAAACAGGCAACCGGGCGGCGCGTCGACTAATAGCGTGTAATGACGTAATTCAAATCACCTACTTACAACAACCAACAACCAATTGGTGTCATAACATAGAAGACCTCCTTTCATTGTGAGTGAATGTCGCCTTAGTCGTAACTTTCACCTAGATCAATACGTCCCAAGTCTCCTGCCTTGAATAAGTACTTGATAAACTGCAGACCTCGCACCATAAGGGTATCGTTAACCAAACCCCATGGTTTCGGTTATAAACTACAAACTCACAAACTCAACATCACAATCCTAGGGCCCTTCATTAATTAAACCTCAATTAATTAAAGATGAAAATCATTTTAGTGACATTTGAAGAAGGGTTCTGTCTTCACTGTCTCGCTATTTATTCATTAGATTTATTAATAGTGAACACAATTTATAACCGGAAGGTTTAATTTAGGTTAATTTGCAGTGATTTTATATTTTATAAGTCTATAGGAAGAATTTGAGGTTCACCAGATTGTTCGTCGCCTGTCAAGACTTCTGACAGACGAATTCTGAACTTTATAGCTTCTTTGTACGTAAAATGTAAGTTTCTTGATATCTTAAAAGCAACTTTTACTTGTTCCACTTTTACCCAGTTACTTGATTTTTTAAATGCAATCACTAGAGTAATTCCAAAATAAAAATATGAATGTAGAAGAATACAGAAAATAAATAAATTGTAGGTAAGTGCGTTGAATACGAATCAGTTCAAATACTAGTATACATATATGTCACGGTTAAAGTCCGGAACACGGTCACACTTAGGTGACACCAGTTAAAGCTAATGCATTCGGTTAAACCTATGTTACAGGTTAGACGCAGGTGTACCAGAAATTAAAATTTCAAAATTGGCACTTTCTACGTTCTTGTGTGATCGATGCAAGTTCTAATCTAATCTAAATTACCTCTGGAAAACCACTATCTATTCAGAAAAAATATAAATATATAGGACTAGATGTATGACCTCATACGCGCAAGCACAACAAGCACCAATTAAAATCGGTCGTATGACAAGACAGTCTTGCCTAAGATTAAGTAAATTAATTGACGACCCAGTTGGCACAATGGTCTCCATGCCGGACTGCCAAACACAGGGTTGCGGGTTCGATTCCCGCCTTTGACAAGTATTTATGCTTAGATATTTGTCTGTGGTCTGGTTGTTTCTATGCATTATAAGTATATATTTACAAAATATAGTATATAAGTAGTATATCCGTTGTCTAGCACCCATAACACAAGTCTAGTTACTTAGCTTGGGGCTAGATGGCGATGTGTGAAATGTCCTGCAATATATTTTTTATTTAAAGCTATTGCATAGCTTTTATCGCGGGCTTTGAGCGCGGCGACCGAATCAAGAAATTCCGTAACGAAAATAAAACCTAACACCCCCCACTCCGCCTACCATGTAGCTCGGCCGAGCGTTCGCTTAAAGTGTATGTATATTTTATTTGCAATCGGTCACAACTAGATGGTACAGGTTAAACCTAAGTATAACCGTACTTTGAGCTTTAACTTTAACATATACAAACACAGTGGAGTACAAAATGGAATTCACGTGCCAATGATCGGTTTCATTATTTGTATTGGGGAAAGAGTATTGACGGTTTATTTTCAGAGCGAAATATTTTATTTCCTATAATGGTCTACCTACTCTTATGACGATGCATACAATAATATGACAGTTTCTGCAAACAAACAGTGCCGTTTTTTTGATAAGAAATAGGTCGGCGTTTGACCACTATCTCATATGATGGTATGTGACGATGATGTCTAAGATGTAGCTTGCTTTTCCAGAAGATACCTCGTCTTCAATATTGGTAATCTAAAAACATAATAAAGGTCTCATTTAAATCCATAAGAAAAGTTTTCCAAACATCTAGGTCGCAGAACGCTTATAAAGACTAGTGGCTGTTTACACTAAACGACGTTTCTCAGGAAAATCAAATGTCCTCCAGTTATGAAAATCACTCTCTTCATTTCGCTTGCTATACAGAAAAATGCGCAGTAATGAGTACACAAGCCTATTTTTTTAACAACGAGAGACAAGCTAAGAATTAAGTTCAGTTCGCAATGCGTTAGATACCTAATTAGTCACATCCTATCTTAATTTTTGAGACGCTTCAAAATGATGTAATGCACTGCATGACATCTATTACATAAAAAAAATCGAGTTTGAGTCACTAAGTGACTTGTCGCCAGTCTTCAAAATAATATACTGGGTTATTGGAAATTATACTAGCAAGCCGTTGAGGGCTACTTCTGTGCACCTAAACAAAAAACTTTTGTTTTAACTTTTGGAAATTCAAATATTTTTTCGAAAATTTTGAGGTTATGTTTACCTGAAAATCAGCTGTTCCTTACACGGAGAGGTCAGTAACCTTAAAATTTTACTTATTTTTTAAGTTTCATCTACTGTTCTTGTTCTGAATGATTTTTGTTTTAAAAAATCAGCTGTTTTTCGAATTTACATAACCCCAAAATTTTCATTTTTTTTTCGAATTTCCAAAAGTCGTATAACAAAAGTTGTTTGTTTACGTGCACAGAAGTAGCCCTCAACGGCTTGCTAGTATAATTTCCAATAACCCTGTATAGCTGAACATACGAGCTTGGACCAAGAAGAGAAAGTCTAGAACTCTAGAGTGAATAGGTAGCGTGCTACATCTTTGACCTCATCTACACTTACCATCAGGTGAGATACAGTCAAATGCGAGAATATTTTGCTTGCATATTTTGTGTAAGAAAAGAACTAGGTCACAGCATTATTTATTTTATTCACATGATGAATTCGTGCCAGCGCTCAATTTTATATTAAAGAATTTAGATAATTTTGTACACACAATAGATTCATAATAGAACATATTATTCGTTTTAAATACCTCTTTATAATACTTATTTTTATCTCAATCCAAACAGAGCAACCTCATATTAACCGGGTTATGCATAATTCGCTTTCATAATGCGAATTCCGATATTTACACGGGATCCGGATTTAACATTTTATATTTGCTGTTCTTTAGTGATGGTCCGTTATAATCCTACCACATTAACACGTACCCTTCCCTACGGCTCTAGGTCGGATTACCCGGTTTATTTATAAAAATGTTTCGTAGTTTTAAAAGATTCTTCAGACTAGTAAGATTTTGTTGAACAATATGAAATGGCTATTGCGTTGGTGTAAATTAATTTTAAAGTATCAACGGCCGTTTTTATTTCTTATTATTTATCAAATTTTCTCAGACCAGGATCTAGCCACATTTAAGGTGGCGTCTGTGGCTTCCATCAGGTTCTCTCTTGTGTAGAAGGTGAGGCATGTTAGACAAGACAGCAGATGTGCTATGTTCTTCTTTGGAGCAGCGCAGTCGCACTTGGATCGCGACGAGTATCGGAGTGACGAGGATGTAAAAATAATACATCGTTTTAAACCTGGCTTTAGTACCAAATTTTTGTTTCTTTTGTTCGAAAGATGAATTAGTCGAGAGTGTTTTTAGCTATGTTTGATCAAAATAGATATGGGGGATAAAAGTTGGGGGTTCATTTAATATAAATTTTTCAGTGGTAAGTTGTCGTGTGAAAAAGGTATGACAATGTCCTAGAATTCGACATTTACTTATTTAGTATTATTCATCAACATTCAGGGTCTACGGAAAATCACTAATCCACAATCCTTTCCATTCACTGCTAATTTTATACTATCGCCCGATGAAACAGTTGCTAATCTGTATTTAAAGTTTACCGCTTAAAACGGGAAACTTAATAATTGTGTTGCAGGTTTGTTACTGCGGCTTTGTAATTAAAGGTGTGATTTAAGAGTGACTTAATTGAAATTTGCTGCTGTAATGTAAGTAGGTATTAAATTTACTCTAACCTACATAAATGTAAGAGATACCTACATTTATAATATCATTCATTAGGGTAGATATGTTTGTATCTACAATTACTTTCT
This sequence comes from Idaea aversata, assembly GCA_907269075.1. Taxonomy (NCBI): domain Eukaryota; kingdom Metazoa; phylum Arthropoda; class Insecta; order Lepidoptera; family Geometridae; genus Idaea; species Idaea aversata. The sequence goes on from OU026096.1 coordinate 3,938,014, forward strand.
AGTCTACAGAGGAAAAAAAGGTTTCTTGAAGATAGAACTAACCCTCTCCCTAAATACACTAACAATATTTTCTTGGTTTTAGTAAAAAATATTAAATTGATAAGCTTTATTAAAAATATGAATACGAATTATCTTAATTTATAATATTCTTAAATTAAGAATATTGCTTAATATTTTCAAAATTATTTTCTAATATAAGAAATTAGTCACTAGCTTTCGTTCGTGATGATTAGATATATTTCTTTATCAAGAAACCTTACTTTTGGTGTATTCGTACTTAGCAATATTTTGTAATCATTTAATCATTAATCATTTTCGGAAAAATATAAGTTGCTACGTTAAAGGTAAGTACGAGTATATTGAATTACTTCACAGAAATTTCCTTTTACTTAAATCATAGATTTAACCTATTAAAATATTATTTATCTATATTATTCATAACGTTATGTTGATAAAGGCAAACATTCCCTTTGTCAACAAAATATCTAATATCAATATCGGAATATTTCACAAAATTCTACGAATGAATTTCATAAATGGCTCAAATTTACCTGAACACAAAATTTAATGGAACAAAGCCGCTTAAGCTTTTAGATCTAAAACCCTTGAAAAAAAGCACATAATGATGTTTTTATTACACATAGGTACATTACAGCTAAATACTTTTTAAATGCTATAAAATTTATTTGTACATGTATTTAGGGCGAACGCAAACTTTTTTAGTTTTTGTCACCGACCAAATATGGTGGACGTTTTTGTATCATTTCGATGACAATTTTATACAATTAAATCGTTAAATACAATCAGTTATAGTGGAGTCTCATCGTTAAAGTCTTTAATTTTCTCTTAATATTATTAAAGCTATTATTTAAGTTAACGTGCTTTAATTCAAGCAGGATTTTAGATAAATTCCTGCTTGAATTAGAAATATAGGTTTAAGAAAATATTCTGATAAATATATATTTTACAACTATAAGGTTATTTAAAACCTGCCTGTTGAATGTCTGTGCTACATTTCAGCTTTTATAACTTAAAATAAAATTAATTACAGGTCAATAAGCTAGTTATCAATTAGGTTAAATCCGTGGGATGATACCCATTAAAGTCAAGCGGCCATACTATTCCTGCCACTGCTATTTTGAGCTCTAGTACATTATTCTAAATGTTACAATTTATTTAATATTTCTAAAAAGGTCATTGAGTTCATATAAAAAATAACAAGTGTATTGTGAGTGGATGGAGTGTAGGCGCCACCAACGCTTTGCCCCCGCTCTTGACCTTCATTATAGGTGCTAAATATGACGCTATCAGTAAACATTCCTTATCGATAGCCCCTCCGTGCTTCGGAAGGCACGTTAAGCCGTTGGTCCCGGTTGCTACCTCTAGTAGCAGTCGTTACATCAAGTTAGAGTCCTTAAGGCGATCTGAAAACTCTAACAATAGGTGAGCCACACCACTATACGAGAAGAAGAAGAAGAATCGATAGTAACTTAAAATGTTTTATAGATTTTATGAGATTTTAACTCCATATTCCTGGTTTTAGCCGCGGCATGCTACCCATCGGCCTACATCACATCACCAAGTAAACTTGGTGCAACCACAAAAAGAAGACAGATCCCAAATGTTTGTTCCACTACCATCTTTCTACCTTTACTCGTTATTTAAGGGGCTTTAAATCAGTGTATCGAGGTATCTTCTTGGAAAGCGTGCTTCATCTTAGACCGCATTGCCACATAGGGTGAGATAGTGGTCAAACATTGAATAAAAAGTATAAGGGTGCGTTTCCACTGACGCGGAGTGGAGAGAAATGTCCGTGAATTGTCCAATCAAAGTGCTTGGAATCTCGCTCGCTCCGTATCAGTGGGCACTGTTGATTGGCCAATTCATGGTCCGCTTCTCTCCACTCCGCCCAGCTCCGCGTCAATGGAAACGCACCCTAAGATTTTGATGACACTTGGTATGACGTTGTGATACGAAGATACACTGAATCCTTAGAACTAACATAGGCTATTTTTACCCCGACATTTTTAAGGTGATCCCTTAAAAGATCAACCAGTAGACTAAAGACTTTATTTTACTTAATAGTAGTTACATGGTTAAAATACAATTTTGTTATTTTCCCTCCACAATAATAGTATGAGTACTTAGTAGTACTAGGTAGGGATAGCCACGGATTTACATGGTATCCTGGTCCAAAAATACTAGGCCAAAAACATCGGGGTAAAAGTAGCTTTACTATCACTACATAGTATAAAACAAAGTCGCTTTCTCTGTCCCTTTGTCCCTATATCCCTATGTATGCTTAAATCTTTAAAACTACGCAACGGATTTTGATGCGGTTTTTTTTAATAGATAGAGTGATTCAAGAGGAAGGTTTATATGTATAATACATGGATAATATAGCCGTGCGAAGCCGGGGCAGGTCGCTAGTATATGGATAAAACCACAAGAGACTGCTAGTTAGTATCAATAAAATTCTATTACCTACATCCACTTCCAAGTTCTACAAGTAACACATTCTGTTGTCCTAAGAAATATCCCACTATGAAGTATTTAGTTAGGTTTAGTCCTTATTAGTGTTTGGCTTCTAAGGAAAATGCCCCGCATGAGTTTCGTATAGCATAATAACAATATATTCCACCATTACCGTTCTAGACCCTCATTCGGAGACGGTTGTATTACCTGAAGTTACTTGTGCTTTAGACTTGTGTTACTGGAGACTTTTGAGTTAAATTATTTTGTTACAGAGTAGTTAGCTCATACGTTAAGGTCATCGCGAGGTTATTAAATGAGTGGGGGGTGATGATCCAACAATTATTTACGACTAGTCTCCAGAAAGATCTATGGTTCAACTATTGGGAAAGTAGGACCACGGCCGACATCGGATATAATACTTAATATACTTTTATTTTGTAAACAAATATCTGTACATAAATATTTGTTTGCAAAATAAAAGTATATATAGACGCAAGTGGTTACGGGATACCCGCAACCACCTGCGTCGCTGGTGGGTGTTCGATCACCGTGCCACAGAGGTCGTCCAACATAAATTTATGTTACGAATGATTTATAAAATCCTGAAACACTTATCTCCAAGGATCGCTGTTAACTGTATGTTTATTTATTCTATAGGGTAAACTTGACTAACTGACAGATCAACGCACACTGCACAGCCTAAAGCGCTGATCGTAGAGACTTGGAACTTGGAGGGTGTGTTCTTTGTATGACGTAGGCATCCCCTTAGGAGGTGAAAAAAAAGGTAGGGCAAGTTTGTATGTGATTCTTTGGTCCAATCTAGGTACTTCAAATTTTGCATTTAATTTTGCAAGTCACGGGCAAAACCTAGTGCAATACAAAATACGAAATTATATTTGTTTATTTTTACTTGTGGTACAAATAGCAACTTCATACCCATTTATCTCCAACAAAAACAGTGAATTATGCGCTTTCATATGGAAAAACAACTCTACTATGTTATCGTCTATGAGAATACATTACGGATTTCGTGAGCCTGTCGTATAAGGGGTCCTTTAGATCACAGAATTATTAATCGGCAGACTGAACGGAATCTAAATATAATGAGAGCTCCTTATTACCTATGGACGCCTGGTACATCAGCTTCATTTCACTAAATCTTTCAATGAAGTAGAAGCGTTGCTAAGGAACGAGTGAAGCGTAGGAACGACTGTAGGTGTGAATGTTGAAATTTATCTGTTCCCACTAGTTACGACTGGGACTCTTTTTTCTTATTCGTTCCCAGTAGGAACGGCTGGGGACAAGCGGAAAGTTCACATCTAAAGACTTTAATTAAATCCCAAAAAAAAGTAGAACTGCGCAGGCCACGTCTACCTGATGAACGAAGAGTTATGGGCTAAATCCGCTACAGAACGCCCGTAAAAAATGTTCTCGAGACTGACCGAGTCGCAAGTGAGAAGATGAATTGGACTTTTTTTTTTTTTGGAGCCTACCAGTCCCACCGCGATGGGTGGGCTGACGGCTAATCAGATGTTCCTCTAGCATAACCAGAGTTCTTTTTATTTCAAATAATTTTTTTACATTAAAAATATTTACAATTCTTCTATAACGGTGATTGATGATTATACAATATTTATCCTTATTTTTAAAATTACAAATTCTTTACCCGTGCATAATATTACGCTATTACGTAAAAGTAATTATTACAAATCAAAGCCAAAGTAATTTCTCTTTAAATAAAAAAATGTCGAACGAATATAAAAAATTGTGTCTCTCAATAAATACAGAACAATAAATCTTGCATCTAAGTCGGGGTTTATTCCTGTAGCTCTGCGAAAAGGAATCTCTTCCTTTTACCATGCCTATTGTTTCTAAACTCCAATTTTTTATAATTTAGTAGCTAGAAGACCCTCTCTATGAATTGGACTCATACACGAACGACTGACCCAACCTGCCCCTATACAGAAGGGAAGAGAAGGATCCTTCCCTGGGAGGCATTTGCCCAGCAGTGGGACAAAATATTGGGTTTAATTAATTAAATCCTAGAAATATTTTCTAAGAAATACGTCTTAACTTAACATCCGCTTCGGCTAAAATGTCTGTTAACATTTATTCTGTGCGTGGGCTTTTCTTCTTCATCCGATACAAAATTATTGGCAGATATAGATTATTGGTCTATCGTCTGTTGGGGCTCTAAGGCACGGCCAGAGGATTATTTATTTATTTTATCTTTTGTTGTACACAGAATATACAAACAATGTAAGCGTCTATAGATCACTGGATTCAATGATTCAAGCAGTCGTAGGGCTACATTTCGGTTAGAAAATATAGATATTCTCTTCGGAAGATATTGAGAATGATTTTTATTACACCTAGAACCTTTTTCACTTGCGTCGAGGTAGAAATACCTGTATTTATTTCGGCCCGACTTTCGGATAAATAAACTAGATACCTAAAAACGCCGTAACAATTTTAGATTTTGTGTCACTTTCAGGTCATAAATAATCTAAAAGTCGGCAGGTAAAGGGGGTAAAGTTTTGATTGACGGACTACCTAGCAACTTGGAATGGCAGAAAATGGTGACCCGAAACTTTAAACTTACCACGAACCTGTTTTATCACCTGATTAATAATAAAGTAGGAGACGAGACGGAGGACTATGATTTATTTATGAAACTTGCTATTTTTAGTGTTTAATTTTTATCTCACTCGTGGAAAGTAGACTTACCTTCACGAGTGAAAATTAAACAAAAAAAATTAAATTTATTAAAAATTATTCTTCGCACCTAAGCATATTAAAAATCGACACATGAGATTGTATGGCAACTTCACATGCCAATGACAAAAATTAAGTAACACAAATAAGTTCTCCATTGAGAGCATAACCCTTCCAAGTTAGAGAATAGCATTTATAAACATACGAAATATGATACTCCTACTAAAAATCCATGTTATTCCTCATAGGTACCCGAAACTAAAAAATAAAAAGATTAGTTTCTTTTTTGTTTGAGGAAATTACCTTAATTTCGGTATAATAGTTTCGGCATTTTTCACATTAAATACCAAAGGGCTCGCTGCCACTGATTGTTGGTTATAAAATTAGGGTAAGTAATTATCCTAAATCTTAAATGAAAATTTTATTTTAATGCATTATTTTTTTAATATCTAATGTTTTCTTTAGACACTGTATACCTTAGAAATTCCTTCATATAAGTAATAAAAAAGGCGATGTAAATATTTTAATTAGGTGTGTATATTTCTCATTATATCTTTATCAGAGTCAAATATGGTGTAGGTACAAACGTCTTATAAGTTCGAGTGTATAAGCTCCCCAATGCTTCTGTATAACCTCACTAACTCCCCCATTTATAAACAGGCTTTACAAGAAGAACTACTTAGCAGTAACATTTCCTTCTTAAAGGGTTCCGTGGTAATATCCCTATAACAGTTAACAACTATAACAGGCACGAAGTCATTAACCCCGCAAGGACACTGCATGCATTTTCCACCACGCCACAAATGGAGCGGAGCCAAGTAAAAGCGATGTACCGAAATACCGCGACACCGCAGATTATGTTATATACTCTATTACCACTATATCTTTTTGGTCTGTTTGTCGTGAATCGTGCCCCACACTCCGCCGAGCTAGGTGCGTTTTATTAACACTACCTACAACCGGAAAATTAGATCACTTTCATTAGTGTAAGGTACAGGTGAGCCGGAAAATTAAAGTCCCAAAAATAAACTACTATCCATTCCTTGTCCAACTTTCTGACGGATACTTGTAGTAGGCAGAAACATGAAAGGCTGACTAAGTAGACACATGAGATGAAAAGCTGCCATCTGTTCCATATTTAACATTCACGTAAGCAAATTAAATTGTTTGTAATACCGTTGGAAACTTGGCAGGATTTTGCGACTTATATTGTAAAATAAGGGGAAAAGTTGACAAAACATTTTGTCAAGGCAAAGTTATTAACCGAGCGGAAATTAGACGCAAATGCTGAAATATTTTTGGGTCATTGATCTAATTTTAATGTGACTCGCCTCAGCTGAAAATAATACTTTGTATCGTGACTTGACGTTTCATAAAATAGATTCCGCCCGCAAAATGGGTAACAATAGAACAGAGGAGGTTGCAATTTTCAAGGGAGAACAATTTTGTATTAATAGTGTACGTTTATATTTTAACGAAGTATCTAAATATTCGTTTTTTAGAATAAATTTTTATTTTTTATTTGTCACAGAACGGCGAGCTTCAGACATTCCAAGCATTATAAAAGCTGTAGGTATAGCAGCTCAATTTCATAATTAAAACTTTTTAATTAATCTGTACAGGAGCATAGAAGTTGATAATAGTACATTGCGATACAAGTGTGGAAAGTTGATCATTCCATAGAGGCGGGTTATGACGCGCGAGCGGAACTCGAGCGTGGCAAAAGTTGAGATGGAATGATCAATCCACACGTGTATCGTACGACGTTTTTTATCACAGTTGCGAATAAAAAAAAAGACTTGATAAAACAATAAAAAGTTTTTAAGAATTTTAGGTTATGTTTACTATTTTTTGTTAATTACACTCCCGAAAGGCTAGGCAAAAGATCTATACAGCCTCATCTGACATACAATATCTTTTTAGGATTTTTTTCATTTGTTTTTGCGTCGGCGGTTAAAAACAGAATATCATGGTAAGGAAAATATATATTTAACTATGTACCAACCTAAAGAAAAAACAAAATAAAAACAAAACTCAATTTTTAATTATTTTAAAAGACGTTATCACGTAAAATTATCGTTCGTTATCAGACTTTAGAGACAACCTTTTGAAAAGAAGAAAAGAGGTACCAACAAAGAGTTTTTAACCAGCAATGTTTAAAAACTCTTTGATGGTACCTTTTTTCTATACATCAAAACAGTATAACCCAGATAAATTAAAAATGTTTCATCTACCTAATATGTAATTAGCCAGAAAGATACGTATTTAACTTATCGGGATAACGTATTATTTTACCACTAGTTGGATTTTTATCGCACCCGTGTATAATACGTTGCATTATGAGCCTAAAAGCGGTTCAATAAGATCCACTTTATGAGCAACTGTGAAAAAAAAAATTTTAAACACCTTTTGGTTTTATTGAAACTGTATTATGGTTGAAATATTTTGTTTTATAAACACTATACTAGGTTTTTTCTGATTTATCACGTAGAATCATTTCGATCGTCTTTTGTTTCTATTTGTTTGTTTCTAAATCGAAGTTGGTGTTATGCGTAGTCGGGATCTTGCTTAAAATCAAAGTTGGTATTATGCGTAGTCAGTATTTTGCGTAAGTGGTATTTTCCGAGTTGCGTAAAGGTGGTGTTGTGGTGGTGTATTTGGTTTTATGCGTCGAAAGGGTCGAAACTGCGAACAAAAGGCGAGTACGCTAACGAATATTTCTTTATTTCAGGCAAAACCTATATACAAATTACTTAAAATTATAACATATTACAAAGTACTTCTTAATAAATACATATAAAATGGAAAATTAAAATAAAAATAAAACTAAAAATAAAATACTTCCTCAATTCTTTCAAATATTTTGGTAAAGTAAACTGACTCCATAGAAAAAATAAGCTAGTATATTTTGTACTAGTTTACGTTACATTATTCTCATGTTAGCTTTGCGTAAACAAACTTGTTTGTAAGTTCCCACACCATACTCCCTCAGAAACGAGACGAAAAGAATTTTTACATAGATCTCGTATCCTGGAAGAATTGTGAATAAGGACTACCGTACTTTTTCATGTAAATATGTGCATAAATATTTTCTTTATCAAAGAACTAGGCCAAGTGAAACAGTAAGTATATCTACCTATAGGTACGTTGGCCTGATGATGCTCTTCTACCTTTCAGAATTTACAATGATACATAATTTTATTTATATAGTTTTAGTAGGTAGGTATATGATAATTAATATTTATAACAAAAAATAATAATAAAAATCTTGTGAACCGTTTCGATTGCCTTTTGTTAAACACTTAATTGAGTAGTTTGACTACGAGGAAATTTATTCCTTTTGGACAAACTAGTTCGATCAGCAAGAACGTACCTTATTTAATAAAACAGGTGATTTGCCAGTAGGTGGTTTAGAGACACAAAAATGTACAATTTGGTCACCCAGATGATCTTAATAGAATACACCTATAATTTTACAGCCTTGATGCTCTTGTTTAAAGGAAATTAAAGTAAACGAAAAAGGTTAACTTAGTTACAAACCTTTTTCGATTACTCTAATAAAACCTGTCGTCGCCTAGGCTCAATTTTAGACTCTATAACGATTGTTCACACACAGGAAGTTTATCTGAAAACAGAATCTTTTGTTCATGTTTCAATCGTCTTTTGTTTCTGTTCCGATCGCCTTTTGTTACTATTTCGACAAGTCACGGTATTATTTTATTATCACAGTAGATTTTATAATACACCGTTTTTACTATCTGTACCTACTTTACGTACCTTAGGATTTTGGAATAAGTTAGGAAATGGTATGAATTGAGAAAATAAGATGAATTTTAAGTCTGAATTTGGATTTAATCACATTATTATCTTACTCCTTTACTTTCACTTACTTGGATATTTGTAAAAATATTTAATTTCTTTGACAAAACATTTAAAAAATGTCATCAAAACTTCGCTTCGCTTTATCGTCCTTACCAAGCGATAACTTAAATATTTTCAATTTACTTTTTTACGCCAAATAATGAAATTGCTCCGTTGAAAAGAAACCTTTTAAAAAACTTTTATTTTCTTTAACAAAACACTAAAGAACATCAATCTTTTCATTTGATACTAATGAAATTTTTGTGGTCAAAGGACCTTAATAAGCGTAAATTGATTAAAATAAAGGCTTGTTTTCGTCTTCAACGGACCGCAGAATCTCGGTTAGTTTAATTAATTAAATTGAGCTTAAAGCAGGTAACTTCACCGCAGACAAGAAACTTATTTATTCGATCTATAAACAGAAACATTATAATGCAAAAAGATAAACTAGTGTTTAGAAAAAAAGGATATATTACAAGCTCAAGCGAGGCTTTTTAATTGGTACCTATAAATATAGATAGATAGATAACTTTATTTGTACAACACAAAAATAAACAGAACACGATATACACAAAGTAAAGTAATAGCTAGAAAGTAACAGTTGCACAACTGCCGCCCAGTTGTGCAACTGTTACTTTCTTATTTTCGTCTTATCGTTGAAAGCGATTTCTTCTAGGCAACCTTTGGATTATAGTGCCAATAAAATATCAAACTTTAATTATTCCAATACATTAAATACTGCTAATTATACAAAAAATAATACAAAAGACGCCAAAAAAAAACCTTGGGATGGAATAAAATAATTCAGATTTTATGGTAGGATGTGAATATATGTACTCTTTTTAAAGTCACATAGATCCTTATAATATTAAAAACTTACATGTGGATCACCTAAAAAATACGAACTATAGGAATTAGGTACCTGCCTGCTCTACAGACAATCAATTATTTAATCTCTTTCACGCTTACGCAGTTCGCTAAATTGAAAATCTTAAGCAACCTCAAAATGGTTGATTAATAATAATATTTGACTTGACATTTAATCTAAATTATTTATGTAGCGGCAGTAACTTTAATCTGGGAAGTCCCAGGCACTACATCGCTACTCTAAATAATAATAATAAATAATAAATAAATATTTCAGGACATATTACACATCGCCCCAAGCTAAGCAACTTAATGCTTGTGTTATGGGTGCCAGATAACGGATAAACTACTTATATACTTTTTTTTTTTTAATTATATATATCGGCGCAATTATGATTATTGACCTAAACTTTGACTGGTAAAACTAACTTTCATCTAGAATTCATGAAATTATTGATTATTCAAAACAATATTGTTGTTTTGCAATAACATGTTTTCATTTCGTTGTAATAATTCTTGAAACTAACGGTTTATTTAAACTACAATAATAAACAGTTAAGAATTTAATTGATAGATCGATTTACATTGAATTTAACTATTAAAAACAAGATTCTAGTGTTTGAAAAACATTCAATTGACTTAAACACAAAATCACTATAAATACAGCCGCAAAACAGTAGGAAAGCCATTCCAGCGCCAGACTTCAGACCGAGCGGACCTCCCTACAACCTGCGGTTTCTACTCAGCACCATCGAAGCTACTATTTGAAGACGAAGCTCCTAATCGAAGATTGGTCTACCTGATGACGTCGGCTTCACTGACGTCATTAATATTTCTAACTAAAAACCACTTACAAAAACTACTAACCGAAGAGTCGTCAAGTGGACGATGAGATTGGTGACGTCAGCTTTGCTGATGTCACCGATATTCTTTAAGTCCATGGAACACCTCCTCCGTCATCAGAAGTGGGATCGGAACGGAATCCGATCCTAAACCACTTCCTCATCAGCTCGTATACCACCTGATATCAACCAACAAACTCTGTAACCACTGGGGCATCTGTTGCATCCAAGGTAACCATGCTGCTGCTCCCGCCTGGGTTCTGCTTCATAACCTATGGCACCAATAACTTCCAGCATCACCATCGGCATCGGTAGTTGATCTATTTATGGATGGGCTTTGAAAGTGGTACAGGAAATGTTAAACCATTGTTGTTTCACCAGCTGAATTTAATAATAAGAACGTCAAGCTACAATCATCCAATCCTGATCCACATTGACCATTTCATCTGTTACAGGTAGAAAGCTCCGATTCTTCTTACTTAGAGGGTCTTATATTAACACTTTCATCATCATCGATTGTGTCACTTCAGTCAACCAGCTCCTACCGGAAGTAAGCTCGCAGAAGGAGGTCGACCCGGTATGCGCCACGTTCTCGCAGTGACGATTAATTAGTTTTGCCCAACAATTCGCCGAGAATTATGAGTTTCAGCCGAGTTACATCAGCAGTAATCACAACTTGAGAAGCGAAGGTTGTTCTTCGTTGATTAGGTGTAGGATAACGCACTTCAATGTGAATGCTTCACTAACCTCGAATCCAGACTTTACTCGTTTTAGAGAGGCCTCCACCGTCGTGTGTGTGAGACTTCCACAGCAAACCGTGGGACAAGGTGATGAAAATGTTCCAAGATTCACGATATCTATGTTGATATTGAAAACTACCCGCAAATGTTAATATGCCTGTCGCAGAGTTAGAAGCGCCATCTGTTATCGTGCATGGAAACTTCGTAAATTCAGTGTTGCTGATGTACGAAATAATATTGTCGTTTCGATACTTGGGTTTGATTTAAACAAAGGGCAATCTTGTGTTAAAAAACAAGTTAGCAACAGCTTCACTTTTTGTTCGACCACAGGCAGAACTGTTCACGTTCCGCTTCCACTGTATTTTTGAGATTTAAATCTAATTAAATCACGCGGATCCTTTGAGATTTTGTGAATCAGATTATTGATTAGACAAAATTAAATATCGAGAAGACTAACTGCGTCCTTATTTTGCTTCTAAATAATAAGTGACGTGGAGTCAGGTTCTGAGTCATATGCCAACACTCACCCCACTGCGTCATGCCAATGAAGTTGACAGAAATAACTAAGCAATGTCCACTCTACGGAACAATGGGTAAAGAGTTGTTAAGGCACGTCACAAACAACTTTGGAATGAAGGTTAAATGAAAGTTTAAACCTCTTTTTCGTTAAAATTGTTGTTTATTCATTTCACCCGCTTCACATACGATTTGTGAGTAAAAATTCCTGTCATCTACTAAATGATTCTTATGCAAACAACTTTCTTCGGTCGTTTTGTCCCAGTATAGTTAAATGACTAGTTATCACGGGTTTTAAATCTGCGATTCTTGACAGCTGCTAGGGTGCTTAATAGCGATCGTTCGTTTCATCTGTTCACAGAGCTACCGTAGATAAATTTCATTTTATAGACGCCACGCCGGTACACTGATAGTGAATGGTGTACTCCAACGTTCCTATCTATTATTCTACTTTTGTTTTCTTAACATGGACCCAATCTTACTTTGATACTTAGGGGTCATAAAACTTGAGTTCTGTTTACCAGCGATGTCTTCATAGAACGAATATTATGGTGAAATGAGATGTTGAGGTATCGATTATGTCGACTGTCTATAGTCACTGTATTTTGCCATGACCTTAACATTCAAAAGAAAACAAGGTTCTGTTCAAATCCAATTAGTACATAGACTTGATTTAGAAGAATTTAGTTATTTGTGGTGATACCTAAGACATTAAGATGAAGTGATGTGGTCATGTCAATGTACCTGTCGCTGTATGTAGGTCACGCCTTTTTAGACAGTGTAGCATTCGGCTTGGTTTGCAAGTAAGGCTTTGCTTAATTGTCTACAACTTTCATCGTTTGTTTATCAAGTTGCGCGACCATAGCTATGCCATTACCCGCAGAAGGGAATAATGTCATCATCACTTCATCACCATCATCCTCCTAGTGGATTTCGACTTCGGTGACTGGTATTTGTTAGAAAATAAAAATAAAAAAAACCCTTGTGGTTCGAATGTTCCGTCCTTAGGTAACTTTTGTAACTTATTTTGTTTACAAAGGTTCATCCGCAGCAAGCACACGTCAGAACTCCGTTTACATAGTTGTAATCAATGGCAGAAGGTGGCTTACTCTTCAGCTGATCACGCTTGTCGTCTAAAGCACACCTTTGCGCGTCCTCAAACTTAGACATCTGAGTCTGCACTCACCGCCTCCATTCCGGACGCCTTGAAGCAAATGACTCCCAAGCACAAGGGTCTATGTCGTAATTCTTTATTTGTCTTTTCTGAACATCTTTATAGCGAAGGAACTGGCCACTGCGCTTCCGCTTACCATGTTCAAGCTCAGAAAATATTATGCGGAATAGTGGTAATATTGGGCGAGTCATGTAGGCATGGTGCTCGATTTCCTTCTAGTGAATTCATCTGTGACGTCATCGATTGGATCCGCTATGCCCTTTATCTACGGTAATCTCACCTTATTGGGTTGAGAAAGTTTTGGGTACCTACTTAGTAAAAAAAAAACCGTTAATTATAGAAGCAGTCCAAGGTCGTTGAATTTGCTCGTGCCTTCATACAGCTGCGCTGACCGAGAGTATTCTAAATTTCATCGAACAATCTCATCGCCACATTCAAATCTGAGAATAGATATCCTCGTGAGTCATGATAATGTAAAGATATTTAGAAAAGACGTCAGTTACTCATCTACGAATATTGCTGAGTATTTTCCACACGACTAGGTTTTATAAAAAATAAAAATATGCACCAAGGACAGCTTGGATAATAAGGATGAACTCGAGACCATAAAAAACATGCGTCATCAGTTCGAATAAAGCATACCCACTTAAATACGAATTCTACAATATCTAAACGCTAAAGGTATTTATTTCAGAGCAAGTCATCTACACCTAGGTATCATATTACCACAGAAGAACCCCTTATGGTTTAAACCTACAGAAACTAAAAAGACTCTAAAAGTCACTATTACTTGCAGAAAATTTGAAACCAGCACACATTCAATGTACTTTTTAGAAGGCAACGTTCACTAATTTCAAATTGAATTACAGAAACCTCAAAATTGCATAATATCAGGAATAAGCCGAGCGAATGCGCAGACTGAAAAACTTCATCCATCTCACTGTATCAGCCTTTCCTTGTTTAATCTGGGACGTAGGTCTCCATCATCTTTTTCCACTACCAACCGTCTTGAACCTTTGACGTTCAATCATAGCCGTATGCAGTCTTTTAGTATCTTCTTTTTATCTAGAAATAAAAATAAAAAAAAAAGGGCATCGCCAAAATTTATGACCGCGGCGAGATTTGAACTCATTACCTCCTGCTTACAGTGTGGGTGTAATAACCACTGCGCTACGCGGCCAAGTAACGCTACAGACCGAAATTCAGGATATCTAATTATCTTGCTTGTTATACAAATCTAGGTTTGTTAGAGTCTTTTAAAGTCATTGGTGGTCTATCCCAATAATGTGCTCGTGGAGCTACTTAAGCAGTCTTAGCGTCCACCTTTCGTAGCTCATTGTGCAATATCTACTTACGCTTAACAATCACGTTAACTATGTCCCTAACTGTGATCTTTGATCTGAAGTATTCTTCTTACTTGAAAATCTCGAGCATAGCTTTTTCTATACGAAATCAAGATGTGGCATATCACACTTGATGTAATGTACTACAACTTGCAATACGTATAGTTGCACAGTTCATCAAATCACTGGCAGTTTCACGACTACTAACTTCGTTTTGCGTTTCGTTTTACTTTATAATGATTAAGAACTATACGAAATCAAGCTGTGGCATAACACACTTGATGTAATGAACTACAACTTGCAATACTTATAGTTGCACAGTTCATCGAATCACTGGCATTTCCCCGACCACTAACATTGTTTTGCTCCACAATTTGGTAATTAGGAAACCGTATCGGCAGATGTTAGACAAACTCCACAACTCCAAGAATCTACGAGGAACTACTTAAATTTTTCAGACTCTTCAAGCATCTGCGACAACCCAATAGAACTGTTCAGACTCAGTGAGTATGAACAACAACTTTTCAAACTCAGTACTAAAACTTTAGACTCGCCGAGAACCTGCATAAATCTTCGAGAACCTGCATAAATCTTCGAGAACCTGCATAAATCTTCGAGAACCTAAAAAAATCTTCGAGAACCTACAAAAATCTTCGAGAATCTAATAAACATTTCTTTCAGAACCTATGAAACCCTTCGAAGACCCAATAACAATTTTTGCTAAAAATAACCTTCCAAAACAACAACTTTTCTTACCAGGCTGGTGCAGAGCGCGCACCGCCTGTCAGAATGGCCGTATCGGCGCAATTATGATTATTGACCTAAACTTTGACTGGTAAAACTAACTTTCATCTAGAATTCATGAAATTATTGATTATTCAAAACAATATTGTTGTTTTGCAATAACATGTTTTCATTTCGTTGTAATAATTCTTGAAACTAACGGTTTATTTAAACTACAATAATAAACAGTTAAGAATTTAATTGATAGATCGATTTACATTGAATTTAACTATTAAAAACAAGATTCTAGTGTTTGAAAAACATTCAATTGACTTAAACACAAAATCACTATAAATACAGCCGCAAAACAGTAGGAAAGCCATTCCAGCGCCAGACTTCAGACCGAGCGGACCTCCCTACAACCTGCGGTTTCTACTCAGCACCATCGAAGCTACTATTTGAAGACGAAGCTCCTAATCGAAGATTGGTCTACCTGATGACGTCGGCTTCACTGACGTCATTAATATTTCTAACTAAAAACCACTTACAAAAACTACTAACCGAAGAGTCGTCAAGTGGACGATGAGATTGGTGACGTCAGCTTTGCTGATGTCACCGATATTCTTTAAGTCCATGGAACACCTCCTCCGTCATATACATATTATACATATAGGAAACACCCAGAACCAGAAACAAGAATTTATGGTCAGCATAAATACTTGTTCCCGGCGGGAATCGAACCCGCAACCTTCTGCGTCGCAGTCGGGTGTTCGCCCGACGCGCCACAGAGGTCGTCAAAATAATGTAAGTGATGAAACCCGTGACTCCAGACGAATAGAATAATGTCCTAAGACACTTGAATTATATGGCTTGCCCAGCACCTATAATACCCTCTCAACTTAGTCGACCATGTCCAGAGGAAATTTTTCAATGCGTCTGAAGCCACGGGTTTCATCATGATGTTTTCCTTGTCATTACGAATAATGTTAATTAGTGGAAGTAATGGATCTGAACCCACGACCTTTAAAATGAAAGTTGAGGTATCTACCACTACGCCAACACCGCTATAAATAGTTAAATAGTTACTACTAGAATTAATAAACTTTGAGTCTTAGTAAATCTTTTTGTAGTTTTTCCGGAACTATATTTGAGTAAAAAGCAGTTCCAATTTTTTTTTTTTATTAATCTCCCTATTTTTCGCTTCAGTGAACTATTCTCTACACAAATAATTTTTTGTCTTGACTGACGGATCAACTCAAAACCTAACCCGCTTATCGCAGAGACTTGGAGAGGTTGTTCTTTGTATATAATAATAATAAATAATAAATCATTTATTTCAGATTTTATGATTTAAAATGAAATGGATCGATCGAAAAAAAAGTCTCATTATGAAATCTCTCAATCTACAAGAGCTACGAGGCTGAAACTTCACTGGTTTTCTTTTAGGAAGTAGCTAAGAAATATTTTTAAACTTTTTAAGGTATAAAGGGCTGCGCGGCGATCGCCGTATTCTTATGCAGCGCGTCTTGACTGCGTTTGCGTCATAACTATAGATTTCGTTTTGCCGTAATTTCTTAAGACGCACACGTCACGCAAACCTAAACGTCACGCGCTCGTCGTATTACCCTAACAGAACGAGAGCTACGCGTCTTTTGAATCGCACAAAAACGGTATTTTTGACGTGACATAAATGTCAAATTAATTGTCACCTAGGAAGATTACTCAAAATGTTCGTACGGTAACAGCTTGTTTCATGCGTAGGTGAAGAAGTCGTGCAGTTAAAGTAACGGTTACGCGTAGCTTTATTTTACGACAATACGAACGATTGCGTGCACGTTGCGTATGCGTCAACTGAACGTGCACTCGACTAATGCGTCATAGAATTACGGCGATCGGGTCGTTGTCAAAGTTGGTAAGTATTATTATTTATTCTGTGTTTGTAGGTATAACTTTTAAAGAGACACTAACGCCTCAAGTTGGTCGATTAAAAGTTTTCAGTCTAGAGTAATCAAGGCTGCCTCTCACAATCAAGGAATCATATCAGACAGTTGTAGTAATAAGTGAGATGGTGTTGAAAGGATGATTAAATAGAATTCCAAGTTACTTCTCTACTTTGAACTACGTTTGTTTGTATTACAGCCACTGTTGTATAAAAAAAAATGGTTGTCTGTAAAGTCTGTTTCCGGACGATAATTTTACGTGATAACGTCATAAGAAAACATTGATGGTAACCATGGCAACGATAAAACGTTGCTATAGTTACCTTGTCAATAACATGAGGCGTTCCAGTAGCTACGCGTGACGTCACACTTTTTTGAGATTGTAGGTGTTCACCAATTTATAAAACGTTATCACGTCAAAACGTAGTAAATAAATATCCCGTTTTAAATTAATATATGACCAAGTAAGCATAAAATTCTTTATTATAGACTAGCGACCAGCCCCGGCTTCGCACGGTTATATTATGGATGTATTATACATATAAACCTTCCTCTTGAAGCACTCTACCTATTAAAAAAACCGCATCAAAATCCGTTGTGTAGTTTTAAAGATTTAAGCATACAAAGGGACATACGGACGGACGACGAAAAGTGACTTTATTTTATACTATGTAGTGATTACATCAGTAGGTAGATGTAAAAGTATATAAATATGGTAACAATTGTTTCGTGTTTTCAACCAAAAAAAAAGCAATAATGGCTCTTGGTACGTTGGCTGCTCAGTAGAGTTCGCAAATAACTATTATTGAAATGTTTGCATTCTAATAATTTTTGTTTGATTAATTGATAAATTAGAAGACTTTAAACTTCACCTAAAGCAGGTGTTTAGAATCTTGCTCGTGTTGAAAACATTCTTATAACACCTGCTTTGGAGCTCTACGGTGGGTTTGCAATTATGCAGCCGACCGTACAGCCAGGTAAACTAAGGTAATCCACGTAAAATAATAAAAAAGGTTTTATAAAAAACGTTAAAAAAGGTTTATATTTTTAAACTACCAACTCTCGCTGATCGTTTACGATCGTGCGGGTTAAGCGACACCTGGCGCGGTTATTACTTCGATGGGTGTCCAATTAGTAGTATGGCAAAAATGTGTTTTTCGTGAGCCCCTCCGTGCTTCGGAAGGCACGTTAAGCCGTTGTTGATTATGGTTGCAACCTCTAGTAGCAGTCGTTAGGTAAATAAAATAAATAAATAAATATTGCAGGACATTCCACACATCGCCATCTAGCCCCAAGCTAAGTAACTTGACTTGTGTTATGGGTGCTAGACAATGGATATACACTACTTATATACTTTTCTTTTGTAAATATATACTTATAATACATAGAAACAACCAGACCACAGACAAATATCTAAGCATAAATACTTGTCTGAGGCGGGAATCGAACCCGCAACCCTTTGTTTGGCAATCCGGCATGGTGACCATTGTGCCAACTGGGTGGTCAAGTTAGAGGCCTTAAGGCGATCTGAAAACTTTAACAATAGTTGAGCCACACCACTATACGAGAAGAAGGAGATAGGATAAGGTGGGAAGTTTCAAATGCAAGTCTATTTAACGTAAAAAAAAAAAGTAAAGTAAAAGTTGGTGCAAATTTTTGTAACATACTTTCTGAACTATCATAATTTAACTTTCGTCATTTACCTTTCATAATATCATCCAGGTGATAATATTAGGAAAATCCCAAAGCCAAAACCTAAGGAATTTTCCAAATACAACGTTGATCGCAAAAATAACTGACATGATAACAAAATAATTGAATTCACGAAACAAAACGTGTTTGTTTCAGCCAAACACCGTCATGAGACAACAATGGAGAATTAATTAGTTGAGCCCTATACAAAATATTTACATAATAAAATATAATTTACATCTAATCTGAAACAGTTTCCTAAATTTAGCGTGGAAATCAGAATGGCCTAATTCAAAAGTATAGAACATTTAGGAAAATGGCCATAAATACTCAAGTATCTGATTATTTTTTGTAAATCTAACAAATTCTTTTATTTTGGAATTTTGTTTTTTTTTTAACATTCTTCGCTATTTCTTTTCTAAAGGTGGTCGCAGATAGATCAGAGCTGAACGAATCGAATTTTTGCCGTCCACGGGAAAAGGTACCTTATTGCAATAGAGATAAAGTACCTACATTTATATTTCCGATGACGTCATCAGAGTCGACCGCATCGTCAGAGGCGGCCGGCTCTGAAATATAAATGTATCTTATATCTATTAATATACGGTACTTTTTCTCCGATCAATCTGCGTTGGAAGAGTCGGAAGAGTGTCGTAGCAGATACTACGCCGTCGTAGCTACTCGTAGCACATGAGTAGAGAAGACATGTGCTCGTAGCACGGCCCGTAGCACATTGTGGCACGAGATCTCGTTGCGCGTCAAAGTTTATTTGTTCAGTTGGAATAACAAATCATCACATTGAATCATCTTAAAAACTAAGTTAGAAAATGTATCTTATACTAAATAATCTGTATGAATACTTGTATAATAATAGGAAACAGTTGTATGTTTGTAACGCCTCATTTTGCATCATTTTGCGGGAAGTTAACTACTGTATGGCCAAACTTGAGCGAAGTTAGATACAAAACTGGCGAATACGAAGACGTGTGGATCCATTGAACAATGGCAAACTAATTTGATTTATGAAATTAATCTTAAGGGAAGGAAGGGTAAGGCAGTGTTATGAATTTTGAATAACAATGACAATAGTAGTATTAAAATAATAGAAAATTCTATTAGATAAATAACCACCGTCATCATCGTAAAGTTGCCTGGAAGAGACCACTTTTGAGAGTAAGGGCGCGTTCACATATACGTACGTTTTTACAGGATCCTTTTTAACGGATCCGTCGCTACTGGAGATAGTATTCACACAGCATATAAAGGATCCTTTTTAACGGATCCGTCGCTACTATCCGATATGGATCCGATAAACGGATCAGTATATCTACTAGATCCGAAATACTGTATTATGTGTGAACTGGCTCATACAACTACATACGCTAATAACTTATACGTTTAAACGAACCTGTAAAACGGATTGCTGCTTATTTTGTCGGATCGGTATTTTCTACTGGATCCGGAATACTGTATTATGTGTGAACTCGCTCATACAACTACATACGCTAATAACACCCACGTTTTAACGGACCTGTAAAACGGACGTTATATGTGAACGCACCCTAAGTCAATAATCAGGTTTAAGTTTTCTAATAATAGAAAATAAGTACTTATCTATCTTCTACCAGGAGTTGAACTTAATTTTTTGTTTTAACGTCTAGTCAATTCATGGAACACCTGCATTCACACAAAAGTGTCATGGTAATATTGTGTGATGTCATGCGTCCCGTTCCCGATGATAGACGTCATGCGTCATGTTCCGGTCACATGACGCGTCCGCTCCCGTTAGGAAACAAGAGTATTTAATAATAATATTGCTCATCTGGGTTTGTGTTATGGTGACGAGTGATGAATAGAAGAATTTTATAAAGAAAAAAAATATAAATAAAAAAAAAACAAAAAACAAAAAAAAAAAGCAAAAAAAAACAAATATTAAAAAAATTATATCGTTCGTAAACCGACTTTACAGACAACCATTTTTTTACAGTCTTGCTATGGGAAAGATGTTATATTAACTTCTGGTAGTCGACAAAAAGTTATTGATTTTGACATTTATTGTTTTTTTTGTGTGTGTATAACAAAGCGTTTTATCTTTAGTAAAACATAATATCGTACATGGTACATGGGTAGGGTTCCATATATTAAAATAAAAACCCGAAACTTTATAAAAATACTCGATTTTCCGTCTTTTGTAGTTTTTATAGTACGAGTGACGCTGTAGCATATTAAAATTATATAAGACTACCTTTTTCATTTTATTTATTCAGCTAGTATATTATTTATGCCATACGATAAATAAAATAAATTCAAAAATAAATATAGCACACATCGCTTTCTGACTTAGAGCTAAGAAACTAGGCTTTTTCTTTTTCTTCAGTTATGGCTTCGCACGGTTTGTGCATATAGCCAGTATCAAGTAATATTTTGCATCAAGTGTGGTGGCTAAACAGATGGAATACATAAATCCTTTTTTGTAAATCCTTATTTTAACTAGTATTATAAATCCGAAACATTTTTGTTTGTTTATTCTCTCTTCACAAACGACTCGACCGATTTTGGATGAAAAATCAGCATAAAGGTAGTTTCACTTTACATGTTTCTACTTAGATTCGATAATTAATATACCTCTGCTTACCTTATACAAATATGCATTTTATACATTCAATTTACGTGTATAGAAATAAGTGGTCATTTTTACCCGACTGCGCAACGCAAAAGAGTGGTAATGTGTTCATCAGTCTATGTATGTAAGTTTGAACCTATGTGGCTCTCTAGAGCCAAAACGCGTGGGTCGATTTGATGATTCTTACATTAATCGATTCGTCTTAACCTTGCGAGTGTCACTAAAGACATTTCAATAATAATAATAATAATCTAGTAAGGCCTCTCCATCCTTCAAGCCACTCACGTTCCTGTTGCCCCCTTGCTGTAATTTACTCGGCTAATTAGGGTGGCCCAGTTTGAGAGTTGGCGAGTCTCCGCCTGCCACTTTTACATGTTTGTTGAACATTGTTACGGCAGGTGCCATAGTACCCATAGTTCCCCAGTATCCAGTCCACTGCCATCCCATCACAATAGCCCAAGTAGTAGTTTTCTCCTGTAGTTTATCAATAGTTCTATTCAAACCAGAGGTTGTCCTTGGCTGCATTTTATGGTGCAGACAGGGATAATCGCCGGTTTGATGTCCACATCACACTTTGCCATTAAACTTGTTATTGTAAAGGGCCTCTACGTGTTGGCTTCGGCCCCATGCATGCCTTCCAAAGGTCCGGGACTCCATAGTCCCGTGATATGGGACATATAACAAACAAATAATAATAATAAAAAATGGCGAGTACAAGGCGCCATATTGTCAAAATTTAAAAAAAAAAGTTGACCAACTATATCAAGTGGGGTATCGTTAAATAGGTATTTCAAAATCAGTTTTAGGTTTATTTTATCATTTTCCATTTAAAATGACCATTTAGGATCTATAACCATTTAAAGTTGGCTAACTAACAACCACTTTTAATTTAATTATCAGCACATGTCGCTTGAAACATAGGATCACCTAGTTCAGGCATAGATTTCATCAAAATTTTGTACCTATAAGTTTAATATTGTACTGTATTTTTGAATAAATATATATATTATCTATTATATTATATATTATATTATATATTATATTTATATTATCTTATTTTATTTAGTTTAGAGGGTGGAGAAGAACATAGAATACTTTGATCCCGAAATTCGAGCGGGATCGGGACTTACGCGGTTTTTGTTTAGTTTCTCCACTGTGACTGAATTCCTAAAACAGCCCACCTTTTATACAGCCTACCTGATTTTTTATAAAGGGCCGGTTTATAAATCCGCCATATTTGTATGTCAAATGTCAGCTGTCAAACGGAATTGATGTCACCTAAAGAGATTTACCTGTAGGTATTGGAATTTTCTTTCGGACTCTTACCCTTGTCACTGTGGCAACAATTCTATACGCGGACAAATAAATAAAGGTGAATTTTTTCTAGAATTATTATCGACGTCCTTGATTTTCGACTCACCTTTCGTCAAGCGATGTTTCTATCGATGCGGAAAAAGAGAATTAAGAGAAAAAGGAAATTAATTTCTTATGTTTTTGCTGTTTAAATAATATACATTTTTATCACAGTTGCTCATAAAGTGGATCTTATTAAACCGCTTTTAGGCTCATAATGCAATGTGTTGTTGTTGTTATACACGCGTGCGATAAAAAAAAATCCAACTAGTGCTAAAATAATATGTTATCCCGATAAGTTAAATACGTATCTTACTGCTAATTACATGTTAGGCAGATGAAACATTCTTTTTTAAACGCCCTCGCGTACCGCTCGCGCGTGTTAAACTGCCTCTATGCAAAGATCAATTTTCCACACTTGTATCGCAATGTACCTACTAATATATAAAATTCTAGTGTCGCGTTGTTAGTTGCCAATCTCCATATGTCTCCATATGAATATTTTTAGTAAAAATTTAATGTGTTAATAGATAGCTTAAAACTATGTTATTAGCACTTCCATGACACTACACTTTAGTCTTAGTATGTCCGCGTGGAATTTGTCCGCTGAAGCGACGGAACACCGAGTCCTTCTCTGGCCATTTCAGACCCTAGACTACAGTGGCTAGAGTAGGTAGACCTTTGAATTGAAAGACGGAACGAAAGCCTCAGCACCGCAATGGACCTAACCTAACCTAACCCTCTACCGAGTCACATTTTGGATCAGGACAGAAATTATCCGATAGAATGGGCTATTGAAATAACCATACAACCTCCTAGGTCTACTTCATCAAATGAATGAATGGCAAAAGATAGAGTTACAAAAAATAGGTTATTCAAGAAATGACCCATTTGGCACAATGGTCACCACACCAGACTGCCAAACACAAGGTTGCGGGTTCGATTTCCCCCTCAGGCAAGTATTTATGCTTAGATATTTTTATGTGGTCTGGTTGTTTCTATGTATAAGTATATATTTAAAAAATAAAAGTAAGTATATAAGTAATATATCTGTTGTATACTTAGTTTGTGGCAAGAACTGCAAAAATGTGGCAGCATTTGTAGCGAGCTTATGACAAGACAGTTTATGCCTAAAAAAACACGACCTCCTTATTTAGTTAAAATAAGTTTAAGATTAAAATATGATAGCTATTATAAAAGTTTGATAAATTAATCAAAGAACATTTCAAAGTTTAACATAAAAGTACTTACTATTATTAATATTACTTATTTGAAGAGGTTATCTAGTGCAGTGAATGTGCAAATTAATTTTAGCCTTGTTTAATTAAGATTAACCTTACTTTTTAGCTAATAACTGTAAAATCTGTAAGTGAGAAATAAATTACCCCTATTTTCCCACCCTTAGGGTAGGCTATTTTTTCCAAATTTGAAACTATTTCAAACTATTTGACCAAAAGAGAGATGGAAATTATCAAATTGAAAGTCATTGTTTTAGAGCCAATGACCCTTTGTGTCAACTCGTAAACTGCTTCGATTATAGCTAGATCGGATTCAATTTTGTATGACATGCACTTAACGCCGCGTTCAAGCTTGTAGATATTTCAATTCTCAAGTACAAAGGCGGTTCAATCATGGTGATAAAGGTTCTTCATCTATTCAATTTGATGTTATAATTGCAGGAATGATTTAGATTTTACGATGGATATAGAATGTAGAACTCAATACTCAAGAGTAACAAAATATTGTTGATAAAAAAACCACTTATCATTTATTACTTATCACAGTTTTTAACACAAGTTAACACAAGTCTAGTTACTTAACTTGGGGCTAGATGGCAATGTGTGGAATGTTCGGCAATATTTTTTATTTTTTTATTTAATTAAAAATCAAAAAGTTAAAAGCTACAGCTCAAAAGACTTTAATTTTTTTTTCAAAAAAAAAAGTGTTGTAAAAAATAATCTCACGAAAATGACAAAAAAGCTAAACTGATAAATTTTAATTACTTTATTTCAAACAAGTTCACACAATATTTTGTTAGTAAAAACAGTTAAAACTTTAAATTAACAACTTTCTTTGTGTAAAATTATGATCCAAAGTTGAACCTATCTTTTACAGGACTTTCTCAATGTGCAGGGTATAACACAGCTATAATGGAAAGAAAATAAAAGAACCAGCTTCTTAAAAATATCAAGACAAAACATCGGAACGGTTCTACGATACTATATAAAGTCCGAACTATTGCGCCATAAGCCGCTATTAAACCTACAACCCCATACAAGAGGCTTAAATTTCAACTGGAGAAACAGGTAAAGCGGACTTTAGACTATGAACCGTAAGAAAGCCGCCTAAATCTCGCTTTAGTGCGCACTATCGACCTACATTTGTGAACACATTTACTACAACCAGTACCTACTTTCTAGTACTTCTTTGAGCATCACTTGCTCAGTTCAGTATCAACCGATTTAATTCAGAGTTAGTTGACAATGTAGAGAATAAAACAAATTGTCGTATAGAGTGTGCTAATAACATTAAAATTTCTATTAATCTTAATCTTATTACATTACTTAAATTGGTGATTTAATGTGAATAAATGTTTCATTGAAACTCTGTCTAAATTAGAAGAGGTTAAAGAAATTATTATTTTATCTACCAAAATTTGGGCCCACTTCACCTCTTTTTTGAAATTCTTATGAACTTTACTTACAGTGGAAATGTTGGGAGGGGTTTGTTAAGACATTAATAAATAATCTACCACATTTGTCTATTGCAGATCTATAGGGGAGGTTTTTGCCCCTGCAGTGGGATGGAATGGGCTAAAAATATAATTATAGATATCAGCACACAGCAATTAAATTTTATTTATGTAGGTACTCAATGTATATACTTAGATGAACATTTATTTACCTATACATAGATATGGATACAATTTTTATTCAGTTTCTTTTCATAAAAATCTTTGAGGATGATTAGGTATATGGAAATAACTTATAATGATAACAAAGTTTAAAAAGCGAGCAGGTTGGTATGTCTTATTAATGTGATTGTACGTAATGCTTGCAATTTAATTTCAGAAAGAAAATAACGTTAGATACTAAACACAAGATCAAAGTGAAAGGAACTGTTATTGAAAGCATCTATCACACACGTTTATAGCAATTTCCATTACTTCCTTCGAAAATAAACACACCATACGTACCTTCTTGCCTTTGACGTCATACTATTACGATCTTTTCGTGAAAAAAGTACCTACTATCTAATGCTTGGAAAACTATCTTTCACTCAACATGTCATTTATGAGAAATAATGTTACCCCTTCTCACAACGTATAACATGACTTCGGTGAAAGGTTCATACCAATTCTTGTTAGTTCTGGGTTTTGCTTTTCATAAGTACCTATCTATTCATAAACTAAGAGTGCCTTAAAATTGTATAGCGTTTGTAGCAATTCTGAAGGCAAAAAATTATATACTTAGATAAAAGGGCACTGTTGACCTAGTAGATGGTAGTCCAGTGACTTTTTCCGCCGGAAGGTCGTAGATTTACGAAGTCGGATAAGTAATTTGAAAAAAGAAATGGTATCTGAAAAGTACTCGAGTAATCCTATCGGAACCCACTCAATAAATTGCCCAAATCCGATACTAACTTACTGAAAAACGGATGAATAAAAAATCTGGACGCAGGAGCTGGACATGAATTGACCAAAGCAACTAACGAGCCACTTACAAAGATTTATAGAGATAGGCGGGCGTTAGCAAAAAACGGCTAAACCGTCTGTTCGTACCGACGTAATGGGGGTTCCGTAATACGACTCAGAAAAACATGAGTGCTTAGATCGCATGCAGTTTGCTATAGCACTTTGTTAATAGTTGGGGTTGGAAGAGCATTACTCAGGAAAACTAGTCGAGGCATAGTGGCTCATTTGTACGGAATAGAGGGTTAATGAAGGGGAAACGCACTCGTGTGGTCGCTCAAAGTGAGGACGAAATGTCGCCAGTACTTGCCAGAATAAACGGCTCACAACTCCGCCCGTAAGTAACTGGTGCGTTTACGAAAATAAGGAATTTACCTTCTGTCAGTTACACTACGTGATTTCCGAGAAGGGAACAACTTTATTTCTACTGACGTTGATAAAGATGGCGGAAGTAGTGTTGCGCATATTTTGTTTTTATATTAGTGACGCACAATTCAGTAGGTTCCTTGAGTAACTGCGGGGTGCGGGAGGGGTGACTTATGACATTGGACAGACTTTTGAACGAAGTTTTGTACCAATTGACGTAATGTCAAACCCACCCTCCCGCACCTTATAGTTACCTAAGGAAACTACTAAGTTTTATACGTGCTAGCACTACTACTGTAATTGGAATTTGTGTATAGTCTATCTCAAAAGCAGTGAGAAATTCGTTTATTGACCGAAGGTAAAATTGTTACACCCAAATAAAAGAAATCATCGGTCACCGTACATTTTATTATCGGTGTCTTGCTGGTTTAAGCAACATTTTGACATTTAACTATTGAATTTATTTAATTCAGACTTTTATATCCACAGTATTGTTAGTATGACTTATAAATTAGTAGTTAGTAAATAACATACAAAACAGGACAGTAAATGAATAGGCCTTATATTTATTATTAAATAGTGCGACTCTAGACCGCATGTGTACTGAAATCCAGTGTTACCAGTGTCACACTTTCGGGCAATCCAAGCGCTGCACTTTTTCTTTTTTTTTTGTGTGGGAACTGCCCTGGACGCGGCGCATGAGACTACTCTTTTACACTATTAAAAATTTAAAATGTATTTCGGTGTAACACATACTTAATAAAATAAAATAATAATTATCTCATAAAAAAATCAGGATAAACAGAATAAATAATTCGTGTATTTCATAAAATTAGCACAATTATACCGTAATAATAATATACAATAATCACCTTCAGGGTTCCTGATAAATAAACTAACTCCAGAATACTGAAAGGCTACTTATCTTAAGTGGCGATTAAATTGACATTTAAGTGTCATGTTTAAATAGAAAAGGAGCGTCTAAAATATTAGGGGACTCATAAATTTTGAGTGGCGTTTGAATATTCGGGCATAAAGGTCCTCAAGCGTAGGGTCTATGCTGAAGGTGTAGGCTTCATTTGATCGGAATATACATCTGCTTTGAAATAGAGTATAGTGACAAAAATCAAGAAAAACTGAGGAAAATTTTCCGGTAGTTAAAATTAGTATACCGTAATAATATACAAGTATACCTAACCCTCAGGGTTCCTGATAAGTGAACTAACTCCCGAATACTGAAAGGCTACTTATCTTAAAGTAAAATTGTGAAATTCTTGTTATAACAAGATAGCATATAGAGTATACTCTAATGAGTCGTCTTTACATTAATCATAATTAAATACCAAATTGATGTGTGTGTTATTATTTTTGACATTAGATATAGGTAATTAATTGTAAGTGGCTACTAATTTAAATTTTAATTCTGATCTGACATTCTAATTTTATTTAATTATTTAGTTAAATTTTTTAATTTTAATAATGTTAATATTGACAAATTGTACAAACTGACATAATATTGGGCGTACACATAGTGATTTATTCTTTTCGTATTATTCATATTATTGTTAATTATTACGTATTTCAATTTATGATCAGTCTATTTTCGTCCATATATCAATTTATAAAATGACATTTTTCTGACATCTATAGCATTTTTTTTTTCGATATTGGTTTAATTATTAGATATTAATAGTGATACTTTGATTTATTAAAACCTAATATATATTTGCATGCTAAGTTAAGTGCTGGTGAAATATGTTGAACTATATTTTTATGTAACATCCTTATACCATATTTCGAGCAAATAAATGACATTCTCATTCATTCTCATTCTCTTAAGTGGCGATTAAATTGACATTGAAGTGTCATTTTTAAATAGAAAAGGAGCGTCTTAAATATTAGGTGACTCAGAAATTTTTAGTGGCGTTTGAATATTCGGGCATAAGAGTCCTCAAGCGTAGGGTCTATGCTGAAGGTGTAGGCTTAATTTGATCGGAATATGCATCTGCTTTGAAATAGAGTATAGTGGCTGTAATACAAATCGAATAGTGAATATTCATGACGAATATTGAATAATGGACTTGACATAGCTTACAAAGTTGGATACTATAAATATTCATTTTCCAATTATGAACTAACAATGGACGATATCTTTAGCATTTCACAAATAGAAGATGTTTTACCAATGTAACTTTAGTTACTAATTGTGAAACAGAGCTGAAAGTCTTTTGGGTAGTGGAAAGGTTCTAAGCAACTTATTCGTAATATGAATACCGGATTAATATTGACCTTTACGCCTAAACTAGGTGATTTAGGGCGGCATGCGATTGTTCTTAAATAAATTTAGCTAAAGGCGTTGAACTTTAGATTACCCTAAATATAAAAAATATATAAAAATCTATTTTAATAACCACAAGGTTAATTATTTAGTCAGTTTGACACTTTCGTGGTCTTTTGAGGTCAATCAGTTTATTTATTGTTGTGCAATAGATTAATCGACAACCTCAGTACAACGTCTGCAATTTAAATCTATGCTATTCAAGTCAGTCTGTAGCCTTTAGCATATTATTATAAGGTATACGCTTGTCCAACACCAACACCTGGTACTGTCACATGAGTAGGAATACGTCACATGAGTAGGAATACGTACTGTCTTAGCTTAGTCCAGATGAAAGAACTCGTCGATACGATCACAGCTAACGATATTTTCCTTTACCGTAAAAGCAATACTATAATAACGCAAAAAAAAATTCGTGGGTATAGAAAAGTAATTGATGTAGTACCTATTTGAACCAACAGCCTGCGGAATAAAAGTTAAGGTGATAAGCACTTAAAATAACAAAGCTAATATAAAACAACACTTTTCTTATATGTTAACACATACCTACTTATATGTGTACTAAATGCGCCCCGCGGTTTCACGGAATTGCAGGATCAAAAGAATCTTTCTCCATCCCCTAATCTACCAATAGGCGATTTTCAGCCAAATCTAAAGCTAAGGATACACGACGACACTGACACTCGACACAAACGTCGACACTAGTGTCGATAGCGTCCACACTGTAGCAATTTTTGATGTCGCGGCGGTGGACACACGTAGACACTCGATGTATACATCAAGTGTCAAGTGTCGTCGTGTATCCTTAGTTTTATATTAAGATAGGATTATGTATTATAAATACAAATAGAAGTAGGTAATGATAATTATTTGTGATTAGTCGCGTCACGTAGTTTGGGTCAGTGACTGGTCGAATCAGTATTTAATGTGCCTTAATATGATTGCACGTCGCGTCGTACAAATTTTAATCCCATTTCCATCAAATTATTTAACTGAAAACATGCAATTTTATTGAACTCATTCGAGAGAACGTTTCTACAGCAAAAATGTCGAACTCACTCCGTCGAATTTTCTCGAAGAAAGTAACCATTAAACAAATGAAATTACATTTCATTGAAGAAAGATTTTTAGATACCATGTTTTTAGACTGCAGTGAATACTCTTAAGTGATCAACTCATCGGTTCACCTATAGGTAGGTATGTATGCTTTAACAAAATGATAAAACTATGCTTTCAATATAATATAATCCCATACAAACTTATTCTTGTCAGATGCCTACGTCACACAAAGAACACACTCTCCAAGTTTTGAGGTCTCTTTGATGAGCAGTAATAATATAATTTATTTCAACAAACTTACGAGTAATTTAACAATTTTTTACCTGTGGTCCCCACACTAGGTCTAGCCTATATCGTGGGGGCCTTAGTCCAAGATAACATACATAGATTACTAATAATAATACGACGACGGTGAACCAGCCGGTAGTTATTGAATACATTATAGGTACATTTAGCTATACATATACAGGAAAAGTATTTTTGTAGTGCACAAATTTCGGTATGTTTTAAGCACATTAAAATAAAAAACACTGTTTTTTTTTATTTTGGAGCTAACTCAAAAACTCTCAGAGCTATAACCATTTAAGTGTTTCTAACAAAACGACGAAGTCCATGGACACAATACTAGCGCCAGCGAGTTTAATAGCGCGCTCTAAATGAAGGTAGGTACCTACGTGTCACTGTGTGTATCAATACTGAGATACCCAATAATTTATAAATTGCAGGAAGTTTTTCACATTAAGTTTTGGTTTTTTTTTATTTATTTTTTTGCGTAAATGTACTCCACTGCCGACATATATTCAGCAAGGAAAAAATGTGCACTACAAAAATACTTTTCCTGTATATATAATAAAAATAAAATGGGAAATTATTGACCCAGTGTTTTTATCCCTATTACAGCTATCTGAGTATTATTAGAAAGTTTTCGGTAGCTATATAGGACAAACTGAGTAGCCAATTTGAGAGTTTGTGTTTAGCTTGGCGTACTGTATAGGTTTACAAATCCAGGACTTTTTGGACGGAGTTATATATTTGCGGAAGCATGAACTGCGGCAGTCTTCGGGCAAAAGCCGTGTGAACAAAGTGAAGAGGAGCTTTGAATATTCGTTTAGTTAGAAGGTTTTGATACGTGGGAGCAACAAGGACTTGCCGGTGATGTTTTGAGAATGACCTGTTAATCAGTCAGGACAAAGCATTTTATATGTATAAATGATATTCTTTTAAAATTTTATGTAATACTTTTAATAAGACTTATTGCATACTATTGGTACTTAAATGGTTGTAACCTATTTTAAACCTACATACGATCTTTTGTACATTTTTTATGCAATTAAAATCCTTAACTTATCTTATCACTAAAAAAGGCCAAATAAGCACTAAAAAGTTCTTATTATGGACTACATAAATCCAAAAGTAAACAACATATTATGCACTATCAAATCCTTATTTAATGGGAAATTCAAGTTTTTGCAGGCTGAAAATGACCGCTCCAATTTAGGCAGTAATTTTTGAGGCAAACTAAGAATTGTGTCATTATTTTTTTATTAAGATTCAGATTTGTATACAAGCACGCACAGCGCGCAAAAACACGTTATCTTATTAATATTAAATCTTAACCGCAGCTCACTCACTCCAGCCAATTTTCATGAAACATTTGCGAGCAATAAATTCGAGACGGCTTAAAAACTTCTTCTTTTCATGACCTCGCTAAAACCATTTTCATGTCATATGATAAAATCTGCTTGCTTTTTAGGCAAAACATACGACTTCGAATTATTATAAGTTTAGTTTTATTCTAGACTCGAATGATTACGGACGTAGTGCATTCACTGCCACACGCCGCATTTATTAATAAATCAATATATATGTTGGAGAAAAGGTTTCTGCCAATAGACGCTAGATCTCCGGGTAGTTTAGTTTAATGGTAATAGGTACACAACACAAACAACGGGTAAATAACATGATAAAACGGTTCCAACATAAACCCCTTCACCTTTTATTACTAAATCAACAACTATTTCGAATATTAGCAAAACTGTTAACTTCAACAAACTAGACAAGAATACACTGTATCAAAAATATGGAATGGTCTTACTTTATGCATCGTCGAACCCAACCACCTTACCAGAGAAGCAAAAGATTCCATAATCGCATCGCGACCCACTATCGCATATAGGCGGTAGTGGGTCGGCAATGTCCACAACACGTTTAACAGACGTGACGACACTATTCTATCTTTAAAATCTAAACAATTAATTAAGGGCTCAATAGTAATTTTTAAAATTAATAATAAATTATTTCAATCAGTTTGATAGGAACTTATGAATTTTAAAAAACATTTAAAATATTAAAACGTATAATAAAATTAATCGAATTGATTTGGTAAACAAATCTCTGCCATAGTCAATCTAGCAACTTGAAATAACGTTTCTCTATTAACAAAATAACATTAAAATCAATAATTGCTATCATATATTTCCGGACAATGGACACAGCGCCATCTAGCCCTAAGCTAAGCAACTAGGCTTGTATTATGGTAGCTAGATAACGGATAGAATACTCAAATACATTTCTTTGGTAAATTACAGTCATATTTATTATGCCTATGTATAAAAATACCCAGACCACAAACAATTTATAGGTACTGTATAAAAATAATTATTAAAATGGCTAACTAACCTACAACATCCCGCGCCATAAACACTAGGTGAACCTGCCTAAACCTATAGCCGATCCGGATTAAGCAACCACAAGAACAAAATAAATTTATCTATGAGTCCAGACTGTCACAGTAAATGGAGATTTGAGATAGTTCAGATAATACGTAGGTATCATTGTTGTTACCCAGACAATGCTAGCTCGGCGATGTGTTGCGTGCATTCAATCACGTTATTGTTGTCAGCTTACTGAGTCACCATTGAAATGATTAGAATAGACGGCGAGAGTTAAAATAAGGGTCTGAACTAATCGGGACGACTAATCGCTTGTGTGGGGATGTTGGCCTAGCGAAGTAAATTAAACTCGTAGCAAATGTATTAATAAACAATATACTATATAAAAACGTAGAACTATATACAATGAATTGGTTGTAGAGGACCGAACAATAAGTAGCGAGAGAGACGCGCACGGAAGACGGATGTTGCGAGAGTGACTGACTATTCCTCCAGCCAAGACAAACGCCGCACGCTGACGGCTGTAGCTGGTTCGAAGTTCGAAGGCAGCCGTAAACAACACGCGCAAGGTTGTACTGGCGTGTCTGCACGAAGGTTGACGTAGTGGCGAGCCGCCACAGCTTGTTTCAAGCAACGATGCGACGAGAAATGAATCATTTTGGCCGTCTACGGAACCGTAGTTTCGTAACCAGTTATGAAGGAAACAATTCTACGTTATACGAAAATGGTTTCGATCAAAGAATGATTTGGTCGTATCAGTAACCGTGGTTTCGTTGACGGAAAAGTTCAAACTTTGAAAATATTTCTCAAATGAGGGGTGGATTCGTCAACAGTTTGGGTAGGTACAGTCAGCTGCATAATTGCAGCCCTCGGTAGAGTTCGAAAATTACTATTAATGGAATATTTGCATTCAAATAATTTTTGTTTGATTAATTGATGAGTTAGAAGACTTTAAACTTCACCTAAAGCTAGGTGTCTAGAATCTTGTTCGTGTTGAAAACATTCTTATAACAGCCGTTTTGGAGCTCTACGGTGGGTCTGCAATTATGCAGCCGTTATCGTACATTTGTTGTGCTTTTGGTTCCCAGTCGGGTGAACGGTATGTTTACTAAATACCAACTTAGTTTAGAGGTTTAGGCATTGAATAACAATGTAATAATAATATTGCCCTTTATATTTAATCTAGATGATTCAAACAGCGCCATCAACATTAATTCATGCTTTTCAGGGCGTAATAATAAATTGATAGCGGAGCCCTTGTTTTTTTTTTAAATCAAGCATAATTGGCTGTCAGGGCGAAATCCTAAAGTACCTATTATAAGAAACTAGATTTTGCCGGCGACTTCTTCCAAAATTCTTTCTTAGCAATACCCACCTACAATAATGCCTACACCGGTATGCCAAATTTAGATCTACCCATCCATAATATTCCATTGGTTTCAATTAAGCGTTGATATATTATCAGTCAATCAATCAGTCGAGGCGAGTTATAAACTAGGTCTACCCGTTTCTGAGAAAATCGGTGGTCACCCGGACACGCAGACGCACAAGAGAGTGATCTTATGAGGGTTCCTTTTTTTTACCTTTTGAGGTACGGAACCTTAAAAATGAGGCTAATTTTGACAAAAACCTAAAATAAAAATTATTTCCTTAGTCAGGACTCGAACTTGTTGATTTTGTACATAAAACTACGAAAATTTGCAATTTCCTTTGTATTACCATGCCATGTTTGTTTTATAAAAGAAAATACGAGCAAGGCGCGTACATTACTCAATATTTCCCGCACATGTGTTCCATCAACATAAGTATTGTATGCTTTGCAAGATAAAATGAGTATCAATAAAATGTGTACTACAAACCGTAAGCTTTCGTGTCTTACATAAGCATTTGAATCATCTATGGACCCGTTAAGAAAGGAAATTTTATTTATTTTAAAATGTCGTGGACCGATTTGAAAGCAAAGTATGAAAGAGTCGTGGACCTCTGGGAATAAGCCCAAGAATGGTCTAAAAAAAAGAAATTCAAATATTAGTAATACAATAAAAGCACATTAATCAGAATCAGAAATTAAAAAGATTCACAAAAAACTAAAATGACCAAACAATTAAAATTTAATTTAAGAATACAAAAATGAAAAATATAGAATTATCTAAATTAGTTACGTTACTTTTTAACCCTCGATAAATAACTATTAGTACGAGTTCCTTCTCAAGTCACTTTGAAGAAAACTAGGTCTAGTGACAACGTTGATTGTCAAGCAACGGGTTCACAATTAAACTTCAATATGAGAGATTACTATGGAAAAAAATACTAGAACACTTCGGAAGCAGAGCGAGATAAAATTAGAGGGAAGCTCCCGGAAATTGTCGATGAGCGGGAGGGCTCACTGGCTTCAATGATTGTCAAGCAACGGGTTCACAATTAAACTTCAATATGAGAGATTACTATGGAAAAAAATACTAGAACACTTCGGAAGCAGAGCGAGATAAAATTAGAGGGAAGCTCCCGGAAATTGTCGATGAGCGGGAGGGCTTCCATCGCATTGCAGTGTTACCATTCTATAAACAACTACCGACCCGTCCCGGCTTCGTACGGCTATATTATGCATGTATTATACATATAAACCTTTCTCTTGAATCACTCTATCTATTAAAAAAAACCGCATCAAAATCCGTCGCGTAGTTTAAAAGATTAAAGCATACAAAGGGAAATAGGGACAGAAAGAGGGACTTTATTTTATACTATGTAGTGATAATCTAGTAAGAAGTAACATATTGTGCTGGCGGACAACGTCTATTGGCCATGTTGGGCAGAATGGTATTGACCGGTTTTGCTATCAACTAAAAAAATCATCTTAGGTGTCTTAAAATTACGAATAAATGAGTATAAATAAAGGTTAACAACAGCTTCATCGTTACGTTTAGATACGAATTTGATCTTACGAGTTGATGATCTTTTGTTTTGAAATACGGATCTAGTGGATGCGTTTTTCGACAGTTCTAAAAACTTAAAAATTAAATTGAACCATAGAACTAGTATGGTCAGAACTCAGAACCCTAGAACTAGTATGGTCTTGTCAAAAAAGAAATAGTACGCAACCACCTGCGGAAAAACACGTTGTCTTTGATCCACAACCTCCGCCAATTACTGTCAAGTTTTGCAAAAGAAAAACATGTTTGACAACTCTTTGTTTGACAAAATCTATGAGATAGGAAGCATTTCAAACGACCGTCACCAGAAATTTGTATCCAAAATGCAACCGGCCTTATATTGGCGTAGCGTTCGGCCCATTTTACGAGCACCTGTCTAAAAGCTTAGAATGTTTATTTTCAGAAAGATTACGTGTATTTTATTGCCCTCCAGTGGTATTCTGATAGATTTCTTTTCAAATATTATGTTAATGATAATGGCTTGTTTTTAAACTATTGCATAGCTTTTATCGCGGACTTTGAGCGCGGCGACCGAATCAAGAAACTCCGTAACGAAAATAAAACCTAACACCCCCCACTCCGCCTACCATGTTTTTTACCCGCCGCCGCATGGTTTTACTCGGAAAATGAAATTACCCATTACAAACACACATATCATCCGAGCTCTTTCTATTTATAATTTTAAGTAGGTATAAGATTTGTGCTTACTTGAACAAGTATAAGTTATTTTATTTTCTATAGATAACTTGTACCTACAAAGTATTGAGAACTACCTAGTTAAACCTTTAAAAAAATCGTTTCTTGTTTGAAACGTCATAATGGGTGAATACCTTTAAATAAAGATTTACTAAGTTAAATATTTAGTTAGATACAATATAGCTAAGAAAGTAAATAAAGAAGTATTTGATCAGTTTTTATTAAATTGTATTCTATGACGAGGGAAAAAATGAATGAGTGCAAATACTCGTAGCTATGGTCCATGTTCATTCATTCAAAGAATTTGGAAACTTTCTCGCTCTGTTTTGTTTCTGAACTTGAAATTTGTTTCTTCTTGAAGAATTTGAAATTTGTATTGATTTAGGTAACCTACTTCATTTTATCGGGAAGTTCGGAAACTTCAGAATATTTACGTAAGTACAGTTCATGTTTGACTTAAACCTAAAATGAAAAAAATATATACGACGTATGAAAAACATACTCATTTTTTAGAAGTCGGTTAAAAATAAAAAATATTGCATGACATTGCACACAAGACCATATACACCTTAAGAGAATCATGAGTTTTCGATACGCGGCGCGAGTAGGTATTTTCAAAAATTACCCTTATCGTGCGATGGAGAGAGTTTAAGTTCGGACGTAATTGCCTTCATTTTTCTTTCAAATAATGTTGCGGGCCGTAACGTTTTTACCCCCTTTATCCTTCATAAAATGAAATAAATTTGGTCTCATTTAATTCACTGCATCTTATTCTAGGTGTATACGTATTTCTTTTTTGGTAATTCAGTTTAGTCTATTAAAAAACAATTAAAACGCAAAGATTTTCAGTCAAAAATATAGATATTCAGATACTAATAACTTTTAACTTTGGAAATATTTTTTTAAAATAAAAACGGTTAAACCTAGTTTTCCATTACCTAGATCTAGAACATTTTCAAAAATTATCAAAATCGGACTTCATTTTTGGGGGGGAAAACGTTACCGCTTTTTGTATGGAAATTTACAGCCTCACACTGGTCTTAAGCTAAAACACCTGGGATTGTCTGGAAATAAAACGAAAACGAAATCATGTAAGTAACTACAAAAATCTACAAAAACATATCAAATTATATGAGTTAGAAAATAGATTTGTTGAATAAAACGTTAGATACATTGAAATATTATCCAACTAAATTGGGATAATCACCAATTAAGGGCTAAGTTTAAAAGGCAAATAAAACGTGAAGCGTCGAATCAAAGTAAATAGTCCCTCTGATTTTGCGTCTCTTGTTAAAACTCACAATAGGTATTCAACAAATCATTATGCTCTATACCACGCGCCTAATTGGACCAAACTTTACTGTGAGTTCTCTAATAGGATTTCTCTACGAAGCGTCTTCACAATATGTTTACGATTTCTCTGTAAGTAGATTCCTTATTTACGAAATTCCTGGTTTAGTAAATAATTAATGATGATCTAATTGAAAATTCAACCCTATTCACGACATATTTGTCTGAGTATCCGTGGGATACGCGTGGAATCTATGATGGAACACCACACCGCAAGGGAATGACTAATGAAATTCTCCGCAAACGACTTCCATTCTCTTAATGCGCTCTGTTGAGGCGAGAACTCGTCGGGATAAGAGAAAAAAAAACACCGCAACATATTGCGGCACATTCTATTGTGATGGACGCGTCACAACGTCATGTGACCTGCGATGTAACTCACTCGCAGATGGGTCTTTGAGCAAATATTAGCTTTGCATTTTTGGACGGACTTTCATTAATCAAACGAGCCAAGTTTGTTACTTACTACTTATACTGTTAAAGCTTCAGATTTACACATGGCTAGGGCACGTTGATATAAATAAAACTTGATAAGTTCAGTTTAATTTTGTAATGTAAGTGATACAATTACAAATATATCTATTAAAACTCATTTTACAAACAAAATAACACATATGCCCGAACTAATATGTGTTATTTTGTTTGTAAAATGAGTTTACTATACTTATAATATTAAAAACGCTGAAGAGTTTGTTTGTTTAAACGCGCTAATCTCGGGAACTATTGGTTCGAATTGAAAAATTATTTTTGTGTTGGATAGTCCATTTATCGAGAAAGGTTGGCTACTTTTCATTTTGATGTTCCCACGGGATCGGGATTTACGCGGGTGAAACCGCGGAGCGCAGCTAGTATTTTATATTTATCAAATTAGTTCTAATCAAGGAAAACGTAGTATCGCTGTAAATATTTGTTTAGGAACAGGTAACGACACACGTTTTGTTTGTCAATAAAGTTTGCGTAGTTATTTTGTCCAGCTAGAAGACAATGTGAAAAAAGTGTTTACCTAGTAAGTACTTGTTTGTAGATACTTACGTGTAGCCTTCCGGATTGTTAGCTTTTGGCTGTTTGTATTCTTCTGACAAGTTCCTAGGAAACAGCTTAGTTATTGTGCAATAGCAGGGTTAGTTAAATAAAACAAGTTGAAAATTAAGGTAAAGTTTGGTACAATCAGCAAAGGACTAAGGGTAACAAGTGCATACCTATATTAAAGTTTTATTTTTTTTAATAACGGTAGTTTTTAGTTAATCTGCGTGAAATAACTAACACTTTGAAAGCTTTAGCGATATCAAGCAAAAAAATTTACAGTTAAAAAAGTAAAACTTTAAAATATGCACCTGTTACCCTCAGCCTTTGCTGACTATACTTACAAGTTTTCGCGAAAATCTGAATTTGCCCATACCTTTTTATCGTGTTTTAGACCTTGATTTTTATACACCTAATAGCGACTAAAGACTTGTATGAATTTCAACTTGCTAGGTCCACCTGTTCCTCAGAAAATCGGTGGTGACACACGGATAGACAGACGGACAAGAGAGTGATGTAAGGGTTCCCTTTTTATACCTTTTGAGGTACGGAACGCTAATGTATTCAGCATAATGTTGTGGGGGTAGGCACCACAACGCTTATTTTTAAGTAGTTTGACATGTTTAAATGAGATCGGAAATATTTGGGCTTTCATACTCTGCTCCACATCTCTCCTTTTTCAACCGTAGAGGTTGGAAGATGGAGAAATAATCCAAAGCCGGACTTTTAGTCTATTGGTTCTATGTCTCACAATTTCTTACTTAAATGTAGGTACTAGCGTTTATGTTTTTAATAGCAGCTATATTCTCACAAAGCTCTCTGTGTTGTCTGCAATTTCTCCGAGTTGTTCTTACCTTAACTAAATGTTGATGTTACAGTCACCGTTTCGTTGTCATACCATTACGTACTTACTATGTGAATATTGTGTGCCATTTGTGAAAACAAAGAGGTTTGAACAGTACGGGACATTTTCTTTGTGTAAAGTTTTGAGTTTGAGTTCAATTGTTGAGTACTTGTGACTTGTTTACCATTTGGTTCGGGATATTATTTAATATTGTAATTTGTACTTACTTCTTAGAAATTATTGTAGTTTGTCGGCTTATTTTTATCTCAGTTTTTTCCCAAACCAGAACAATTAATATCAGAAAGTTAACCGACCCGGAGACTCCCAATATATAATTTCTTAGCAAAAGACGATTAAGAATATTTTATAATCATACTTTACTTAAATATTTGTTTCAGGCAGGATTCGAATCCGCAACCATCTGCGTCGAAGGCGGGTATTCGTCTACCGCACCACAGAGGTCGCCATAAGAAGTGACAACTGCTTTTGACGCTTGTTCAAAATCATATATTAATTGAGGCTTATAGTCGCAGCCATGTCACAAACAAATAGATAATTTCCTCCAGTACATTTGATTAAAAAAAAATGCTTCGTTTCAAATAAAACTGACCGTGGTCGTTCACCACATATTGTGCTTCGACCACTGTGTGCCTAAGCCACTAATCCGTATTTACTTCAAGCAAAAATCTCAAATAGTGATAGATAGATAGATAACTTTATTTGTACAACACAAGAAGAAACAGAACATGATATACACAAAGTAAAGTAATAGCTAGAAAGTATAAGTTGCACAAATGGGCGGCCTTATCGCTAAAAGTGATCTCTTCCAGGCAAACTGGATGGAAAAGAACTGATTCAGCTCAGTTCGTGAGTCTTCAACAAAGAATCAAAAGCTCACGTCAAAGCTATACAAATGTTAGAAAGTCTTCGGTACAAATACAGCTTAATAAAGTTGTTGAATTTATTTCATTTCGGATGTAAAGTTCTTACAACTTGTATACTTTTTGACAGTTAAAAACAAGTTTCATACAGCGAAGGTAAGAGGAAAACTTCAGAGTGTGCACTCTGCACGTAAAATTGAAAGACTTGATGCAAATTGTAAAGATGTAAAGTCACGAGCTTGGAACAAAACCAAGTATATAAAGACTTAAGAGGAAAGGGTACCGGCACTCTCTCCATACTAACGTAGTCGACTGTTCTCTCCCTGGATTACACTAGCACAAATATTTTTGTTGCATAAAACCTATAACTGCCATGACTATGCCCCTATGTTTTGGGTTTTTTTTTTCATTTTTTAAAATAAATTTAAAATAATAAAAAAAAACAAAAATAACATAGAGGCATGGTCATGGCATTTATAAGTTTTATGCAACAAAAATATTTGTTATAGTGTCATTATCCAGGGACGAACAGTCGACTACGTTTGTGTGGAAAGCGCAGCGGTACTTTTTCCTCTTAACACATGCAAAGTAGACACAAACAAAAACGGGTAAGTATGGATTTTTGAAGAGACTCTAGTCTGATAGATTGTGTTTCTTGTTTAGACTTTGCTTTAAGTAGAGTAGTCTAGAACTCTAACGGTAATTAAACCCATGAGTGATTTGGCTCCAGACGTATTAACAACAGGCAGATTCCGCCTATAGCATAATTGATTCGCGCAACACATATTTGCGTTAGTTTAAAATCGTAATGAACTCGTCCGTAATAATAGAGTTAGTCGACAATAATGTAGTGTTTGCTCGCATCACTTTACTTTGCTTTTATCTAGCTATAACACTTTGGAACGGAAGAGATCAAAACAATTTTTAACTAAAGCAAGTACTCTAAATCAAAATAATATGCGCACAATACATACTTATGGTTAACTCTCAAAAGATCCCCAGACAGAGCGCTTCCCTTAGGAGGGGGGCCTAAGGGGTCCATTGAAAGTAATTGACTCTTATCAGATCCCCTAGACCACAGAAGCTAATAACAGCTTGTTCAAAATTAGATCAAAGGCTCTCGCAGATCCCCTCTGCTTCGGGGAGCCAAATAGATTGTTAAGATTTGTTCAATCTCATTGAAAAGACGACCAATGTGTTGCGCTCACCTGTTGTTTTACAATTTGGTGGTAATCTGTATAGAAACGTTAATACAAATTAACATAGAAGTAGGTAATGTTCGTGTAACTCTCTTATATTTATTTAATCCCAGAATACAGGGACAGACTTGGGAATCTGTAATGGAACACCCCGGGCAGAAAGGAATGTCAAATGAGGAGAAACCAAAGGGCCCTCAAATATTAATGTTTATTCTACTAAATAAACTTACACTTCGACTCATGTTTATGCAAATGTAATGAAAACGTTCAGTTAACTGAAGCCGGAGCTGGAACAAAAGATATACCTATTATTGATGTAGGCAACTAAGTACTTATCAAGAATTTTTGAACGAAATTTAAGAAATCATTAATTTTTCTTCGTTCTCCGAAACGTCGTCAATTAATAATAAGTGTTTTCTTTTTTTTATACCATAAATAGTTTAGCGTTTGACCACTATAAGACGGTCTAGGATGTAGCACGCTTTTCTAGAAGAAACCTTTACGCTGACATAAACATAACGACTATCAAATAAACGGGGGAAAGGGTACCGGCATTCTCTCCATACAAACGTAGTCGATAGTTTCCTCCCTAGATAATGACACTAGAACAAATATTTTTGTTGCATAAAACCTATAATTGCCATGACTAATGACTATGCCCCTATGTCTTGGTTTTTTTCATTTTCTTATTATCATTGAAATTAAGAATTAAAAAACAAAAACAACAAAACATAGGGCATGGCAGTTATAAGTTTTATGGCACAAAAATATTTGCTCTAGTGTCATTATCCAGGGAGGAAACAGTCGACTACCAAACGTAGTCGACTGTTTCCTCCCTGGATAATCGAGCGAGCGTGCGGGAGAAAGAGGGCAGTGAAACAAAAACTTTTACAGCAACAAAAGGAGTTGTTGCTGCAAAGGTCTACGTATCGAAACACGGACAAGTCCGCTAAGTGATAGGTACAATTTAGGCCGGTGGAAGCCGAAGATTGGTCCTTTTGCACAACCCAGGAGTCACGCCTCGGGCTAAAGCTGGGAACATATTATCGGACGCGGTTTACGGACGCGTCTGGCAGCCGCGACTGATAAGTGTGCACGGTCGTTTCTCATCCAGCGGCCCAGATCGCTCTAGCACGTCCGCGGACGTCCGAACGCTCAAGGGCGGCCCAAGGTTACGTCCGATAGTGTGCACAGTTACATACATTTACATTACACAGATGCCTATAAGTCGCGGCTGTTGCACGCGTCCGAGATGTGTCCCCAGCTTTAATCTCACAGA
Source organism: Idaea aversata (assembly GCA_907269075.1). Lineage (NCBI taxonomy): Eukaryota > Metazoa > Arthropoda > Insecta > Lepidoptera > Geometridae > Idaea > Idaea aversata. The sequence goes on from OU026096.1 coordinate 3,981,206, forward strand.
CGCGAGCAATACGATTTATCGACTGACATAAAAGAATGTTGTTCCACATTTCTGTACCATTCAAATTCCAGGAACATTACCTTTGTGAATATGCATCCGGGATAGTGTACTGTATCAACAAACGTACACTTCAATACGTTACTGTGAATCGGAAGTGACAGATACTGAGGTTGTTGCATGTTTACTTACCTACCTGTCTTGTAGCTTTTTAGAGTTCCGTACGCAAAGGGTAAAAATACAATAGGGGTTACACAGTAAAGTAAATACAAAAATTGTTGTCTTTAAAGTCGGTTTACGGGAGATAATTTTACGTTATAACGCCACTAGAAAACATTGATGGTAACCATAGCAACGTATTATTGTATTTAAAAAAAAAAACATGAGCGATGATGTCACACTTTTTGTGAGTGCTGCCGGTGGTCATCAGCTTATAAGACGTCATCTGGTCAAAACGGGATCTTTTTACTAAGACTTCCTGTCTGTCACCAGGCTATATCTCATGAACCGTGATAGCTAGATAGTTTATGCCGCTATAATAACAAATAAATAACAAAAAAACAAAAAAAAGGTAAGAACTTCCATCCAACATGGTACGGAACCTTTTTGCGCGAGTCCGACTCGCACTTGGCCGGTTTTTATTTCACAATGTTAGTAACAACCACTGTTCTGTGGTTACAACTGTGTGACAGGTTACGGAGATAGCGGAACTATTTCAAAGTAGTTTTAGCATGGCTTTTTTATTGCACAAAACTGTTTTTTAACTATCGTAGTACTATCTATCTAACTATCGTAGCAAAAACTAGGTAACTAGTTACCTAGTTTTTGCTTTAGAGAATACTAGCGACCCGCCCCGTCTTCGCATGGCTATATTATGCATGTATTATACATATATATCTTCATCTTAAATTACTACTATTAAAAACTTACTATCTATTAAAAATTATTAAAAAACGCATCAAAATCCGTTGCGTAGTTTTAAAGATTTAAGCATACATAAGGATATAGGGACAGAGAAAGCGACTTTGTTTTATACTATGTAGTGATAAGACTATCATTTAAATTAAAACTAAATAATTTGCTCATTCACGTTGGGTATTGGCAAGTAGTATTTATACGACTTTTATATAAAAAGGTAGTTAAATTGTTTATTCATTGTTAAATATATAAAAATGGAGGGAAAAGGTAGCCATCTTTTTATGTAGTGATGATTAGATTTTCTGTTTCAATTATACTTTTACTAGCGGCCCGCTCTTGAATGACTTTATCTATTTAAAAAAAAACGCATCAAATTCGTTGCGTAGTTTTAAAGATCTAAGCATACAAAGGGACATAGGGACATGGGGACATAGGGACGGCGAAAAGTGACTTTATTTTATACTATGTAGTGATAGTGAAGTGATACTGATAGTGATCATCACTCCCTGATTCCTTACACAAGATCTCTACAAAGCAAGTGACGATGCCGTAGCTGTGGCAACCTATTGGACTGGATTTGGCATGTAAATATTTATAGTAATTAAAAAAAAATACAAAATAATAAAATGTATAAAAAATAATACAAAAATATAAAATCCTTAAATAATAAAAATAAAAAAATTATTAACACTCGGAATCGACACGCAATGAAGATACATTTTTTTACTTGAGGGTAGAAACTCAACGCTTGGTTAATTACATAGAGGTCGAGCACTCGCTTTACCGACGTCAGATGAGACATACGCTTACGTGTCTTGTCGCCGGGAGTCTCACCGGGATATTCGTGGATCTTCGCGATATACGTCGGAGAAACCATGTCATTACAAGTTGTGAGCGTGATCACATGAAAAAAAACCCCATGAGTTTCTTGTGCCTTCTTTTCATTGGTGGGCGTGTTCCGAAGGCACACATCCTAACTTAGTTTTTAAGACGATTTTAAGTGGTCTTTATACAAATGTTAATGTATTAAGCATCCAAAAAAATAAAAAAATTTGACTTTTGACTTGTGTTAATTGTTAACTTTAGAGGGCGGCGCGTCGTATGTGCTGTACTTCCACTGCTTACCCGGAAGCGTGTGCCGCATTAATTTTTATAGTGTGCAAACAGCTAGTGACAATATTACCGTTTATCTTAAGGTGAAAGGGTACCTGCGGGCTCTCCATACAAACGTAGTCGACTGTTTCCTCCCTGGATAATGACACTAGATCAAATATTTTTGGTGCACAAAACTTATAACTGCCATGACCATGCCCCTATTTTTTGTTTTTTTTTTAAATCTTAATTTCTATGATAAGTAATTAGAAAGAAAAACAGTCGACTACGTTTGTAATAGTTTGTATGGAGGGAGACCCCGGTACCCTTTCCTCTTAAATAATATACGTGCAGAGGATCCTGAAACAACCATCAATAGCAAAAGCCGGTGCCGATTGAACTAGGTAAGTGGCCATCGTTATGTTTCTCCCTCACAAGTGTCTAAAGGTTCCAGTGCGTATTTCTGTTACTAAAAATCTTATTCTGGCAGAAGCCAATGGTTCTTCTCAAAATCATCAAATTCCAAGGACCTTTCGATCCAAAAAAATATCCACAAACTGCATAATGAACAATTAACTAAAACATGTGATTAAACCCGCGGCTTAGTTGGCTCCAGACTTTTGACGAGTTATGGAATACGTGGTGCGAAGTTTATTCGATCTAATATACAGGGTTATTGGAAATTATACTAGCAACCCGCTGAGGGCTACTTCTGAGCACCTTAATAAACGACTTTTGTTCTACGACTTTTGGAAATTCGAAAAAAAAAAATGAAAATATCGAGGTTATGTAAATTCGAAAAACAACTGAATTTTATAAACAAAGGTCATTTAGATCAAGAACAGTAGATGAAACTTAAAAAATAAGTAAAATTTCATTTTCAAAAAAATTCATTTATTCATTCATAAACATGGGTACAATGATGTTAGATGGTAATATATAAGTTCGGCCATGTTTCACCCTATTGGCACATGAATACAAAATATAGTCTTAAAATAACATCAGGTAAACCTAACCTCAAATTTTTCAAAAATATGTTCGAATTTCCAAATGTCGTAGAACAAAAGTTGTTTGTATAGGTGCACAGAAGTAGCCCTTAACGGCTTGCTAGTATAATTTCCAATAACCCTGTATTATGTCCCAGGCACTACAGCGTCATAGCAAGGATTAAAGTTGCCAACGCTGTATAATTTATCTTGATTGAATGTAAAGGCCAATATTAAAACTCTGCAATTTCTTTGTTTGACACTATTTGTTCACGACTTTTAAACGATTCTTAAATCTATATTAATACTAGCGACCCGCCCCGGCTTCGCACGGCTGTATTATGCATTTATTATATTTAAAAACCTTCCTCTTTAATCACTCTATCTATTTAAAAAAACCGCATCAATATCCGTTGCGTAGTTGTAAAGATCTAAGCATACATAGGGACATAGGGACGGCGAAAAGTGACTTTATTTTATACTATGAGTGAAGTGATAGTGAAGTGATAGTGATAGTGATAGTGATGATTATAAAGAGGTAACGTTGGTAACAAGTTTGTATGTATGTATGTTGGGGGTAATCTCCGAAACCACTGAACCGATTTCAAAAAAAAATTCACCAGTAGAAAGGTAAATTATTAGGGAATATATACTATAACTTATTTTCAAAAAATTAGGAATCCGTAATAAGTATATAAAAAATACTCGTGTCGCGGTGTTATTTACCGATCTCCACCGTACGGCTGGACGGCTGAACCCATATTGGTTATGAAATGTTTTGTGTATATTCGTTACGTCTTGTCATCTCCATTCTTTCGTCATACAACCAGGCAGACTGGTGTGCGGTACCGACTCATGGTCGACATACCACACTTTCGCACTAAGCGCTTTGCTTCGTCATTCCTTATTCGTACTGCAAGGGAATGGAATCGGTTGCCTGCGTCTGTCCTTTTTCCTGACGTGTACAATTTGGGGGTCTTCAAGTCGCGAGTGAATAGGTATCTTCTAGGAAGGCGTGTTACATCTTAGGCCGCATCGTTACCATCAGGCAGGTGTGATAGTGGTCAAACGCTGACCTATCGAATTATATAAAAAAAAAAAAAGTTCCGAAGACAAATTCTCGTAAATAACATTGTTCAAATTACATTTCAATATCATTTCGATTACAAATAACACCCTCAAAGTAGCTCAAAATACCATTAAAGTTAGCTTTTTGTAAAAAAAAGAAACTGACTTTGAATTGCAATCGAAATGCAATCGGGATGATATTGAAATGTAATTTAAGCAATATTATTTACGAGAATTGGCCTTCTGAGAATCGAACAACATGGGAATGTGCAAAACAACGTTAGCTGGGACAGCTAGTATATTATTATTAAGGGTTTGACTAGACAAGGAGCGTTTTGCTTACGTTTTCATACACACGTTAACACAGCAAGGAATTGACTGCGTCATCGATGAAGAGAGTAAGCACGCTCCAATGTGCGACCGCTCACCGTTTGTTCAAACCTTAAAACAAACATTCCGATACCAAAAAATATAAAAAGCTACATTTAATAACCGTCCTTCAATTTTATAAACTTTTATGTAAATGATATTTAAAATATTAAATAACAATATGTTTGCAGAATTTTCATGAATTGGTTTCGTTATGAAAATTAATGCCATAATTTGTTTGCCATCGATACTTACGAATTATCAATTACGTAGTTATTATGAAAATTTATTTTAAAAATAATATTATGGAAACAATTAACATTATTAACTTACTCCATATTATTATCGACTGAGAAAAAGATAGGTAGGTATCAATAATGAAAATCATCACTCGCTTTACATATAGTGTCAAAAGAATGGCGCTAACTACAGAAGTAGAGGGTGATGGTCCAACTAGTGAGAACATGGGACTCCGAAAAGGCCCGTTGCTCAACCTGGGCTCAACTATAAAAAAATAGACCACGACAATAGATTCATAATAGAAAAATTGACTCGCGATCAAACGAAAGACAGTCTGGAGTAAAACAAAAGACGATTTAAACAGAAACAAAAGACGATCGACATAGAAACAAAGAATTATCAAAAATGAGACGAAGATGAAGCCTACTTTTGGCTTCATCCCGACTCTACCCGATCCCATCTCTACCCGATTTTAAAATACCTAACAAAAAATTCCAACTCTACCCGATTTTATTTTTGCATCCTATCCTACTAATATTATAAATGTGAAAGTTTGTGTGTGTGTGTGTGTATGTATGTTTGTTACTCCTTCACGCAAAAACTACTGGACCGATTGCGTTGAAACTCAGTATGTAGATAGCTGGAGACCTGGATTAACACATAGGCTACTTTTTATCCCGATATTCCTACGGGATCGGGACTTACGGGATTACTGTTTTACGCAAAAACTACCGAACAGATTGGGATGAAACTCGGTAAGTAGATAGCTGGAGACCTGAATTAACACAAAGGGTACTTTTTATACCGATATTCCCACGGGATCTGGACTTACGGGATCAGGACTCAAGATGTATTTAAAAAGGTTGTAGTTGGGCGGAGGCGGAGAGAGTGATGAAGGGGAGAAGGGTAGGACAGAAAATGGGGAGCACAGGAAAGGGGGAGGACAGGAAAGGGGGAGGACAGGAAAGGGGGAGGACAGGAAAGGGGAGGTCAGGAAAGGGGGAGGACAGGAAAGAGGAAGGGGGTGAAAGAGGGAGAGGATGAAATGGGGAGAAGAGGAAAGGGGGACGACAGGAAAGCAGGAGGACAGTAAAAGGAAGAGGATGAAATGGGGAGAAGAGGAAAGGGGAAGGAGAGAAAAGGGGGAGGGGAGGAAAGGGGATGGTAGGAAATACGGAGGGGATGTAATGGGGAGAAGAGGAAAGGGGGAGGAGAGGAAAGTGGGAGGGGAGGAAAGGGGATGGTAGGAAATAGGGAGGGGAATCCTTATTCCCCTCCCTATCCTTACCCTTGTAAGGAGAGGAAAATGAGAGGGTGGGAAAGAGGGAGAGGAGGAAAGGGGGACCTAACCTTACCTAACCTTCTCCATCCGTGACAGTAATGTGTCAAAAAAACATTCCGGGCCTATCTGGAGTCCTATAAACGTAAGCGCTCGCTTCGCTCGCAAGTGTTTGCTACTTCATCCGCGACGGTTCCGTGTTAGAAAAGCATTCTGGGTTTATCTGGACTCTTAGAAATGTAAGCGCTCGCTTCGCTCGCACGTGTTTGCTACTTCATCCGCGACGTTTCCGAGTCAGAAAAGCATTCTGGGTCTGTCTGGACTCCTAAAAATGTAAGCGCTCGCTTCGCTCGCACGTGTTTGCTACTCCATCCACGACGGTTCCGTGTCAGAAAAACATTCTGGATCTGTCTGGACTCCTAAAAATCTAACCGCTCGCTTCGCTCGCAAGTGTTTGCTACTCCATCTGTGACGGTTTCGTGTCAGAAAAGCATTCTGGGTCTGTCTGGACTCCTAAAGATCTAACCGCTCGCTTCGCTCGCACATGTTTAGTCGCAATAACTAAGCTAACCTACTCCATCCGCGACTGTTTCGTGTCAGAAAAGCATTCTGGGTCTGTCTAGACTCCTAAATATGTAAGCGCTCGCTTCGCTCGCACGTGTTTGCTACTCCATCCCCGACGTTTCCGTGTCAGAAAAGCATTCTGGGCCTGTCTGGACTCCTAAAATCTAACCGCTCGCTTCGTTCGCACGAATTTGGTCACAATAACTAACTTATCCTACTCCATCCGCGACGGTGACGTGACATAAAAGCATTCTGGGTCTGTCTGAACTCTTAAAATCTAACCGCTCTCCCAAACTTCACTTTCCACGACTTTAATTTTCTGCGACATCGCTTTTCCAAGACACCGTTCTCCCAAGACACAGTTTTTCCACAATGTTTCTTTTTGCTTTTTCATAACGTCGGTTTTCCACGTCTTCGCTTTCCCAAGACTTCGGTCTCCCACGAGACCTCACGTTACCTTGACGTGACGTTCCTTCCCTTCACGTCTTGCTTTCCTATAACACCGCTTTCCCTTAATACTGGCATTGCTAAACACAAAAACTACTATACGAATTGTGATGAAAGTTGGTAGCAGGTAGCTAGAGACCCTAACAAATAAGCTACTTCTTATTCCGATATTCCTACGAGACTCGGACTAGCGCGGGTGAAACCGCGGGGCGCAGCTAGTATTATATAAATAGGTAAGAGTATAGTTAACATTAAAAATTAGATCTAAACAAAAAAAAGACGATCGAAATAAAAATAATAGAATAGCAAATGCTCACACTTTACATGTAGGTACCTACTAGGTAGGGCTCCGCGGTTTCACCCGCGTAACTCCCGATCCCAAACGAAAAAAGTAGTAAGTTATTCCCAAAGAATTAATGTATCCTTATACCAAGTTTTGAAAATATTTTTAAGGAAAAATGCGTCTTTGAGAGTGCGAGTTCGAGTCTCGTCTCAGTCGCAATTTTTGAAGATGCATTTTTCCTTAAAAATATTTGCAGATAGCCCAGTGCAGGCCAAGCACTTTAAAAAAATAAATACCAAGTTTTATCAAAATAGGTCAACAAACAATTCCTCTTTATAATATCAGTGTAGATAAATTAGTTGATGCTAAAACATAAAAGTTAGTCCAGAAATTATTCATACTTCTAACCAAAAGTATTATAGTACTCAGCATAATGCAGCATCAGCATACTGTGAAAACACACCACAACGCTGATTTTCAGTAGATTTTTTTCAGTAAACCTCTTGGGATGAACTGAACAAAATGTCAGATAATAACGTAACAGAATTAAAACTTTTAAAAAATATAATAAAGAAAGAAAAGATAACAGTGTATTCTTGAAAGGAAAATATGAAAATCGGAAAATCATAGTTTTTAAGTTTATCTTTTTAAATCTAAGAGCTTTGTAGGATGACCACAATGTTGCACTATTGGACATCACAAATAATGTCTATACTAATCTAACATCTTTGCAATACTAATTGCACAGGTTTTAAAGGTAGAATTTAAATGTTCTAAAGAAACAATAAAGCGCAGCGTGGGACGGCTTCCGACTAGATGGACGGACGACTTAATTAAGGTCGCGGGAAGTCGTTGGATGCAGAGAGCATGCGACCGATCGCTCTGGAAGTCTTTGGGGGAGGCCTATGTTCAACAGTGGATGTCCTGTGGCTGATATGATGATGATGATGATGAAAGAACCCATCACTTCAATTTCATACAAATTAAAATCAAATACTTGTAACTTTTTTCCCACCAACGGAAAAAGACTACCTGGCAGACCCCGTCGAAGGTGGCGAGACGATATCGACAGGTTTATGACAGATTGGCAATCCGTCGCACAAGATCGCGATCAGTGGAGGGGGAGTAGAGAGGCCTTTGCCCTGCAGTGGGACTCTACAGGCTCATAATAATAATAATAATAACTTGTAACTTTAGTCAATCAGGTACGTTTCATCGAATGCGTAAGCAACTCGTGGTTCGAAGTAGGTACTAAATCCCTGAACGTCCAATTACAAAATTACCTTGTACTAATTATTATACTGTTAGTTTAAACTAGTTCAAACACAAACGGTCAATAGTTTTGTATAAATAGTACGAATGTAAACTTTACAATTTGAGTCGAAGCCAATCTTAATCGATTCTGAGTAACGCAACGGTTTAATTTAATCACTTCAAAGGGCTTCGCTTGTAGCGGTCTTGAGAGACTGTAGGTACGACTGCGCAATAGTTTATGTACATTGGTACCTACTTGTATATGGGCTGTTTTCCACAACAGGATTCTTTTTTTGAGTCCTTTTTGCGTGAGGATGTAATACGCTTGTCCAAATGTCAAGCACATATGGTATGGATGACCCAGTTAGCACAATGGTCACCATACCGGACTGCCAAACACAGGGTTGTGGATTCGGTTCCCGCGTCGGACAAGTATTTATGCTTAGATATTTGTATGGGGTTTGTTGTTTCTATTATAAGTATATATTTACAAAAGAGAAAATATATAAGTAGTATATTCGTTGTCTGGCACCCATAATATAAGTTTAGTTACTTAGGTTAGGGCTAGATGGCGGAATGTCCTGCCATATTTATTTACCTATACCACTACCCTCTCAGCTTAGTTCAGAGGAAATAACTGATCAATCCGTCCGGAATCAACTAAGCTGCGGTTTTCATCGCGATATTTTCCTTCACCGTAAGAGCAATGTCAATTAGCCCACATAAATTCGTAAGAAAAAAATATTGGTGAACGGCCGACCGGGATTTCAACTTCCGACCTTCGGAATGAAAGTCGAGGTATCTACCACTAGGTCAACACCGCTCTTATTAGCTATCCTACTAATATTATAAATGTGAAAGTTTGTATGTGCGTGTGTATGTATGTTTGTTACTCCTTCACGCAAAAACTACTGAACCGATTGCGATGAAACTCGGTATCTAGATAGCTGGAGACCTGGATTAACACATAGGCTACTTTTTATTCCGATATTCACACAGGATCGGGACTAACGTGGGTGAAACCGCGGGGCGCAGCTAGTAGTTCATAATAATAGCTTTCTAATCTTCTAGAACCTATATTTACTTAATAAAAGCAATATTTCATTGTAAGTTATTACTTACAATGAAATATTATACAAATAAGAAAATATACAAGGTTTTTCATAAAAAGAAGCAGACAAAACATCAAATACAATGAAGTACTTACTTTTGAGTTAAGTTCAACCGTTCTTTATCCTTCTTTGTCCGCCACTGAGTGGAACGGTTTAGTGAATGAGTCGGGTAGGTACCTACTTAACAATAAACCTCTTCATTCAATCAAAAATAACCGTGTTTAGAAGATTCTGCTTAAATCATATATTAGCCAGTTTAAGGTCGTAGCACACATATCAACTCGGAAAAGGATCGTCACTGTATCAACCTAACGTAAGCGCGATACCAACCGATCAGCAGATTCGTATCAACTCGACCACGCACCGTACCGCGGTTCGTGAGCTTGTCCCGAGGCGTGGCAATTACGTTACGATTCCGATAAGTGTGCGTTGCAGTAGGGAGTTGCATACAAAGAATACTGCACAGCTCGAATTGATACGTTTACGAGTTGATATGTGCGAACTATCGTAACAGAATTTTATTTCATAACTAGCAATGCTCCGCAGTTTCACCCGCGTAAGTCTCGATTCCATGAGAATATCTGGATAAAGTGAAAGCGGTGGGCAGTGAATGGAGAAAAAGAGCCGAAGATCAGGCTCAGTGACGTATCTTGGGAGAGGCCTACATCCAGCAGTGGACTGACACCGGCTGGTGATGATAAAGGACGGGATAACAAGCCCATGTCACTCATAACCCTCATATCAAGTTTCATCAACATCGGTCCAATAGTTTCGTAGATTATTGAATGCAAATGAACAAATAAACGATCAAATCTTTCCTCTTTAATTAATATTAGTTTAAATAGATACAGATAGATAGATTTTTGATATAATATTACATAGTATAGATAATTACAGGAAATACCGCATTCTAACTTAATATTTATACATTTTTATTGTTCCTTTTTATAAATTCAATAAATCTAAAATGCAAATTTACTTGTCAAGAGAATAAACAACGGAGTTATGTTCGATGTTCGAACCGAACAGCCTTAAAAAAATATAGAATCGAATTGAGAACCTCCTCCTTTTTATAGGTCGGTTAAAAACGAACTAACACAGGTAAAACGACAGGGGGCAGCTAATCCATAAATATATAAAACTCTTGTGTCGCGGTGTTAGTTGGCAAACTACACTTAAACGGCTGAACCGTTTTGCATGAATTTTGGAACGAAAGTTCCTTATCGCGTGTTGCGAAAGGGGGCTAGACTGAAAAAATTAAGACCAAAAGTTGTAACGACACTTTTTGCTGTAGTTGTACGCCGTGCGGCGCGGGCGTGCTCGTGTTTCTCTGTCTGTCTCTCTCTTTTTTTTTGTGTATCTTCGTTAGGTCTGAGTTTTTTACAAATGCGCTGCCTCAAAGTGATGCAAAATACTATACATACATACCAATTCGTCCACTCGTATTCATTTACTTTTTTTTTTATCTATTTTGCTCGTATCCGCGAGAAAAAAGTTGCAATTTCCCGGAACAGTGGGTTGACAATCCGGGAATGCGCCGGAATCCCGGACTTTAGTACCAGAACTCTAATAAAATACCTGGTTTTACAATCTCTTGTATTTGTTTGACAGTACTTGAAAGTTTACTTCAGTGGAAAATAGAATAACACTTACTATAACTTGTAAGCTTCTAGTTCAGGGAATTTTAAGGTAGGTACGGTTGGAGTCAGAAATTGCAGACGAACCGTAGAGCACCAAAACTGATTTTTTTTGAGGCGTTCCAGTAACGACGTGTGACGTCACACTTTTTTGAACTTGCAGGTGTTCACCAATTTATAAAACGTTATCACGTCAAAAACATTCCAATAATAGTAATTTTGGAACTCTACGGGGATAGCCGATGTAGGGAGCAAATATGCCAATCTCAAATGGGATTGGGCGGGTCACGTGAGTCGAATGAATCCCGACCGGTGGGCTAGGGTCGTCACGCAAGGTGCCGCTCGGAACACATCCGCTCATAGTCATAGGATTGATTGCAGATATTCCACAAAAAAAAATTGGTGCCGAAGGACGGATGTCGGAATCGAGACAGACCCATAAACGATGGCGTGACGATCTTGATGCATTTAACACAGACTGTCTAAACTTTGCCCAGAACCGAAATTCTTGGAAAGATGTTAGGGAAAAAAAACCCCATTAGTTTAAAGAAAGAAAGAAAGAAAAGCATTTATTGAGTACTTATTGAGAGCATTTATTGAGTTTCTTGTGCCTTCTTCTCATTGGTGGGCGCGCTCCGAAGGCACACATCCTAACTTAGTTTTTAAGACGATTTTATGTGGTCTTTATACAAAAATGTATTAAGCATCCAAAGAAATATTTTTTTTTACTTTGACTTTGGAAGCCTTTGCCCAGCAGTGGGACAATATAGGCTAAGAAAAAAAACAGTGGATCTGCAATTTTTACTTATTTTTTAAAACAATAGTAGCATTAATAGCCCTTCTTCATCCAAATGTTGCCTGGATAAGGCTTTGCATTTGTTAATCTATCTATATCTATCTATCTCTATATAGTGTTAGTCCACTACTGCTTCATCTTTTCTTGGGTCTTGATCTTTTTTTCCATCCATTTAAACAATATATAAATAAATATTGCAGGACATTTCACACATCGCCATCTAGCCCCAAGCTAAGTAACGAGACTTGTGTTATGGGTGCTAGACAACGGATATACTACTTATATATACTTTTTTTTGTAAATATATACGTATAATACATAGAAACAACCGATTGTAGGTATTGAGGTATTACTATATATTAATTTTCTTTTAGCAGATATTCACTTAAGTTAGAATTCATTTTGTGTTGTATTTTTTTTTTATGTAATCATTTTTCGTTTTTGTTTTTATGGTGCAATAAAGTGTTTATCTATCTATATATTGTACTAGCGTTCTCCGACAGTCGGTTCGCCTTTGACTGATCGCGCCGATAGGACGTTTCATTTCTGAAAGGTTCGCCGTCGAAACCATATACCGATGCGACGTTTCGCCGACAGCATTATTCCAGACCACAGACAAATATCTAAGCATAAATACATGTCTGAAGCGGGAATCGAACCCGCAACCCTGTGTTTGGCAGTCCGGCATGGTGACCATTGTGCCAACTGGGTCGTCATATATATACAAGATCGTTATAAGTATAAGTCCATATAATAATACAAAACCGAATTTCGACAAACCCTTATTCGACATGATGTCAAATAAAATAATAGGAGTAAGGTTGTTTTAACATTTTGGTAAGTGAGCTCGGTTCACCGCCACTTTAAAATCATAAACACTCACCACAGTAGATATTAAACGTCATTAGCAAACCGCAAATCAACATTAAAACTACAGAGCATTGTAATTCAATGCGTATCTATGCCGAAATGTGCCAAACTAGGTTTTGAAATTGAAATTGATTTTTTTATTAACTCCCGACGCTGAAAGAGGAATGTTATAAGTTTAACGTGTCTGTGTTCCAAAAAGTCGTAGAACAAACGTTGTTTGTTTAGGTGCACAGAAGTAGCCCTAAACGACTTGCTAGTATAATTACCAATAGCCCTGTATATAATAATTTTCTTGACTAGAGACTATAAAGCCCGCCATCTGTTGAGCGGATCAGAACTAACTTAGATAATATAAGGCACTCTAGTATCCCTCATTCTCACGAAATTATCCAGATAACATTGTCGTTGTGTTTTACGATAATGTGTGTAAGGAATGTTTGTCGATTAACATCAATAATAAATAACGGCGTTACGTCGTTAATTTTGTCACTGTAAGCCGGCTCGCCCACTTTTACGATAATTTAACGGCGAGAACGGCCTTTTACGTCCCGTTCTCACGTTAAAATAGTGCCTTTAAATCGATACCTTCGATTGTAATAAAAGTATTTTTGATTACGTACGTTCGTGTCTGTCTGTTGCAGTAAACATTTTTACGTTTAACTATTAGGTTTTACTGTTATTGTTACTCAGTGTTTATTTCGTTTATAAAAAACCTTCTATTGTTGTAATATTTGCAATGTTAAAAGCTGTAAAATTTAAATGGGCTCCTGTAAATTGAAGAGTCAGACTACGTGCAGTGCATGCAATTCAAAATGCAATGATTTCTTATCTGAGGAATAATTACTTTAAATTAAAATAAACAATAGGTGCACACACACAAACACATCACATTCTCAGTGTTGAATGTAGAAATCGTCAAAATGTAGAAATACAAGATTCAAACTGCGTGCACTGCTTGCAATTCAAATGCTAAATGCAAAAATGATATCTAAGGTATTGGACAGAATTTGCAAGCACTATATCATCTTCTCAACTAAGAATTAAAGACAAAAACTCGTGTGCAATGCATGCAATTCAAAATGCAATATTTCCTGAGATATTGAACAGAATTGCCTAGCATCTGTGCACATTTTCTGTTAAGAATTAAGGAAAAAGACTTATCAAAACGTAGAAATACAAGATAACATGCACTGCATGCCATTCAAAATGCAATCATTCCGGACATATATGAGGCCGATTCATACATTTTCAATATGGCGCCATCTGTCTGCCAGTTGAGGAATTAATAGAATCGCCTAGCACATATCACACTATTAGTTTACAATCATAGAAAAGTGCTCACAAGATTCAGGCTGTGTACAGTGTAATGCATGCCATTCAAAATACAAGCATCCCTAAAATATTGAACAGAATTGACTAGCACTTATGAACTTCCCAACTTAAAATCACAGAAAAGGATTCGTCAAAACTGAGAAATACAAGACCCAGACTGCGTGCACCGCATGCAATTCAATATGCAATCATTCCTGAGACATTGAACAGAATTGCCTAAGACATTCTCAGTTTAGAATCAAAGGAATGGACTCGTCAAGTTGTCTGAAGCGTACTAAGCCATGGATTTCATCACGATGTTTTCCTTCAAACAACAAACTGTTTCTTTATTACAAAACAATGATACTACACTTTTGTCAAGCGACAAGGAAATAAGGAAGTCGAAGACGCTTCATTTATCAAAATCTCATATATTTGACTGGTCTACAATATCGGGGTGTCAAAATAAACTGTATTCACGAACTTTTCCTATATTAGCTAGGTACCTATAACTATTATATTCTTCACAATACATAGCCCGCCTGACTTTTACAAAAGACAGAGTATACCGATACTAAAAATGTACGTCGTCAATTAATAAAATACTTTGCAAACCCTATCACCACTGGAAACCAAGAATAAAGGTCTCCGTCGATGTGAGTATAAGTCGTCGTGGCTGACGTAAAAAAACTCTACTACGAATTTTTGTTGGATTGTCTCACAAGAAGACGGACGAAATAAGATGGAAGAAAGAAGATAAATTATTATGAATGAGAATCTAAAACTAAATTCAGGAATTACATACTGGCTATACGTATATGCTGTAGGATGTTTTGATGAACTAAATTTTCGCGGGAGCTCGAGGCATATCTTTAGGAGGAAGAATTAGACAATGGATACATTTCTCAATCTTTCTGAAAAAAAGATAGGGTTTTAAAATGGGGTTGCAATTACACTGAGTTGCTTTAGTAACATTGTCAATGTTATTGACAAATACTGGTAAAAAGAACGGTTCGTCCGTCAAATCCCCTACCCAAACGGTCCTCCTGTCGTGGTTTTTTTCACATCCGTCAAGCCCCTGTCCCCTGGACTAGGGGACACGACGGGCATTAATTTAAAATTAAAGCGAAGCGCCACGCGGATCCCCAGGAGATACGTTGGATTTGAACATGACGTCACACTTAAAAAAAAGCACGCAAAACGTCATTGATTCGTTTCATCAGTCGAAATCTCCATTCTGTACCTATCCATATCCTTGATCATCATGTCACATTAAACATACTAGAATCGTTTCCATTATGGTAATATATACAGTGGGCGTTTACCCTAACTTGGCAAAAACCAGAATTCAATTATCGAAACCTTTCCACGTCGAAAATTAGTATGTAGTTAATCTATCAATGTCGATTCAAGTCATACATATAGTAAGGAACCAATATATCTATGTAATTAATGTGGTATGGCTGTCTGTCTGTGTGTCATGTGGGGTTCGTGTCATCGGATCACGCGATCTAGATGGTAACAGATCACATGGCAAATAAATAAAATAAACAAATAAATAATCTAATTCAACAAATACTAGACGTGCGTACTAAGCGTTTTGCTTCGTCATTCCTTATTCGTACTGCAACGGAGTGGAATCAGTTACCTACCTGTCTTTCCTGAGGTGTACAATTTGGAGGTCTTCAAGTCGCGATTGAATAGGTATCTTGAAAAGGGTACTACATATGCCGCATCGTTACCTACCATCAGGCAGGTGTGATAGTGGTCAAACGCTGACCTATCATAAGTGAAAAAAAAAACTGGTTGCCTGTAAAGTCGGTATACGGGCGAAAGTTTTACGTGACAACAACTGTGCTCGAGTGGAAGGGACGCGTGCCTTTCACTTTTTATGTCTGTCTCTCTCGCTCTTAGGCGGGCTAACCATGCCCGCGTGCCTCTCACTCGCTCTCATTGTGAGCGCATAACGTCAGCGGAGCGTAACGCAGTTTCTTGAAGTGTCACCCGGCAAACCAATTTATAAAACGTTGTCACGTCAAAAATATATAAAAAATAAATAAACACAGAAAACTTACATCCTTGTGACAATAGTTGTACTTTAAGAAAAAAAAAGTAATGGAATTATAATTTCTTCTACAATGTTTTAAAAACAATGTAGGATTGTTTAAATGTTTTAAATTGGTTAAGTATTATTATTATTTTATTTGGTCACCATAACACAAGCCTTGTTTCCTGAGGTTATATGTACAAATTAGAATAAAAACTTGAATCCCATGCTTAATCACGCAAAAACTACTGAATATATTTAAAAAAAAATGTATAAAAAATTTGAATCCGATGCTTAATCACGCAAAAACTACTGAATATATTTTGATGAAATTGCCACCAGATGGACCCTGAAATAATAAATAGGTTACTCTTTATCCGAAACGGGGAAACGCGAGTGAAACAATGAAGCGCAACTAGTATTAATATACGCATGTAATTAATGAATGTTTTGATTTATTATCAAAATAAATGTTCCGGGATAAATGTTATGCGACGTCTTGCTTGTTTATTCGGCCGTGTTTGTATTCAGAGTTATTGCCTATGCCAAGATTTCGTACTCAAAATATTTGTTTTGGAAGATAATTTTGGAATTGCTAAAAGTATTAGGAGTTTATATTGCTTAAGATAAAAATTTACGTCATGGAGTCGATGAAAGAATATAATCGATATAGAACGGCAAGAAATTTCTGGTAAGACATCACACTACAGTCTTTACTGAAAATCACAGCCACAAAAATATTACGATCTACGTTGTCCCCACGGATTGCCCAATTTATGGGAACAGCGCTAGCAGAAAGTAATATTTTTACATGGTTCTGTCCCCATAATGAACACAGAGCGAAATCTTGAAGTTAAATGGCATACACCCGATTACTACGTAGCCCTACGATTCCAATTTAAGTGTCGTAGCACACCGTAGCACTCTGTAGCACTTACTTTCTAGCGCTAGCAGCGCTACAATCTTCTTCCATTTCGCTCCGTCTCTCTCTTACTTTCTCTAAGTTTTTTTTTTCCTAACTTCTTACGATCGAGCTACGTTGTCCCAAGGGTTGAGTTAATTTATAGGGACAGCGCTAGCGGTAAATAATATATTTGATAATTATGACTCTGTCCTATAATAAAGACAGTGAGAAATCTTAAAGTTAACTGGCATACATTCGATCACTACGCAATGCTACGATTCCCATTTGAGTTTTGTAGCACACCGTAGCAATCTGTAGCACTTACTTTCTAGCGCTAGCAGCGCTACAATCATTCTTAAATAATCTTCTTTTATTTCACTCCATCTTTTTGCTGCCTGTTCCAAGATGTTTTTTTCTTACTTTTTACTAACCGACTTAAAAAGAAGGTTTTCAAATCCATTGTATATTTTTCAGTCCCCCCGGCTACGTTGGCCCCACCCACGAGTTGACCCAATTTATAACAACAGCTCTAGCGGTATTTTTTTTGGCATTGCTTTGTCCCTATAATGCAAATAGAGCAAAATCATACATTCGATTACTACGCAGCGCTACGACTCCAATTAGAATGTCGTAGCACCGTAGCACATTGTAGCACTTACTTTCTGCGGTGCTACAATCCTTCCTCAAAAATCTTTCTTCCATTTCCCTCCGTCTCTTTCCTACCTTCTCCAATATGTTTTCTTTTCTCACTCTACACTGCGTAGCACTTACCTATATATTCGTAGCACATCTGATAAATCTTTAATTTACAGACCAAGCATTTTTTAATATTTGATTAAGTCTATTTAGTTTATCGTGGTAACGATAAATAATAAATTAAGGTAACGTAGAATACCTATCAACGAAAACTAAGCAAAATAATTACTAAATCACCACAATATTCAGTCCAAATATTAATTGACTGAATAACGGTAAGGTATTTTAGGCTTTATTATAATTTGAAATACCGAACTCAGCTATTTTAATTCTAATAGCCTATTTGCATATTAATCAAAATAATAAACGCAAATGTTTGTGTGTTAGTATGTGTATATGTATCTAAGTATGTTTTTTTTCACGTAAAATATATATTATAGTACCTGGGTGACCTTGCTTTGCTCGGTTATTTTACGTTTTTTTTACCTCACTCTCTCGAAATAAATTTCATGAAAATTGTTGCAGCCGTTATCGAGACCCTGATTACACAATAATATATACAAAATTTGCTCGTTTAATTATTATATTAGATAAGTATAGAAAATTAGTGCTTTCCCCGTTTTTAAAGTCGGTTAAAAAAAACTAAACCGATTGTAATAAAACTTAGTATGTATAGAGCTAGAGTACTGAAATATCAACTTTTTATTAAAATACTAGCGACCCGCTCCGACTTCGCACGGCTATATTATGCATGTATTATACAAATAAATCTTCCTCTTGAATCACTCTATCTATTTAAAAAATCCATTGCGTTGTTTTAAAGATCTAAGCATTCAAAGGGAAATAGGGACATTGGGACATAGGGACGGCGAAAAGTGACTTTATTTTATACTATGTAGTGATTTTTACGAGATCCATAAGTTGAGAAAAAAACCCCAAGAGTTTCTTGTGCCTTCTTCTCGTTGGTAGTCTCGTTCCGAAGGCATACATCCCAACTTAGTTTTTAAGACGTTTCTATGTGATCTGTGTACAAAAATTAAGCATCCAAATGAATTTTTTTTTTTTTACTTTGAATTAGATCGGGACTTTCGTGGGTCAAACCAAATGGCACAGCTAGTTATTTTTAAGCTATTGCATAGCTTTTATCGCGGGCTTTGAGGGTGGCGACCGAATCAAGAAATTCCGTAACGAAAATAAAACCTAACACCCCCACTCCGCCTACCATGTAGCTCGGCCGAGCGTTAGCTTAACGTGTATGTATATGGTACGACTAGCGACTGTATGAAGCTCGTACGATGCAATAGCTTTACCGCGGCAGTCCCCGAATGCCACACTTTTTTTTTCACTCTAAAACGGCTGAAAGCATAAAAATAAAATTGGAAACTAAGATAGCTATTACCCTGTAAACAAACAAATTGCATACTCATGGTAACCAGAATGACACAAGTGGAACCACAGAACGTAGCTAGTTTATCAATTCGATTCGAAAGGGTTATGTAAAAATCTCGATTCAATTGTTTTGACGAATAATATTCTATGAACATGCAATTTTAAAGAGAACGGTCACGCGACGTACTGAATCTTTAGTCTTTAGTGCCTATTAACTAAGTGGGTAGTTTGGAAAGTTTAGGTTTTTTGTAACATTTAAGGTGAAAGAGTACCGGCGCTCTCTCCATACAAACGTAGTCGACTGTTTCCTCCCTTGATAATGACACTAGCACAAATATTTTTCTTGCATAAAACCTATAACTGCCATGACTATGCCCCTATGTCTTGGTTTTTCCATTTTCTTATTATCATAGATATTAAGATTTAAAAAACAAAAAAAAAACAGAACAAAGGGGCATGATCATGGCAGTTATAAATTTTATGCAACAAAAATATTTGCTCTAGTGTCATTATCGAGGGAGGAAACAGTCGACTACGTTTGTATGGAGAGAGCGTCGGTGCCCTTTCCTCTTAAGTAGATCGGTTATTTTTTTATTTTTGTGCTGTGTCTTGTAGTTTGTAATAGTATGTCCTATCATATAGCCTGGCTGCGATGTGATCTCGTGCCACCCTTGTACTTGTATACGAGCTGTTTTCTGCAATAAAACCTTTTTAGTTGGGTCTTTATTAGTTGGCGGGGCACAGCTAGTTATATAATACTACTAGCGACCCGTTCCGGCTTCGTACGGCTATATTACGCATGTATTATACATATAACCCTTCCTCTTGAATCACTCTATCTATTAAAAAAAACCGCATCAAAAACCGTTGCGTAGTTTTAAAGATTTAAGCATACATAGGAATATAGGGACAGAGAAAGCGACTTTGTTTTATACTATGTAGTGAAGGCAGTCTTTCCTAAACTATGGGTACAGTCAGCTGCGTAATTGCAGCCCTCGGTAGAGTTCGAAAATTACTATTATTGAAATGTTTGCATTCTAATATTTTTTGTTTGATTAATTGATGAGTTAGAAGACTTTAAACTTCAACTACAGAGGTGTCTAGAATCTTGCTAGTGTTGAAAACATTCTTATAACCGGCGTTTTGGAGCTCTACGGTGGGTCTGCAATTAAGCAACCGACCGTACATTTTAGGTGGTCCCTGAAACTGAGGACCACATTCATAAATCGTTGATATCGCCCGATTTTTATGAACTGAAATAACTCGAAAACAAGGCGGTCTGAGTGTTGGAAGATAAGTCTCTGAAAGGCACTTGATCGCAAGTAAAACTATCAAAATTCTAGATTATCTAATAAAATGATAGATAACAATGACCTTGTCTATTTGATGAGGCCATGAAAGTCCTTTTCCTTTTTATATCTTAATACTTATATGCAGTATGGTTTTCAGCCATGGTTGATATTAAAAGTAAACTTTTGGTTGAACTATGGTTTTTTAGATAGGTCGTGGTTCAGACTACTTTAGGAACCACTGAACCAAAGTATACCGATATCTATTAAACAACTAGCTGATGCCCGCGACTTTGTTTGCATTGTGGTTTTGAAGTTTGATTTCGAAGGAAAATCATTTTATTAAAATGTCATGAATTTTAAGGCTGAATGGAGATAGAATCGCTTTATAGAACAGTTTGCATTCGCTTTTAGTTCATAGCTCTACGCACTGATCACCCCTTTGGTGGCTGTACGTACGCGGCATCTATTCTTAAGCGCTGGGCACACTAAAGTTGTACCGGGAGAGTTCCGCGGACGTAATTTTTTGTACAAAGAAAATAAAAGGAGGACAGATCGGAATAGTTTTTTTCCACTGCAGTCACTCGCGTCTCTCGAAGGCCCCCGTTTGTTTGGGGTCTTTGAGTCACGAGACTATAGGTATCTAATAGGAAAGCGTGTTACATCTTTGACCGCCTCGTCATTTACCATCGTGTGAGATAGTAGTCAAACGCTGAAGTATTATATTAAAAAAAGGATGCGTGTACATATTTACGCGCGTGAGAAATTATACGTCCGTCTCTCTGTCTGTCCGTCCGTCTGATATTTATTTTGCGGGCAGCTTCAACCTGTGATTATAAACTTACGCGCGCATTATGAAATTTCACTCTCGCAGCTTCGCCCTGTTTACTTCGGGGTTACGCAGCTGCAACATCTAACTTTTGTGCTACAAATGCGCGGGCATCTTAAAAATTCACTCTAATCACTTATTTATAACACGCCTAAAGATGTATAACTTCAAAAAACACGGAACGCTCCCGGTACGTCCTTAGTGTGTTCACCGCTTTACTCTGCACTATATTCACTAACTCCGCTCATGTTGTGGCACAAATATGTCTCTATATAAAATACGAGGTCAGTGTAAGCTCGGCTTTACACTGCACTATTGGATAACGTTTGATATCAACGCATATTTATTGACGCGTGATATTTATGTCTCGAAAATTAGCTTTTGGCACACAATGTTATAAAGATGAAAGATTGTTTTAACCGTTGCCATACAGAGGGGTAATGCGGCCAATATTCTCGGCTCTTTAGCAAATATACTAAGTATTTGTATTTAGTCAGGGGAGGTTTATTTAACGATGTATTAATTAATAATAATCTAATTTTTTTTTAAGTGTACGGCCTGCACTGGGCTATCTGAAAAAACATACTATAACAGATGTCGCTAACGAAACTTAATTCGAAAAGAGGTTAATGCGATTCTTAAATTCAACTATGGCGGTACTTGACTGAGTGGCGTAATTGGTAAGCGCACTTGAACGGTATTCAAGGGATGCGAGTTCGAGCCTCGTCTCAGTTGCAATTTTTGAAGACCCAGTTGGCACAATGGTCACCATGCCGGACTGCCAAACATAGGGTTGCGGGTTCGATTCCCGCCTCAAATAAGTATTTATGTTTAGATATTTGTCTGTGGTCTGGTTGTTTCTATGTATTATAAGTATATATTTACAAAAGAAAAGTATATAAGTAGTATATCCGTTGTCTAGCACCCATAACACAAGTCTAGTTACTTAGCTTGGGGCTAGGTGGCGATGTGTGGAATGTCCTGCAATATTTATTTATTTATTTAAGACGCATTTTTCCTTACAAAAATATTTTTAATAATAAGCTTTAAAAAAATTGGATTTTAATTTTTGTTTGTAATGAGGCTTTGTTTGGTACCCAATTTTATGATGAACCTTACAAGAATACATTGAACCCAGTGGGAATAAAACAAGCTAATTTTTGTCCCAATATTTCCACGGAATCAGAAGTTTGGCTTTTAATAATTGTCGAAGCTAGTTTTTTTTTATTGTGTGCCGATTTACCTGACCCTATGGAAACAGGATACCCACGAAAAACACTCGCTAAATCACAATTCCAGGAATCCATTTTGGAACGAAAACATTTCCAAAATGGATTCCAAATTGTTATCTCCGTTTTTACGTATGAGTTTACCGCCGATAGGCTTTTACTGCTGCCCTAAATATCTCTGTTAATAAGTACCTACACAAATTAAAAATATTTACATAATCTATCTTAATCTTAATATATATAAATCTCGTGTCACAATGTTTGTCCTCAATGGACTCTTAAACCACTTAACCGATTATAATAAAATTCGCACACCATGTGCAGTTCGATCCAACTTGAGAGATAGGATAGCTTACATCCCGATATTCCCACGGGATCGGGAGTTACGCGGGTGAAACCGCGGAGGGCAGCTAGTCTAATATATATAAATCTCGTGTCACAATGTTTGTCCTCAATGGACTCCTAAACCACTTAACCGATTATAATAAAATTCGCACACCATGTGCAGTTCGATCCAACTTGAGAGATAGGATAGCTTACATCCCGATATTCCCACGGGATCGGGAGTTATGCGGGTGAAACCGCGGAGGGCAGCTATCTTAATATATATAAATCTCGTGTCACAATGTTTGTCCTCAATGGACTCCTAAACCACTTAACCGATTATAATAAAATTCGCACACCATGTGCAGTTCGATCCAACTTGAGAGATAGGATAGCTTACATCTTAATTTATCCCGATATTCCCACGGGATCGGGAGTTACGCGGGTGAAACCGCGGAGCGCAGCTAGTAAATGTTATGTTGGTTTGTGTACGCTTCAAAAACTCAAAAAGTTCTGCACCGATCGAGCTGACATTTTAGAATGATATATAATCCGCATCAAGGATTGTTTTTATCTAATTTTTGCATCAGTCACATATTCGAAGCGTGGCAGGGTACAGCTAGTATTTTTATAAAATTTATACGTATTCGAGTATTATACCTTGTACCCATCTGTACCGTAACTGAAACACACGAAACGTACGAAAACCATTCCAAAGAGTCACTAGTACACTTGACAAATTGACGGGGTACGCTTCTCCATTGCCACTGCTAGCTAGCTCCACCAAGCTAGGGCGCTTGCATAACAAATTCACTGTTAAACCTGTAGTTACCGGTACTGTTATCGTACTGATATGTGACAAGTTTCGTTATGGAAGTACCCAAACTATTTCATTTGTCCGGTTTATAGCTCGTAAAGTTGCGTAATAGTGGGTAACAAACGACGTGGCTTCGTGTCTAGTGCCTACTGTGACACCACGCGACGCGAGCGCGATGTTAACATATGGTTTATTTTACACATCTTTATTAGGTGATCGTTGTATTGATGTTATTTCTGTCACTTATAATTTGGGGTATTATTTTTAAATAAACTTTGTTTGGCGGTTTTGACAACACCTGCCGTACAGACCCCGGTATTTACAATCAACCCAGTTTGACGACCCAGTTGGCACAATGGTCACCATGCCGGACTGCCAAACACAGGGTTGCGGGTTCGATTCCCGCCTCAGACATGTATTTATGCTTAGATATTTGTCTGTGGTCTGGTTGTTTCTATATAATAGAGTATATATTTACAAAAAAAGTATTTATGTAGTATGTCCGTTGTCTAGCACCCATAACACAAGTGTAGTTACTTAGCTTGGGGCTAGATGGCGATGTGTGGAATGTCCTGATATATTTATTTATTTAACCCTATGAGATTGCATAGTGCGCGAACGCATAGAGCCGCAAATAAGACGCTGGTTCGCTACAGTGAAGACAGCAGCACAAAATTGACCAATCATAGGGCCGCATTTACCGCAGTGCGTTCACTTATCCAAGATAAACTTAAGTAATATTTGTGAATACGGGCGTCAGAGACGTAGATAAACTTATATGCTAATGAATGTCTTCTCACATTTACTCTGACGTTGAATATCACTTATTAGAGCAAGACAGAGCATTCCTTAGCGTAAGTTTTCTTTAGGTACGGTCGGCTGCAAAATTGCAGACTCACTGTAGAGCTCCAAAACGGCTGTTATAAGAATGTTTTCAACACAAGCAAGATTCCAGACACCTGCTTTTGTTGAAGTTTAAAGTCTTCTAACTCATCGATTTATCAAACAAAAATTATTAGAAAACATTTCAGTAATAGTCATTTTCGAACTGTACCGTGAGCTGCAGTTATGCAGCCGATTGTACGGCTCTGAGTACTTGCACAATAAAAAATTTATACGTTTAACGTTACTAAGGTTCTGTTATTATGTGCCCAATTATTATGACTAATGAGTTAGAGTTAAAAACTTAAACATGATAACAGGTGACTAAATGTCACCTGAGTTATCATCAGTGATCAAGTTATCAGTGATCAAATAATATCAACATTTCGGTTATTGAAATAGAATTTAGTTTTAGATTACCAGTTAAAAGCATTTAGCGTGTATTTAGGTAAATATGATTAAGCACAATCTCACGCAAACCGCTCTTTGAACAGAATTCAGTTCTTAATTTAAACACTTACATTTTAGCCTTTGCCGGGATAACGTAGAACCTACCTACGCAGACAAATGCGACTGAGCCTTTTGTAGGTGAAATCTTTTTCTGCATGTTTTCTTACACAAAATTCTATAAGAAACACGAGTAATAAGAGCTCAATTTCGTTCGCCCACTTATATCGTTGTAGTCGCTCAAAGTGCTATCAATTTAAAAGATTTAAACACCCACATGCATAATTTCTAAACACCTCAGATAAAGGTTAAAAGCAAACTGCAGACTTTTATTCGGTCGATAATTGATCGCAATCGATATTGATATTTATCGATTATACAATTGATATTTATTATATCCAATTACCACGACGACCCAGTTGGCACAATGGTCACCATGCCGGACTGCCAAACAAGGGTCGCGGGTTCGATTCCCGCCTCAGACATGTATTTATGCTTAGATATTTGTCTGTGGTCTGGTTGTTTCTATGTATTATAAGTATATATTTACAAAAGAAAAGTATATAAGTAGTATATCCGTTGTCTAGCACCCATAACACAAGTCTAGTTACTTAGCTTGGGGCTAGATGGCGATGTGTGGATTGTCCTGCAATATTTATTTATTTATTATTTATTTAATTAATATCTATTTATTTTACAATTGATATTTATCGCAATCACCTTCGAACGTAATAGTCGGCGAGCTTAACTGGAGTTAAAACCCCTCCCATACCTCACTTCGGGATGGCCAATCTAAGCAGCTTAAATTACAAATTAATCTACTATAACTTATAACAGGCCTTCCGAATCAAACGGTATTCAATACAAAAGGTCAGCTCTAATTAATTGACATCCCTAGAGCCTTCGTCCAATTATTATTGACCCCTAATAACTATCCACTTATTAGCGCTTAAAGACACGATAAATTGGTAGTGCCAACTTAGCGACCTTTACCCTCACAAATCTTTAGTTGGGTTAGTTACTAAGAGATATTGTTGCTCGCTAACGTGACACAATTACTCATAGTCATTCTAATTAAGATCCATGGCTTCTAATCTGTTCTGCTGTGTCAAATTTAATAATTGTATTGATGATATGTTTTACATAATTTATAGAATGTCACAGCTAAGAACATCAGCCGAGCCACGTACTGAAACAACAACCAATCTAACCTTAAGGACACCTTGACCTTGCATGACATTGTGAGCTAAATCCATTTAAAGAGTAATCTAAAATTAGGCTCTCCTTCAACGACCATAAGGTTGATTATTATTTAATCAGTTTGACACTTTGACAATAAGTTCATCATGTTTAAGTCCTTAAATCAATTTATTTTTGTTGTCCATGTCAACATTAATAGGGTTCCTTAAAGTTAAAGTTAACGGTCAGTTAGATCATTGAATTTTATGATTACGTATTAAAAATAATTGAGTACTCATAAATGCGGGCAGTTTAATATTGATTGCTAACACTGTAATCTAAGATAGATGTATGGCCTATCTTAATTTTACTGCTTTGTAAGGAGAAAATAGTTTTTCTCGTGATTTTCAAAACCTATTCCATTTATGTTATGTTTCGTTTTGATGTTAGATAAATCTCTCGTAGCTCGCAGCAACACCCCTCAAGATATTTCAAACAAAATTGTATCATTTCAATGATTTACGTGGCGATAAGAAAAACCCGGGCATTTATCTTCACGAGTGACCAAACTATACATTTTTAGATGTTTTGCTTTACTACTATAGTAAGTTTTCATGCTTCAATCATATGCGATCATATACTATTTAAACACGTTCACTGCTGCACTGTATTGCACTGAACTTAGGGCTTTGTTCCAAAGTTCAGTTGGGGGAGACAATCGAACTGTTGAGATTATTTTTGTCAGTGTTTTAATGGTCCGGTTAAAATTAAAACAAAACACGACAAAAAAAAAGAAACAAAAGACTTAGAATTGTACCGACACGTTATTTCAAGTTGCACTGAATTCATCAATAAATAGGCTGTTAATATAGTCGAATCGAATAGTCGAAAATTGCAATATCATAAAAAAGACTAAAAACTAGCGACCCGCCCCGGCTTCGCACGGCTATATTATGCATGTATTATACATATAAACCTTCCTCTTGAATCACTCTATCTATTAAAAAAACCGCATCAAAATCCGTTGCGTAGTTTTAAAGATTTAAGCATACAAAGGGAAATAGGGACCGAAAAAGCGACTTTGTTTTATACTATGTAGTGAAGAAAATATTATAAGAAAACCTTGGAGTTATTAAAGTGAGTGAACACAGAACAGGGGATTCTTCGCTTGACTAGTTGATATTCCAGTCTGACCCGGCTTAACCTCGATAGCCTCGAGGTTGACGTCGTGCCCTCACGCGCCAGCCGCTGTTGACATTCCCGAGGCAGGACGTGGTCAAGAAGGCTCTATTTTAATGGCTTTATTGTAATAACTATGACTTTATGAGCCGATTAACTTCACCCTCGCCGCTTTTTTTGCTTTTTTCCTTGTTGTTTTAGATTCTTTCGACGACCCAGTTGGCACAATGGTCACCATGCCGTACTGCCAAATACAGGGTTGCAGGTTCGATTCCTTTCTCAGACAAGTATTTATGTTTATATATTTGTCTGTGGTCTGGTTGTGTATTACATAGAGTATTACAGAGTATACATTTACAAAAGCCCATACCACAAGTCTAGCTACTTAGCTTGGGGCTAGATGGCGATGTGTGGAATGTCCTACAATATTTATTTACACTTCAAGGCTACGCCGAGCATAATTTTTAAATAGTTTACTATTTTTTAAATTTTAATGTTAGTTAGCCGTCTTTGCCTATTTTTTGTCAAAATTTAAAATTTCTTTTAAATCGGAAAATTCTCTTTTAGTTTTTTTTGTCATTCTTTTGAGTAGCAGCATCTATTGAAGCACAGGAACTATTTTTCATTTTTTTTTACCGAGCAATAATTTGGCAGGAACACTGGCAAAAAAATACCCAATTAAAGTTAGAAATGTGAATTTTCTTTACTGACTAGGTATTTGTAAAAAACACAATTTCCTGTAAATTTTAATTTGAACCTAATCCGTTATTATTCTATTCTTTCTTGGTTATAAGTAAGTCCTTGAATATTTAAAGATAATATTACCAAGTATTATGTAATAGTTGTGTATTTTTTTATCCAATTTGTTAGAAAACCAAAGGCTGCAATTTACAACATGTTCTCTATATAGATTGATGCGCGCTCGGGATGATTTTCTAGAATCCTTTCAAAAGTTTTATTTCAAACCTTAGAAATACAATATTATTCTTTCATATTGAAAGTAACTCAGTTTGTCCAAATTTTTATTATAATATACCTGTTGGAATATTATGAAATAAATAGGTATAAATACCTTTAAACCCCTCTGCATTTGTAATACCAGTATTCTCAAAAGAGTACATATAAAACATTCACAAAGCGAAAACTATGTAAAACTATTCATTTTATACATTCATATAACAATACATGCACATACCAAATTCGTGTGTTTATCAATAGCTGTGCCTCGTGGATTAAACCGCGTTTCTTTAAAAGTGATTTTGATTTCCTATAAACACAGAATACGTAATAGTTATTATAAAATCAGCCCTTTCTTACCCCTAAGGTCGAATTTTCAAATTTTTTTTATTACTCGCTTATGCCTGAAAAGGATTCAAAAGTTCATTCGTTCGTAAGTTCAACTCGTTAGCTTTCAGAGATTTTTTTAATGAGTCTTTTTCTCTTTTATCTAAATAGATGTGTGAATTTTATTTTGTTTTTTATTTAATCAAGTAACTATCAAACTCGTTCACACGACCATCTTTTTTTCAGTCACAAAAAAGTTGTACCACAAACATTAGTGTCCATTGTCAGCTCGTCACACACAATTCTGTGTTGCCTTAAATTGTAAACAAATTGTAACCATTCAATTTTTCGTCGAAAACAAATAATTTCAATCTATCTGGCATGCCTCTGTCCTAATTTCTTTGTAGTTTATTTATTTATGGACTCCCTATTGGTAGAAAATTGAATTAAGCTCGCTTATAAATGAATTTAAAAATATTCGAGTTGACTGCTATCGATTTATTTTGTTGTGTTCTTGTATTTGGTAGGAAATTATTAATATTTATATTTATAATTTTTTGTTTGGATAGTCTTTTGTTGGAACGAAAGTTCCTTATCACGCGTTGCGAAAGGGGG
Source organism: Idaea aversata (assembly GCA_907269075.1). Lineage (NCBI taxonomy): Eukaryota > Metazoa > Arthropoda > Insecta > Lepidoptera > Geometridae > Idaea > Idaea aversata. The sequence continues at coordinate 4,010,539 of OU026096.1, forward strand.
CTGGACGGAAAAAAATAAGACCAAAAGTTGTAATGACACTTTTTGCATTGTAACGACACTTTTTGCATAGAAAGCAAGCTAGTTATTTTCGTTTTGTCTTTCTATTTCGCATTGAACAGTGTGGTGTCGCGACGATTATTTACAAAAAAAAAATTATTATTACAATTCCTTCACTAATTAATCGAATATATCTACCCGACAGTAGAGAAGGGTTTTATTTTTGTAACATTTTCTAAAGAAGATTTCGCTAAGTCACACCCAATTTTGCAAATTGACAATAAGTTGAAAATCCCCGTACCTAACCCATGTAGGTATGGAAGTCACAGTGAATAACGAAGGGTTAAAAATCTTTTGTGATGTGGGTTTATCATAGAGGGATGAATATGGATCGAATGTGGCCTCAATACCATTTGAAGCTTCGTTGTTAAACCAATCACGTACGAATTACACCTACGTAATTCGACAATGAATGGAAAATGATAAGCTAAATTATTTGAATTCGAACGCAGCAGTGCGTAAGGAATTAAAAATGATTTATTTGCGGACGATGTACTTGTAAGTAAACCTTACCTGACTGAATCTATTTTCATCAGACTTTCATAATAAAGTTCTCGGTAAACTTACTCAACGAACTGACGTTACTGATAGACAATACTTAATATTTTGAATTATAATATTATTATAAAGCTGAAGAGTTTGTTTTGTAGAACGTGCTAATACAAGAACTACTGGTTCGAATTTAAAAATCATTTATGCGTTGAATAGTCCATTTATTGAGGAAGGCTATAGGCTACATATCCCCACGGGTTCGGCATTGTGCTATATTAGCGCTTAGGCAAACGTTAACATGTATATTTTAATCTTTAAATACTACTTACCTTGATAGTTAGTTGTATTTAAAGATTAAAATATACGATATTTATAATACCTATACGATCAAGAAGTATTTTCGCCCTAAACCACTAAATCTAGAAAAGTAAAATTTTACTTTATAGTAACATTTTAATAGTACATTGTTACCCTAGGTGTGAAAGTCACTCATTAAGTCCCGAGACGGAGTTTGGCGCCCGAGCGTAGCGAGGGCGCTAATAGTTCGAGGGACTAAATGAGTCTTTCACCCGAGGTAAACACTGTGCTTTTCATTACGAATAATACATAAAATTCTTCCTAACAACGAGAGTGAATGAGAGACTTCATACTACCTGACCCTCTTACAAGGTTGGGACCAAAGAGGTTATATACATGTAGTATTATTCTTTGGTGTTACTTAAAGCTAGGAGGTTAGGTTTTGAAGTTCCTAATGTATAATGATACTGATACTGGCTATATGCACATTGCACGAGTCGTGCGAAGCCATAATTTGACATGACAGCTGTCAGTGAAAGCGATTTTCCCTAGGGCTGGAAGTTTTATTTTCTACACGCTCTTCACGCATCTTTAGACCTACTTTCGGAGTATGAGTAGTGAAAAGTAATTTTTTTCATAAGGTACTGTCGGCAATAGACTTTCAGACCCAACGTAGAGTTCTAAAGTTACTAGTATTGAAATAAAAATATTTCAATAATATTTGTTTAATAAATTCATGAGTTGAAAGACTTTAAACTTCAACTTAAGAGGAAAGGAGGACATACAAACTAATACAAACGTAGTCGACTGTTTTCTCCCTGGATAATGATACTAGAGCAAATATTTTTGATGCAAAAAAATTATAACTGCCATGACCATGCCTCTATTTTTTGTTTTTTTATTTATTTTTTCAATCTTAATTTCTATGATAATTAGAAAATGGAAAAAACCAAAACATAGGAGCATAGTCATGGCAGTTATAGGTTTTATGGCACAAAAATATTTAGTCTAGTGTCAATAACCAGGGAGGAAACAGTCGACTACGTTTGTATAGAGAGAGCGCAGGTACTCTTTCACCTTAACGCCTCAAACAAGTATTTATGCACAGAAATTTCAGGTCCTGCTTAAGGTGAAAGGGTATTTCACCTTAAGCAGGACCTGTTGAGTACAGAATGAGTTAAAACATTCTAATAAACAGTTCTACCGTGGGACATATACTGTCTTCTTTTAATTTTAACACTTGTACTCTTATATTGACAGTTCACACTTCAAATACTCTAACTATTTTGAGTGTTGGTATTAACCTGACTTCAAAGAAAATAAAACATTCTTAAGAGGAAAGAGTACCGGGGGCTCTTTCCATACAAAGTTTTACAAACGTAGTCGACTGTTTTCTCCCTGGATAATGAGACTAGAGCAAATACTTTTGATGCATAAAACTTATAACTGCCATGACCATGCCCCTATTTTTTGATTTTTTTTATTATTTTAATTTTTTTAATTTTATTTTCTATGTTAATTAGAAAATGAAAAAAACCAAAACATAGGGGCATAGTTATGGCAGTTATAGGTTATGTGGCACAAAAATATTTGTGCTAGTGTCATTTTCCAGGGAGGAAACAGTCGACTACGTTTGTATGGAGAGCGCGCAGGTACCCTTTCACCTTAATTAGTCGCTTATATCTTTTTTATAATCAATTAAAACCCATTATATGTTTACATTACACACCCAAACAATAAGTGATTTCGGCCTAATTAAAACACTTTAATCTGGAAAACAAACTTTGAAGTGATTTGAAGTAATTCATTTCGTAAGGTACACACTCACCGTCTTTTAATTTTGACTTTAAATACGATTCGTCGACAGTTTACAAATCAAATACTTATGTTTGTAATTAATTAGTAGTGGAAAACGTACGTCCATCGTTGAACCTCTGCGTAGTTAACAAACTAAGTTTGAAGTTAATTTAATTAAGTGCTGAAATCACTATCTAAAATTGAATGCTAGATAACATACATGACTGTTTGAACACAAATTTACTGACCTATCACTATAATATGTATATTTCTATTCACTGTAGCTTTCACCGGTAGTTTTGAAAACAGTTTTTCACGAAAAAATGCGTCTCCAAAAACTGCACCGTGACGAGGAATGAACTCGCAACCCCATGTAGGTACACTGTATAGGTGCCCTACCAATAATAATTGCGCAAAATGGTCAACACGTTGGAGGTGAAATTTAAAATTCGCATACTAACCTTAGTGAACGAATGAATTTCGTTAGCTTTCTTGAAAAATATTTCTAAAACTACTATAAAACTGAGAATAATTTTGACAATAAAATTAGTTGTGAATCTTGGTTGAATATTTCAAAATCCTTTCTTAACGGGAAAGTCGAGAACAGCTCGACCGATTGCGATGAAACTTGGTTTGTAAATTGGTGGAGTAGATTGATACATATGCTACATATCTATCTAGGGATCTAGACTCACGCGGGTGAAACCGCGGGGCTCAGCTAGTATTCAATTAATAAACAATCCTGATTCTAATGGTATCCCTCACATTCTATTTATTTACTGTAAGGAAACTCAACAGCTAATACATAATTACATAAACAGTACAACAACAGAAAGCCAATTACAGAGTTCCACGTATATAAAAAATAAAAGAAATTTTGATTCTCCCAAACATCTCCAATAACTTTGTCAATTTATTAAAAGTGAAACTTAGTCGATTTATTTACCAAATTCAATTTTACTAAACCTACATCAATCAATAGAGATTAAGCCCCATGAGCCTATAGAAGATAATGCCCAAGAAAGACACTTCTTAAATAGATTAGAATTCCCAATAGTACTGCGTAGGTGGTATCTAATGAACACTCGGCTTAGACATGGGAAGTGGCCGGAGGTACGACGACGTCGAGCTAGTGATTAATGTGTTTAAACCGCACACTTATTCTAGAGTATGTTAAAATAATTAAAAATCGTGCGAGCTTCGTACAGTCGTACCATATACATACACGTTTAGCGAACGTTCGGCCGAACTACATGGAAGGCGTAGTGGGGGGTATAATGCTAAGGATACACGACGACACTGACACTCGACACAAACGTCGACACTAGTGTCGATAGCGTCCACACTGTAGCAATTTTTGATGTCGCGGCGGTAGACACACGTAGACACTGGATTTATACATCATGTGTCTTGTGTCAACTGTCGTCGTGTATCCTTAGCTTTAGGTTTTATTTTCGTTAGGGCGTGTTCAGATGACACGCGTTGACCACGCGTCCGCCACGCTCATCACACGCGTTGACCACGAGTTGAACACGCTCTGAAAGTTGTTCTATACATAATTGGAGTCTTATGACACATCAATAGATCTCAAATTGCATTTCTGCAAGCAGGCGCGGGGCGTGCGCGAGGCGTGCGCGGGGCGGGCGCGGGGCGGGCGCGGGTGGACTTGATAAATGCAATTTGAGATCTATTGATTTGTCATAAGACTCAAATTACATATAGAACAAATTTCAACGCGTGTTCAACGCGTGGTCAACGCGTGTGATGCGCGTGGTGGGCGCGTGGTCAACGCGTGTCGTCTGAACGCGCCCTCTCAAAGCCCGCGATAAAAGCTATGCAATAGCTTAAAAGGAAGTAAAATCAACTTTAAAATGTTTTAATTATTTTATTCTCATTTATGAAATTTATAAAACTAAATGAAAATCACAATCATTAAAAAAAATAATAAACAAATACTTAAATCGATACAAAAATAAATAAATAAATAAAAAAACATCCTAAAATAAAAAAAAATGAAATTATGAAATTATTTCGTTTTAAAAGAAATTAGAATCTTGAAATTAATTTTTATAATTTAATTTCCAACTTAACAATAATTGACATCAATTATCATGGTCATCAGGAGCATAATGTGAGAAAGTGGCAATTTAGCGGCTAAGATTCATTGGCACCAATAATGCCGTTTCAAACTAACAAACATTTTTTGTTACAAATACATGTGCATTGTGCCTGGAATCCTTTGTGTGAAAGTTCGACTCGTACTTGACTGGTTTTTAAATTATACTTTTTTAAATTTGAAAGTTTGTGTACGTTTGTTACTTTTTTACGCAAAAGCAAAAATAAAGGTGGCTGGATTAACTAGGCTACTTTTAATTTAGTTACGTGAACGACCACGGGGCGAACTTAATATCGAAATTAAAGACTAAATCGCAAGTACAATATCCAGAATAGTGTTATTCTAGCAGTTGACGTGCTAACTACTTACCGATCAGCTGTTTCAGTCGTCTCTTTGTAAAGTCAAACAGTTTGTACCGGGTTGACTGATGAGAGGAAGATAGTGCACTATTGATGGACATACATTTACTTGCACAATTCAGTTTAAAAGTGATTTGTCAGTGTTAAGTTTTGTCTACAATACGAACACTGAAATGCTCGTCAGATAAGCCGGTATGTATCTTATATAGGACTAGCTGTTGCCTGCGACTTCGTACGCGTGGTAGATTTATTTTATATATGAAAATCGTCCTCTTGAATCACTCTATCTAATAAAAAAAACCGCATCAATCCGTTGCTTAGTTTTAAAGATTTAAGAATACATAGGGACAGACAGCGAGAAGTGTCTTTGTTTTTTACTATGTAATGATTATTTACATACTTAGTTTTAACTCGATCTGTTCCTTTTGCGTGAAAAGGGAACATACACAATAATATGCAAATAAAATAAAAAAAATAAAAAAAATATTTCAGGACATATTACACATCGCCATCGAGCCCCAAGCTAAGCAACTTAATGCTTGTGTTATGGGTGCCAGATAACGGATAAACTACTTATATACTTTTTTTTTGTAAATATATACATATTATACATATAGGAAACACCCAGAACCAGAAACAAGAATTTATGGTCAGCATAAATACTTGTTCCCGGCGGGAATCGAACCCGCAACCTTCTGCGTCGCAGTCGGGTGTTCGCCCGACGCGCCACAGAGGTCGTCAAATACAAATACAATTAATACAATTGATAAATTAAGGTGGATTAGCTAAAATACTGATTCAGTATTTTCTGGTTCTGAAGTTAACAGCTTTATATTTGAAAATAAGGATTTTACCTCAGTGTTTTAAAACCGGTTTCTTCTATTATTAATTTTTAGCAAATAAAAGAAAATCTTTTTCTGGGAAAGCAAACTAATGAAATAGTCCGTTTTCGCTGAACATACGAATATAATATTATACCTGTTTAGTTTATAATTTTGATACTACTTTATAAGTTTTTACTTTAGCTCTAACTTATGTATACTTTTGAGCCTTCTCATACTTACGCCTGTATTCTAAAATAGTACTTAAGTTGCTCTTGGATAAGTCAACGCACAGCGCTAAATACGGCCCTCTGATTGGTCAATTGTGTGCTGCTCTCTTCACTTTTTATATTATTTGCGACTCGCGCGCGTTCGCGCGCACTATGCAATATCTTAAGGTTGATTATGAGTACGGGTGTTAAATAAGCTAAAATTATTGCAACTCTACCTTGAGATGTCAAAGTCAAAATTCTTTATTCGTTTGGAATCATGCAATTATCGGAAACGTCTTAAAAACTAAGCTTGGATGTGTGCCTTCGGAACACGCCCACCAATGAGAAGAAGGCACAAGAAACTCATGGGGTTTTTTTGATCATACTCACAAAGGTCAAGATTACAAATATTTGAAGGTATTATTTGAAATGGAGCAATTAAAGCCATTCTAATCATTAAGGTACGACGAAGTATCATAGTACGCCTTACCGTACAATTTATGCGTCATAAAAATTTTAAAACCTGTTAATGGACATGTCATAATATTATCTTTGGGTAGATAACTTATTATAACAGATCACACAATGTACTAATCACATAGACTAACAGTTTTTTCTAGGTCCATGACTATTAAACGACTGTTTATACACTATTGGAATTCTTGTCTATACATACATTAATTATTTATTAAAAATTAGATTTATATAAAAGTATTTTTGAACAAGTTTTGTTCAAATATTATCTTTATTTATTATTTTTTATATAGATAATAAATATTACAGGATATTCCACACATCTTCATCTAGCCCCAAGCTAAGCAACTAGACTTGTGTTATGGGTGCTAGACAACGGATATACGACTTATATACTTTTCTTTTGTAAATATATACTTATAATACATAGACACAACCAGACCACAGACAAATATCTTAGCATAAATACATGTCTGAGGCGGGAATCGAACCCGCAACCCTGTGTTTGGCAGTCCGGCATGGTGACCATTTTGCCAACTGGGTCGGATAATGACGAAATATTGGTTATATTTTTCTATCCGATTTTAACAGCAACAAGCTAAAACTCATTACAACAGCTTGAATAAATGGCGATACGATTCCAATAAATGAAGTAGTATAGTCAAATAACAAAAAATAATATAGAAAAGTCGACAAATATAAGAATAATCCACTCGTTACAAAAACCACAGTTGCAACTTGAAATTTCTGAAAATTTCCCACACCATGCAAAGGCGTCTTATATAAAAAATACAACACTTTTAAATAAACACAAACATGAATAGTCAGTAAAATATAAACAAACACAAAATCTTCTTGAAATACGGGTACGGAATTCACATGAATAGTTAGTTTACCAATCAACTCTAAAATAGACAGTAAACTTGGTAAACCCCAAGCGAAAACATTACATATCAACATTTTTCTCGAAACCTTAAAGGGAAACACTTTAACGATTTCTGTGTAGCTTATTAATGAAATAATTGACATCCAACAACAGCCTGCTTCAATAAAGAAATATGTTATGCCAAAATAAATAATATCTTCGTCCATAACTTGTGTAAAAGCCAAGACACTTAAATTATAGAAACATGCCACACAAAATATTGCGTTTAAATAAACATAATTTTTGAAAGTACGCCACCTGGGGTAATTAATATACCATCTTAATCCAATAATAAATATTATCAATGTCAGCAATGCTGCTAAGAAATTTGTTAAATAGTATAAGAAAACCCCTATAGCAATCATCGTAGGATTATCAAAAGGATCGGACTCTGTTGTGACACGGAACACGGAAGTGTTATTTTCAAATCTCGAACCGGACGGATCCGAATCGAAAGTGTAATTTTCAAATCCGGACCCGGATGGATCCAACTGGAAAGTGTGATTACCAAATCTGGATTCGAAGACATCGAACTCGGAGGTGTGATTTTCAAATCTTGAAGCGAACAGATCCGAATCCGAAGTGTAATTTTCAAAACTGGATCCGGATGGCTCCAACTCTGTAGTGTAATTTTCAAACCTTGAACCGAATGTATCTGAATCAGAAGTGTAATTTTCAGTTCTTAAATCGAATAGATCCGAATCCGAAGTGTAATTTTCAAAACTGGATCTGGATGGCTCCAACTCAGTAGTGTAATTTTCAATTCTTGAGCCGAATGTATGTGAATCAGAAGTGTAATTTTCAGTTCTTGAATCGAATAGATCCAAATCCGAAGTGTAATTTTCAAAACTGGATCCGGATGGCTCCAACTCAGTAATGTAAATTTCAAATCTTGCTACGATGGTATCCAACTTGTAGGTTTCATTTTGAAATCTTGAAGATAAAGTATTTGAATCACTCATATTTCTTGGATATATTGTGTCTGCACACATTTTTAATAATTTACGTTGATTTTCAAATATTTCAACTGAGTATTAATGTTACTATACTGAACTGGTGCAATATTTAAACTAATGAAATATTGTCAACAGGAATGTTCACAAATCTGATGATAACAAAATATAAGTTATTATTTTTAATAATGTTTGTTAATTAAACTAATTAGATAGGTAGGTAGCTTATTATCAAGAACTTTATCTAAAATACTAACATACCTATTACAAATAAAATATATATAAATATTGCAGGACATTCCACACATCGCCATCTAGCCCCAAACTAAGTAACTAAACTTGTGTTATGGGTGTTAGACAACGGATATACTATACGTACATGCTTTCCTTTTGTAAATATATACTTATAATACATAGAAACAACCAGACCACAGACAGATATCTAAGCATAAATATCTTGTCTGAGGCGGGAATCGAACCAACAACCCTGTGTTTGGCAGTCCGGCATGGTGACCATTGCGCCAACTGGGTCGTCAAAATACTTTCTCGAAATAAATATAGTTTTGCGTTAATAGTATAATAATGGTAATAAAAGGTATATTTATAAGAACATTATATTTGCCCTACCTTCTGCACAAGAGAAGACCTGATGAGAGTCACAGACGCTGCCTTAGATGTGACTAGTTCCTGGACTAGGAAAATTTTGATTAAGAAAAAAAGGCCATTGAAGAAGAAGTAGCTATTTTAAGAGGAATTTTTGAGTCCAGTATACATCCTATGTATGCTCCAGTATAGGGGCGAAGACCTTAAGTAAACCTATGATATTTGCCAGAGCTCGCAATATGATACATCCGTACGACTTGGTAAGTCAATATTAGCAAAGCAAATTAACATTTGGAGGTACCTACGTACTATTAATTATAACGTTTTAGCCCGAAATGGGTCACTGAATACTAATTGTGCATCGATCGATGCTAATCAAATAATACGTTTTTGTAATATAATAACATTAGCCATCGGATTTCCAATTTAACTACTTATTGTGTTTCATTAAAATGTGTTTCAATTTTGAACTATACGCACTCTTTTTTAAATGTTAATTAGCAAAGAGATTGAAATTTTAATAGAGATGACATTAGGGAGATGTATTTTTGAGAACACTAACGTCACACTAGACCAACAATTTTGTACTAGTAAGTGAACAATTTTGTAACAAAAATTTTATTTATTTATTATATTTTATTTATTTGGAAAACCAACAGCTTTACAAAAATAATAAGAAACGAAACAAGAAACAGAAAGCCAATTTATCGGTTCTCACGAGTAGAAAATAGAATAGGTATAGATACAAAACAAGCAAGCAAAAACACAAATCCCAATTCAGCAAGAATTAAGATATAGGTAAATACAATATAAATATAGATACAATACTAAAATTGATAAACAAATACGTAAATATGAAATAATAATAAAAACATAACAACATAACATATTTGGTACTATTGTCTGGCTTACGTCTGGTTTTTTTTACGTGATAACGTCTAATAAAATTGGTGGAACACCTGCATTCACAAAAAAGTGTCACAGTCATTTTGTGACGTCATGCGTCATGGTAATATGTTCAGACGCATCATGGTAACAGAGCATTTAATAATAATATTCCTCATCTGAGCTTGTGTTATGGTGACGAGTGACAAATAGAAGACTTATGGTCGACGGTCAGCTCTGCCAGTTGAGAGGTTATAAATGAAAAAAAAGGAAAAAAAAAAAAGGGAACAACAATTTTTTTTTTAATTTTTCACTATTTTCATATGACGTTATCACGGAAACTATCGTCCGTAAACCGACTTTACAGACAACCATTTGTTTTTAAATAATAAATAGGTTAGCGTTTGACCACTATCTCACACAATGGTAAGTGACGATGCGATCTAAGATGTAGCACGCTTGCTTAAAAGATATCTACACGCTCGTGACCTGCTTCAAGGGACACGAGTGAAGGTAGAAAGACGGTAGTGAAACAAACCTTTTCCGACCTTTCCTCCTTCTGTGGTTGAACCGGTAAATATAATTGAAAGTCTTTGTTATTTGGAGTAGTAAAGTAAATAAAGACTATCCCACACCGAAGCAATATCGCGCATTTACGCTGTTACCTGTAGTTATTTTGTAGATATATGTTTTAAAGCCAAGTAGATTGAACTGAACTTAACTGGCAAGGTCAAAAAATCTTAACATTCAGAGCTGGTAAAAGCAAAATATATATGTAAAGTTTACTGTCTATGATAAAAGTAGATAGCGTTTTAAAGTCAAGTCTCCATAAAAGTTTTACCATTCTCTAATTTATATCAAGGCAGTTCTAATCGTAGGTAATCAAATTAATCTTTCTCATAAGTTATTTGATATTTATATTTTTTACTCTTCTCTTTATGTGTCACGGGACTATGGAGCCTCAGGCTTTTGGAAGGCGTGCGTGGAGCCAAAAACAACACGTAGAGGCCCTTTACAATAACAAGTTTAATGGCAAATTATTTTGATGTGGACACCAAACCGGTGATTTCCTGTCTCCACTATTAAAATAATATATTATTTTTCATTGATAACTGCTTTTTATTTTTATTATTAAAAGTAAAATAAAATATATAATAAATCGCTTGAAGCTTATATCATAAGTTGTAGGTCGAATAAAGAAAAAAATCACTGTAGTGGCGTTAAAGAAAAATCGTTACCATTTATTTTTCGGCTCGGGAGTCGGGTCTGAATCGCGTATTTTCCCCGTCCCACTCTACCAAAATCTATCACTAACAATCTACAAAAAAACATTTGTCGTCCGACATTTGTCGTCCGTCAATAGTCGTCCGTTAAAAAATACCATATGTACGTCTTAATACACTCACAGCCAAATTAAAAACAGTAGGCCCAGGCATACATTTTCGCCGCGCCGTAGAGAGGGGATAGCTGTCTACTCTCCATCCGTCTTACGCTTTTTCGATCAGGTCACGTGTCCTGACGCGAGTTTAAGATTTTATACCCATTACAGAAAAAGTGCTCAACGCCGCTAAAGAAGTTTTCACTTCAAAAAAACATTTTGTTTGGGTCTTAGTCGTTACAAAGAACCGAGTCATTAAAATGAGCAGAGTAGTCTATTTAACGGCGACACTGTTACTGTGTTATAAATAACATCGCTTAAAATATTTACCTAAGTAAGTCTGTTATTTTTAATCTTACCAAAAATAAGTTGTGTCTATCTTTATTTTTTGTTGTTGGCCAAATAAATAATAATAAATATTACCCACAATAATAATGCAATGTTTAATATACAATGAACTTATTTAAACCATTTATTAAACACTAGCGACCCGCTCCGGCTTCGCACGGCTATATTATGCATGTCTTATACATAAAAACTTTCCTCTTGAATCACTCTATCTGTTAAAAAAAACCGCATCAAAATCCGTTGCGTAGTTTTAAAGATATAAGCATACAAAGGGAAATAGGGACAGAGAAAGCGACTTTATTTTATACTATGTAGTGAAGTGATACTCAAACACATACACATAAATACATACAGTAAGGACATGAAAGTGGAACATAAATAGCAAGTAAAATAAAAAAATGCATGCATGCATTGCATGTGTAATAAAATTTTTTTTCTTTCTTTCTTTCATGTGTGTGCATGGAAGCTCAGCAATATGCCGTGAGTTATATTTCGTCTCTACCTACCATATACATACATACCTAAATTTGTACCTACACAAGTACCTATATGGTACCTATAAATTAGTCACATAATTCGAATAAGTTTGCCAGCTGTCAAACACTTACAAGGGCTTAATCATAGAACTTGAACCCCTACGGGAAAATTGATGAAAATAACTCCGTCAAAATTTCAGGTCATTCATATGTAAATCTGCTTCATGATATGTAACAACTAGCTGTCTTAGCAAATGATGTTTTGCTATTTACATATAAATAAATAAAAAAGGAAAAATAGAGGAAAAAAAAACTGAAAAATAGATGTTGTTGGATTCTCAGACCTCAGTCAGACCTAACGAATATACACAAAAAAATTCATACAAATTCAGGGTTCAGTCGTTACATTTCGCTGAAAGTCAATTCATTTGCATGATATGAAAGGAGGCCAAAAGACGCAAAGCGGTGTTGGCCTCAGAAGAACAAAAGGTCTGGTGATTGTTACGATGCACAGAAGTAGCCGTCCGCTTTCTTATCGTGTATACGTAGCGCAGCGAATGTTGACCTCTGATGAAAAGTAGAAGGCGTATGCGCAGAACTCAACTTTCATATAAATATCGAGTTCCATTCCACTTCCCTTCCACTTACCGCAGAGGTCACTGCGCGAGGTATACCTAATCTAAAATTATAACGCGTCACACAAATCACTAGGTTCGTCCGTATTAAGATAATACGTGTGATATTAATACCTATTGATTTGCATAGTTTCTGATGCTAACCTCTTGCCTTATCGGTTTCCATACTGATAATGGTAATTACCTCATCTTAGAGGGGATAAATGGATATAGGAACATTATTATGCGATCTGGAACATCGACTTGAATATCTAAAAAAAAACAATTAAGTGTATTTATTTTTACACGGAGATTCTTCATTCAATGTCATGGAGATGATCATTATGCTACCGTTTGCACCAAAGGCTGCATAATCGGGCTATGCGTTTCTCCACTTCTGCGGGTTAGTTTTTTCTTTTATTTAAGTACCTATAAAGTTTATTAAATATATATGTTTTTAATAACTGTGCACCGCTGCTTTACCCATTTTCATGTGGTAATACCGGCATAAAAAGTAGCGTACCTATGTATAAAATTGAAGTTTAGACTACCTGCATTTAGGGCAACAGCAGCTTTAGACCATCCGCTGCTTAAACGAGTTGCTACCTTAGAAGACCTGATTTTGTTATCTCATCTTTCTACCACTCCAGCCATCTACATGTCAAGTTATTCAGTAAATTGCGCAAAGAAGTAACAAACATACTGACAGGTCTTAAAAAAAATATACTTACCTTACAATTTAGAATTAAAATTGAAATTGGAATCTTTAACAACGACAATCTATGACGAGTTCCAAGTTCAAACGAATCAAAGCCCTTGACTATACCAGCCAGTTATAAATTGTAAGGTTTAACGGAAAAAGTTTTGTTATCGGCCGCCTACTCGGGGGTCGTGAATCGTGAATTTAGACTACTCCATCGAGATAACGAGCTTCGTGATACTTTGACAACGGAACCACGGTCGGTAGTTGACTACGATAAAAATAATGCCTTTGTCTCAACTAATTTGCATAAGGTCCGTCGCTTTTACTAAATGTACCGAAAATGCTGACGATGAATTTTAAATTATTTCTTGTGTTAAATGTTCAACTGGTTTTAAATTTTCTCAGTTTCAGTATCTACTGCTGAATTTGCCTTTTGTATGTTCCATTTGTTCATTTATACTTTTACTAGCTGCGACCTAAGTCCAGATCCCGTGGGAATATCGGAATAAAAAGTAGCCTATGTGTTAATCCAGGTGTCCAGCTATCTAGATACCGAGTTTCATCTCAATCGGTCCAGTAGTTTTGGCGGGAAGGTAACAAACACACACACAAACTTTTACATCTACCTATAATATTAGTAGCATTATAAAATAGATTTTTATTTACTCTTTTACTGGACCGATAAAAAAAGAAACGCAAATGGTAATTTTAAATGTAGACTATTTCCAAATTTCTAGTTACGTATGACATTATAAGATCCAGACCATTAGATACTAAGCGAATTTAGCGTTCATGTCTATTTAGTAGGAAACTTTGACGTTTTAATATCAAGACACAGAAACCCTTAGGACTTAACCCGTTTCTTTAGGATCGTTACATACGCGCGTGAAACCACGAGGCGTTGTTAGTTTATAAATCCTACTAATATTATAAATGTGAAAGTTTGTGTGTATGTATGTTTGTTACTCCTTCACGCCAAAACTATTTTACCGATTGCGATGAAACTCGGTATCTAGATAGTGGGAGATCTGGTTTAACCTATAGGCTACTTTTTATTTCGATATTCCGATGGGAACTTGAGCGGGTGAAACCTCGGGGCGCAGCTAGTAGTTAATATACCAGTATATTTTAATGTCCTTTTCATTCGGTAAATTTCATGGAAACGCGTGTGAATGTATTGAAAATCCAATTAGTAGAACGAAGTGATAAATTATTTTTTGTCATAAGTAGGTAAGATCATTTATTGAAGTAGGTAGGTATATACTTAAATCCTCATTAAAGATTCGAGTGAAAGACTGAGAATCGTAGACCCGTCTCACACTACCGACTTTTATCGGGCGATTATGATTATATTCTAGGTGTGCCACGCGATTTCAACCATGTAACTCCCGATCCCTTGAGAATATCGGGAAAAAAAGAGCCTATATATTAATCCAGGTCTCTAGCTATCTACAATAATCTACATACCAGTCCAGTAGTTTTAACGTGAAGGAGTTACAAACACACACAATCTTTCACAGTGATAACATTAGAAGAAATCAATTATTAAGTATATTATTAATTCCTTCATATGAAGCAATGTGATGTTGCAAACTTCGTAGCGTTGATGCCAGTTCTGGTATAAGTCACAACCTCGGTCATAGCCACAAAACGCAGCTCGTATGCAGTCAGATTCAAAACATTTGCATTATTATTATTTTACTAATTTACAAAACGAATGATCGACTTCAAAGGAATCAACTATTAGTCGTAGACAAAGACTTTAGAAACTCCTTACTGGCGGAAAGGACATTTTAGGTATAATCTAAACCTCCAAGCAGATTAAAAGCGACTTTTATACTTATTAAAAAAAAGAAAAATAAAACAATTAAAAATAAATTACAACTTAATAAATAAAAATATATAAAACTACAAATAAAAAACATCCTCAAGCGCGTCTCCCCGAGGCATCGTTCCGAGAAGGCTGGCTGGCTGGCTACTTATTTAAAATGTTATATTTTTAAACGTTTGACACTCATTAACAGCCTAAAACTTTAGTCAATAAAATGGCGTATCGGCCGTGGACGGAACACTTTTGCTTTTTCCGCATTGGTCGTAGACTTGTCTCTAATCTGTGGAGCTTTATTAATTTAATACGCTAGGAAAGCAGCTTTATTAAATAACCAGAGCCGTGTAAAAAATGAAGAATAAAGGACGTCACTCAAATGTTCTCCAGCAAGCTCTTTGCATGGAGTTCGTTTTTAATTAACAATTTCGCTGCAGGTGCCAACAAGCTGGCAATTATTAAATAAACCAATGAGGGTATACAACAAGTAAAAACAGGAAAGCAAATTTAGCTAGAAATTGGTTCTTTTGAGCTTGCTTAGCAAAAGAGCAATGTGGGTCAATATTTAATTTAAAAAAAACAGTGTTTTAAAAACAATCCAGGATGTTTAAGCTTATTTTATATACCAAAAATATTTTCAAAACTCACATCGGTGGAATTCAAACCTGCATCCTTTGATCTATTGATTGCGACTAGATACAGCTACGCAGGTGTAGTTTAGTTTTCCGAAGTTCTTTGCCTTTCATGAATTGTCACCACATTCGAGTTGTAATTTATTTGTGTGTGTAAACACAAAGCTACGAAATAATACAATCCTAAATAATTAAGTAAAAATTCACTACAAATATAAAAGACGACCTCTACGGTGCAGTGGACGAACACCCATCAGCGACTCTGAACGTTTCTGATTCGATTCCCGCGTCAAACAGAGCACAACTTATTTATGCTCTGTTTTATGTGTTTCTGGTAATATGTATTTCTAAGGTGTTTTTGTGTTTCTAAGGTGTTGTTATTATATTCGTTGTCCGGCCACCATAACACAAGCCTAGTTGCTTAACTTGGGGCTAGATGGCGCTGAGTGAAATGTCATGTAATATTTATTTAAGTATTGAAATGTAAGCAGCTTACTTGAAGTGTACGTCTATTTCGCATAAAAAATAGCAGACGACAACAGCCTTTTAAAGTTCCAAAGAACGGAACGTCACAGACAATTTACTTTCAGACAACTGAATAATTATCTATTGTTAGTATGTAAGCGTGTACTCACAATACATCAGTTGAGAAAAAATGTTGAAAGTCTCAAGTCTCCCGAGTTGTCGCGCTCTCTCGAAGTCGCGTGACCCACTTCGTAGTTTAATTTTTGTTAGATGAAATTCTTCGGTTCAAGCGAACGTTTTGGAATTTTAATAAAGCTCTCTACAGGTATTCCGATAGGTACTTATAGCAACGATTTATTGGAAAATTGTACATTTCCTTCAAACATCTTAAAATGAAGTCCCATTCCATGTACTGCGGGGTATTTGGGAAATGTTTCTTTTGAAATGTGTTTTCCGTTTTAGTATTTCAATTACTTTTGTAAGAATATTTGAATTACTTTACACTGGTATAAGAATTATTTTACTTTGAGCAAATACTTTGACGCGATTATCGGAGCAGTTACTTGTCAAATTTTTGACATTTGTGATAACAAAGGTTAAATCTAATCACGTATATGGTGCTGTAGATTTTTATGTGATACTAGCTTTTCGCGACTTCGTCCGCGTAGGGTTGAACTTTCCAAAATCGTTTCTTAGCGAATGCCTACGTCATTTTAGCCCAATCTGACATAACGTAGGTTATTTATTTACTTATTAGTAAGATGTGTGGTCTCCAATGAAAGGAAACCTGCGATCATGTTCTAAAGCTACAAAATTTCCGTAGGTATTCATAGTAATTATTTTCCCGGGTCTTAATCGCGTATTTTTTGTTTTTTATTTCTCTTACCTCGACGTTTCGACTATGTTACAATAGTCATGGTCGCGAGGAGACCATGACTAGACCATGACTGTGAGGAGGTGTCTCCTCGCGACCATGACTATTGTAACATAGTCGAAACGTCGAGGTAAGAGAAATAAAAAACAAAAAATACGCGATTAAGACCCGGGAAAATAATTACTATGAATACAAATCGTGTGAGTTTAAAAAGTTTATTTCCGTAGGTATATATTGAATTTCTAACTACTAAAAGACTTCATATCTTCCTCCATAATTTTATCATCAATCCAATGTGGTGTCACCCACAGTAGGGTAAGTGGAAATAACTTTTCCATTGTAGAGCTAACTCAGTTGTGGGTAGGTACTCCGGCGTGAGGTTTGGCTTTGTTCGCCAGTGAAAACCATAGCTGGTTAATATTCAAATGTACTACGAATTCACGAATGGCAATGTATACCTACACCGCCAACGAATATACGCATTCGTTTATGTAAATGGCCTTTTGTAAAGTTCTTCTTTCTACGTAAAAATACGGTTTGGTCCCAAATGAACAATTCTCGAAATGATCCCTTACATAAAAACAACCAAGAGTTACCTGTTCCAGATATACATATCAACATTAACATAAAATACTTGTAAGTACATATAGGAAAAACTATTTGACCATCGTAAGAAACGTATAATAAATAATAATAAATAAATATTACAGGACATTCCACACATCGCCATCGACAACGGATATACTACTTAAATGTTTTTCTTTTGTAAATATATACATATAATACATAGAAACAACCAGACCACAGACAAATATCTAAGCATAAACACTTGTCTGAGGCGGGAATCGAACCCGCAACCCTGTGTTGGGCAGTCCGGCATGGTGACCATTGTGCCGACTGGGTCGTCAACAATAGAACACCAGAAAAAACAATAAAATATCGGGGAAAAAATAGAACAGCATCGGAAAAACCACAGTTAAGCGTCGGTAAAAACTATTAGTTCATCGAAAAATCAATAATGTAATTATGCGGAAAAAGTAGAAAAATTAAAAAAATATCCGGAAAAAAAAGTGAATAGGAAATCAGAAAAAAGATCTTTTTTTCAAGAAGAAGAAGAAGATTTAAATCTAGAATATTAGTGAGGTAACTGTGTATTCTGAATTTTAAACACACATTTAAAACGCCTTTCCAATAATGTCAATCACAAAAAAAACAAAACAGCATTGATCAACTAAAGATAATTACGACAATACCGTGTAAACATACTATATTCTAAAGCCTTGGATTCTAAGATAAAGCACAAACGTTTCCTAATCAAGTTAAATTATACTGTATTTCACATAATTAACTCTCTAAGGAACAATAGTTATCTGTCGTAATTCATCACTTAAGGCCCGGATAAGAGATGACAGACGTCTGTCGACGTGTTTTATTGCCTAGTTTAACAACCAGCCGTATTTTAAGAACAATGATCAAAGATAATTAAATTTTACTTGAGAGAGAACCTGAACTCTTCTTTTATATTCTTCTTTTTAGATGGATAGGTAGCAGTAACGAGGGGTTCATATAACCCGATTCCTGTTGGGGGTACCTTTACGGGTTCCGGCATAATATGATAGGTAACTAGACCTTAAGACTACTGTGAGGCTGTAAATTTCCATACAAAAAGCGGTAACGTTTTCCCCCCCATAAACGAAGTCCGATTTTGATCATTCTTAAATATGTTCTAGATCTAATGGAAAACTAGGTTTAACCGTTTTTATTTTAAAGTAATATTGCCTAAGATAAAAGTTATTCCATCTGAATATCTATATTTTTGACTTAAAAACTTCATCGAGCGTTTCAATTGTTTGTTAATAGACTAAACTGAATTACTAAAAAAGAAAAACGTATAAACCAAGAATAAGATGCAGTGAATTAAATGAGACCAAATTTATTTCATTTTGTGTAGGATAAAGGGGGTAAAAACGTTACGGCCCGCAACATTATTTGAAAGCGGAATGAAGGCAATTACTCGCACGATACGGGTCATTTTTGAAAATACCTACTCGCGCCGCGTATCGAAAACTCATGATTCTCTTAAGTCAATAAAATCAAGATTTTGCGAATTTGCTGAAAGTGGCTCTGAATCTCATCTTAATCTGATATTAAGGTTTTTGTTTGTCTTTTGTAATGAATAGTCTCCCAAACTACTGGACCGATTTTGATGAAAATTGTTATGAAAATAAATTGAATCCCTGAGAATAACATTGGCATTTTATCTGTCTCTATATACCCACAGCAACGAGACTGATGCTCGGGAAACTACGAATGAACTATTAATGTATTTTTCTACTATTAAATTTCTTTACCTAAAATCTTGTTTTCAGGTAAAGACGGATTTATGTCAAAATCTTGGAAACTTAAGACCATTATAAAGGGCGTAGAAAATACGTAGTGTTTGCTATTTATTACTTAGTTGGTGGGTTTTATTTGATGTCGGTTTTTCTTCGGTAATCCTGTATTTTATTCTTAAGCTTTATCTTTTTTTTGTATCTAATCCAAATATAAAGACCATTGACCTGAGGTATATGTTACAATAAAATAAAACGATATAAATGGTCTATGTTTTATATGAGTACACTAGCTTTTGCCCGTGACTTCGTCCGCGTAGAAGTCGTAAATGGTCATAAAAGGTTTTCAACACCAAAAATTAAAAAAAAATAATTAAGAATTATTAAGAATAAAAATAGAATGGTAGAATTTTTAAAAAATCCTTTTATAGGAGATGCCTACGTCATACAAAGAACACACCCTCCAAGTTTCAGGTATCTACAATCAGCGGTTTAAGTTGATCAGCGGCTTAGGCTCTGCGTTGATCCGTCAGTCAGTCAGTCATTCAAGACAAAGCAATGTATAGAAGATTTCATTTCTAAATGCTTTTCGATTTTGTTATAAACTATAGGTAAGTGGAAAACTGTTTGTTTCCTCATTTTAAAATACGGCAGGTACATAACTAAAATAATCAGTTAAGTAGGTAAAAACGTATTTTTGAGACAAAAAACTTTTTTCGCTTACAGTTTAGACGTGTTTCAGGTCCTAATTGATAGATCCCTTGGGAAATCATAAGACAAAAAGGGAACGAAATAAGTTGTGACCACAACAAGGACTCTTTTCTCATAGGTTACAATTTATCATAAGTAAGCAAAATTTATGTAGCAGTAATCCAGTAAATATGATTTAGAGTATAAATGCCTAGGTTCCTACTAGACATAGATTGCGCAATGCGCATGTCACTGATAAGACTAATAAACCATTTATTTAGGGCTACAAAGGCCCATAAATACATATCTTATAGAGTAACATACATATTTTATGATAATAATTGAATATGTTAATACATAGCTTAGAACTATGTATGCTAATGGTGTAAACAAACTAGTCCGACAGCACGATGCAACGATGCAAGAAGCGGTTATTTAAAAATATATACTTAACATTAAAAAAAATTTTTTTTTTTTTTCAAATATAAAATCTGCCAGGCATCTATATTAAAGCACAGCACAAACCAATGGACAGCTCGGACTAAAAATTGGCACAAAAATAACCATTATGACGTAGGCATTTTAGAAAAAACAACCCATCGCTAAGTAAGGATTTTGGAAAATTCAACCCCTACGCAGGCAAGTGAAAGCTAGAAAAAAATTACCAAAAGTACGGCGTACAAAAACGAGACAAAAGTTTGGTGTAGCTTTATTAATCGCCTTTAAAATAGAATAAGAGAAATCTCGAAAGTATGTGCCATTTGTCAACTAGGCAAGAAAACGAAAGCCACAGACCAAACAGCAGTGAAACGATTAAGCAGTAGGTAACGCGAGAGCATTCTAATGTAATTTCCACACTACATATCACGAGGTAAGGTAGCGATTGCCAAGAATGCGAAGTGTGCGGCGAACTGTACCGCATTCAAAGAGATTTAAAATTACAGTGAAATAGAGAGAATATTTATGATACCACTAGCTGGTCTGGTAATTATAGGATTTTCAACTAAAGGTGAGTATAGACTTGAGCATTTCCTAAAGCATTTCAATGTAATGTAACGTGCTTACAAATGGTACACTACAGGCAAATGTAATGCAAATGTCCGAAGTATGGTTCGAGTTAATTTAAAGACATGTTCCGGTGTTCCGGTGTAAATGCTTTAGTCCAGTCATGTCAAACATACGGCCGAATCAATCTGCAAGACACCCTTGACTTTGAGTATTCGAGAGCTAGCAACCCTTTTTCGTACTTCTTATTTATGTGAACAAATGTTTTCTTTTATGAAAATAAATAACAACAAATATCGGTGAAGACGTGATAAACATCTTCAGTCTATTCTCAAAATAAATACCACTAATATGACACCTGATAACAATGATATTATGAAAAAAAAACAAAAGAAGTCAAGTTTCCGGGTCCTACAGATAAATTTACTTCTCCTTTTTTATTATTTTTGCAGTACCTACCTATCTACATTTAGAAAAACTTAATTGTTACCCACCTACCTATTTAAAAAGTGCCAAATAAATGTAAGTGTAAATGTAAGTAAAAAAGTGGCTGTGACATACGGCAGACAGACAGACATGACGAATCTATAAGGGTTCCGTTTTTTGCCATTTGGCTACGGAACCCTAAAAAATGTACGTGTTTAATTATTTTATGTCTGGCCCGCTAACACATCTACAATTTTTGAAATGGCCCTATGGAAAATCGAGTTTGACACCCCTGCTCTGCACCTTAACATGTTTATTATCATTATTAAAGTTATTTAAAACAGATTTACCATGTTTTTTGTTTGTTGAGGACCGATATTAATAAACACACGAAGCAAACGCACGTAAACGAAGTCCGATACGCCTTTAACTATCACAATCTACCTGCAACTACGAACATCAAATATGTCGATGACCCGCAATAACTTCAGTCTTTAGAAAATGATGTTTGCAACAGCATCGAATATCCCGTTTAACTTTACTTAACTTTTTTATTTTTCCAAAACTTTATTTTGTACGTCTATAACCTGATTGTTAAATATCTTTAACCGCATTCAAGACGTGAAACGGTACAAATGTGGACACACACTGCACCGTTGTTGAATTAGAATGATTAACGATGCTTGCTACTCTTGTGAACTTGTTAAGAAGCATACGGTGGGTATTTATTGTTACCTGAGATTGTTACACAGATTCGTAGCTTCTCCCACGTTATGGTTGAGATTAACAATAAAAAATAAATTGATTTAGGACATGATTAGGTAACCGATTGTCAAACTGATTAATAATATTTACCTTGTGGTTATTCAAAAATTAGTACATTGCGATACAAGTGTGGAAAATTGATCTTTGCATACACAGTTGCGAATAAAAAAGACTTGTTAAAATTATAAAAAGTTTTTAAGAATTTTGGGTTATGTTTACTATTTATTTTGGGCAATATTTTTTTTTTAATTACACTCCCGAACGGCCAGGGCCAGGGCAACCTATACAGCCTCGTCTTATATACAATATTTTTTTAGGGTTTTTAAACAGAATATAATGGTAGGGAAAAATATATTTATGTAAAGAAAAAACAAAACTCAATTTTTTATTGTTTTCAAAGACGTTATCACGTAAAATTATCGTTCGTTAACAGACTTTAGAGACAACCTTTTGAAAAGAAGAAAAAAGGGTACCAACAAAGAGTTTTTAAGCCTTACGGGCTAACCAAAACAGTATAACCCAGATAAATTAAGAATGTTTCATCTACCTAACATGTAATTAGCAGTAAGTACGTATTGAACTTATCGGGATAACATTTATTTTAGCACTAGTTGGATATTTTTATATCGCATTCGTGTATAATACGTTGCATTATGAGCCTAAAAGCGGTTTAATAAGATCCACTTTATGAGCAACTGTGATAAAAAAATAATTTTAGATTACCTACCCGGTAAATGTATTTAGCTGATTTTTTTAATCGCAATATCATGCTATTCTCTCACCAAAAAATTGAAATGAAGACATTTTTTTTTTTTTTTTACATAAAGAATTAAATACCAATAGCTTGTTTGTTACAGGCATCTAGTAAAGAGTGTTATGTTGTACTAAACATCGAAACGAAAACAAAAGAAGATCGAAATAAAAACAAAAAACTATCGAAAACGAGACACAATGACGTCACACATGTTTATCATAGGTATTATTTATCTAAGATATTTCGTCGCACAGCAAGCACCAACAAACATCAGTGCCTACATAACAGCATTTCCATCGAGTATTAAGTTGGCAGAACACCCATAAATTTATTAAAAACTTTCGTCTGCAAACAATGTAGTTCGCATAACATGTACCTTAGTCTAGCAATAAAAAGTATTCGTTAACTGCTGGGTATTGTTAAATAAAAAGCATAGATCAACTGTTCCGTTTAAAACTAAAGATAGGAATTTGTATAGCTTTCAATAAATTCGGAGCTAAAAGTTTATCGGCAAAAATATGAACGAACCTATAGTTTTTTTATCGACTTCGAAAAAAAGAAGGGGTTATCAATTTTTGGCTATTCGGGCATAACTACAATATTTATGAACAGATTTGGATGACATTTTTTTAATATTCTAACCAATATTTTTAATGATAATAGTTTGCCTCTAATCCAATTTAAATAAAAGCTAATTTGTATTTATAGGAAACTTTTTATATCGATATTCCAATGAAATCAGAACTCACGCGAACCTATATTTTAAATACTATTACGAAAAAGTTCGACACGTAACGATAAGGAAACTATGCTTAAATAATAGGTACAGAAATCCTCTCTAATTTCAAATATAATAATAACATAAAATGTTATGATTTATAGAGCGCCAGGGACTTTAACAGGGCGCTGTAGTGCCTGGGACATGTATGCTTGCCTATGTACCACCCTTTCAGCTTAGTCGACCATGTTTGTAGGAAAGAACTCGTCAGTACACCTGTGAAGGCCAATTGTCGTAAATAACATTGTTCAAATTACATTTCAATATCATTCCGATTGCATTTCGATTGCAAAAAATACCCTCAAAGTCAGTTATTTTTTTTACAAAAATGTGACTTTAAGGGTGTTTTGAGCTACTTTTAGGGTATTATTTGTGATCGAAATGCAATCGAAATGATATTGAAATATAATTTTAAAAATGTTATTTACGAGAATTGGCCTTCAGGAGCCAGCCGCGGAATTCAATGATGTTTTCCTGAGCAATGTTAAGTTAATAAATATAAATAGGTATAATAAATAAATATACTTAATCAAAATATATTTTACCATAGTAAACTAAATATTATACTTACAAGAAAACAATAAAAACACATATGCCTGAAAAAGGATATTCCTGTTTCTCAGGCGAATAAGGACTTACTTTAACTTATAAAATTAATTAAATTACTAATTAATAGCAAAAAATTATAAGTAGCTCTTCTTAATAAGGTATTTTTAAGTAAATATTTCTTAAGAAAGATCCATACGTCCACCCCAGATCCAAACGTACGACCTTACGAATGAAAGTCGAGATATCTACCACTAAGCCAACACCGCTCGTTGATTTAAAATAAATAAGGTAATGAGCGTTAACAAGCTGATCACATCTAAAAATAGTTTTTCAAAGAATTTCGAATACCTAAGGTAAAAATAAAGCGAAAAACTTTCGATTAGAATCTGACCAGTTCCAGCATTCAATTTGGGTCAGAGCAATCTTTTCTAAAGTTTAACACGTCCGAGTCCGCAGGCCACACACGATGCGGGAAAGTATTTAGTTCCTTTGGTGAAACCAAAAAAATTGTGCACAGAGAAACGGAGGATTACCAATCCGCGTTGCCTTTTGTAGCTTCGCTGTACGTTTACACTTACTGGCAAAATAATTTAGGTAGGTAGATAATTCTGTCAACTATTTTTAAAATCTTTTAAGAACTATTCTAAAGAATAATGGCACTTGTTTGCAAGTAGGTTCGGTTCTTGAAGTTCCTATTATGTTTAATGGCGTCAGATGTTGATGACGAAAATGAAAAACACCTGTCTCTAAATGCATAATATCTCAATAAGAGGTTCTACGAGTAGGATATTGTATAAAACATTATAGAGAGTGCAAAGTTATATTTATTGGTAAATCTGAGTACCTACCATTGATTCCATAATATTGGGCCCTTTGATGGATAGGATTTCAATAGTTTATTTTTTGAACCCGTTTTGGCGGCGCGGGCGGTGGCAAAGGCAATCGACTCTGCAAATTTTGCATTGCGTTTGTAGGACTATTATCTTCTATTCTGTGCCCGCGTTGATAGTATTGCTAATCTATGACATTGATATTGATAAAAGATGACGTAATTTAGGGAGTCGTATGGTAAAAACATCCAGTATAAATAACTGGCTGTTTTTACCCTACATCCTTTGAATGACTTTAAATATTTGCTCGCAGTTGTACCTACATCGAACTTGTGCCTTTCATGTTACGGCCAACAAAGACGATGCATCTATACCTTAGAGCATTTTCTGAAAATAAACTATGTCTTCTACTGAAGAGATTCAAAACTTAAACTATGATACAACAATGATATAATCCAGTCCGTAAACTGACTAGATATTTCACTTAGAGTTTCAACAACTTTTAAAAAGCAATAGTTTGTTTGCGAGAATACTGTCAAAAATATTTAGTATCGAAACTATTTTTACCGATAAGCGAAAAGGATCAGGATTTACGCGGTTAAAACGATGATTCACAACGATTAGTTCGAAAAGTATAATTATAGTCGAATGTAAGTCCGAATATTTATTTAATTAAATAATTTAACGCTTAATTATTCACGAGAGAACCATTGTAAGCATTATTATTTTTATTCTAAGTTTATAAAAAGGGAACAGCGGAAAAGGTTTTTATAAGTATCCACGTTCCCATTAATGGCCCTTAAAGCAAATCCAGACTACCGATAAACGGTCAGCCGACAGTTTGCTGGATGGACACCACAATTAAATAAATAAATAAATATTGCAGGACTTTCCACACATCGCCATCTAGCCCCAAGCTAAGTAACAAGACTTGTGTTATGGGTGCTAGACAACGGATATACTACTTATATACTTTTGTTTTGTAAATATATACTTAAAATACATAGGAACAACCAGACCACAGACAAATATCTAAGCATAAATACATGTCTGAGGCGGGAATCGAACCCGCAACCCTGTGTTTGGCAGTCCGGCATGATGACCATTGTGCCAACTGGGTCGTCTATTTTGATCGCAATATAGTTATAGATCAACATATTACACATAAACAAAACAACCATCAAACTAAACGCTCCTTATTTCTAGATGGCGTCACCGTTTTTTATTTACCTCATACTTTACGAGTTTTATTTTATTTTTTAGCATTATTAGTGTTCAGATCATAATTGAAAACAATAAACTAAAGATGAAATGTTACTTTTTAATTTAGAAAAATCGGTAGTAATTTGTAAAAAAATATTTAATTTCCTTACTTATAACCTCATTCGTGTGGCTTACTTTGAAAACTTCGTAGGATTAGGCTTCATAAGATTTGTAGATTGTGTTACTAAAATGTACTAACGCTATTTTGTATAGGCGGTATTTATCTATCTATAATTGTAAATCCATGATACTGTCGACTAGAGATGCCACAAATAGTGATTTTGCCGAATATCGAATATTTATTCACCGAATATTCGGTGGCACTTAGTATATTCCGCGGGTGAACCCTACTGATCAGCAAACGCAACAGTATCCAAGACTAGCAGAATTTGCTAAGATTTATATTATATAAATCTTAGCAAATTCTACTAGCTTAGATGATAACATCTCCCGGTAGCAGTGTATAATTATAGTAAGCGGCTATTTTCGGAATCAGGTTTTCATTTACTTACAACTGATAGATTTTAATTATTTAATATGATGCTTTATTGTTAAAAAAAAGTCACTTTTCGGTATTCGGCTGAATAGTAGATAAGCAATATTCTGTCGAATACCGTACAGTAAAAAAGTAGCCGAATAGGCCGAATACTAGTAGCCAAATATTTGCCGAATATTAGTGGCATCTCTACTATCAACTATCTTCCAATTCTCAAGTCTCCAGTCTACGTCCCCACTACGCAACATCACAAAAACAGCCTTTCCAGGAAACGTACAAAATTGCTGCAGTAAAATATGACGCAAATTATGTTAATGGCTCTACTAATGACCAAATATTGATAGCTAACGTTGCGTTGCCTGAATCGGTAAATTTAAATAGCATCGCTTAAGTTTAATGTATTACCGAATTTGAACCCGATTTATACTCGAACTGAATTTAATTCTGTAATGAATATTACTTTCGTGACTTTAAAATTTAACATAGATTTTAATTACTTAAACCTGTTATAAAATTATTAGTCGTAGCGCGTAAGGTAATTGTATTCTTGGTGTAGGGGAGTATAATTATTGACATCAATAGACAGAAAACTTCACTGATCAATCTTCTAATTTCCTCATGTGCCCATACTGCATCCTGCAATTATTTAAAAATGCTAAGCACCTACGACTATAAGGTCTACGGCTACAGTTGAGTTTATCCGTAGTCCGTAGTCCTATTTTTTTTTCAACTAATGGTTCTGGCTTGAGGATATGGCCAATGTCAAGTAATAGCCCAATTGTGCTGAAAGGGAACTGAATTGGATCCGTTTCCGGTGTTAGATTTGAATAAAGAACGACTTGGTTGAATAGATATCTATCATCTCTGCCCGCCAAACCCCAAAATCATAAATTGTTTGTTTATTACGTAAATTGTTCTAAATTATCGTCCGGTGAAGGTTACAACAATTGTCTGTATTAACGGGATTGTATTGAACATTTTCTGATTGTGGATTCCAATGTTGAATATTCAAATGGAGGCGGTTATTAAATTTTACGGATTACGTTTAATTTAGACAGTTGGAATTGTATATTCTTTGTTTATTTATTTGATGATTTGCAATTCTATTTCTTAAGAAAGACAATGGAGTGTGGCGATTTTAACTTCTTTTGCTTTTCTTCTTGCCTCTTCCCATGTTAGCTGGCCGGTTTTAATATTTTTTCTCCACAACAACGGTCTGTTGTGTGCATTCTTTGCATCAAGTTCAATGGCTTTCAAGTTATTTTGATAGTTTGGGTCGGTCGCTGGTGGACGGCCCCTTCTTCTTCTTTTCTTCTCTATGTCAAGTACAATCCTTGCCAAATGATCTGTAACGCTCTTAAAAAGGTTAGCAAGATTGCAAATAATAAGGTACTTCGGTAGACTGACCCTAGTATCACTTATCCTACAGGGTGAGTCAGTACATTCACCTTATGGATAAAATAATATATGGTATTTCGTAGAGGAACAGATTTTATTAGTTCGCTCATTTGAAAGAAAAGACAACTTGTGGGTAGATTTATACATTTATTTACCGTTTGAATTACGAACGTACCACGACCACCAGTCTTCATCTCGCTACCTTCGAGCGAGCACATCCATCGAGCTCCGTTGTAGAACCGGCTCGCGCCGCGCATCAAGTGTGGACCTTCGTTTCGATTCTTCTCCCCTTACCTACGATACATCCTCTGAGGTGGAAATTAAATACCAGCGCCCTATGGACTTGATGAACAAGGATCGTTAACAGACTCGTCTCCATCGACCAGAACCCTCGGAACACCTTCGCGAGCAAAGGTCAGTGGTACAAACCCGTATCTACCATACATATGGCTACATGAAAAAACAACATAATTATACGCTCAGATAGCAAAAAGTTCGAATCCTCTTGGATTTATTGCTGTATCAAAATACTTTTGATATTGCAAAACCCTACGAAAATGAAAAAGCATATCAAATCAATAACAAAAATTGATATCTAAAACGAATAAACCTCATTTAAATAGATACGGACCGATCCTAGGTAAAGTTGGGAGATAAAATATGCCGAGCAATAAAATATCTGGATAAACGACCTGCGAACCGCACTATATTCTATCGAGGACTGGCCTAAAAGTGATAGCAAACTATCGACTTTTCTGTCGCCCGATATATCTATAAATATACTAGCTGCGCTCCGCGGTTTTACCCGTTTAAGTCCCGATCCCGTAGGACTATCAAAATGAAAAGTAGCCTATAGCCTTCCTCGATAAATGGAATATCCAACTAATAGAATTTTTCAATTCGAACCAGGGCCATTATTCACTAAGCTTCAAGTCGTTGGGCGCGCGTGATTAGGGCGAGATTGCCATACAAAAACCTCTCCCCCTCCGCCCCTAATCACGCGCGCCTAACGACTTGAAGCTTAGTGAATAATGGCCCAGTAGTTCCTGAGATAAGCGCGTTCAAACAAACGAACAAACTCTTCAGCTTTATAATATTAGTATAGATTGTCTACCTGGTGGGTTTAATAATTATATATATATTTGAACGGACAGGGAGCGATGGAAGACTCTCGTTTCGGAGGCCAAGATCCACTTTGGGTCGCTGAGCCAGCGGAGTAAGTAAGTAAGTATATTTTAACAGATATATTCGCGTTTTTATTTTTAACCTGACGTTTCGGGAACTTTGCAGATCCCATAGTCACAGGCAGACTGAGATGACATTCGTCTTACAAAAAATATTATGTGAAATGCTGTCAAACTACCGCCTACTTTAAATTAATGGTTAATGGTGGTTTAATGGTTACTAAAAATGTTAATAAAAATGTTTCATCTAACGCAGAATTGTGGGTTTAAATTAGGCATTTCGCTAAAGAAGTCTTTGGGGGAGGTCTATGTTAAGCAGTGAACGCCCTGTTGCTGATGTGATGATGATGAATTATAATACAACATTTCACATAGAATAGAAAATCTAGTCGCTTATTATCTAGACGTATCTAGGCTTGTAAAATGGTTACCAAAGACAGTGTTTTTCTATTGTAAATACATACTTATTTTACGTACAAAATTCAAATATCTGTAGATCACACAAATATTTATCACGCAGTGGAAATCGAATTGCAAACCCTTTTTGTCGCAGTTGGTTGTTCGACTTATTCCCGAAGGTCCATGCTACCGCGCTAAGTCTATACTAAGTAAAGAAACAATAGTACGTCTGCCCTAAAAAAGAACATCTATATAAAAATCAAAGCTATCGACCGATCAAAAGTCTGAAGTCTGGTTGCTTTTTGACTGACCTTTTCTTGTCCGCCCGAGATTCTTTGATTAGGAAAAACGTTTTGTGAACTTCAGACTGTTCATATCGTATTACGTATGATTGGCTGTGCAATTTTCGAATATTAGTTGATATTTTCTATTTGTTTTATGTATAGAAAAATAAAACAAGCGCCAGTGTCATCATAAAATACTAACATGTTTGCTGGCAGCGGTTTACTATTGTTCATTTCAAAACTAGAGATAAATTAGACAATTTTTACTCTGAAACAAAGCGATAAGTAGGATTTTCTCCGTATTAACGTATTATCTCTTTATTTTTGTTTAACAGTCGACAGATATTCAAGTAATGAAAACCAATAACCTATCCATGGAAGTATTACAGCTATTACGTTCATGAACTCTGTCTACGACCAAGGAATAAATATCATTTTTTGACAGTTTTGTTAAAGATGTAAAATTATTACATTTTAACCCTTAGCTTAGTAGTTGATCAATAGGTTAGGTTAGTTTGCTTTCAAACATATACTTGTTTTACTTCACGGATATTTAATTCTACCACGAAAGTCCACGCGAAACAATAATCTTGTTAAGGAACTGGTTTCGTACGAATAGGTTTTCTTCTTCTTTGGTACTGGTTACGAAAAATTCTCTTCAGTCTTGGAATAGACAATACAAAAATATTATAAAAACCATATAAACGTGGCTATGTGTGGAGAATGGGGTTCGTGGCATACATGTTTCGTACCCATACTGCATATTTATGACTTAATCAAGGCAGGCAGCTGTTGCCTCATAGCGCATTACCGCTTTCCTACTCGTGTCTTGTATAAGTCTTGGAACAAAGCCTAGAGTTTAATATACGCCAGTGGATTTATGTTAGCTCTCAATTGACTAAGTTAAAATAAACACAAGCAAAAGGACGTTGGTTTAGGATCCTACTCGAAGTTGATACGAGTACTTTTGGACGAGGAAACTTTGCTAATTTTGCTATATTCATAAATTATGCCTAACTAGGTGCGTCTTGCGGTTTTACTGCTTTACAACAACAAATTTTAGTTAATCTGTAAAATATTATGTATAAAAATTCCAAATATATAAAAATTCCCCCTACAAACTTTCTTTAAAGTTTGGTGGATTTTTTTGTAATCTTTGCCTATTTTCTTTTAATAAATATTTTATTTTATTTTATATTTTATTATAAAAAACGGTTGCACTCCGGTAGTGCCGACAGAAATGAAAACTTATTTAAAAAAAAACTAAACAACTACAAAATATATATGTTCATGCATATATACACACACTGTAGCTGCGTCTCGTAACGGTGTCGCGAGTTCAGAGATTTTATCTCATCTAAAAATATGCGTATCGCGACAAAAGAAGTTTTCACTTCAAAAATAGTTAGTTACTTAGGAATTTTTAGGTGACCCTGAAGTACCTTTATACCCTTTAGGTTTTGGGTTCAAATACTTACGGGCTACTTACCTATGACCAGGGGCCTAAGTCTGCTAACACAATTGTATTTCAATAGTGTGTCGATATAATCGTAATAGAAATTTAATGTCAAAAATATGACATTACATGTCAAATTCGTATTCTATAGTGATTATATTGCGATGTTATTAAAACTTTAGCAGAATACCAAATAAAGTCACAATCTCGATATAATATCTATAGAGTCTCGATATAATGACAATGGTTGGCCAAATAGCAGAATAAGGCCCCTGGAACCATGAAATTTGACAAACAAACAAAATCTTCTACAGCTCAAGTAAAGAGAAAATTCCAAAAAGTTAAAAAAAATATGCTTAGTAAAGTGAGTTTTGGTACTCACAATCTTCCGGAAAAAATCGAAATGTGGCGATATCTTTTGATCGACTAACAATTGTTTTTTACACCTTATAGGGACCATAGATATCATTACATAGTATCATTATCATTACCTACATAGTATAAAACAAAGTCACTTTCAGCTGTCTGTCCCTATGTATGCTTAGATCTTTAAAACTACGCAACGGATTTTGATGCGGTTTTTTTTAATAGATAGAGTGATTCAAGAGGAAAGTTTATATGTATAATAAATGCATAATATAGCCGTGCGAAGCCCGAGCGGGTCGCTAGTTTGATATAAATTTGACCTCTCTTGAGAGATAGACGGATATACAATGGAGTGCTCCCATAAAAGCTCCGTTTTTTCTTATTGAGGTACGGAACCTATGTGTAATTCCAAAATTCCTCCACCTACCGTATCAAATCTTTTGCCTGATGAATTAACAAACATACATACTCACTCACAGACCGTATCTTACAATATAAGTAAGATAATACGGGAAAAACTTTCTTCGTTCAAACAGTGGCATAAATTCTAGAACTTTGTGAATATAGTTGCTATAATTCAGCAGTAGATTTGCATAATATTTGAGGAGTACCTGTTGAATGGCGACTGTGGTTGAAGTTGGGGGATCGATTCCCGCCTCAAGCAAATATTTATGTAGAAACGATGGTTTTTGGTCTGGGTGTTTATGTATGTATATTTATATAATTACTTATATGCGTGATCACATGAAAAAAAAACCCCATGAGTTTCTTGTGCCTTCTTCCCATTCGTGGGCGCGTTCCAAAGGCACACATCCTAACTTAATTTTTAAGACGATTTTATGTGGTCTTTATACAAATTAAAATGTATTAAGCATCCAAAGAAATAAAAAAATTTGACTTTGACTTGATAAATATACCTACTATATTAATTAAAAAATATTATTTTATTTGAGGCGGGAATCGAACCTGCAACCTTTCGTGTCGCAGGTGGACGTTCGCTCGCCACCCCCCAGAGGTCTTCTAAGTATCAAAATACTTTTCAATTTCCACAAAAACAATACATTTAAATTTTACTTCTCCGGAATACTAAACGACAATAAACATGTCAATTTAAACAAAAATCTCGTAAAATAAACAATTTTCTTTTCTTGTGTATTAAGCTGTGGATTATTTGTGGATTATTTGTAAACCAGTGTTTACAGCGCATATAAACAGCTTGGCTTTAATAACGCTGTATTTTATGACGAAACATAAAAGTTAGTATTATAGTATATTTTAGGCGACTGTATGTTGAATAAAATTTATTCTTATTAGTCACTTTATACCTACTTGGCTAATGCCGACTGAAAGCTTTATATTTAGTGTTTTATTTTAATGGGCGAGAGACTAAAAATTGTATCTATATTCTTTATATCTATAAAATATATAAAAGAGAAAATCACTGACTGACTCACTCATCACGATATCTCAGAAACTACAAGTGCTAGGAGTCTCACATTTTGCATGGGAGTTCCTTTTATGACGTAGGTGCTAACTAAGACGGAATTTTCCGAAATTCTACCTATAATGGGGGTGAAAAGGGGGACAAAGTTTGTACTTTGCCCCCCTTTGACAACGTGATTCCTAGGTCCAATCTACTTCTGCATAAACATTCTTTAACAGAATTAATGGAACACGTCTATATATGTCACAAATATGTCCTGAAATATTTATATTTTATATTATATTTTTATATACGTCATCATGCGAGCGATGTTCCCGGTTGCATCCCTCTCGGGAGCCCAGGGTCCGCTTTCCTACTTTTACGCCTCCACTTCGCACGATCTTCGGCATCCTGGGTTGTAAGGCCATTTGCACGCATATCACCCTTTACGACGTCAAGCCAGCACTTCTTGGGTCTACCCAGTCTGCCACGACCCGGCGGAGGCGCCATGGCAAGACATTTGTTCCCCACGTAACTAGCCGGTTTTCGCAAGACGTGGCCGTACCAGCGTAAGCGACACTCTTGATATTTATCTGCAATGTCTCGGACATGAAGGCTGCCCCGGATGCGGGAGTTCCTGACGCGATCCTTTCGCGTCACTCCACACATCCAGCGCAACATCTTCATCTCCGTGACACGCAGCTCCTGCTTATGTCGCTCAAGCACCGGCCACGCCTCACTACCATACAAAAGGACAGGTCTAATGATGGTTTTATAGACCTGTCCCTTTAGTTTAATCGGCATTTTGGGGTCGCAAATGACACCAGTCACCTCACGCCACTTGGCCCAAGCCGCTGAAATGCGTGACTTGACGTCGCAATCGATGTCGCCGGACGCGTGAAGCACAGACCCCAAGTACTTAAACTGGTCTGTCCGCTCGACCATATGACCGTCTACGCAGACAGGTGTGGGATCTGTGGTATTGCAAGCCAAGTACTCTGTCTTCGCCACATTCAGTTGCAAACCGCCGTTCTCAAGCGACTCCTTCCACGTGTGTACACGTTGGACCAGCCGCCCCTTATCCGAATCCGCCAGCGCAATATCATCAGCGTACATGAGCAGCCATGGAGGCTGCTCGTGTCAGCGTAAGCGACACTCTTGATATTTATCTGCAATGTCTCGGACATGAAGGCTGCCCCGGATGCGGGAGTTCCTGACGCGATCCTTTCGCGTCACTCCACACATCCAGCGCAACATCTTCATCTCCGTGACACGCAGCTCCTGCTTATGTCGCTCAAGCACCGGCCACGCCTCACTACCATACAAAAGGACAGGTCTAATGATGGTTTTATAGACCTGTCCCTTTAGTTTAATCGGCATTTTGGGGTCGCAAATGACACCAGTCACCTCACGCCACTTGGCCCAAGCCGCTGAAATGCGTGACTTGACGTCGCAATCGATGTCGCCGGACGCGTGAAGCACAGACCCCAAGTACTTAAACTGGTCTGTCCGCTCGACCATATGACCGTCTACGCAGACAGGTGTGGGATCTGTGGTATTGCAAGCCAAGTACTCTGTCTTCGCCACATTCAGTTGCAAACCGCCGTTCTCAAGCGACTCCTTCCACGTGTGTACACGTTGGACCAGCCGCCCCTTATCCGAATCCGCCAGCGCAATATCATCAGCGTACATGAGCAGCCATGGAGGCTGCTCGTGTGCATCCCTGATGGCAACGGACAGTGCATCCAATATTACGCTGAACAGGAACGGGCTTAGGACGGAACCCTGGTGAACTCCAACGGTAACAGGGAAGGGCTTAGTGTCGCCAACAGCAGTTCGCACCACAGAATCAGAATTTCGGTACATGTCTCTGATGATTTCAACATAAGCTTCCGGAACCCCTTTGGACCGCAGCGCCCACCAGATCATCATGCGAGGAACACAGTCGAAGGCCTTCTGCAAATCTAGGAATAGAAAATGCAGAGGCGTATTCTTCGTCCTGTATTTCTCCATAACGATCCTTAGGGCGAAAACAGGGTCCATGGTGCCTTTATACCTCGATAACTGCCACACTCCTGCACCGATCCCTTGCCCTTGAAAACTGGGGTAATAACACTCAGTCTCCATTGGGCAGGGATCTCGCCGGTCTCGAGTATGCGGTTAAAGAGGTTGGTCAAGATGCCCACACCACGAGGACCCATCGCCTTCCACACTTCGATAGGGACTCCATCGGCTCCGACAGCTTTCCGATTCTTCATGCGGCGAAGAGCCTTGCGGACTTCGTCAGGCGTAATCGGTGGCACAAGTCCTTGATTCGGAGGGAGTTCCGGCGGCTGCACCTCTTTGTACTGCTTATTCAGCAGCTCGTGGAAATAAGAGCGCCATCTCTCCTTCACCGCGAGGTCCTCGCAAAGCAGGTTGCCATCGGGGTCTTTTACACAGCGGCACTTGGATATATCCTGCGCCGCTTTTACCCTCGAACGTGCCAACTTATAAATAAGCTTCTGCCCCTCAGACGTTTCCAACTTATCGTACAGTGACTGTAAGTGGTTCTGTCTGGCTCTGGCTACTGCTCTTTTTGTGGCACGTTTGGCGGCTTTATACGAGTCGCGATCTTCAGGAGAGCTGGACGCTTGCCACTTTTTAAAGAGGGCTTTCTTCGCCTTAGTCTCCCTCTGGACTGTGTCGTCCCACCACCAAGTCTCCCTGTCACATTTGCGTCCACCTTTAGACATGCCCAGCACTGCCTTCGCCGCACCAGTGATAGATGCCTGAATCTTATCCCAGTGGTCCTGGACTGGTTTGTCTTCGGCACCAGCGCACTTGTCACCGATAGCCGAGACAAGCTTCTGGGATTTGGTTTCATCCAGCATCCACCATCTGATTTGGCGACGACATTGCTCAGGGTGTTTGTCTTTGGGTTTCACACAGAGATCCATGACAAGAAGACGGTGTTGATCAGTAAGACTCTCACCGGGTATGACTTTGCAGTTAGCTACGTTGCCGATATGATGTCTCCTGGTGATTAGAAAACCGATTTGGGTAGCGTGCCTTCCACTCTTGTAGGTGATCAAGTGGTCGGGTTTCTTTTTGAAGTAAGTGTTCACGAGGGCCAGGTCGGCAGTGGCACACGTACGTAGGATTTCTTCCCCTTCCGCATTCCGACTGCCGTATCCGTAGCCTCCGTGAACACGCTCAAATTCCACCCCCATCTCGCCAACATGACCGTTCAGATCACCACCCAAAACGATCCCCTGTGACAACGGGATAGCTCCAAGGACCTCACCGAGTTTGTTCCAAAACAGTATCTTATCAGCGTCGCTACAACCGACCTGCGGCGCATAGGCACTTACTAAGTGGGTTACAACCCCCTCAATAAGGACCTTCACGGCCATAAGTCGGTCGCTAAAGCGTTTTACCTCCAAGATACAATCATGAAACCCCTCAGCGAGCACCACAGCCACCCCGTTCTCTCCACCAGGTGCACCCGTGTAGATCAGCTTGTAGCCGTTCCCAATGTGCCGGGATCTGCTGCCTTTCCATCGAGTCTCCTGCAGGAACGCCACGGCCACTTTTCGCCTGGAAAGTACGTCGGCCAGCTCCCTCGCGCGTCCGGTTAGCGTGCCAATGTTCCACGTTGCGAAGCGGAGTTTCTTTTTGTGAGTTGGGGCTCGCGTCTTTGGCCGTGCCCGCCCATGGCACGGTAGCCCTCGTCCACTTCCCACAGGAGACGGGCGAGGCTCCTGCGCGCCGTTATGCGGCGGCGCCCTATCTGTGGGACAACTTCTTTCGAGACTTTCCATAATTATGATGCGGCTTTATTTTTGACTTTTACGGGAGCGACTGCCGTCTGACCCCCCAACCCCAGAGAGGAAAAGTCAGCGCCAGACAATTAATGGAACACGTGTTTCGTATTTTATTGAAATTCATTCCCTAACGGGGTTAAAAAGGGGTAGAAAGTTTTTTTGGGGGTGATTTGTTTATAATATACATATAGAAGAAACTTGCACTGGGTAGAATACAAATAATCACACTTTTGTAAAATTACGCTGTAAGAATAGTTGAAATCTACACTTTATATTCTGACAAAAATAACCTGGTAGAAACGGTTTGAGTATCGTAGTCTACACACTTTGGATTGGTATGGAATTTGTTTATTAAACAAACCAGTAAAATGTTTAAAATATAAATAAAATATTGTTAATAAATCATATTCTAGGCTGTTTTTTTTAGTCTATCTATTTTATTATTTACTAGCGACCCGCCCCGGCTTCGCACGGCTATATTGTGCATGTATTATACATATAAACCTTCCTCTTGAATCACTCTATCTATTTAAAAAAACCGCATCAAAATCCGTTGCGTAGTTTTAAAGATTTAAGCATACAAAAGGATATAGGTACAGAGAAAGCGACTTTGTTTTATTATTATATTACATAGTATTAATTTACTAATACCTATCAGAAATGTTAAAGTTTGTGTGTATGTTTGTTACTCTTTCACGCAAAAACGACTAGACCGGTTGCGATAAATAAATAAATAAATATTGTAGGACATTCCACACATCGCCATCTAGCCCCAAGCTAAGTAACTAGACTTGTGTTATGGGTGCTAGACAATGGATATACTACTTATATACTTTTCTTTTGTAAATATATACTTAATATACATACAGACACCCAGACCACAGACGGAAATCGAACCCGCAACCCTATGTTTGGCAGTCCGGCATGGTGACCATTGTGCCAACTGGGTCGTCGATAAAACTCAGTACGTAAATAGCTAGAGACGCTGGAATTAACACATAGGCTACTTTTTATCCCGATATTTTCACGGCATCGGGCCTTACACCGGTGACCGCGGGGCGCATTTAATATTTATATATATACTAGCTGCGCCCCGCGGTTTCACCCGCGTAAGTCCGATCTTTAAATTCTCACCGTTTAAACCTTCCCTGGACTACAACAAACATTTCAAAACCGAAATCATCTAAATCGGTTCAGCCGTTCTCGAGTTTTAGCGAGACTAAGGAACAGCAATTGATTTTGATATATACAGGGTTATTGGAAATCATACTAGCAAGCCGTTGAGGTCTACTTCTGTGCACCTAAACAAACAACTTTTGTTCTAAGACTTTTAGAAATTCGAACATTTTTTCGAAAATTTTAAAGTTAGGTTTACTTGAAAATCAGCTGTTTCTTACATGGAGAGGTCATTAACCTTAAAATGTTACTTATTTTTTTAAGGTTCGTCTACTCAACAGCTGATTTTTTTAAACAAAGGTCATTCAGACTAAGAACAGTTCTTAGTCTGAATGACCTTTGTTTTAAAAATCAGCTGTTTTTTCGAATTTACATAACCTCAAAATTTTCAATTTTTTTTTCGAATTTCCAAAAGTCGTAGAACAAAAGTTGTTTGTTTAGGTGCACAGAAGTAGCCCTCAACGGCTTGCTAGTATAATTTCCAATAACCCTGTATAGATAGATTGACCTATTAATTTGATATAAAATAATTTTCATCCAATAATCGGTTGGTCTTAAAGGGATCCTATACTAGCATGAAGCCAATGGCAACAGGGCTTCATGATACTCGTCATACTCGATTAACCCACATTTAAATTATTATAAAGATATTTACGTAACGACTTTTATCCCGCGAAAAAATGAATAACTGTTTTTATATATTTTTTGCTCAGTTTCCATATTTAACGGCCGCTACGTAGCGGATTTTTTTGAACACAATCTGTACGTACTAATATTAAAATAATTTTATAAACCGGTAGAGCGGAAACCGTTAAACCAACACTAATTGATACTTGAACCGATTCATGGTATTCCCGATTTTCTGTGAAACAGCAATTTTTAAGGGAAACTCGGCTAAACTAAAATAACGTAGGTACGGTAATTATGAAACCAAGGGTATAACTAATAAGATTTCAAATAGAACGTTACTAACTTAGTTAGAAGGTAGAAATCCGTTGCGTAGTTTTAAAGATTTAAGCATACAAAAGGATATAGGTACAGAGAAAGCGACTTTGTTTTATTATTATATTACATAGTATTAATTTACTAATATCAGAAATGTTAAAGTTTGTGTGTATGTTTGTTACTCCTTCACGCAAAAACGACTAGACCGGTTGCGATAAATAAATAAATAAATATTGCAGGATATTCCACACATCGCCATCTAGCCCCAAGCTAAGTAACTAGACTTGTGTTATGGATGCTAGACAACGGATATACTACTTATATACTTTTCTTTCGTAAATATATACTAATAACACATAGAAACAACCAGACCACAGACAAATATCTAAGCATAAATACTTTTCTGAGGCGGGAATCGAACCCGCAACCCTGTGTTTGGCAGTCCGGCATGGTGACCATTATGCCAACTGGGTTTGACTTAAGGCTAGATGTAAAATTTAAATATAATAAAAAAATAAAACTTAAGTAGTTAAAAGTAAAAGGGCTGAAACCGAGTCGAATTAACTGTAAAGCAAACACTAGTACAGCAGTCCAATAACGGTGCCTAGTCAAATAAGCAGTGTCTCATTTGCGTACCAATTCACGAAGTAATCCGATTGCCTGTCGACTTGCAGATAGGATCGTTACCCCTTACCACATCACTAACAAACCTATAAATAACTGAATACAGTAAATACAAAGTTACGAGGGCGATACGTTGCTTATATATAAGTTGAACACGTTAACTTCGA
Source organism: Idaea aversata (assembly GCA_907269075.1). Lineage (NCBI taxonomy): Eukaryota > Metazoa > Arthropoda > Insecta > Lepidoptera > Geometridae > Idaea > Idaea aversata. Next base: position 4,050,962 of record OU026096.1, read on the forward strand.
TTGTTTATCAAATTCTAGTCCAGTGTTGGGCAAATTACGGCCTACGGGCCATAATATCCGGCCCGCGAACTTTAAATCCGGAACACACTGACAATATTCGTATTCTCTTTCAAATATTACCTATTTGGCCCTGATAGAATTGTTTTTCCAACCCTATTCTACACCATTCCCCTCTAGCCGCTTTGACAACCATGACTGACAAAAAGTTGTCAAAAAATAAATAATAATCGTTGTACGCAATCAATTGCGGAAGAACACGTAAAATTCTTTATTATCGGATGCCTACGTCATACAAAGCACACACCTTCCAAGCACACTCCAAGTTTGAACCAGTTGCCAAACAAGAATTTATAACAAAATCGGTTTATCCGTTTGGGAGCTACGATGCCATAGACAGACGTCGTTTTTGCGTCGGGGGTTAAAAAGCATCTACCTAAGCCAACTTAGCATCGAAGGTATCGTATTATCATCGCAGGTATTCTTAGGTATCGTCGATACCTCACAAGCTTTACGTACTTGTTCAAACGTACACCTAATTCATAAAACTAAAAAACTAATTTTCAAAAAATACTACATATTTAAAATTATCTATCATAATTATCAGCTAGTGTCGAAAAATCGATTCCTAACTACGCAAGTTTGTTAGTTTGTATTTTACGGTCAAAGGGGTAGACATAGACTTTAATGTAAAAAGCGGTAGGTCGTAGTGTGGAAAAGGCTATAAACTTTAATGTGGACGAAACAGTGGAGCGCAGTTAGCGCTTCTGTATTTTTAGACAAATTAGAAATTTAAAGTAAAATTTATTAGTTAACTTGAGACAGTTTAACGTGATCTTGGTATAATGTAACCAAGTTACGCAAACGTAAGAAATAAAGCCCGAAGTCAACTTTAAAACCGCTGTTTTGTACCGCAACAGATCCCGACCCGATTAGGATGAACATGAATAATGGCATTTTGGGGATATATAAAATAAATTATTCCATATTATGGAATAAATAAAACAAATTATTCTATCCTATCCTATTTTATAACATACGAAAGTTTGTGAGGGTGTATGTTTGTTACTTTTTTACGCTGAGACGAACGAATTTGAATGTTTGATATTTTAAAGATTTTTTTAAACGGTTATTGACGATTCGGTCTAAGATATATACAGGGTTATTGGAAATTATACTTTTGTTCTACGACTTTTGGAAATTCGAACATTTTTTCGAAATTTTTGAGGTTAGGTTTACCTGAAAATCAGCTGTTCCTCACACGGAGAGGTTACCTTAAAATTTTACTTATTTTTTAAGTTTCATCTACTGGACTTGGTCTGAATGACCTTTGTTTAAAAAAATCAGTTGATTTCGAATTTACTTAACCTCAAAATTTTCATTTTTTTTTTATCGAATTTCCAAAAGTCGTAGAACAAAAGTTGTTTGTTTAAGTGCACAGAAGTAGCCCTCAACGGCCTGCTAGTATAATTTCCAATAACCCTGTATATATCTTTACTTATAGATAACACCTGTTAACTCGTGACTTGAAGACCCCCCAATTATAGACGTCAGGAAAGACAGACACATGCAAGTGATTCCACTCCCTCGTGGTGCGAATATGGAACAACGAAGTGAACCATTTAGTTCAGGTATCAGGGAATGAGACTCTTGGCTCTAACCTCCATGGACTCCATTGAGAAAAGCCCGTTGCCCTCCTGACTCTTATTACACTTACATGAGAGGATCCTCAAAATTCAATATTAATAGGTACTTACTAAGTTTTAGAATCGTGTGAGTATTTTTGTTTATCATTCGCGATAAAACAGTCAAACTTTGTAGACTTCTTTTATCCCAATATTCCCACGGGATCGAAACTTAAGCGGGTACGAAGGTCGCAACAGGTTATGGGATAAATAAAATGAGTTATTCTATTTTATAGTTTTCTTATGGAAATGAGGACCTTTTGTAAATTATACCAGGAATCTTGGAATCTTACTTTTAGTTGGTAATTGTTTTTGATCTTCCGTTGGTTAGGTTTGATCTTCTGAAAATTACTATTTATTTACTAGATTACAAAATAATATTGGAATTTCGAATACTACCTTTATTTAAAACATTTTACCCTGATATAATACCTTTCACATCTAATAAAGATGATTTATTGAACGCCAGCAAGTTTAATCTATGGCAATCAGGGTGCTGTAGTGTCTAAGACGTATATTACAAATACAAATATGTTTATAAAACTCATTTTACATAATAAAATAAGCACTAAATATAACACTTATGCCTTGTTCCGTAGAGGAACAGATTTTATTCGTTCGCTTATTTTTATCTTATCTATGATTATAAATATAATAAAATAAATATTGCAGGACATTCCACACATCGCCATCTAGCCCCAAGCTAAGTAACTAGACTTGTGTTATGGGTGCTAGACAACGGATATACTACTTATATTACTTTTCTTTTGTAAATATATACTTATAATACATAGAAACAACCAGACCACAGACAAATATCTAAGCATAAATACTTGTCTGTGGCGGGAATCGAACCCGCAACCCTGTGTTTGGCAGTCCGGCATGGTAACCATTGTGCCAACTGGGTCGTCACGGTCGATTGAAGGTAGGTCTTTAAAAAATAACACAACTTGTGGGTAGATACATTTATCCCGTTTGAATTACGAACGTACTACGACCACCAGTCCACGTCTCGCAACCTTCGAGCGAGCACATTCATCGAGCTCCGTTGTAGTACCGGTCAGAGCAGCGTCACGTATGGACCTTTGTTTCGATTCTGCTCCCATTGCCTACGACATCCTCTGAGGTGGAAATCAAATACCAACGAACGCCCTATGAACTTGATGAACAAGGATCGTTAACGGACACGTGTCCATCGACCAGAACCCTCGGAACACCTTCGCGAGCAAGGGTCAGCCCACTACGCGCATCACACGCGTTGAACACGCTTTGGTTCTATGTATAATTTGAGTCTTATGACACATCAATAGATCTCAAATTGCATTTCTGCAAACGGGCGCGAGGCGTGCGCGGGGCGGGCGCGGGGCGTGCGCGTGGCTTGAGCGGGGCGGGCGCGTGGCGTGAGCGGGTGGACTTGGATAAATATAATTTGAGATCTATTGATATGTCATAAGACTCAAATTATATATAGAACAAATTTCAACGCGTGTTCAACGCGTGGTCAACGCGTGTGAAGCGCGTGGCGGGCGCGTGGTCGACGTATGTCATCTGAACACGCCCTTACTACCATACATGACTGAACTAGGTATTTCTGTAATTCAGTTTTTTAGATGGAGTAGGCTTGACCATGTCCAGAGGAAAGAGATCGTCAATGCGTCTAAAGGCATTTAAGCCGCGTGTGTCATCACGATATTTTCCCTCACCTTATGAGCAGTCCTTGAATAAATAAGAAGATAATTATTACAGTTCAGATTTAATTTGTAATCAAATTCGCAGCTATTTAACTAAGCTCATGTTAAATTCAGAAACATACAAGTGACATATTTGATATGCTGGCTTTAATTAAAACCTTCGCCAATTATTTACATAAAGGTATTTACATTACAAAACTAATTAATTAATCTAAGGCTTCATCAATTTATATAAAGAAAAGTAACTATTGATACATCTCGAGCTTATTTAATTAGTTTACTGTCCTCCGAGCGTCGAAAGCTTTATTCAATGACTTCATTAACTAGATCCCTGCCTGCCTTTAAGACAGTTTACATATTTACTCAATTTACTTTATAGGTAAAATAAAAAACTACTGGGCTGGACATATTTACGATGGACCAAAAGAACAACAGAATGGTCCCCTTACGACGCGGCAGACCAATTTTGAATCCTATAGGTTTGCGATAGCTACAGATCACGATCAATGAAAGAAATGTAGAGAGGCTTTGCCCTGCATTGGAAAAGTATAGGCTCTTAGTAATAATAATAATAAATAAGAAAAATATGACACGTTTATAACTAATTTGTATACAAGAATGGAAAACTTCGCAAATTCGTTTCAATTTCTGTTTTGGTTAGATTCTCATTGGTTGCGAGTTGCGAGCAGAAACTGCAGTACAAACAAAGCGTACATAACGCTTCACATTGCACTATTAATCTTTGTACGCTCAGGTGGTATTTGTCTGCGAAAGCGCTAAAACACCACATTCTTTGGCAAAAACTTCTATCAAATTTCAGACAAGTAACTAACAACAAATTCGCAAAAGTTTTTGAAAAATAGGCTGAAGGCCATATACGAAAGGCTAATTATCTTAAGTGGCGATTAAATTAACATTTAAATGTAGGCTTCAATAGGATAGAAGCATCTTAATTTTTTTGTAAACCCCTAAACATTTGAGATTCGTTTGAGTATTCGGGCATGGGGTTCATAAAACTTACTTTTCCGAAATATGCACTTTCTCTAAAAACGCTTAATATAATGTACGTCCATTATTCTCATAATGTGTTCTCATAATGTACATTTTCAAAGAGCACACTATCCCCAAAATATACTATATAGCTAACTACATTAAATTATACCACAATGTTCCTAAATGATAGACACAGTAGCAATCGAAATCTGGAAAGCATGTCAGTGGAGACAAGACACCGCTAGGCGGAGCCCCGAGATTTACGTACTAACTTAACACTTAATTTATGACATAAAACTTAGTTGACGCGTCAATAATAGTCCAAATGTTCAAGACGAGACGTTGCCGACTTGCCGACTCTGTGGTTTCTAAGGACAGAAAGTCAAACACGTAGGTTTTACTTACTTTCAAAGATATTTATAAATTAAGGGAATAGAAGTTGCATCTTACGTAACTTTAAGTGAGAACGCAAACCCCCTTATTCCAAAACGAGGTTTAAGGATAGTCCGAGATATGGATTTAAACCTTAGATTTAGATACAGATTTACTCCTGAACTATAGTCTAAACACTATACCTATATAATCTATAGGGATAGTGTTTAGAATATAGTTCCCTATATAATCTATAGGGATAGTGTTTAGACTATAGTTCACGAGTAAATCTGTGTCTAAATCTAAGGTTTAAAACCACATCTCGGACTATCCTTAAACCTCGTTTTGGAATAAGGGGGAATAAGTCTTAAGATCAACGGTAGTTGATAAGTCAAAATCGAATTCAAAATTGTTTATTAATTTGGAATCACATAATTTTCAAAAATATAAATTACTTAAATCATTTTTAATCGCCTTCCTTGATGACTGTACTTGACGTTTCGACTCCAGACAAATAGTCCTATATTTGTCTGGAGTCGAAACGTCAAGTTCAAAGAGAGCATTATTTTTTGATCTTTCAAAGTCGTACCACGTCAGCCGTAAGTATATAGAACGAATCCAAGGGTTTATAAACTATGAAACAGCTAAACGATTTTTCACTTGCCTTTTTGTTGTTGCTAATTTTGATCCAAGATAGATAGATAGATAACTTTATTTGTACAACACAGAAAGAAACAGAACACGATAAACACAAAGTAAAGTAAAAGCTAGAAAGAACAAGTTGCACAAATGGGCGGCCTTATCGCTGAAAGCGATTTCTTCCAGGCAACCTTTGGATGGAAAAGAACTGATTTAGCTAGCAAGGATAGTCATACACGGACATATTTAAAAGTAATTTGTTAAATTGATAAAGCTGTAATTGTTCTGGAGTTCTCTCTATCCCATTATTATACTATATCTCTTTACACACTTTAGTAAGCTAAGCCCAAATTACTAAGGGATGGCGAGAACTCGAAATTAGTTTAAGTTATTATTGGCGTAAGTAAGTAGTTTCAGTGATGAGAAACTGTTAAATTAATTGCGGAGTCATGGAGATGTGAGAGAACATTCTGAATTATGAGTTCGACGTGGAAAATTACGAGTCAAAGTACTAAAGACTTTAAAATAACCAGACCAGCGCCGACGGCTTATCGTTGTGACATCAAGCTAACACAGAACCGATTTTATTTTAATCGTTAATTTAATCACTATCACTACATACTCGTAGTATAAAACAAAGTCGCTTTCTCTGTCTATGTTTCTATGTATGCTTAAATCTTTAAAACTACGCAACGGATTTTGATGCTGTTTTTTTTTATAGATAGAGTGGTTCAAGAGGAAGGTTTATATGTATAAAACATGCATAATATAGCCGTGCGAAGCCGGGGCGGGTCGCTAGTAATTGCATAACTGTCATAAGGCTAGGTGTGCCTTAAGTGTACAAAAATGCCTCAATTTAGATAGATAGATAGATATTCATTTATTGCACCACAAGAAGCATACAACATATTCATATAACAAACAAACAGATATAAATTGCGAGATGAGTTGTGTGCTGAAGTGGTGCAGATGGGATACTGCTCAGTGATGTGAATTTCGTTACCAATGTATCTTGTTCAGGTCATCATCATCATCATCATATCAGCCACAGGACGTCTACTGCTGACCATAGGCCTTCTCCAAGGACTTCCAGAGTAATCGGTCGCATGCTCTCAGCGTTCAACGACTTCCCGCGACCTTAATTAAGTCGTCCGTCCGGTACGTGGTCTCCAATCTAGGACTTTTCGGCCTTAACGGCCATCAGTTATACAAGCCACATGCCCCCCATTGCCTCTTCAGCTTACTAATCCTTGTTCAAGTATTGCTGATTTATAAGGAAGTAGTTTATTTTTATTTTTATTAGCCTGTTGTGTCCCACTGCTGGGCAAAGGCTTCCCCAATTTCCCTCCATGTGTCCCGATCTCCAGCTCATTTTGGCCACTCTGCGTCGAATGCATCCAAGTCGTCATGCCATCGTTTTTTGGGTCTACCTCGAAGACGCTTGCCGTCTTGAGGGACCCACTGGGTGACTCTTTTTGTCTGCATTCGACACACGTGGCTAGCCCACTTAAGTCGGGCGGTCTTCTGCGATACCTGTTTTTGTTTGAAATAAGGGGTGGTAGTGTCGAAGTTAGCTCAATTTTAAACTCTTAAGTTTAAAGATAGCAGAAACCCTGGAAAATTATATAGCTAGGCAACTTCTCCAATGTTCCTTGAGAATCAGAACTTATGCGGGTAAAACTACAGGACACCACTAGTTACACTTATAGACCGTTTTCATTTCAAAACTAATTACTGTCAACATACGTTAACATTAATTATTTGCTTAGATACATAATAATGAAGAAATAAATTACGTCAGGGTAATTACCCCGCCACGAACTGCGATAAATCACAAACTGTGACAGAATTATGACATGTCTTGGGTTTAGAGATTACTCTGAACATAGATATGGTACTGTTAGCTGGTTTTACACAGAAAGACTTTCCCGTGTCTTTAAAGCATACAAAATTATACAGAGCATGCGTGCTGACTGTAGAGAAGGCTACGCACGTAATCCTGAACTTCGTAGTGCTGGTAGAAATTAGACTCGAAACTGTAGGTGCCGTCAACAACCTTTCCAAAAAATGTCATAAGAAAAGATTGCATTTTTTCTTTCTTCGGTAACAAACCGAAGTGATAGTTGTGCACTACCAGGGGCAGTTTCTCACCCTAAAAAGGGGGAAAACTGCTAAAACCTCAAGTACCACTACAAATAAAATAAAGAATCGTGTACTAATGCCTTAAAAAAAGCATAAGAAAATGTTTTTTATAGTTTCAAACATTCTTATAAGTCTGGTTATCTGTGTAAGCGTTTCCTACGCAATTTTTAACTACTGAATTTACTGAAATATTGCACTATTATTGGATAGCTATATTTTCTGAGAACAGTTAATACAACATTTATGCATACAGAGACATCCAGAACCAGACACAAATATTGATAATTATGTTAAATAGCGGGATTCGAACCCACAACAAACCCAGGGGGTGTTCACCCGCCAAGCCATAGTAGTCCCCAAAGAGCACACCTAGTAGATAATTGGCAGTTTCAGTGTAAAATTGCGCGTGGAGAAGCGTTTATGTAAATCCAGCCTCTAATTGATATTTACTATGGAATGGTTGTAGAATAGAGGGGTGGAAGTGTTATTTGACACCATCGTTATCAATCAACATTTATCTACTCAAACGGCTTTAGAAAGCTATCCCTATTCAACCCCTATATCTATATTAGAGAAGGGATGTTGACATTGCTATGAGCACTTTAATTAATAACGGATAATTATTGTTATTGCTGATTCGATTTATTTGTCTTATTGAGTTTGGATCGATTTGATAGAGTAATCTCAGGCCTCAAAAATCATATTTTTGAGGCCATTTAATCATATTTTCTCCAAATTTTATCATATTTTTATCATTTGATGAGCATACATTGTCTTTACTCACTCTCTAATAAACAGACTGCATAAAAATAAAAATTAATCGCCATTATTTTGTGCCAATGAGGCATGCGCTGAGAAATTCACAGCTTTTATAAAATCATTATAAAGTTCTCTATTGAATTTCATTAGTAAAATAAGTCATACAGACTAGGACTTCGCTGTCCGTCCGTCTGTCCGTTCTTCTGTCCGTCCATCCGTCCGTCCGTCCGGCTGTCCGTCCGGCTGTCCGTCGGGCTGTCCTTCCGACTGTCACCAGGCTGTATCTTACGAACCATGATAGCTAGAGAGTTAAAATTTTAAATTTTTTTTGTTGTTATAGCGGCAACAGAAATACATCACGTATTTCTGTTGCCGCTATAACAACAAATAAATACAGATTAGATTAGAATAGAATAGAATAGAAAAACATTTATTTGGACAAGCACACGACAAATACATATTTAGAACAGTTAATAGTTGTTGACAAAACAAAACATAGAATGTATAACAGTAAGAAACAAAAGAATAAGATGAAAAGACAGGAAATTATAAGAATAGGTACAAGGTCCAAAAAGTATAAGATAGAGTGACAGACAATTCAGAAAATACAGTAGAAAGAAAATAATTAACAAAAAAGTATTTGATTTTGATTTTGATAATTATACACCAAAAGGGTGGGTTTTGCGTCGTCGGGGTTTAAAAACAGAATAGAATGGTACGGAACCCTTCGTGTGCAAGTCCGACTCGCACTTGGCCTTTTACTATTTAATTTAATTATAAGCCCTACTTAGCCGTTACACGGTATCATTACACAGAACAAATACTAAAACACCAACATCAAAGTATCGCCCGTACATTTTCATTTGCACTAAGTTCCTACAGTACCTGTATTCTAACAAAGCAATGAATTGTTGAGTAAAATTAATTATTTCCCTCTAGTATTGGTTGTTCTCGGTTTAATTACTCGAGTGGTCGGTACGTGTTGTGACTTACGACTAATTGACCAGGACGACAACTAAAGAATACAATTTGTTGTTATAGATCAACTTTTCACTGTGGATTAATTCGGATTAATTGGCCTTTTGTTTCTGTTGGCCGTTTGTGAGGAAAGGTTTTAGTGATTTTATGTAGAAATGGCTACTATTTTGATTTTAAGTAAAAAAAAGTTGTTTTTTTTTCGAATTTGCCAGAATGAAACTTTGACATTTCCTTAGAGAACAGTTTTCCTGAAATAAAACTACCCCTTGGACGATAGTGATTTTCTGCCGAAATGGCTTCTTGTTTCGAAATCTAGTAAAAGATGACTTTTGTTCCAGATTTGCTTTATTTTGACTTTTAATTTTTTTTTTTCGAATTTGACGGAACGAAACTTTGACTTTTCCTTAGAGAATAGGTTTCCTGAAATAAAACTACTCCTTGTGTGAACAACTGTTTGCAGCGGGGTAGGTTGCGGATTTGATTTCCGCCAAATAATGATGTAGGTGTAGGAAATAATGATATTGGTTTTTGGTCAGGGCATTTCTGTTTTATATTTACAAAAGAAAATTATAAAAGTATTATCCGATGTTTGGTCACCATAACACAAGTCTTGTTGCTTAGCCTGAGGCTAGATAGCGCTGTATCCAATAGCCTCTCTCTACGAGAACCCGCTCTACGAGATGCTACGAAACGTGCTAAAGTGCTACAGCATCTACGACGTAGGTAATACCGTACCGTTTCTATCTTGACGACCCAATTGGCACAATGGCCACCATGCCGGACTGCCAACACAGGGTTGCGGGTTTGATTCCCGCCTCAGACATGTATTTATGCTTAGATATTTGTCTGTGGTCTGGTTGTTTATATGTATTAGAAAGTATATTTTTACAAAATAAAAGTATTATGAGTAGTATATCCGTTGCCTAGAACTCATAACACAAGTCTAGTTACTTAGTTTGGGGTTAGGTGGCGAGTTGTGAATTGTCCTACAATATTAAGAGGAAAGGGTACCGGGCGCTCTCAACATACAAACGTAGTCGACTGTTTCCTCCCTGGATAATGACTCTAGAGCAAATATTTTTGTTGCATAAAATTTATAACTGCCATGACCAATCTATGTTTTTCTTTTTTGTTTTTTAAATCTTAATTTCTATGATAATTAGAAAATGAAAAAAACCAAGACATAGGGGCATAGTCATGTCAGTTATAGGTTTTATGCAACAAAAATATTTGTGCTAGTGTTATTATCCAGGGAAGAAACAGTCGACTACGTTTGTATGGAGAGAGCGCCGGTACCCTTTCACCTTAATATTTATTAACCGCTTCATTTCATGTATATTATAGAGGCAGAGACAAAACACTGGCATACAATATATTATCAGACTAATGTATTATAATCCGGCCACAGAGGGCTAGGCCAATGCATTAGGAACATGAATATTATACGGAGTTATGTCACTGTAAACATATTGACTGTGCCAGAGAAATAACATTATAACGAACATATTTAATAATGCATTGAACTAGAGGTAACATCTCAGTCTTTTCACGACTAATAACTTCTATGGCACGATTGGCTGAGGGTTACAACCTTTGACGGGTCAACAAATATTTCTATTATAATTTTACTAGCAGCGCTCCGCGGTTTCACCCGCATAACTTCCGATCCCGTGGCAAAATCAAAATATAAAATAGCCTATAGCCTTTCTCGATAAATGGACTAACCAAAACAAAAATATTTTGACGTGATAACGTTTTATAAATTGGTGAACACCTGCAATCTCAAAAAAGTGTGACGTCACGCGTCGTTACTGGAACGCCTCATGTTATTGACTTTGATTATTGATTAAGGTAACTATAGCAACGTTTTATCGTTGCCATGGTTACCATCAATGACGTTATCACGTAAAATTATCGTCCGGAAACAGACTTTACAGACAACCATATTTTTTTTCAATTCGAACCAGTAGTTCCTGAGATTAGCTTGTTCAAACAAACTCTTCAGCTTTGTAATTTTATAGTATAGATGATTATTTATTTCTCCTCTCGAAAAGACTTGTCGCGTATATTTTTTTATGGTACATATTATCATATTAGTCCTACTAAATAAGTGCTGATATTCTTACTTTGCCGACTTTTGCAAAATCGCGGCGCGAGTAGGTATTTTCAAAAATGACCCGTATCGTGCGATAGAGAGAGTTTAAGTTCGGACCTAATTGCCTTCATTTTGCTTTCAAATAATTTTGCGGGCCGTAACGTTTTTACCCCCTTTATCCTTCACAAAATGAAATAAATTTGGTCTCATTTAATTCACTGCATCTTATTCTAGGTTAATACGTTCTTTTTTGGTAATCCAGTTTAGTCTATTAAAAAACAATTGAAACGCTCGATGAAGTTTTTACGTCAAAAATATAGATATTCAGATACTGATAACTTTTATCTTAGGCAATATTTCTTTAAAATAAAAACGGATAAACCTAGTTTTCCATTAGATCTAGAACATTTTCAAATATTATCAAAATCGGACTTCGTTTATCGGGGGGAAAACGTTACCGCTTTTTGTACGCTATCACACTGGTATTAAGGAAATTTCTATCGTCGCCTGCGTAAGTCTCGATCTTATAAAAATAGCCTATGTGTTAATCCAGCTGTTTAATTACATACCAAGTTTTCGATAGTAGGTACCAATAATATTATATCATACTATCGATAGTATCGATAGTATTAATATTAATAAATTATGGGTGACTATCGATCGGCACTCCTTTCTATCTTTTTCACTGTTTTTTAAATATCTTTGTATACAAAACAAGAGCCGGCTAATGGAAATTAGCTTCCTCGGTTAATTGCTACGAATAAGTTTTACATAAATTATTTACTTGGATATTTTTTTAAAGAAACGTGAAGAAAGTAGTTGGGTAAAGTTTCAAATTGACACGTATAGTTGCGCGCACTTGCTATGTAATGTGTGGAAATCATTGAAATTAGTGTCGCTGGACTTCACTATCACTACATAGTATAAAACAAAGTCGCTTTCTCTGTCCCTATATCCCTATAATAATAATAATAATAAAGCCCGCAGGGCACCTTGAGGCGAGGTGACGGGGAGTAGCGACCCCGCGGTCCCGAGTGCTCCTGGGGGAAGCAACCGTTCCTCATCTCCGGCTGGCCTTAGTTGGCTGATCGGAGTGAACAATGACGAGGAAGCGGTCCCCCGCCTCTGGCTTGCACCGGCCGTCCAGAGTGGAGTCGCAAGAGTATATTCGAAGGATATAAGTATGCCATACGTAAGTGGTGAGTGGGCCAGGTAGGCTGGACCCTCAGGGAGCCCGTGACCTGAGTTTAAAACCCAGTGCGGCGTCACTATCCTTAAGCCACTCTCGTCCCTGTTGCCCCCTTGCTGTAATTTACTCAGCTGATTAGGGTGGCCCAGTTTGAGAGTTGGCGAGTCTCCGCCTGCCACTTTTACATGTTTGTTGAACATTGTTACGGCAGGTGCCATAGTACCCATAGTTCCCCAGTATCCAGTCCACTACCATCCCATCACAATAGCCCAAGTAGTAGTTTTCTCCTGTAGTTTATCAATAGTTCTATTCAAACCGGAGGTTGTCCTTGGCTGCATTTTATAGTGCAGACAGGGATAATCGCCGGTTTGATGTCCACATCATACTTTGCCATTAAACTTGTTATTGTAAAGGGCCTCTACGTGTTGGCTTCGGCCCCACGCATGCCTTCCAAAGGTCCGGGACTCCATAGTCCCGTGATATAGGACATATAACAAACAAATAATAATAATAATGATTTTTATAATGATTTACTGTTTTATATGCAAAATTTATACATTATTTTTAAGACTTGTAAATTAAATTTTATTTATGTTAGGTTTTCAAGCTTAGATAGAATTATTTTATAAGTTTTATAGTGATGTATATATTTTGTAATCAGTTTGTTTTTATAAAAATTTAAATTTAAGAAAAATAAATGAATTGGAGATAATAATAATAATAAATCATTTATTATGTCCTATGTCCTTATATCCTTATGTATGCTTAAATCTTTAAAACTACGCAACGGATTTTGATGCGGTTTTTTTTAATAGATAGAGGGATTCAAGAGGACGACGGTTTATATGTATAATACATGCATAATATAGCCGTGCGAAGCCGGGGTGGGTCGCTAGTTGAACTATAATTACCGAACTGATTTTAGATGATTCCAGAAATCAGCTATAAGCTTATAAGTAAATAAATTAAAAAATACCTACCTACTTACCATATTTTATGGGTTACATTTTAAGGCACTGAACCCAATTTTAAGGGTTCAGGGTTCGGGTTCGGGTTCTAAATTCTAGTGTTTAAATGGTTTCTATGGCTGTCAATTATGTGTTGTTAATTTTAAAACAACACATAATTGACAGCCATAGAAACCATTTAAACACTAGAATTTAGAACCTACCTGATTGATTGGTACATTACTTCACAACTCAAACCAAAAGACGTGGCAAGTATTAGCTGTTATAAAACGTAGGCATCCGCTAAGAACTGTTTTTTGTTTGTCTGTTTATTTTTGAAATGTAGTGTTCTTTCAAACCATTAATCCATCCTTGCAGTCAATCTACCAATAACCATCCGTAACAGTTCGCTTTTCTACTATTCAAATGACGATAAGTAGAAAACTTGGCAGCATAATAGGAAATACTTAGGTTCTTCTTCTGGCACAATGAAGTTAATATTGCAAGTTACTTTAGTTAGTTAGTCGAAAGTCGGTAGTAAAACTTCATGACGGCTTCACTCCGGCGCTACGCTGGGTCAGGTTTAGCTACATCTGCACCAGTTCGTGTTAACAAATACGCAAGTGTTACAATTATTAAAATTCTCGTTCTATTTTTTCTGTATCGCTCAGCATTTTATATTCGCACAGGTTACCTATTTAAGTAAAAACGAACAAATATGAGTATAAATTAAATTTTATTTTAAATTTTTAATTGCATTGTGAAATATTTTCATTACAAAACGTTATGATAACATCGTGATATTACAATGTACCTATTAACAGTAATTAAACAGAACTCTTACGTACGAGTCCGTAATTAAGTGGCTTAATTATAAAGCTTAGCTTGAATAAATATCAGTTTATTGTGTTAAAATTTACATATGGAAGGCGAACTAAGTATCTACTTAACTGGGGCTTAGTTTGCGAAATGGTTATTAACTTGTGAATTAAGGTCTACGCCCATTACTTTTCGAATAATCTGCTACCAGAGTTCACGTGGTAGATACCCAATGTCAGACCAGCTCAAATAGATCAGCTCGTCCAGATTTGAGGTTGTGGTTCGAAAGGCTACCGATCGGAACAAGTGAAAAAGAAGGTCACGATCTTCACGGCACGGCACGGCACGGAGGATCGACTTGAGAGAAAGAATCTACCACACTTACCATCGTGCGGAAAAATAAGCATATTTTATGTAAAGGGTTTACCTTAAAATGACCATTCAATTCGTCCCACTGACCTCTACAGTATTAGTACGCTAGACAGGAGACTGTCATCAATAAAATAATTCCATTTGATTTTCACCATTTTGGCGCTGAGAGAAGTAGGGCGATGAAGATAATTGAAACTCATACTAGTAATTTTAATCGACTTTATAGGAAAGTAGAAAAGTATATTATTAATTCGTCTCCAAACGTGGCGCGACAAGGTGGACTTATTAGTATACAAATACTAATCCAACTCGACTCAGCATGTGGGAACGTATGGAATGAGCATTTCAATATACGCAGGCCGGAAACGATCGCAATGGCGTAATGAGCTTAGACCTTTTGACATTGGTATTTACAATAATTTGTAAGTGGGTAAGGTTGTAACTGTTATTATCTTGTATGTCCTTAGTGTAACAGGGTGTCCCAAAATTAAAGCGTACCTTGGGCAAATTGGATTTATTTCTCTTCTAGCTGCAATCCGCGGTTTCCCCTGTGTAAGTGCCGATCCCGTGGAAATATCGGAATAAAAAGTAGCCTATGTTACTCCCAATGAATCAATGTATTCTCATACTAAGTTTCATTATAATCAGTTTTGTAGTTTAGGAGTCTATTCGTCACAAAAAAGAAATATCTTTACTTGTTTGTTTGTTTTTTTGAACGCGCTAATCTCAGGAACTACTACTTCGAATTGAATTTTTTTTTTGTGAGTGATAGCCCATTTATCAAGAAAGGGTATAGGCTACTTTTTATTTTGATATTCCAAAGGGATCGGAACTTAAGCGGGTGAAACTGCGGAGCGCAGCTAGTTTAGTTTATAAAACAAAATTAACGATGATGTTGGACAGAAATCTAACATGGCGCGAACTTGAACATTATAAAAAAAAAACATACAACCGAATTGAGAACCTCCTTCTTTTTTTTTTTGAAGTCGGTTAAAAAAGGGGCACCCTGCATCGCTTGTCTTTTATAAAATACGTACAAAATTCACTTAAAATAGTTTATCAGTCTTATGCGTAAGTTGAGAATAGTCAACTGGCACGAATGGACGAGATTTTCACGTGCTGTTTGCACAATAGTTGTTTATAAATTCAGTAGTTATTTTTACATTTATTCGATGAATAATTAGTAATTATAAGATTTTAAAGTACCATGGTCATTATCAATAATAAAGTTATTTAAAAGGGGATATTTACTTTACTGTTTTGTTTTAGTATCGGAAATATTTAAAAAAACGCGAAACATTTTCGAGTGGTTAATGAATAGCGTCACTAACACTAATTATTGCTTGTCCTCATTGCACGGCTCTTTAAGTAAGCAGGCGGTGCACATTGCATTTTGTGTTTGGCACTAGGCTCGGAACTAAAAACTAAATATTTATACTTCCATTACAGATATGGAATTCCGAAAAGTAACGCCTGATTCAATCAATTAACGCTTGATTCAATCAATTTACGCCTGATTCAATCGAACGGAGGAAGTTCGATACGGTTGCCTCTAACAAAAACTACCCGCAATAACTCCAGTATCGTGAAAATGGTGCTTGAAACAGCTTCGAAATATCAAGCCTAACATGGTAAACATTAAATATCCCTTTTTAAATAACTTTAGTAATTAAATAATTTACCTTGCTCAAATGAGATGATATGATTAGGAACTTAACATAAAAAGTTGCAAGTTTTTAACCTATAAAAAATAATAGCAGTCAAAAAAAGCACACAAAACTTAATCGTTGGCAAATAAATTTAAACATTTCTTCGTGAGTACACAATGTTAGAATTTTAAAAAGTGATTTTTTAGACTGAGCCCATAAAAACAATATTTTTATACGTTTAAAATTGCTCGATTTAAAATTCTCAATCTATTACATTTTAATTACTCATCTTCGTTAAAAAATAAATAGTTTCCAATTTGAGCTAAACAAATTTGGCTTAAAAAATCATTGTCTTCGCGCTATTTATCGTGAAATAATGAGCCGTAGCTTTACTAAAAATACATAGAAATTAAGTTAAAACGGCGCATAACTTATTACCAACATTTGTCTCATAAATTCCAGACTAAATGCTTAAAATATGAAATATTAATACTATATTTCAGGTTTTGTTCGAGATTTTACTTAAGTATTAGTTTCTATGGGTACTTTTATAATCAGATGTTGGTCTGACAAACATACCTAAGTAGATTAGGGTTAGGTATTGAACTCCCACTGATTCAAATCATAAGCGCAGATGCCCATAATGCCCACAACCCTAATAGACTTGTGACGTCACACTTTCACGGTTTATTGAGATCGATAGGGTGATGTTGATTCCTCAAAGTCGTCCCATTTGGGCAGTACTAGGTACAGTTTGCGTCCTAAGTCCACTATCAATTTGCGACGATAATACTATAACCAAGTATTGGACTTACGACCTTCTTCTAATAGACGTTACACATAAACATAAATACTTGAATTAAAAGTACCACTGTTCAAAAATAAAACTTTATAATAGTAAAAAAAAAAGTAGGTACTCAGTGTGATTATTATTTTCAACATGTCAAAAATGTTTGTGGCCTAAATCTCGTGCCTGGTTTATGACTAAACTTTACTAGATTACCAATCGGTTCAGATCAGTGGGACCAATCAATACCTAACCTCTCAGATCTATTAACATATTTAAATGAAAATCAACCTATTAATTAAATGCCTGCATCGCATCACAACCTTAAAATAAATAAATAACAAAAAAATGAAGCAATTTTTCAATGTGTATGTAGAATATTTACAAATAATACACATGGATTAAGTACATTGCCATTAGTAAAGAAAATATTGGCAACACTGAGTTAGAGAGATATAAAATGCATCAGTATTGATCTTAATTTCAGATCTTGTTTTAAATAATTTTATAAATAAATTATAGTTTAAAATTAACTTACTTACTTAACTTATTCTAAAATCTTATCAACAGATTTAGATAAAATCAAATAAAGTCACTTTATTTAGTTTTTATAAGCAGAATTTTTGCATTGTTTAGAAACATATTATAGGTAAATATATATTTTATAATTTGTACTGTGTCGAGTCTACACTCGTATGGCAAAACGTAAAGTCAAAAGTTATACAATTTTCGGATTATCACATTTCCAATTGTTTAGTCATTTTTCTACTAAAATTGTAGGATTTTGTCAGTCAAAATCAAAGTGGTAGGTAAGCCATAATGAGCCCTAAGTTAACGGCACAGAATACATTATCGAATCACAAATATTGTCTTGCAGGTCCGTTTTTCCTAGAGTGCGGTAATGTGTCGTCATTGTTACCAGTGTTATTGTTGTGTAAAAACGCCATTTCTACCCCTCCGTCGCCGCCCTGGAAGAAAGAATACATTTTTTTCATAAGAGCAAAAAATAGCTGGTTTTTTCCATATTTTTCTTTAACCAAATGGCCTCTTTGACTTATTTTTAGGGTGTTTGTCAACCTACCTTATTAAAAGTTTCTACCTAAATCTATTTCGAAAATAAACTGTATGCCTAGTAACAGATCACGTTGTTGGGTGGCAAATCTATTTCTCAGCAATTAGAGGCATATTAAGGCTTCTTGGGAACACTTCAATAACAACAATTATACTCCAATAGTCACTTTGAGTTTCCAAGTAGGTACACTTATAGGAATCTCTAACGTAATTTAGCTGTGCTGTTCAATGATTTTACTCAGAACTTTTAAGACCTTTCTTATAATAAAAATAATGATGAAAGCTTCCTACAAGTGGTGTCAGTTGAGCCGGTGCCTAAAAGGCACCGGCTCAACTGCAACTCAACTCAAAATTACATTAATTTTAATAAATTATACCTAATGACTCATTAATTAACATGAAAACTAAAAATGAGCTGAAGCCCTCCCATTATTTTCAAGGTTTTGATTTTTTTTGGAACAAGATCTTCTTTTGTAATTTGAATTTTCAACGAATGCTCTCTGTGCCCGACCATTAATTGATTATTTTCTTCAGTGATTTATTTTCAGTTTGTTATCAGGCTTTTTACGAACCATTCTGAGTTAATCACACTCCGCGGCAGTGTCAGTATACAATAAACAAATCACTAGCGTTTTGTTTAATTCGCACTGATCGGTCGTTTGAGTGATTAGTCGCGCCAGTTAGTACTTACATAATAAAATACAACTTCAATTTAGATATTTACCTCGGAATGCATAGGATTTGCTGTGATGGTGATTGGAACTTTTGCTGGAATGTAGCCGTTTGTGCCACCACTTTCTGGCACTGCGCCTTTTTCTTCTAGAAAAAATAAAGAAAAATAGTTTTGATTGCTCTACCATAAGCACACAGATAAATTGACTAGCATAATCTCTGTCTGTACTCATCAATAGAATTAGATCACAATTGCATTAGGTTCGCTTTCTGAATCTGATCGTTCCGACCGATGACACGCTTCAACTTGAAAGTGTTAAATTATTATGTGGCTGAATGTCAGCCAAGCCCGTCCCGTCCTGATTTTATGTGCGTCATTATTCAGGAACGTAACACTAAGCACTATGGCCGGAAGACAAGTGCTGTAGCCAAGCATGCTTAGTTGTGTCTTTTGAAGAACCGAGTTTCTTGTGCCTTCTTCTCATTGGCGTTCCAAAGGCACACATCCTAACTTAGTTTTTAAGACGTTTCTATGTGATCTTCGTACAAAATGTACTAATGCATCATCTTTGACCTTGACTTTTTAACTGAGGTCAACCTATTTGGAACAATAAACGGATTTCATTTCTCTTTTTTCTGTTTGTCGTGTGCTTAAGTTCATTAAGAGGAAAGGGTACCGACGCTCTCTTCATAAAAACGTAGTCGACTGTTTTCTCCCTGGACAATGACATTATAGCAAATATTTTATGCATAAAAAAAACTTATAACTGCCATGACCCTAAGTTTTATTTTTTTTATTTATTAAATTTTAATTCATGGCAGTTATAGGTTTTATGCAACAAAGATATTTGCTTTAGTGTCATTATCCAGGGAGGAAACAATAGACTACGTTTGTATGGAGAGAGCGCAGGTACCCTTTCACCTTAAATCTATATCTTTAATTATAGTTACGTACTGTCATTGGGTCGCTTGGCGCGCCTCGCTCTACACAACAACAAGCCGGCAGCTAGCACGAGGAGCAACAGAGCCGCGCCGGCTGCGCCTCCTGCCGTCACCAGCGTGTCGGGGCGTCGCGCTGCTACGTCCGCTGGTGGAGCCTCGCTTGTACTTGACCCGGCACCGCGGAGGGTCTTACCCACCTACGAAGAGAAAATTGACGAAAAAACCTTAGAACTGGTCTTTCACCTACAGACTCGGAATCAAACTAAATAGTTCCTATGAAAGTTTTCTGAAGATAAGCTAATATTCCATGGATTGGCAGACATACGGCGCTGCTTGGAAAATGCATGAATCGACCTATTTGCTATATATAAGTTCCGACAACACATCGATCCTCGGTCGCGGCCCCTGTGAATTAAAAACATACCACCTCGTAAGTAGTACCTCCAAAAAAAGTAAATATGCTACTTTATTAGTAGTGACTCAGCTTATAATATGTGCGTAACATTTTGAAATCCGACTCAAAGAACCTAAAGTTATCTGGCTCGAAGGACCAAAAATATTCTACGCATACTTACTTCCTCAAAAACAACTTTTTCTTTTAACAAACTAAACCGGCTTCTATAAACTTGCAATGTAAGTGGCAGAACAAATCTATCGTCTTTGGCAACTGGTTGAGTAGCAAGAATGTTAGTTCTTTTTTTGGCAACTGGTTGTGAATCTCAGTTGCCAATGTGACCGGAGGGGAACTTATTCGATTCACCAGGAGGATCTATGACGTACATTAGGTAATTTCCATTGTAAGATTGTAGAACTTAACTGTGACTAAAAATACATAGGTACATCTTCAAAATCTTACCAATATAGAACTGAATCCAGACGGTGCTTGCGTGGTATACGCCTGCATCTTCACCTCGTACGCGGTATCTGGCATCAGATGGTCCAAGGCGAGGGACCGTGCGCTTGCAGCGGCTACAACCTTCTCGTACTCGGCGACGGTGCTCACGCGCCGGTAGTACACGTAAAAACCAGAGGCGGTCACGTTTTCCGGACCGCTTGACCACTATAGAGAGAAACAAAAGATGCTGTTTATATAACATACCCGACCAAAACCCTATGGGGAATATCCACAAGGTACGGTCGGCTGCATAATTGCAGACCCACCGTAGAGCTCCAAAACTGTTATAAGAATGTTTTCATCACAAGCAAGATATAGAAACCTTTAGTTGACGTTTAAAGTCTTCTAACTCATCAATTTATCAAACTAAAGTTATTAGAATGAAAACATTCCAATAATAGTAATTTTAGAACTCTATCGGGGGCTGCATTTATGCAGCCCACTGTACCTACACTTTTGTTAATCTGTAAATATTCAGCTTTACTTTGTATGAAAGTCTTACGAGCACTAATCAAAGCTGCATGCTCAGTGCCGTATTATCCATAAGGCACTTTAGGCCAGTGCCTAGGGGCCCACAATGACCAGGGGCCCAGTACTCCCGATTAAAAAATGAAAAAAAAAAGGGGATTGTGTGGTTTTAAACGATTATGTATCTAAAAAATTAGAAGGGTTTTTTTTAAAGTATATGTTAGTTTTATAAAAATATGCAAGATTTTCCTATTCTTTGTTTCATTTTTAAATGACTCCGATACTTCGTCCTGTAGATTGTGGCGAAAGTCTTTTCACTTGAAGGAAGGCCTATACCTTTGCAATATGATGACTGAAGTCTGTTGTTGATGATGATGCAATGGTACCTACCTTCATTCTATTTCGTAATGTAGACAGTAAAAATTTCCAAATTGCTTTGTTGTGGTATGAAAAAGGGGGGGGGGGCGAAATGAGCTGTGCCTAGGGGCCCCGAGATAGTTAATCCGGCCCTGTGCATGCTTACAGCAGACTTAAAACCGCGCGCCAGAGGTGAAAATCAGAGTGACATTTGACAGCTGTCAATTTTCGACCGTCTTTTTTTTCCGATTGTCTTTTGTATTCGTTCCAATTGTCTTTTGTATTTGTTCCATTAACCGGATGAAACAAATAGAAATATATTTATTAGAACTTACAGTCCACTCCAACTGTAAGCTAGTCGGTGACATAGCAACAACTTGCTTCAACTCAGGATGCTGGGGTTTCTGGAACGTCCCACCTTGAAGGTAGAACTTCGCGCTGCTTTTCCCTTGCTTGTTATCTTGATTCGAGTACACTGCTGCGACACGAAACCTACAAAGATAAAAATAATGATATACCTACAGCTTTTAACAAACAAAGAAAATAACGAGAAATCAAATGCCAGTTCGGATTCACTATACAAAGTACTGGCGTAGGCTCTATACAAAGCCTTTAGTATAGGTAAACTAATAAAATATATAGAAATTAATAGCAAGTAGTTCGTTAATTACGAAACCAGTCCTCGTTTATTATATATTTATAAAGTTAATACTCACTTTTATTTATTTATTGATTAATGTTTACCTATTGTTTTTAATGTATTGTAATTTTCTTTTAGTTTTATTTGTTTTTTATATTATGGTTTTGTATCTTTATACTGCCAATCTCAAATGGGATTGGGCGGGTCACGTCAGTCGAATGAGTTCCGACCTATGGGCTAGGGTCGTCACGCATTGGGTGCCGGAGGACGGACGTCGGAATCGAGGCAGACCCCGTAAACGATGGCGTGACGATCTTGATGCATTTGACACAGACTGTCTCAACCTTGCCCAGGACCGAAATGCTTGGAAAGATGTTAGGCAGGCCTTTGCCCAGCAGTGGGACGATATAGGCTAACAAAAAAAATCTTTTTACTCACTTGTAATATTTATTTGGGGCCAGCCCATCGATAGCCAAGGAATGTATATGGGGTGGTATTTCATGGTTGGCCGTATTCCATTGCATGTTTGAAGAATTTGTCACTTCTTTGTATTGTACCTGAAAACGAGCATTGGAATAAGTTTGGGCCTATCGCATACTAATTTTAGTAAAACTTAATATCTGAAAACTTTCGGCATACCAAACTAGCAACGGCATACTCATAGGGGCATTTATCTATTTACCGACCAAGCGATCTTAGTTGTTATTGGTACTGCTCTACAGGTCGTTTATTACAACCGGGTTTAAGATTTTATTCGCCTTTTTCCAAATTAGAGGGGCAAAAAGGTTTCATAAAAACTTAACTTAACTCCTTTATTATAGTCGGTTTAATAACCGACTTTAATAAAGGAGGAAATTTTGAATTCTTCTTGCAGATCGGGACTTATTTTTGGAATTAATTTCAAAAACAAACGTAACGAAAACGTGTCACGAAAAACCGTAAGAGAAAGAGAGAATGAAGGAGAAAAAAAATTAAAATAAGTAAAACGGCTTCGTTCCAAACGTGTGTCCCGCGACACTTTAATTTTTTTCGCTTTTTTTTGTACTTTCAATTTGTACTTACCTTATAAAATTGTATAGGTAGACCATGGTTTGGAGCCTTCGACCAGGATACCATAACGCTTTCGTCTGTTAACCGTGTGATGTTCGGTCGAGAGGGTGGTATTAGAATAGCTGTAAACAAAATATAATGTAGAACTACAAAAATATAGACAGTTAGATAAACAATTTACTGTACCATAAAAACAAAACACAAGTAAGCACAAAATTAATTCTAACATACGTACATAATGTTTGATAAAAGGAAATTAATAAAAACTAAACAAATATGATACAATGGGCAGCCTTATCGCTAGAAGCGATCTCTTCCACGCAACCTTTAAGAAACACAGCTTTTCTACAGCAGATAAATTAATTATTATATCATAATAATCTCAAAATCAGCGCAAATTAAAGGTACTATGGTACACCGATATAAAAGGATCTATTTGTCAAATAAGATCTACCATCTTAATCCACCAGTGCCTTAAACACTATGATCCACCTTCTGAGTGCATCCTGTGATACTTGCATCTCTCTTTTATGCCCCACCACTCGATATAAGAGACTCTTTTTTGCGTAATTTCCTCAGAGTTTGGCCTTTTTTTTAAATGTGACAACACTATTTTTGACTTATAGCCCACTTCTAACAGTGGTGTTGCCACATGTTGAAAATTCTTTGAATTACTGTAAATTAGGGTATTTTTCTCTAAATATATGAGCGCCTATGTTGCGCCTACTATTAGATCGTTATAAGTAAATTGTATGTTGGCTATAAAATATAGTTTTATATTATATCACTTACTAGCGACCCGTCCCGGCTTCGCACGGCTATATTATGCATGTACCTATTATACATATAAACCTTCCTCTTGAATCACTCTAGCTATTTAAAAAAACCGCATTAAAAATCCGTTGCGTAGTTTTAAAGATTTAAGCATACATAAGGATATAGGGACAGAGAAAGCGACTTTGTTTTTACCCGACTACGGCGAAGCCAAAAGGGAGAGTTATGTTTTATACTCTGTAGTGAAGATCAAAGTCAATACGAAATGACAAACAATTCTATTTTTATTTTCGTCCCCGTTTCCTAGTACCCGAGATGACGACATTGCCAATAAAAAACTAGTACTTATAGGTAAGTTCAAATCCAATCTATTTTCAATGATTTCCTAATGGAAATCCTCCGTAATAGGCGGTGTCCTATTTCCATAAATATTTATACTTAGACCAGTAAAATAAATACTATAAAGGTAGATCTGTAAGTATTCCGGAAAATTCCAGTATTTACCTATCATTAGTTCGCGCAAAACAAGTACGGAATTTCTCGTATTTCTTCCCGACTAGGATAGGTAGGTATAGTTACTTTAGGTACAGTATACGTCATAAGTCCACTATCAGAGTGCCACAATAATACTATAAACATTGTGTTGGATTTACGACCTTCTTCTAATAGACGTTATACAGAAACATAAATAAGTACGGTCGGCTGCATAATTGCAGACCCACCAAAACAGCTGTTATATGAATGTTTTCACCACAAGCAAGATTCTAGACACCTCCTTTATTTGAAGTTTAAAGTCTTCTAACTCATTAATTTACTAAACAAAAATTATTAGAATGAAAACATTTCAGTAATAGTAACTTTCGAACTCTATCCGGGGCTACAATTATGCAGCCGACTGTACTTGCATTAAAAGTATTAAGCGTTATTATTATTTTCGACATCTTAGCTATATCTTTAGTTGGCCGAGTGGTATAAGCCGCCATCCGCTACACCATCCGACTTGGCTCGATCCACAGGTTACGTTGTTATAATGTTCAAATAGTGCTGCAAAGGATTGTAAAAGTTACGGTGGCGGTGAACTTTTGAGCGTCAATTGTACCACCTACGTATTTCGTGTGATATTTAATCCGTTTATTTTGCTCAACCGCATCTCGTAATAAAAGAAGCCAATCAACAAATGGCACATTCAGGAGATGGCAACCATTTTACTGCTTTAGGTAAAATTGCACGTAACATAGGTCTAATGTAAGCACATACATATGTTTCTTCGTATAATCTAAATTCGTTGAGTATTTTACCCCTTCACTTTCATAATATTATTATTCGAAGTTTACATACAAAGTGTTAAGTCGTTTAAAATGAAGTGAGTTCTCAAATCGAACGAATTTGGGCGAACCAACCTCTGCTTTGTTAAAAACTACCGACCCGTTTTGGCTTCGCACGGCTATATTATGCACGTATTATACATATAAATCTGCCTCTTGAATCACTCTATCTATTTAAAAAAAACACATCAAGATCCGTTGCGTAGTTGTAAAGATCTAAGAATACATAGGGACAGACAGCGGAAAGTACTATGTAATGATACACCTTTATCATAAACATCTAGTAAAAGTTTACAAAAGACTCTATTTTTTTTTTAAACCGAAACACGACTGCAAAAATTTGACTCGATAGAAATCAATCCTAAAATTTCCTAAAAAAATGGGTGCGTGTACTTATGTACGCGCGTGAGAAGGTATACTTCTTTGGCATTATTAAAAAAAAAAAAAAAAACTAAAAAAAAACAAAAAAAACTCGTCCGGCAAAAAACTCGTCCGACAAAAAACTCGTCCGACGAAAAGTTCGTCCGACAAAATACTCGTCCGACAAAAAACTCGTCCGACAAAATACTCGTCCGACAAAAAAACTCGTCCGGCAAAAAACTCGTCCGACAAAAAACTCGTCCGACAAAAAACTCGTCCGACAAAAGACTCGTCCGACAAAAAACTCGTCCGACAAAAAACTCGTCCGACAAAAAACTCGTCCGGCAAAAAACTCGTCCGTCAAAAAACTCGTCCGACAAAAAACTCGTCCGACAAAAAACTCGTCCGACAAAAAACTCGTCCGGCAAAAAACTCGTCCGACAAAAAACTCGTCCGACGAAAAACTCGTCCGACAAAAAACTCGTCCGACAAAATACTCGTCCGACAAAAAACTCGTCCGACAAAAAACTCTGGACTGGAAAAGGATTGTCAACACAATCAATAAAGTTCAATTTAGATTTAAACAACTTCTCCCGTGAGAATTTTGTGTGACGTGAGAATTTTGTGTGACGCTTTTGTAAAATTTCACTCTCATCATTTTTTCATAACGCGCCTAAAGAAGTATAACTTCAAAAATACACTTTTTGAGGTCGTCGACAAAGGATCAATTTGATTTAGTTTTATTCAAAGATATTGCCACAATACAAGCTGTAATGTAATGCCAATGATATTATACAGGGATCCTATACTATATTTTGTGCAAAATACTAAGAAATAGTACATTGCGATACAAGTGTGGAAAGTTGATCATTCCATAGAGGCGGTTTATGACGCGCGAGCGGAACGCGAGCGTGGCAAAAGCCGAGATGGAATGATCAATTCACACGTGTATCGTACGACGTTTTTTATCACAGTTGCGAATAAAAAAAAAGACTTGTTAAAATTTTAATAATAAAAAGTTTTAAAGAATTTTAGGTTATGTTTACTATTTTTTGTTAATTACACTCCCGAAAGGCTAGGCAAAAGACTTTTAACCTATACAGCGTCTGACATACAATATTTTTTTAGGGTTTTTTTCATTTGTTTTTGCGTCGGCGGTTAAAAACAGAATATATTAGTTCCGGGTTTCATTAAAAACAGAATATATAAAAAAAATATATTTATGTACCTAAAGAAAAAACAAAATAAAAACAAAACTCAATTTTTAATTATTTTCAAAGACGTCATTACGTAATATTATCGTTCGCAGACTTTAGAGACAACCTTTTGAAAAGAAGAAAAAAGGTACCAACAAAGAGTTTTAAGCCAGCAAGGCTTAAAAACTCTTTGGATGGTACCTTTTTCTATACATCAAAACAGTATAACCCAGATAAAGGAGATCATTTATGTTTCTAACAAAAAATACCCACAAAAAAAAATGCCGGCCAGTAATAAAAATTATTTGTATCTTGTAGAGAATAACATTTTAAACAATGTTTACTAAGGCAACAAAGAGCTACGATCAAAAATCGTTGAGTTATTGAAAACCCAAAAAATGCATTTTATAGGGATTCGTTTGACCACTTTTAAGATCCCACTATAACTTCTGAAAGGGTTATTGGATATACCTATGTATATAAATATATTAAAAACAGACAAAACTTATCCATTTACTACTTATTTTTATATTTTTTCTGTAGTAATATCTTAGAAGTGGTCAAACGGATCTCTACAAAATGCATTTTTTTGGGTTTTCAATGTAAAATAACTCAACGATGGTTCATCGTAGCTCTTTGTTGCCTTATTAAACATTATTTAAAATGTTATTCTCTACAAGATAGAAACTTTTTTTTTTGTGGCCGGCACGTTAATTTTTGGGTACGATTTGAACGATGTCCTTAAGAATGTTTCATCTACTATATGTCATTAGCAGTCAGATACGTATTTGACATATCGAGATGACGTATTATTTTCCAACACTAGTTGGATTTTTTTTTATCGCACGCGTGTATTACGTTGCATTATGAGCCTAAAAGCGGTTTAATAAGATCCACTTTATGAGCAACTGTGATAAAAATGGTATTTTAATGAACTTAAAAATATTTAAGTTTTTGGCTAATTTCACACCATCTCGCGGAACATGTACAGTATGCGTCATAAGTTCACTATCAGTTTGCTACAATAATACTATAAACAAGTATTGGACTAACGATCTTCTTTTAATAAACGTTACGCACAAACATAAATACTTGAATTAAAAGTACTTAGTGTGATTATTATTTTCAAGATGACAATGTTAGCTATGTCTTTAGTTGGCCGAGTGGTATAAGCTACCATCCGCTACACCAACCGACGTAGGTTCGATCCACAGATTAAGTTGTTATAATGTTCAAATAGTGCCGACACAGGATTGTAAACGTTACGGTGGCGGTGGACATTTGAGCGTCCATTGTACAAGGAGCGACGATAAGCACCTTATATTATTATTATAATTCAGCTTAATACGCTCTACCTCACGCTAATGTTAAATATCTTTGATCTAAGTATTCTAAGTAGTTAAGTAACAGCAATTTCTACCTCAGTTATTAATTTAAGTATTTAAACCGTTTAAGCATTAGCGTTGTACTTCCGACACGAGTAAGTAGATATTTACCTAAACTTTACACACAGCAAAGTTAAAACCATAGATTCGGTGTGTTAAATTTAATTCTGCCGAATCGTGCACTCCGAAGTTGTAAACTTTTATGTGTTATACTTACGTTTATGCTTCCTAGAATTCTTCCTGCTGTGCCGCTTGGGCGGTTGCGGTGAAAACTCCTTAATCTTGGCATCCTCCCCTGAATAATCCTGCAATAAATTTCTTTTATCAATAAAGCTGAAAACAAACTACATATTTTCTATCAGCTGATACCCCGATAATTTACAAGTATTTCAAGATACTAAAACGACATTTAATATTTAAAAAAGTTTGGTAAACTTTCTTAGGCTAAAATATTTTTTTCGCGCCAGTCGCACAGCGAAAGTGCAAAAACAAATTGTAATTATTGAAGGCTAATCGATTAATCGAGCGGACAGCTGTCCGCTCCATTTAAAGTTTACCAAACTTTTATAAATATTAAATGTCGTTTTAGAATCTTGAAATACTAAATACTTATATAGGTGAAATCAATAACCCTATCATACTTGCTCTAGTTTGTCGCAGATAAGGTCCGAAATGGACATGTAGCCGTGTGTATGCGCCGTATAAGCATTTTTAGTACGCTCGCACTAGTTATCTTCCATTCATCCTCTTTGGACCGCAGCAAGACCGCAGCGCAATTGAATAGATATCCGCAACTCGGGTGAGTTTCATAAAATAGTTCCTATGCCTACGTTGGCTCCCATGTCTAGATGTCTCCCTGAATTACCCGAAGGTAGTACATTCAAGGTATTAAGGATACTTATTTGCCAACACAACGGCATAGGAACTATTTAATAAAACGCACTCTAACTGAAGTATCATAGGTTATTTAATCGATCGTTGACTTCAAATGTTGAAATCGTTGAGTATCCGCCGATAGAAACTGTTTGGTCTACCAGAGCCCTAAAGACTGATTTCGTTAATTCTTGTTTTGTTTAAATTACTGCTGTGTTGTTTGTTTAAATGGTGCTGTGTTGTTCGTCTTTGTTTTTGGTGAATATGGTGCAATTAAACTGCCTGTTTAGAGTAATAAAGATAACATTTTGATAATGGGCCGTTAAAACTGGAACGGACAACGCAAATATATCGTGACCTATATTTTAGATTCTTTAAGGTATTCAGATTAAGATTTTTTTTAGATTCTGTGTAATTTTTAGGTTTTAATTAAGTTAACTTTTAGTTGGGGAGGTATTTGAAAATTACAATAGATAGGTACTCTATTTATTTCAGTTTAAAAATAAGCAACGTTTTAATTCTAACTGGATTCTTTATGGCATTCGGTTTAGGATTTAATTTTGTTTTTTATTCACAATATTAATGAACTTATAGCTTAGGCGGTTTTGCAAATTCCATTAGGTTCCTTACTAATGGTAAGCTGCCATAAACCCAGAAACTTCCTAGTTCAGGCATGTACCGTGTTGTTTATAGTTTTTTTAAGTAAAATGATTTTACAAAAATTTTCATTTGAAGCTTTTATTTATATTTTGTTAAGTACCAACTTAATTACCTTTTCGCCTTTACTTTGTTACCATGTAACATTTTTAGATTCAAGATTCTTTAAGGAGTACATTTTTGACCTTCCATTTCACAGATTTTGGGGTATCTCTCTCGAGACAACGCCACGCCAGTAAGTAGAATAATCTACTTATACTAATGCTAAAATATTATTTTCTTGTAGAATTTTATTATTTTATTCTATCCTCGTAGGTAATATTTTAGTAAACACTAGCGACCCGCCCCGGCTTCGCACGACTATATTATGCATGCAGTATGCATGTATTATACATATAAACCTTCCTCTTGAATCACTCTATCTATTAAAAAACCGCATCAAAATCCGTTGCGTAGTTTTAAAGATTTAAGCATACATTGTAATATAGGGACATAGGGACAGAGAAAGCGACTTTGTTTTATACTATGTAGTGAAGAAAAAATATTATTCTTCTAATAAATTATACGCAGGGATGACGGACAAGAACTGACTTTATTTCAAATATAAACAGAATTACGTTCTCTATGATAGATGACCCTACAAGTTTGTAAGCTGTGATACAAAAAAGGACATAAAACAACAATTTTTCATCAAAATCGGTATAGTAAATTTAGACAAAAAAATATAAAAAATGCCTCATAATATGCATTTTTCCTTCAAAATATTTCTAGAAATGCCTAGTACTGGTTTACATACTAAAAATAATGTTAAAATGATTAGATTTTGTTATTGATTTAAAACATTCCTGTACAGACCTGGTCAGAAATCTGGAGCGGTACGACAGTGAGTAGAGCAGCGTCGTACGCGCAGCCGAGCGCGTTGCAAGCGAAGCATTGGACTATGCCTGCGTGACGTTTCTCTACGTGCTCTATGTAAAGGTCGGTGTCTAGAAAATAAATATGAATTCTAAATAGGTATATCTTTAAAATAAACCTTTGTAGAACAACAACTTCTGGAAATTTGAACATCTTTTTAGCTGGTTTATTAAAGTACTAGCAGCGCTCCACGATTTCGGGATAAAAAGTAGCCTATATAATGCTCGATAAATGGACTATCCAACACAAAAATAATTTTTCAATTCGAACCAGAAGTTCCTGAGATTAGCGCGTTCAAACAATCAAACAAACTCTTCAGCTTTACAATATTAGTTATAGATACGTCATTCAGACTTAGTATAGTCGATGAAAATTAAAAATACATATAAGAGTTGTCTTAGGGTTATGACCGCTCCGTGTAAATACCAGCTGATTTTCATTGTTTGAATTTCCAAAAGTCGTGAAACAAAAGCTAATTGTTATGGTGCACAAAAGTAGCCCTCAACCACTTTCTTAAATGATTAGGTACCAATAACCCTGTATATCACTTAATTTTTACGGACCGAAGATTAATCTAGTCTGAATTAGCATCTTTTAAATATGAAAGGAAAGCGCTAATTTAGATTTTAGAACCTGGTTTCTGAAAAGCCAACATGAAAAGCTTTCAATAAAAGAGATTAGGATGACTTAACCTAATTATACCTATCTAGACAGAAAATAAATAGGAAAGTAAATACTATTTTTAAACGGTTTATCTCACTTCAGTAAAGTTTAATTAAATTATTCACGCGGTAGTTTCGGATCACCAATTTTCGCCAAAAATTTATGTACAAAAATAAGTTAATTTTTTGGTTAAAATTATTCTACGATGATTCTATCTGCATTTGTGAAATTAAAAATGTCTTTTTAATAAATAATTATTTGGTTCATGTATGCTTTGCAGTAAGTCAATAGCAGACAAGAAATAGCGCAGGATAGGAGCAATAGAAAACTCTCGTTTCGATCTAACACTTTGAACGCTGAGCCACTGGAGTAGGTAAGTATGTACGAGTATATAGGAAATAGTAAAAACATTTGACTTACTTGTAACCCTAACTCCCTTCCCATTCCTCAATGTCTGTGCGTTGAGCACCCAGTGTACTGCTGGAGGAGGCTGTCCATGTGGAGTCCCGCAAGGGAGGTGAACATCACCTTCTTCTGAAGCTGTCAGGTTCCTCATGATTCCCTCCCAATGAGGAGCTTCAAGTGCGATCACTTTCCATGAACGACGGATACCGGCCGCTGAGCATGAGTAGATACCCTAGAATTAAAAAAACATCGTAAGTAATCTTAGTATCCCTATATTATATACTAGCGACCCGTCCCGGCTTCGCACGGCTATATTATGCATGTATTATACATATAAACAATCCTCTCGAATTACTCTATCTATTTTAAAAAATCGCATCAGAATCCGTTGCGTAGACAGGGGGTACGCGACTTTCTTTTATATTATGTAATGAAGTAGTGCTTGTTGCCATAATAACAAGCAATCATAGATAACTGTGGGACTGTGGTACAGTATGGGTCATAAGTAAATGATCAGTTTGCTACAATAATACTATCAACAAGTATTGGAGTTACGACCTTCTTCTAATAGACGTTACACACAAACTTCAATACTTGAATTAAAAGTACTCAGTGTGATTATTATTTTCAACATGTTAGCTATGTCTTTAGTTGTGTGAGTGGTATAAGCCGCCACCCGCTACACCAACCGACGTGGGTTCGATCTACAGGTTACGTTGTTATAATGTTCAAATAGTGCTGCACAGGATTGTAAACGTTACGGTGGGCAGAGACTTTTGACCGTGGATTGTACAAGCAGACGCACGATAAGATCCCGACGAAAATTCAAAGATTACCCTAATCAGATAGAATAGTCTTTTGTGTCTGTTATAACCTCTTTTTGTATCTGTTCTGACCGTCTTTTGTTGGTCTTTTGTTTATGTTTCTTGATCGAACCACGAAGCCACAGCCTAAAAATCATTTTCAGCTTGTTTTACGTTATCGGCAAGTCCACTCTACTAAATAGCAACATAATTGATGCAAATTAAACTAGTTAATTTTTCACGATAGCTCAATTCTTACAAACTATCCATACCTCATCATTAACAGTAAAAGGCGAGACGACAATCCCGTTGTCGTATTTAGGTTTCATCGGCACTTTCCCTTCCCGAGTCCACGTCACCTTCGGCGGTGGAGTGCTGACTACACCGCACCAGAGTCTTAACGCAGCATTTAGTTTAACTGAGACAGTTAGCACATCTTCTGAGTCTCTTTTACCTACGTAGTCTTCTGTTTCTAAGAACCTGGTTTAATGAAAAACATTGGGGTTAAAATTTTATAATAAACTAGCGACCCGCCCCGGCTTCGCACGGCTACATTATGCATATATTATACATATAAACCTTCCTCTTGAATCACTCTATCTATTTAAAAAAACCGCAACAAAATCCGTTGCGTAGTTTTAAAGATTTAAGCATACATAGCGATATAGTGATTAGGGACAGAGAAAGCGACTTTGTTTTATACTATGTAGTGATAGGTCAGCGTTTGTATGACCAATATCTCACACGATGGTAAATATCTAAGCGGTCTAAGCAGCATGCTTTCCTAGAAGATACCTATACGGTCGTGACTCAAAGACCCCCAAATAAACGAGGGCATTCGAGGGACACGGGTGAAGGTAGAAAGACGGCAGAGGAACAAAAACTATTCCGACCCATCTTCTGTTACTATACCTATCTTTGTGGTTTGTGCAGTCAATCGCTTAGTATAGAGTTGCAGAGGTTATTAACGTAATAACATGCATGCTGTTAGAGATCTTGTTTAATCAAAGTCTGTTAGTGTCAAATTCCCCACACGTACTGCAGATAAGGTATTCTGTGATACTAGTCTGCATCCGATACCTACACCATCTAAAGTTCGCAGGATGTTCCTTAACTGAGTATCATAATATATGTATATTTTAAAGTAGATCGTTTTGACAGCCGTACGTATGGGAAAAAAACTCTATTGCTATTACAAAGTGACATATTTCCATCAATTTGTCTCAACATTCTCTTTGCCGAGAAAAAAAACAACAAACAATAAATACCAAGCTAAGAACGCTAAAGTTCCACACTAAAGTCTACTAGTCGGAGATCCCTTTGTCATTAAATTTATTAACCTATTTAATTTGATATATAATACTATTTATCAATTAAACAGCTCGATGAAGGTCGTCCCTAAAGGGATCCCGTACTATACTTACAATTTACACCGTAGACAATAGAAAAGGCGTGTATATGTATAATTATGTAAATAGACTAGGTACTTACCTTCTAAAATAATCCTGACTTACAACATAATATCGAATGAATTCAGGAATAATGCTTTCGCACGTTTTCGCAAAAAGGGTAGGAAAAGTATACCTATTATGGTGATTTACCTATGTATATTTGTTCAGCTAGTTCGTTTCTAGTGAGAAATGTCAGGAATGTGAGTGCTACATTAGCTTTAGTTGCCATTTAGTGTCGGCTGTCTAGGGTGTAATTTGATATGAATACTTGCAAAGTGGTTTTGTGTAATGCAAATGTTTAATAGAGGTAGATATTTATATAATCACTAGCTGTCCCGGCAAACGTTTATTGCAGTATAGATAAATAACCTAGATACCGATAGCAGCGCCATCTGCCGGCCTGCTTTGTGAATCTAAACCATCCAAGCGGCCACCCAAACGCATACAAAAATTTTCATTCAAATCAGTCCAGCCCCGTTTAGGAGGAGTTCAGTGACATACACACGTACCTACAGTAGAATTATAAGTACCTATATAAAGATGAGCTGCATTGATGGAATTTTCTGTTGGTGGAGGCAGCACATTACCTAAAATCTAAAGAAGTGAGCAACGATCTGTGTTTGTGAGCAACAACCTACGATATCATATACAGCGATATGGTAACTACTAGGTGCTATTGGTTCTAGGTTGCTGGAAAAAGGAAAGTCGGTCGTAGGAAAAAATCCTGGTTGCGGAATATCAGGAAGTGGACAGGGATAGCGGGGGCGCACAACTTTTTAGCCTCTCGAGAGGTCGGGACAAATATTTTGAGCTGACTGCCAACCTTCACTAATTAGAGGAACCTTGAGAGATGGGTTCTAGCGTCTTATATTTATCAAGTACAAAGAACTTACCTAACATCTCCAAAATTTTCTTTGTGTATCTTCAAATAAGTTCTTTCTGGCAGTTCAATGACTTGCCCACTGAGATCGTTTGTGGCTTTACAGCCGTATGTACCACTATCTTCTAATGTCGCATTCTCGATGACTAGAAAACCGTACGGGGTATCCAATTGTTTACGAACACCCTGTGGCAAATAAACAAAATAATATTTAGCAGTATTTAAAAAAAATCAGTGTTAAAGCTCACGTTGTATAAATTTTAAGATCTAGATCGAGTTTAGGGTACGTTAGTGAAACCAAGAATTTTATTAAATGCAGGGCTCGCGGTTTTACCCGCGTAACTCCCGATCCCGTGGGAATATTGGGATAAAAAGTAGTCTTTGTTACTGTCAATGAATCAATGTATCCTCATACCAAGTTTCATCAAAATCAATTTAGTAGTTTCAGAGCCTATTTAATACAAACAAACAATCAAATCTTTATAATATTCGAATATAAGAGGCTAGCATTTGCCCGCGACTTTGTCCGCGTAGAAGTCTAAAATAGTTCTAATAGGATCACGTTGTCCCATACAAACCCCCCTTTTTCACCCCTTTAGGAGTAGAATTTCGGAAAATCCTTTCTTATCGAATGCCTACGTCATACAAAGAATAAGTTTCAGGTAACTACGATCAGCGGTTTAGGTTGTGCGTTGATCCGTCAGTTAGTCAGTCATTTAGGGCAAAGCATTCTATAATTTACTAGCTGCGCTCCGCGGTTTCACCCGCGTAACTCCCGATCCCGTGGGAATATCGGGATAAATTAACATGTAAGCTATCCTATCTTTTAAGTTGGATCAAACTGCACACGGTGTGCAAATTTGATTTAAATCGGTTAAGTAGTTTAGGAGTCCATTGCGCACAAACAACGTGACACGTAATTTATATATTATAGTAGATATAGAATATAGATGTACCTTAGAAGTCTCTTTCCACCAGCTCAAAATAGCTGGTGGTTCAGAAACCGGCTCCTTACAATGCAGCACCGCTGTGTTGTACAACGGAGCAGTGACCACTCGCTTCTCTTGGGAGTTCTGACTGAGATCTATCCTGGCGATGTTCAGTCGAGCTGGTACTGACATCAGGATTATTGAGCTGAAAGACACTATGCACTGGAAAGGAAGAAGAAAAGTTTGAATTCATAGGTCAATTTGATATTTTCCCTCCACAATAAGAATTTATTTTTGTAACTGATACTTAGTAGTACTTGGTAGGGATAGGTGGAACTGTTTTTCCACTTATCCCTACCAGGGGGTACGCTGGTAGGGATTAGGACACTAGGCCTAATCTTTAGGGTGATATTTAAAGACCGACATACCACAAACACAACAAATCTGCACGTCTATTACTAGAGTGTCAATCAGACGACCCCATAGAACACTAGTGATTTTTTAATTAAAGTCGTTCGGCTTTAAAGCAACCCCTGACGCAATCATTAAATCGATGGGTATCTAAATAACAGTGTGGCAAATGTGGTTTTTTCAAGCCTCTTTAGTCTTTGTGCTTTGAAGACATGTCAAACCTATGGTCCCGGTTGCTATCTCCAATTGCAGTTGTTAGGTCAAATTAGAGGTCTTAGGATCTTGAAACTCTAACAATAAGTGAACCACACGACCTATGACTCATACCTTTGGTCGGCCAACTCGTCTGTACCAGTTCGTCTGAGCTTTATATATTATAGACTAGAAATTGCCCGCGATTTCGTCCGCGCAGGTATACAAACTTTACTCTTTACATGCAAACTTTGCTCCCCTTTTTCACCCCCAGGGTAGAACCCTTTCTTATCGGATGCCTTCGTCATACAAAGAACACACCCTCCAAGTTTCAGGTCTCTACGATCAGCGGTTTAGGCTGTGCGTTGATCCGTCAGTCAGTCAGGACAAAGGATTTTATATGTATAGATTATATTACCTAACGCTATAATTATCTAACTAAGCTATGATCTTACATTGATTTAGCACCTAAATAATGATGGCAATGCAATACTTAAGCATATTCACAAATGGAAAAATAAGATAAAATTGTCCGTTTTTAACCGACTTTAACGTTTTTAACGACGAAGGAGGAGGTTCTAAATTCGTCGCGTATATTTTTCTAGATTAAAATGAAATTGGTAGTATTTCGTGAACTAGATGTGGAAAAAAAGATAAAATCATTAATTAAAGTCACGTGTTTTTCATTTTCTTCATCAGCATCTGATGTCAGGGACTTCAAGAACCTAACCTCTTATTATATTTTTTTCTTAATTCTTAATTTTAAGCATACACACCTGATACTGTGCTGACTGGGTGTTATCAGCGATATGCACCACTAGCCTGGTATACGTGGTCGAGTCATGTATGTCCACGTTGCTGTTTTTGGCAACATCAGTCCACTTGGCGTTGGGCTCGTCTCCTGGCCGCCACCTCCACAGCAGCCACTCAGGGGGCACGTTCACTTCACACTCGAAGGTGACTTTGTCGCCGACTGGTGCTGTCACTGACTCCGGATATTTTAGGAACTTCATGTCTAGTTCTGAAACGGAATTTAAGATGAGAGCTGGAATAGCAATCTGCTGGGTCATAATGGGAGAAAACTCATACGGGTCTTAAAAGAGGTTTTTATGTTGATAATATTATTAAAAATGAGTTTATATTTTATGTCTTATCTGAGCTTAATTTTCCTAATATTTAACATCCATGTAGCTGAAAATATTTAAAAAAATGGTCTGAATAATAATAATAATAATCCTCCTGACCGGTTTCGGCCGCGGCGACCACTTCGACTCTCCACTACTGACGTCGCACGTGTGCTCTAACATGGCTCACATACCCAATTTTGTTAACAAAGGTACGGGCACAATGTGGACATGTCAGAACACCGTTATTAATATTATAACTGATAGCCGCTGGTGGTCGGGCTTTCAACTCTTCACGCCTGGTATCGAGGTCATGAAGGCGGCGCGCTTCAAAGTCTGAGACTTTGACTTTCACGCGTGATCTCCACTCTCCACGGTTGGATGCTAAATCCTCCCACAAAGAGGGATCTATCTCACATCCTTTCATGTGGCGCTTAAGCACATCTTTAAATCTCAGGAGTTGCCCGCCATGCTTTCGCTTGCCCTCCTGAAGTTCAGAGAAAAAGATGCGCTTCGCCACTCTCTCCTCCGACATACGCGAAACATGGCCGCACCAACGAAGTTGTCTCCTCATGAGATACGACTCAATGCCCCCCACATTGGCCCGTCTCAAGACTTCACTATTACGCACACGATCAGACCAGCGGATGTTAAGAATGGTGCGAAGACATTTGAGGTGGAAACGGTCCAATTGTCGAATGTGGCGTCGGTACGGTGTCCATGTCTCAGCGGAGTATAATATATTAGGCAAAACGACAGCCATATACACAGAAACCTTTGTGGCCAACTTAAGGTCATGCGAGCAGAAAATTTTGGAGTTTAATTTACCAAAGGCTGCTGCAGCAGCACCGATTCTGCTGTTAATTTCGGCATCTATGTCGCACTTTGTTGTTACTGTGCTCCCCAAATAGCGAAACTTGTCCACTTGCTTAAGTACGTTTTCTTCGAGCTTAATAGTCAATGTCTCATGACCGTAAGTGTCCAAAGACATGACTTCCGTCTTTTTGACGCTGATCTTCAGGCCAAATTGGCAACATTGCTTATGAAGACTTGTGACAAGCTGCTGTAGACCTTCCGGGGATTCAGCCATAAAACATAGGTCATCTGCGTACATAATTTCCTCAATATGATCGTAGGATACTTTCGTGCTAGCTTTAAGTCTAGATAAGTTAAAGAGGCCACCATCTGTTCGAAAACGAATTCTAACTCCCTCAATGGAAGATTTTAAGACTTCCCGGACTACGACTGCGAAGTATAAGGCGAATAGAGTGGGAGCCAGGACACAACCCTGTTTCACTCCACAGGTAACGGAGAAGAAACCTGATTGTTCGCTGTCAGCTATTACACAGCACTCCATGTCGTCATGCAGGAGACGCAGGAGTTTCACAAACTTCTCCGTGCACCCCAATTTCTTAAGAACTATCCAAAGGGCCTCGCGAGGAACACAATCAAACGCCTTCTCCAGGTCAACAAAGCAGAGGTACAAATGCCTGCCTTGCTCCCTACTCTTCTCCTGGAGCTGTCGAACTGCGAAAATCGCCTCACAAGTCCCTCTGTCAGGTCGAAATCCGAATTGTGTTTCAGGTAAGATCTTTTCTGAGAGTGCCCTGAGGCGATTGAGCAGTACTCTAGCAAAAACTTTCCCAGGTGCTGATAGCAGTGAAATACCGCGGTAAGAATTGCAGTCCGCTCGGTCGCCTTTGTTCTTATAGAGAGCCCTGATGCGAGACAGCTTAAAAGCCTTAGGGACTTGTTCCTCCTCCCACATCCGAACAAACAGTTCCCAAACCAGCGAATGCAACTCGTCACCACCGTACTTCAACAATTCACCCGGTATAAAGTCAATGCCGACAGCACGTTTGTTCTGTTGTTGTTTTATTGCACAAACAACTTCATCTCGAGTCAAGGCTTCATCCAACTCATCTGCAATCTGGAGCTGAGGCAGAGCGTTAATATAATTTAGATCAGCTGATCGGTCCACGTTCAGTAATACATTGAAGTGTTCTGCCCAACGCTTGAGTACATCCTCTTTGTTCTTTAGAAGGCTACTGCCATCCAATGAGTTCAGAGGCACCCTAATGAAATTGGCCGAGCCGATAAGCCTTCGAACTTCATTGTAAAATTCACCAAGCTGATTACTATCCGCAAGCCATTGCATATGTTCTGCCTTGTCTCGCCACCACCTGTCTTTGATTTCTCTCGTGAGCTTGCGAAGTTCACGATCACTTGTTTTTATCTCCACGCTGCTTCCACCATTGTGCGATCCTGTGTGCCGCCTAAGGAGACTTCGATGTTTAGCGATAGCCTCCATTAAGACTTTGTTGTTTTCGTCAAACCAGTCTTCGTGTTTTCGGGATTTTAAGCCTATGGTATTGACAGCAGTTTTCAGTGTGGAAGATGATAGGGTTTCCCAAACAGCATCGATATCACCAGTTTCAACATCAACAGGCAGAATCTTACTACCCATAGCTTCTGCATAAGTCTTCCTCGTCCTGGGGCTCGCTAGCTTCTCCACGTTCACACGCAAAGACTTTTTTCTATTAGATCTACAGGGATAACGAAAACGAAGACTCAATCTAGTGACGACAAGTCTATGGTCCGTCCAGCAGTGTGCACCACGCATGACACGGGTGACAAGAACCTGAGATATATCTTGTTGCCGTACGATGGCATAATCAATAAGATGCCAGTGCTTAGATCTTGGGTGCATCCACGTTGTTTTGTGCTTAGCAGGAAGACGAAACATAGTATTTGTGATTGCAAGCTGAAACTGAGCACATAAACTTAGCAGCAACTGACCATTGGAGTTCATATTTCCAACTCCATGTCTGCCTAGAACTTTAGGCCAAGCTTCGTAGTCACGTCCCACCCTCGCGTTAAAATCTCCCAGCAATAAAATGCGTTCTCTAGGTGGGATACTCAGAAGACATTGAGTAAGTTGGTCATAAAATTTATCTCTAATGTCATCAGCACTATCAAGAGTTGGTGCATAGATACTGATGACATTAAGAAAACTGTCATTGTCTAGGTGAAGGCGTAAGGTGGTAATGCGGTCCGAGATGTGAATAGGACATTCTTCAAGATCCTTAACGAGATTATTTTTGACCGCAAACCCGACTCCCGATCGTCTCGGTTCAGAGGCAGCTGTTCCCTTCCAATAAAAGGTATAGCCACCGCCATGCTCAACCAGTTCACCCTCGTCAGCAAGGTGTGTTTCACTAATAGCAGCCACATCAATGTTGTACCGACCAAGTTCCCGAGCGATGATAGCAGTTTTTCGTTCAGGGCAGGCATTTGAGTCACGATCAAGTAGGGTACGGACATTCCACGCGCCGAAAGTTAATAAAGTTGATTTTATGAGTCTACTATTACTGTTGCGTCGACCACGAATATAAAGATGCGGATGCAGCCGTGGTTACTACTATCCTTAGGTGTTGGGGTGAGCATTTGTTTGGGGCACCTTTTCTAGCCCTCTCCCCGGCTGAGCGAGGAAAGCAGTGCTCCCCTAAATAGGGCTGCTTTGTCGCCCTGGGTGCTGCCGAATCCACTCTGTCCCCCCAGTTCAGAGCAAAAGCGACCACGGCGTGTACTCACACCCCCAGAGCCGCTGGTGTGCAGGTCTCGGACAAAGCTCGGCTTGCATCAAACCAAACCTCTCTACCTCAACCCATCGCCACCAGACTGTAGCAAGATCAGAGTCCATTTTACGGAAGCGGTCAGATGCGCAGGATATATTAAAGTGCTCAGACGTACGCGCAAACGCAAGAGCACTCTCTTGTCCAACCTCTCTTGATCCGATGGAACGGAGAACCGTTACGACCGGAGAGAGGCAGGATGCAGCAGTTTGGCAGAACAATAACGAGATCCCTATTGTTGCCTTAAGGCCTTCCTGCAGTTGCCTTGGTGTCCTGTCACTGAGAGTGAACTGCTATAAAGCCAAGACACGAATCGGGGGATGGCCGAACAAGCTCGGGTGATGTTATTCCCGAGCCCCCTCCTCCAGGTTTAGCCCACGAACCGACGTGGTTACCGGAGTGTGGCCGCTGCAAGGCAGCTACTAGGAGCCACTGAAGGAGAGTTTATAGGCTACCGACGAGTTATTTACCCTCTGCCACCTTTGCAGGTCGGCTGCCAGAGTGTAACGCAGGCAACCTACTACACTCCAATACTGAAAAATACCGTTCAGATGGACGGTATTCCGTGGGTCTGAATACCGTTCAGATGGACGGTATTCCGTGGGTTGCGATTTCGAGTCTCGTCTCAGTTGCAATTTTTGAAGACGCCTTTTCCCTTTAAAATATTTTCAGATAGCCCAGTGCAGGCCACGCACTATTAAAATAAATCATCCAGCTGCCAAACAACTCGGCTTGATCAACTTGGCTTGATTGACTTTAGTAATTGTCAGTACCAACAATATTGTTTGTCTCTACTTTCTTTCACAATACGAGTAGAAACTAACATCTCCGCAAATTGCGCGACACGTCCCGAAAAATTCTTGGAAACGGTTGAATGGAGATGTACAATGACAGACAAATGACACGACCGGCCAAATAAGTTCCGCGTACAACTAAAATAAACATCACCTAGTCTTGTGTCTTATATGCCAAGGAAGAAATTAACCGTATGTCTTGTTTAAAATAAAACTAGAAATATGAAGGTATATTTTTTATTTTGTATTACTAGGAATTCCTGCCTGCCTGGTTATTACTTGCTTCAGAGATAAATAACACTCCCGACTTGCTAGTAGATAGGTGTAAGTGCTTGATATTCACAGCTTGTTGGTACCATTACGTGGGTCTATAATCATCATAAGATTTTATAACTATTTATTACACTTTTTTAATACCACAAACACACACGTAATAATATAAAATTGGTCTACAGTAATATTACACACACTTAAACAGGTACCTATTTAATCGTTTCCGGCAACTCGATAAAAGCTTTGAATTCGAGCTAGCGCTGTAATTTTCTCGTATTTTAAACAATAAAAGTTAACCCTACAATTGTATCCATAAAATCAACATGTAAATTGGTCTCTCGAATGGTCGCCCTATTCATAATGAAGGGACAAACAATAGAAAACATAGGTACATGAAGTTAGCTTAGAAATTAGCTAAGTGGTAG
Organism: Idaea aversata; assembly: GCA_907269075.1. Lineage (NCBI taxonomy): Eukaryota > Metazoa > Arthropoda > Insecta > Lepidoptera > Geometridae > Idaea > Idaea aversata. The sequence continues at coordinate 4,093,641 of OU026096.1, forward strand.
ATAACAGAAAAACTCACAAAGGAACATCGAGATAAAATGTAGATGCTTTCTCTACCCACACTTCTTCGTACTTAGATCTCCATTACCTACAGAGCGTGGGACTATTTAAATGTCTGAAGAAAATAGCGATAATATACAAATGTCTTAGATCAAATATTAATTCCATTAATAAAACTGCAGGCTCCATAAATTAGTTCGTGAGATCAACGCTGAGAACGTATAAATCAAGCAGACCGCGGACTCAACTCAATGCGGATACCTAGAACAGGAGGTACTTGCTGAAATGAAACTACTAAATTAGAAATTCTAGAAGCACTGGAAAGACAAAAAATAGACGCCTTTGTAATCCCAACATAGAGCGCAAAACAAATAGTGTTCTATTGGAATTTACTGCTTGAATCAAAGCGCACCACAATTAATCCTTACCTAGAAAAAGAACTGAAACACGAGTGATGGTCAAACCAAGCTCAATTAAACCATTTTTTATTTGCATACCAAAAGTCGAACCGACATAATAAAAAGAAATCCTGATGTCCTTGAAACCTTGTTACCCACACATTTTGATCTCAGATGACGCATTCCAATCAATAACAAAAGACCTAAGCCCCGTCTGGGCTATACGAAATTAGCTTTTATTCGGAGCAAGCGTGAGTTCACGAAAGCTCGCGAGTCCTAATTGAGATGTTACCTTTGCTTTATTTTTATTGTCGAGTAACAATTTTATGTGCTTTCAGTCCGTCAGGCAATGACCGCGTGGTAGAGGGTTTTTCAAGTACACATCTACCTGCTATTTATACAATATCTGACAAGTTTTATAGAAATATAGGAAGTTCAACGAATTTTAGTTTTATAAATATGTAGGTAAAACGTTAACACAACCTGCAGTGCAATAACTCACACGCTGAAACTTGGAAGGAAGAGGAACGAAGCTTCGGTAATACTGTAATCTTGTCTAAAATTGTAAAAAATATGAGTTCGGCGTTTTAGTACCGTGAAGACTGAAGCTATAAAGCTTTTTTTTTAGTTTTTAGGTTTATTTAACGAAAGTAGGTTAAGTGTGCAATTAGGTTACTGATTTATTACACTGATTGATGGTTTCCTTTTTATGACCTTATATTTTGATGACCGTTTCATTGGGTGATATTCGAAAGAAGAAAAGCTATTGAAATAAAACAGCAAAGTCGTAAATACCTAAGTACATTTTATATATAAGTATCTTTATAAACCAAAATAAAATGATACTTACCAATAGACAACAACTTAAGGAGGCTTAAATAAATATTTATAATACAAACAATTTTCTCCAAATCAAATAACGTTTTTGTCATTTAAATACGTTTATCACATGTTTGTTAAATAAACACAAACAAAAAACATATTTAGCGTGTGTCCGCTTGTAAATATTGCAAGATATCACAAATTTCTTTACCTACCTACTTAGTTATGTCAAATGTTATCAACGTAGGAACTCTGACTTCTTTACACAGAAATATTAATATTATACCTACTTCTTGTACAAATACCTACCGATCTAATATTAAACAATATGGAACAATATTAATAATTTAAAAATATTCATTCATTTAATGAAACAAAGAAAGTTAGAGATATATGACATAAGAGAAAATACTTCACCATCATCACTATCACTATCACTATCACTATATAGTATAAACAAAAGTCACTTTTCGCCGTCCCTATGTCCCTATGTCCCTTTGTATGCTTAGATCTTTAAAACTACGCAACGGATTTTGATGCGGTTTTTTTTAATAGATAGAGTGATTCAAGAGGAAGGTTTATATGTATAATACATGCATAATATAGCCGTGCGAAGCCGGATCGGGTCGCTAGTCACTACATAGTATAAAATAAAGTCACATTTCGCCGTCCCTATGTCCCTTTGTATGCTTAGATCTTTAAAACTACGCAACGGATTTTGATGCGGTTTTTTTTAATAAATAAATAAATAAATATTTCAGGACATATTACACATCGCCATCCAGCCCCAAGTTAAGCAACTTAATGCTTGTGTTATGGGTGCCAGATAACGGATAAACTACTTATATACTTTTTTTTGTAAATATATACGTATTATACATATAGGAAACACCCAGAACCAGAAACAAGAATTTATGGTCAGCATAAATACTTGTTCGCGGCGGGAATCGAACCCGCAACCTTCTGCGTCGCAGTCGGGTGTTCGCCCGACGCGCCACAGAGGTCGTCCGATAGATAGATAGATAGAGTGATTCAAGAGGAAGGTTTATATGTATAATACATACATGATATAGCCGTGCGAAGCCGGGGCGGGTCGCTAGTACAGTATAAAACAAAGTCGCTTCCCGCTGTCTGTCTGTCCCTATGTATGCTTAGTAGATCTTTATAACTACGCAACGGATTTTGATGCGGTTTTTGTAGTAGATAGAGTGAGTTTTAAATAGATAGAGTGATTAAAGAAAAAGGTTTCACTATCACTATCAACACTATCACTTCACTATCATCACTATTACTACATAGTATAAAATAAAGTCACTTTTCGCCGTCCCTATGTCCCTATTTCCCTATGTTCCTATATATGCTTAGATCTTTAAAACTACGCAACGGATTTTGATACGGTTTTTTTAATAGATAGAGTGATTAAAGAAGAAGGTTTTTAGATATAATACATGCATAATACAGCCGTGCGAAGCCGGGGCGGGTTGCTAGTTAGTATACATATAAAACAAAACTTACCTAGGTACGCATTTGCGGGCAACAGCTAGTTAAATAATATTAAATAACCGAACTACGACATATACGGAATATTAAATCAGGTACTTGTAGGTAATAAGGGCAAGTAAAGGTTTTTTAAAAACCTTGATTTTAGTTACAAACAAGAAAATAATAAATGTTTTGTTTTTCAAATTGATAAATAAGAATAATATTTTTTTAATTACCTGTTTTTAATGTTTTTTTTTTGCGAAGGTGTGTGGCGTCTTTATTATTTAATTTTATGTAGGTAGTATGTTTATTGTAGGTATGCTAAAAATAAAAAAAGGAGTTTTTTACGAAATATTTAACGAAAGCGGCATATGGCCCTTATTGCTTGCAGACACCTTATGACAATTTTTGTACCTTTAAACTAGTTAAGCTAAAGTACATAAGCTCTCCAAACCAAAAAAAAACTAGAAATAATCTGACAAGGGTTGACGGATAATAAAAAACATACAAAGATGAGAAGGTAGTCAGTCTGTCCATCGCTAACGACTTCACAGAAACACTTAATAACGTATAACTAGTTATAGTGTTAAAATTATAGTAAACACACCGACAATTTCAAATCTTTAGGGTTCACTGAAACATGGAAACAGTAAAACCTCGCTGTTAGTCGTTTAAAACTTATAAAAGCTTATTAATGTAAACGGATAAAAGGTTTCATCGCATCGTGGCTCTATAATTTTAATAGTCCAATAATTTTCAAAATAAAAATATTTTATTTATCGTTATAAACTTCTCTTTGATGGATCTTCACTGTACGGTTAAAGCATTTTGCTTAAAGTTTGCGAAACTTTACGAACTTTCGTTAGGATTACAGCTTAAAGCTGCTTTTTGCGCTGCACACTAATGGATGATCTACAGAACAGTCTCTGGTTTAAAATCTTTTTTTTTCTATTTACAGATATTAGTGAAGATGAGAATGTGTGTGTGATTTGACTACCTGCGGTATCCGGGAGCTTACCCGTCACGGTTGTTACTATTTCTAAATAGACAACAAAAAAACATGAGTATTCTATTGTGCATAGCATAGATTGACGTCCAATTTAAAGCTCATCTCAAACGTGTTTGTATGTAACAGATGATGGTTAACAAACTTTAGATATCAACTAGCGGCAGTTAGAAATCGACGGGATGAAAATAACAGGTTCCAATTTGTCAGGAATTATAAACGCTTGTGTAACCACTAACAATTAATTTCAATGGACGTAATCAAGTTGAAGAAGTCGAAATTCCGCTACATAATTAACTCCCGGTTCTTAACTTGTATCATTTAGATGTCGCAACATGGAGGCAAAGAGGCAGAGTCTCACGGTTCGAGATTGTGCATGGAAATGTTTAGGTGATTTACGAAGCGGGCATCTTTGTTTAAATTCCATTCGATTCGGAGAGACTGGTTGGTATCATCTCGTATGGGAAGTGTCAAAGTACCGCTACGAGGCCTCGGTTTCATTTGGAACTAATGTTCGTAAACTGTTATATTAAGATAGATTTGATGTTAGCTGTATTTATAGGGCTTGCTCGAGTAACGATCAAGTGAAGTCTGAAATATGAGGTTGTGTAAGAGCGTGTTCAGATGACACGCGTCGACCACGCGCCCGCCACGCGGTTCACTAGCGGTTCACACGCGTTGAACACGCTTTGAAATTTGTTATATATATAATTTGAGTCTTATGACAAATCAATAGATCTCAAATTGCATTTATGCAAGCGGGCGCGGAGCGTGCGCGGAGAGTGCGCGCGGCGGGCGCGTGGCGGGCGCGGGCGCGTGGTGGTCAACGAGTGTCATCTGAACACGCCCTAAGAGTAAACCAAACCTCATCAACGTCACTTCTTATTGGCTAAATATTGGAAGATGCAAGCGTGGTTGAGGCTTGCGCAGTCATACTCGATGCTTGATCGTGATCAGAGTTTTGATAAGGAACGTAAGTTTAATCTCTAAATTGTTGGGGTATTTCACTTACCAGAGGCGTACGTCAAAGACGATAGAGCTGCTAAAAACAGCTGCAACACTATCCCTGATCCCATCATGATGAATTGCAGCCTAGAACAAAAGAAAACAATGCTTATTATTTATTTTATATTTATAACTACAAAATTTATACACAGTCTGTTAATTTAAGTTTACGATTAAGATAACAAATCTTATTCATAAACGTTTAATAAGAATTTGATAGTTAAAATATGTTTTGTCGCTCTTACACTTTTGCAAAATATGATAAACTAGCAACCCGCCCCGGCTTCGCACGGCTGTATTATGCATGTATTATATCTAAAAACCTTCCTCGTTAATCACTCTATCTATTAAAAAAAACCACATCAAAATCCGTTGCGTAGTTTTAAAGATCTAAGCATACAAAGGGAAATAGGGACAGAGAAAGCGACTTTGTTTTATACTATGTAGTGATTGTAATACGTAATGGTATTTTTTATTTATATACTAAAACCTTCGTCTTGATTCACTTTATCTATTAAACAAAATCCGTTGCGTAGTTTTAAAGAACTAAGCATACATAGGGACAGACAGACAGCGGGAAGCGACTTCGTTTTATACATGTGGTGATTGGTGATAGTGATGTGTGACAGACTCAAAGAATATTTCAACTATTGAAATTTTAATAATCGATTATGAAGAAGGAATTTTATGCAAAATATTTAATACTGTATCTTTAATCGAGTCCTTAAATAAATTGTGGTTAATGCCTCTGTGCAATCTACATAAACATCTATAGCAAGCTTTTGTAAAAAGCTCATTCTGCAACGAACGTTGTAAAAGAAAACAATTTTAAACTTAGGTTGGTACAGAACTTCAAGATTACATCGAACAAAGAGTCCCTTAGAAAGTTCGCGTCGAAACGAAGCACACGCCGATTCTGATCAAGGTTTCTTGGAAAAACTACAAACAAGTTACCTACTACATTCTCTTCGACATGGTCTCCGTCCACTCTATTTTATTACAATAGAATATAATAGAATCGTAATACATCCTCTTTAAGCTTACATGCGATTTACATTCATTAGGTTTAAAAAAAAATTGGTCGCGATCGTCTTTTGAAAAATTCTTTTGAAAATTACCTTTACTCGTATTTATTCTTATCCTATACAGGGCATGATTGATTAAGGGGGGTTTTAAATGCTTGGCAAAATGTTGGCAAACCTATGCTAGAAGACCCGGAAGAAATAGTGGGTTGACGTTGTCCAGAAAAAATCGCAAATCGATGTACAGTCGGCAACAGAATTACAGACCCATCGTAGAGTTCTAAAATTATTATTATTGAAATGTTTGAATGCGGGTCTAAATAATTGTTTTTCCCTAAACCACGCATGTATCAAACGACGATCCTGTAAATCGATTTGCGGTTTTTTTATCAAATTGAGCCTCGTTGACCGGCCTCTACATAGATTTAGATTATATAGTTGCTGACGCTCTGTATAAAATAATCATCTAAATATCAGATGTCTTCTTCAGAATCTTATAGATAGAAGAGCCATAGTTTTTTATATTGGACGAAGACCTTTAATTAAAACATCCGCAACTTCAAACGATAAAAATTCATTTGACAAAATAAGCGTACGAGTAAGAATTCTATAACATCAAACACCGGGGAACAATAAATTTAAAAGACGATAAAACTTCCAAACAGCTACAAAATAATATAAATTACAGGCGCGTGAAATTAATGATGCATAATATTGTTAGAATAATTCAACAGTTTTGAATCTATGTAGAATTGAATAAATATGTTGAACAAGCGTGCATTCAATGAAACAACAAACTTTATATTGTACCTACAAACAGCAACAAAACTATTACAAAATTAAAAAAGGATAAGGTAAGACTAGAAACCTCAGTCATTTGAAGATACTGCACCACGTGCACAGAAGTGCTGCAATAAGCCGAAAGTTTGCCGTTTGTAGGTACCAGGAGTACCTGGACCACAACTAAACCAGGAATACAAGGAGTAACTGATTTGAAAAGCAATAATTCATTACAAAAAACCGGCCAAGAGCGAGTTGCACTCGCGTACAAAAGGTTCCCTACCATGATATTCTGTTTTTAGTTTTGTTTTTAAAGCGGTAACAGAAATACATCATCTGTGAAAATTTCAACTGTCTGGCTATCACGGTTAATGTAATACAGCCTGGTGACAGACAGACGGACAGTGGAGTCTTAGTAAAAGGGCCCCTTTGAGTACGAAACTAAAATAGGCTTAGTGGTTTTAACAAAAATCTACCAAACTTTGAAAAAGTTTCTAGGTGGGATGGTGGGTGGTGATTTTGTACTTCCTTTTGCTTATTTTGAAAATCTTACAAATAGAAACCGTAACTTAATTTCATAATTAGAAAGTTTTGAAATCGTACACCGAAACGTGACTATATTTCAAAACAATTTCGACCCTTTACAGTTAAGAATAGGTATTTTTAAAATAACATTGACTTAACTTAAAGTTGCCTGGCGTGAGATATAACGTTGTTAAAAAAAACATTGATAACTTTTAGTATTTTAATCAAGAAAATCTTGTTTATCTACTTGTTTACAGCACTGTTAACTTACATAAAACTTAAACAATAGTTGTTAAGTACAAGCAAAGTACTAGATTTATATTTCACTCGGCAACATTTTTAATTAAATGTTTGCAAGTTTACTTATAGTCTAATAGAAGCGCATTTTTTATGTCTGAACATGTTTTTGACATGACTATTAATATTCTTCTTTAGTGTTTTCCAATATTTCAAGATCTAGTGCTTTGTTTTGACTTTAAGAAATAAAAAGGGTACTTGCGGGGATAAAGGGTCACTAAACTAAACACACTTTTTAAAAACCTTGATATTGGTACCAAAATAAAAATAAATTAATTCTTTTTCAGAAAAACAATAAAGAAAATATTTGTCTAATGACCTGATTCAAAGTGGCTTTCCCTATTTATACGAAATATTTAGTAATTAATTAAATGACAGGTGGCCCATTACACGCAGATTTTCGTTTATTTTCCAACTTCTTACACCCTCCAAAGTTTAAAAGTATTTGTTCTTGTAAATACACATTTTTGCAACAAAAACAACAAATGTACGTCCTTTTATTAGATGCGTATTTCATTAAACATTTTAATAGCATTAAAAATAATCTCGTAGTTCAGAGAGAAATGCCGTTTTAATCAGATTATAAACCTGCTCTCGGATACGACAAAATAGGCATACATAATATGTTAATTATAAAAACTGTATGTAGGTTTGTTTACAAGCTTTTATGATAATGTAGCAAAATGCTCATGATTGATAAACCTTTTGCAGATAATCATATTAGATTAGAAGGCCAATTCTCGTAAATAAAATTGTTCAAATTACAGATAGTATTTTTTTGTAATTGAAATGCAATCGGAATGATATTGCAATGTAATTTGAACAATGTTAATTACTTACAATAAGAATTTGGCTTTTATATTGCATACTTTGAAAATAATGATGTTAAGTGATTTAACTACGAAATTACAAATATTTGTGGAGAGAGGTAGCAATGCAAAATCCTAACTTATCAGTATTCGTATAAAGGCAGGGAATCGCGAACTTTTCACTCTATCATTATAATAATTTCAAGGTGAAAAGTTTGGGAAATAGGGAGGACTGATTGTTGTAACGTTTCAAACTTTAAATAAATCAAATATTTTCAAATATTTGTAATCTTGACCTTTGTGAACATGATCACAAAGAAACCCTTGAGTTTCTTGTGCCTTCTTCTAATTTGTGGGCGCGTTCCGAAGACACACATCCTAACTTAGTTTTTAAGATGCTTCAATGTGCTTTCATGGAAGTTGTGTGATCCTTCCAAATGAAAAAAGCGTTTTTGAATTTATAATTTTTAAGTACAAACTGCGAAAAACTTTAACATAAAAGGTAACTTAAATATTTTGTAATATAAACATATTTTTTGTAACAAAACGATATTCTGCAGGTATAAAGAGCCATGAGAAATTGCGTCTTGTTCACACTCAATGTACGAATGATAACATAGCTCAACAACTTATTGAAGTTCATTAGAAGGTAAATAACATTTATTTAATAAAAATAATTATTTAACTAATAAAAAACTAAGTAGTTAGAGGTATATTTATTTATTATTTGCTTGCTAACTGTTACAGAGTTCTTAAAACTAATTTAGCACTTAATAACTTTACGCCTTTTCATTTTCTTTATACATGCCTCTGTTATTATTGTTTATCGTCTAAGAAGTCTTTGACTGAATAGAAACATTTCTTAGTTAAATAAGCTCGAAGTTTCTTGTTAAAAGTGCCAGAGTAAATAATTAAATATCTATCTTCTGCTGTCGGCCGATAAAAAGTCTATAGTCTGTCAACATTAGAAGTTGCCATTCAATAAATCTTTCGTTGGTATTTCCTGCGTCTGCAATGTTGTTGGACGGCACTCGACCAAGTTTTTATTTACTTCATTGAAGATTGCTCTACCTTGAACTTGCTACTGGACACCTGCGCGAAACTTACTCTTGTAGAAGTTGGTACCTGTTAGTAACGATTGAATAATGTAGAGTAACTTGTAGGGAACCAGGTTTTTACTCATTTGAAGATTTTTCTAGAATAATTACTGTTTGTTTATTAATAGTTGGTCAAAAAATCAAGTCGTTTAGCTAATGCAGAGCAACTTGTAGGGTAACGATTAAATAATGCAGAGCAACTTGTAGGGAACCAGGTTTTTACCAATTTGAAGATTTTTCAAGAATAATTATTGTTTGTTTATCAATAGTTGGTCAAAAAATCAAGTCGAAAGCACTACTATTGAAATTATACTGTATATTTTCACTTTCAACGTCATCATTATTTTTGGTAGTGTTTTCATGAGCCTCAAGAATAATGATGAAATCATCATCTTCCTGCTTCTCAGTAAAAAAGTTTTACCAAATTTCCATGGGGTGGGACCAGGTAATCTGTATCACAGGTTTAGTGCCTATTTCAGAACACCTGCTTCCCACTTTCATCTTTCTTGTTTCTCTTTAATTCTTGTATTCTCTGTTATAAGTGGGCAGAAATAAACGATTTATTTTTATTTATTTAATTAATTTGAAGTCGGCGCAGTATGTTTTCTTCTTCCATTCTCTCTCAAGTCTTGTCCATCAATCTTCTAATCACATGCGTCTCTTCTCTTCTCATCACATGTCCATACCAACTAAAACGGTTCCCTTTAACTTTAATGATGAACTTAAAATAAAGATTTATTCAAAATAAAGACTCATTTAGTTTCAGGGATATCGAGTGCCGTACAACATTTTAGCCTAACGAAACATTGAGTCAATTATTAGCTGACTGCCGACCATCACTAGTTGTAGAGGCACCCTGAGATGAAAAAAAAGAGAAGATCTTTTCATGTTTCAATGTTTTAAACATTATTTTAATACGTATTTTTCCAATGGATATTCTGTTTACGAGTTAGTAGATACAAAATAATTTCCAAAGCTCCCAAAGTTTGAAACATCACGCCGCTAATTTCCCGACGAATTAATTACCAACAATTTGTTCAGTTTATTCAATTTACCGCACCAAACGCTAGCTAAATATCACCGACAGAAACTTGAGCACAAATCTTGAATAACATAAATGGGTTTTCAAAACCAGAAGGAATAAATAATGGCCTACTTAGTACTTTTGCTGCCTATCCGCCTACACCGAATCGGAATTGTAGGGAAAATAGACTCATTTAAAGTGAATGGAAATCTTAAGCACAATGAGTTTCATTACACCCACAGTTGGATAATTCTTCATACTTATAGAGAAAGCTTATGTTAAACATTTTAATTAACATCTAATAAGTAGACGAATTTATATACTTACTCAAATAAATCAATTCTGCCATTTCGCAGGTACCTACCTACTCAAAAACAGCCACTGTACGTTTAATCTATTGTTGTATTAAACTCTTCGAAATATTTTATGTTCTGGACACGATGATCTAAGCTGAGAGGGTGGTATATGAGCCTACTTCATCTAAAACATGTCCTAGGCAACACAGCGCTGTGAATAGCACAGACTTAAGTTGCTGGCGATGTATTAATCATCTACATTAGATGTAAAGGCCAATATTTTATCGTGGACAATGACGTTTTAAACTAAAGTCTTTTGCACGCTGCCGAATAACGTAAAACTCGAAAATATTCAAACGAAGTGTGATCAAAAACTGCGTTCAAAATGCGGAGGGTAGACAAAACACGCCTCACGTAGTATTATACGCTTTTCGCCGTCGGGTGCCTCGGTAGAATCGCACCCGTTCCCGCAGCCCCGATATCACGGCGAGAGAGGAACCGGTGGAGTTTCCCCCATATAAATATTATAATAAATTATGAGATTTCAACTCATGAATTTATTAAATAAATTTTAATAGATAACATATATTCCAATAATAGTAATTTAAGAAATCTACGGTGAGTCTGCAATTCTGACTCCGACCGCCAATGCCAATGTGCCTCACGCTAAATTCTAAATTATCGCCGGCAAAATTGGCGCCGCATCTAATTAGAATCACCGCACATAATCGATGTCCCATTCAGATGTCTTCGCATTGACAACTTGTTACAGTTAGTAAGCCATTAGAATTCCAGCGGTGATCCAATACGAGGACACAGTTTACGTCTACTGCTTGACGTTTCCTTAACATGTTATGCTTGTGACTTTTGGTGAGCCATTTCCGACGGATTGTCCTGATATAGTGTTGTTTTGAAGTCATGTTAAATGTTGAACAGTTAATTGACAGCAAAGAAACATGCAATTATGCAAATGCATCATACAATGTAAATCTACGTATTCATTTTTTGGATCAAACCCATCAATTATTTAGGCGTAACAGAAAAACAGCCTTTATTTTGATTACAAAAACTTTAAATTATTTTCCATCCAAAAGCTGCCTGGAAGAAATTAATTTTACCGATAGGTCGCCCATTTGTGCAACATTTACTCTTTAGCTATTAGTTTACTTTGGATAGGTATACTAGCTTTTGCCCGCGCATTCGTCCGAGTAGAAGTCGAAAATGCACCAAGATAATCCGTACAAACTTTGCCCTCCTTTTTCACACCCTAAGGGGTAGAGTTTCAGAAAATCCTTTCTTATCGGATGCCTATGTCATACAAAAGACACACCCACTAAGTTTCAAGTCTCTATAGTCAGTCAGTCATTCGGGATAAAGCATTTTATAGATTATGTTTTATGTTCCTTCCTGTTATTTACAAAGAACATTATCTGTCTATCATTCATTATTAAAAATCTTAAGTGGGATTGGGTGGGTCACGTGAGTCGAATTAATCCCGACCGGTGCACCGGTCCGGCACCCAATGTCTGCCGATCCTAGCCCACCACCGCGGTGGTGGGCTAGGATCGGCAGGCATTGGGTGCCGGATGACGGACGTCGGAATCCAGGCAGACCCCGTAAACGATAGCATGACGATCTTGATGCATTTTACACATGCAGACTGTCTCAACCTTGCCCAGGACCGAAATGCTTGGAAAGATGTTAGGGAGACCTTTGCCCAGCAGTGGGACGATATAGGCTAACAAAAAAAATCTACATTCTAATAAAATAGTACTTACATAAGTTATACTTATCATTAATTAACAAGCAAAATTACCACTAAACATGCTCACTTAATTTCAATACTCACAGAGTAAGAGCCGACCAGCGACCACACTTCGACTGGTTCCATTAACTGCTAAAGCTAAGGTGTGAAAAGGCGTTTAAGAGATACCTCATATCCGGTATCAAACTCAGGTATCCAACAGGTGTTAGGGTAATATCTACCTGTAATTTTAAAACCACGGCGGTTTCGATTTGCACTTTCAATGTAATTTATGTTGAAATAAAATGTATGATATCAGCATTTTTTTTTCAATGGCTTCGGATGACTCGCGGATATATATGGTAAGTACCTTTATTTTTTATTAAAAAAAGGCAAAAGTGATTCACTGATGTATCAAGGCACAGGCCAAACCCTTAGGGCTAGAAACTTAAAACTTCGTACACGTATTCCTCTTATTACGTAGGCATTCACTAAGGAAGGATTTTTACCTGAAAGAAAGTAATTGTGCGCGAGCGAAGCCGCGGGTAAGAGCTAGTTAAAAACTAAATATACGTCAATTTAGGGAAAACTATTTAAAAATAGGTCAATCGTACTAATATTATAAATGTGAAAGTTTGTGTGTGTGTATGTGTGTGTGTGTGTGTGTGTATGTTTGTTACTCCTTCACGCAAAAACTAGATAAATATTTGCCTTATTGATAGTCTGAAAAAAATTTTTTTTTTATTTTATTTTGTCACTAATATCAAGGTTTTTAAATACCTTTTAATAGCCGCCCTTATTACCCGCATCATCAATTAGAACAAGTTTTCGCAAAAATGTTTTGCCCTTTACTTATTATCTAATAAATAATAACTTTTTATCGTGTTGACTCAGGACCTTCATTTTGATTTTATACAGCTAATAGGGACTATAGACCTCAGTATCTGCTATGAATTTTAACTTTCTAGCTTCACCTTTTCCTGATAAAATTGGTGGTGACAGACATACAGACAAGAAAGTGATCTTATAAGGGTTTCTTTTTTTACCTTTTATACGTACTTTACAGCTCAAATTGGGCAGAATATATTTCAAATACAATCAGCTACCAAGGGATAAACTTTAATTTTTTGTAATTTTTGCTATAGGAACGATGTTAGAAAAATGTCAATTTAAACTTCGGTAGCCAATAGATAGGTTATTAATTAAGACCATTACACCAAAATCACCATGAGAAATAAATAACCAGAGCTGTGCCTTTGCGGTTTGGGACATGGTAATGCAATTCAATATTATCTTGTACAAATCAAATTAAATGAAAAGCCACCTAAATTATGCATTTTAACTCGAAATAACACGAATTATAGCAAAGACACAACCTGCCATGTTTTCTCACGATCCCGCCAAAATTCTTCAGCCCTTTAAAGTATGTTTAAATTCCAGACTCCAGACAATATAGGTTCCAGTAATGAAAGGAAAGCAATGAAAAGATTTTATTGTGACACGTGTTGTGTGGTATGCGGGCTCTATTGTTCTTAAATGAAAGAACCCAGCTCCATATATTCGTTATCCAGTTTTATTATCCATCATTTTATTTTTGAAAATAATATGAGTTTAATTCCTTTTACAGAGCGATGAGGAATTTCTATTAAAACTTTACTAGCTTACACCCGCGAATTCGCCCGCGTAGAGGCTTAGAGGAAGCCTGAAAGTAGCACCGGTTACTGAAAAAGTAAAAGGGAACCGGTTGAGTTGGTATGGACATGTGATGAGCAGAGAAGAGACGCATATGACTAGAAAAGTGATGAGTATGAATGTAGAGGGATGGAGAGGAAGAGGACGACCAAAGAAAAGATGGATGGACTGCGTAAGACAAGACATGAGAGAGATGAATGTCAGCGATGAGATGACGACTAATAGGAGTGAATAAATAAATATTTCAGGACATATTACACATCGCCATCCAGCCCCAAGCTAAGCAACTTAATGCTTGTGTTATGGGTGCCAGATAACGGATAAACTACTTATATACTTTTTTTTTTGTAAATATATACATATTATACATATAGGAAACACCCAGAACCAGAAACAAGAATTTATGGTCAGCATAAATACTTGTTCCCGGCGGGAATCGAACCCGCAACCTTCTGCGAATGGAAGAAGAAAACATACTGCGCCGACCCCAAATAAATTGGGATAAGGGCAGGAAGATGATAAGAGGCTTAATTTCACGAGCGTTGTTATGTAAGTGTATCAGTCAATCAGTCAGAACTTTGAATTTTATATTAAACAGGAATGATCTCTCTGGAGAAACTATACATATAGTCATTTGTAGAGTTCGGTGTAGGTAATTGATAGGTCGATGAGTTTACATTTAAAATTTCGGATGATAGGAGAAATGAGTATGTCTAACAGTTCTAAAAAATCTTGGTATAAACGGTTTATCAGAAATCTAATTTAAGGAAGTTACTGAGTTAATGACTGATACTAACTGACTGACATGGGGAATAATGGGGATCTACCTATATCGCGTGGAGTAAAAAAATATTATGATTTATACAGGCAGAACCCATGTTCTGCCTCTAATTCCCCCGATGCACCTTACATAGCTGTTATTAGAGCAGACATAATTCACTATTAATTTAATTACACAATGAACTTAAGCCCTTAAATAGAGTAAGTTAGTAAACACCCGGAACGGCTGTGTGTGGTCTTAACTCCCTCAGAGATATCGATGACACCACCGATCCAGTTTCAAAACAAACAAGCTTTATTGATTCGAGAGACATTTACCTACTAATGTCGTTATAGTAAGGTATTTAGAGCACAAACATTGCTGGAACCGAAGCTCGAAGCTTCTTACTTCACTGTACGAACATATACTAGGATGATATTCATTTACTGCACCACAAGAAGCATACAACAAAAGTCAACAAATATCATAAATTGTGAGATGAGTTGTAAGCTGAAATGGTGCAGAATAGATGGGATACTGCCTAGTAATGAAATGCTAGACTGATTTTCAGCACTGATTTTACTACATCTATTTTGTCTCTACTTATACTTTAGCTACCGATGCGGTATCTATTTTCCTTTAGTCGCTGAGTAGGTACTTAAAACGGAGCAGTCTGCCGATTTCGCGTTATCCCAAAATGTCATTAAAAAAAATTAGCTTTTGGACTAAGTGCGTTACTGTCTATGTCGCAATAGATCTACTTCTCGTAGCGCCTATTTGGCGATACAACTATTAATTATGTTAAACGATTTAAATTGTACGTTATTAAAGTAATAGATCACAAACTCTTGACATGAAGATCTATACCTACTACGTCTCTAAATTAAAGACTAAACAAAGAACAAAGTAATCGTTAAGACTTTTGCAAAAGTAGTATTCAATTCGAAATTAGAGGCCAAATACGATTCCAGCATGATAAGTTGATGTGGTTGAAGAACTTAATCTGTAACTACGCAAGGGTTTTATTTTGTACTTGTACTTGTATACAGGTTGTTTTCCGCGATTAGACCCTTTTTAATTGGGTCCTTTTTGCGTGAAGATGGAGTAGACTTGCCCAGCACCTACTACCCTCTCAGCTTAGTCGACCATGTCCAGAGGAGAGAACTTGTCAACACTTCTGGAGTCAACTAAGCCGCGGGTTTCATCACGATGTTTTCCTTCATCGTAAGAGCAATGTCAATTAGCGCACATAAATTTTTCTTAAGAAAAATACATTGGTGCACGGCCGGCCTGGATTCGAACCTATGACCTTCAGAATGAAAGTCGAGGTATCTACCACTAAGCCAACACGTAATAATAATAAGCGAAAGCATACTTACTTACTTGAACATTTTACATAGAATAATTCGTTTATTAATTTTCAATGTTTATCTTGGTAACCCACACAGTAATTGCCTGAGGGTGAACCGGAATGTGATAACAGGAAAAGGTAACCTTTTATTATACAAATATTTCATTTTCTTTAAGGTCAGGACGTTATAATTCATATCCATGTAATCAAAAGGAAATATTAGGTGCCAACTGATTTATTATTACACTTTCTAGCATTTTGCCTGCAGGTGCTGTGCCATACCAGTATCCAAACATTTCTTTTACTAAAACATTCTTTTTCCAAAACGAGGTTTAAGAATAGTCAAAGATTTACATTTAAACCATATTTAAATCTGAATCGTGGTCTATTAAATTAAACCATTACATACATAGATTAAAAACATAGTCTAAAATAAACGTTAAATTACTTTTATTTTAGACTATCGTTTAAATCTGAATCTTTGACTATTCATTCGTTTTTGAATAAAGGGGGAAAATGTTGAAATAGATACCCATGTACAATCCACGGTCAATAGTCTCTGCCCTCTGTAACGTTTACAATCCTGTGCAGCACTATTTGAACATTACAACAACGTACAGGTTACACCCGATCGAACCCACGTCGGTTGGTGTAGCGGGTGACGGCTTATACCACTAGGCCAACTAAAGACATAGCTAACATGTTAAAAATAGTAATCACACTGAGTACTTTTAATTCAAGTATTTAAGTTTGTGTGTAACGTCTATTAGAAGAAGGTCGTAACTCCAATACTTGTTTATAGTATTATTGTAGCAAACAGATCATTTACTTATGACCCTTACTGTACATATAAATACCAGTAAAATAATCAAGTTAGTAGTAGGTATATAAGTACATCTTTGTGTAAGATTTTATCTGTATCCATTGTTTTCATTGTTGGTAGAGGGCATGACATGTTCTGATTCTTAACGCTCCAATGGCTTCAATAAGATCAGATAACTGTGATAAAAAACAAGCTTCAGAGTACAGTGAAACTTGGTTAAGTGGGACCTGGATAAGCGAGAAACCTCCATAACTGGAACTCATGCTGAGGTCCCAACACCTTGGCACTGAATTACCCCTGTTAGTGGGACGAGGTAAGCCTCTATATCTGGGATTTGTTCTTTCGATTTATCATCATAGTTACCTCTATAACTGAGACAGCGAGTAAATTTTATATGCATAAACCTCTGTAACTGAGATAACATTGTTTGTTTACTCATTTTTATTCTACCCACAAATTCCACACGTAATTCCAAGTACGTAAGTAATTTTGAGCTTCAATTACCTTCAGTTTTAGTTTCGCTTTACTATCATACAGATGTTTATTTGACAAATGCCAAAACGAAAGCTACAATCGTTATCATTACGTGAAAAACTGAAGTTAATATCCGTTTATGAAAGTGGGAAGACACGCGAAGAAGTTTGTGCCGAATTTAAGCAGTAAAAGCACTAGAAACTTTGCACAGTTATTTTGAAATGTCATTAATTGGTGACCAAAGCATATTTGATAAAATTTATAACATCGAAAAACATCTGATGGCTGATACTTCCAAACGACAAACTAAAATGACAGATTTTTATAATTGATACATTCTGTTTCCATATTCGTACATATTACGTGTAAAAACGTGCTTGAATATTTTTGTTGATTACATTTGTATGATTACCTTTAAGTACATACTAATTTTTTTTTATTAAAACTCATTTACATACATAACACGTTATTTTATTTAATGATCGCACCTCTATAACTGAAATAACCTGTATTCTCACCTCTATTAATGGAACCCTCTGTAAATGAAACAGATATTTATTTATACCTGTATATCTGAGACACTGGGTAAGTGGAATACCTCTATAAGTGAAACGACATTGCAGGTCCCTTGATGTCTCACTTAACCAGGTTTCACTGTATTTTCTTGCACACATAAGTACCTATATTTAAAGAGGATAGCTTCCTTATCTTCCTATATCTAAAATTTACAAAGTCAAGGCTATGTTTTGTTACTTTCTGTTAATCATATTAGAGCTTTGGCCACACTTAGGCCGGAAAAATTCTTGAGTTCATCTGTGCCTAAGATTCCTAGACAACGATCAGTTTACTATTATACCTACCTACTGCGAGACAGCCCATGTGTTTCTGGCTGAGATATCCATCATAGGAAGACTTTTTATAAATATATTAATATCAATATTGTAGGGCATTCCACATATTGCCATCTAGCCCCAAGTAACTAGACCTGTGTTATAATATGGGTGCTAGACAACGGATATACTACTTATATACTTTTCCTTTGTAAATATATACTTATAATACATAGAAACCACCAGACCACAGACAAATATCTAAGCAAGCATGGTGACCATTGTTGTGCCAACTGGGTCATCGAACCTAAAAATCAAAGTCTTACCACTTTTTTCAACTGTAAGTGCCTACCAAATGTATTTACGAGTATGTTCTAAGCTGAGTTCCTCAGTATCTACATAGAACGACCGGCATAATTACGTTTCATTTATCTTTAATTGACAATATATTGAGTTCTAATTCGCTAAACTATCCTTCATTTCCTGGATGCTCATTAACTCATCGAACACGTGGCATCTTGAGCACGAGCAGGGGATAAGTAGGTCCCTATAACAATAGATCTAGACCCGATGTGATAGCGAAGTGTTCCTCTTTCGCTAACTTCCTGCTTCGTGGTGGTCTGCATTGTAACTAAACCGCCAATTAGGTACCTACTTATAATACCTACTTGGATAAGTAGGTACTGGAGATGAGAGGGTTAGGAAGGACGTCGCGTGCGTGCGATTAGGCGTTATTATTCTGTGACGTTTTCATAGAAACTCTTTAAGCAACGATTGGGGGCAAAACCCGTTTCTGCAGAATATTACACATAACGCCATTTAGCCCCGAGCTAAGGAACTAGGCTTGTCTTATGGTGGCTATATAGAAGATAGAATACTTAATACTAGCAACGCTCCGTGGTTTCGCCCACTTAAACCCTGATCCCGGGGGAATATCGGGATAAAAAGTAGCCTATGTTACTCCCAATGAATCCCTGTTACTCCCATTGAATCAATGTACCCATAAACCAAGTTTCAACGGTCCAGTAGTTTCTTCTTCTTCTTAAGGTGCCTCTCCGACTAACGAAGGTTGGCAGTCAATTTGGAATATTCTTCTCTATTTCTAGCGAGGCGAAAGAGTTCGGCTGCACTCGCTATCCCCGTCCACTCCCGGATGTTACGCAGCCAAGATTTTTTCCTCCGACCGACACGTCTTTTGCCCGCGACTTTTCCCATCATAATTAGTTGCAGTAACTCCAGTAGTTTCGGAGTCTATTAATTACAAACAAAAAAAATAATGCTAAAAAACCTTTCCTCTTTTATAATATTAGTAATAGATTAATAAACATACAGAAACACCCAGACCAGAAGTTTGTTTGACGGAATCGAACCCACAACTTTCTGCGTCGCAGGTGGGTTCGTCCGCTGCGCTACAAACGCAGTTAACAACATGAATTAATAGGGACTTGGCTGTTAAGAAACTTGAAGTTTTTTCATGAGTTAACTAGAATATAATTTAGGCAAATTAGTTATGCATGTCCTTCACCATGCTGGGCAAGCCTAGCCCATGTAATAAATGACCCAGGCACTACAGCGTTATAAATAATATATGTAGATTTATAACGCTGTAGTGCCTGGGTCATTTATTCATTCAACAAACTCTTTAGCATTATAATATTAGTAGTATAGACTACTAGTACTACTAGACTAAAAGACTACTAGTACTACTAGTACTAGTATAGACTACTGCGCTACAAACGCCGTTAACAACATGAATTAATAGGGACTTGGCTGTTAAGAAACTTGAAGTTTTTTCATGAGTTAACTAGAATATAATTTAGGCAAATTAGTTATGCATGTCCTTCACCATGCTGGGCAAGCCTAGCCCATGTAATAAATGACCCAGGCACTACAGCGTTATAAATAATATATGTAGATTTATAACGCTGTAGTGCCTGGGTCATTAATTCATTTATTCATTCAACAAACTCTTTAGCATTATGATATTAGTAGTATAGACTACTAATATTATAATGCTGAAGAGTTTGTTTGTTTGAACGAGCTAATCTCAGGAATCCATTTGTCGATGAAGGCATAGGCTATATTTATTTCGATATTCCTTCGGGAGTTACGCGGGTGAAACCGCGGAGCGCTGCTAGTCTATACTTCACTATCACTACATCACTACATAGTATAAAATAAAGTCGCTTTTTCTGTCCCTATTTCCCTTTGTACGCTTAAATCTTTAAAACCACGCAACGGATTTTGATGCGGTTTTTTTAATAGATAGAGTGATTAACGAGGAAGGTTTTTAGATATAATATAGCCGTGCGAAACCGGGGCGGGTCGCTAGTATCTTAATATATATAAATCTCGTGTCACAATGTTTGTCCTCAATGGACTCCTAAACCACTTAACCGATTATAATAAAATTCGCACACCATGTGCAGTTCGATCCAACTTGAGAGATAGGATAGCTTACATCCCGATATTCCCACGGGATCGGGAGTTACGCGGGTGAAACCGCGGAGGGCAGCTAGTAATATTATAAAGCTGAAGAGTTTGTTTGTTTGAACGCGCTAATCTCAGAAACTACTGGTTCGAATTGAAAAATCTTTTTGTGTTGGATAGTCCATTTATCGAGGAAGGCTATTTTATATTTCGATATTCCCACGGGATCGGGACTTACGCGAGTGAAACCGCGGGGCGCAGCTAGTAGCATATATTATAGTTGCTTGCGCTGTACCTATAAATCATTAGATAAGATATAAAAGTCTATGCCTATGCATGTAGCAGTAAAAATACTGAGCTGAGATTAAATCGTTTTTACCACAAAGATGATAATTTAATTCGCAATTTCCTCACAAAAGGACGCGTAGTCCGGACAACACAAGTAGTTATGCCTTAAGTACAGAGTAGCTTCGGTGAAAGCAGTTTAATTTATTACCCCGTCTTGTAGTGGTGAGCTTTCATTGTAGGTAGGTACTATATTATCTCTTGGACTCTACTTGAACTAAATAATTCATGGAGACCTTATGCTGAATGAATATTTTTCATGAAAACTAGTGCTCATCAGAATCTAATGTCGGGCTTCTTTATCTTCCCTTAACTGGCGACGACCCAGTTGGCACAATGGTCACCATGCCGGACTGCCAAACACAGGGTTGCGGGTTCGATTCGCACCTCAGACTATAAGTTATTTATGCTAAGATATTTGTCTATAGTCTGGTTTCTATGTATTATAAGTATAAATTTACAAAAGATAATTATATAAGTAGTATATCCGTTGTCTAGCACCCATAACATAAGTCTAGTTACTTAGCTTGGGGCTAGATGGCGATGTGTGAAATGTCCTGCAATATTGATTTATTAATTTGTTTATTTATTTATATCCTGGAATCCAGGGATTCAACCACTTAAAGTTCAAAGTGGGCTGAATTCAAAACTACACAAAAGAAATTCGAGGCAAGAATTAAACTCGCAACCTTCTAAGTCGCAGACGGTGTTCGCCCACAGTGTCACAGAGGTCGCCTAAAATTAAACTTAATTTCGAATTAATCCTCCAAATTAGAAAATGAACTCTAAAAAAAAATCACCCGTGAAGACATCCCATTCGAAATTTAATAATTTTAATAAAAATGTTAGTTTTTCGTTATGTTTAGGCATTTTTTTCCGGTGTGTGAGACTAAAGTTTTTTTTACTACGAGTATAAATTAACGAAGTTCATGTCTCGCCACAGTGCAAAATTTTGGAGATGGCATTTTTTAAATCCTCCCAAATAGTTTGCAGAATCCAAAACTTAAATAATAATATAATAAATATTCCTAAAAAATGCCCACCCAACCTAAATACCAAATACTTACTCACCTAGGTATGCCAATTGCCTAGGTAGGTACATCGTAAACCAACTCACTTAAAATTTTAATTTATTTACGCTATAATTTTCAGTTGGCAGCCAAGCAGTCAAGTTTATATCTCAACTAACCTACCTTTGATATTTTGAATGTTTTACTTAAGGCTGCTTATGCTGCCAAACGCAACGCGCCAGAAACACCCGTCGCTTACAACTAATATTGTTGATTGTTACAAATGTGTTTTTTTTTTCTCAAAAGTGCTGAGATGGAATTGTAGGTGAAATTTTTACCGATATTTTGGGGTAATTTCGAGGCGAAAATTCTTTGTCATTTTAAAGCTGGACTAGTTTTAATTCTTAATTTTAGGATAGCTTCAAAACTATAGGAAATGTTTGGCCCAAAATCACACCAAAATGTCGGTAAAAATCTCACCTACAATTCCATCTCAGCACTTTTGAGAAAAACAAAACACACTTGTAACAATCAACAATTTTCACCGACGAAGGCGACCGGTGCCAGTAGTAACTATTTAGTAGGCTGTGTACCAAGGTCGTTGGCGTATGGACCCCCCTTAAATAAAAGTAACCTAGTTTACCTCATTTTAATAAGAAAATCTACTACTAAAATACTCTGGTACCTAGTGGTAACTCCTGGGAATTCCTATAACCTGCAAATCAATCCATATCGTAGCAGTAAGTGGTAGTAAAACCTGAGATTCTGCTATCGATGCAGATTAAGATAAAATATCTACCTAACTATTTAGTTAAATCACGAAGCCACACAGTCAAATCTGACTTTAGGTACCTAACAAACCGTAGGTGCTTCGTCTGAATTAAACTTTACTAGGGTTACCAGAATTAAATTTTACTAGAGTAAAAGAGGAGGGATTGCGTTAGGGAGGATATGGGGGAGTAAACGCAGACTTGACGAGGAATAAAGTCGAGTGGAAAAGGACGAAGTGTTGTGCCAACCCCACATAGTGGGAAAAGATAAGAAAAAATAAGTGTTACCAGGGTTTGAAATATTTTAATCGACGAGAAACGAAACGAGATGTCTCAACTTTCAAACATTTTTGGCAGCAGATTCCAGATTTATTGAAAAACATGATCACAAATATCAAGAATAGTTAAAATTGTCATGACAAAATATTGGGTCTCTAATTAAATCGTTTTTTTTTTCAAATCCGATCAAGAATGGATTTTTCCGATGAAATGGTAACCCTGGGCTTTACCGTATATAATTTAAACTCCATTAGACATTTACGATCCGAATGATTGTCGGTGTATTTGATTCGGTCTTAATCGATCTAATAAATGTAACTGCCTACACAATAGTGGAAATTCAAAGCGATAGGTTGAGTACCTAGACATTTTACGCTCATTCGACCTAGGGTATTTATATTTATAGCTTGACCACCCAGTGTGTTTCTTGCTTATGTGCTTAAATCATGACGATTTTCTAAAGCAAGTAATTTTCAGCAAATTGACTGCAATAACTGTGATTACGAACGTAATTTTACTATGAGTAGTTTTATTTTTATCATCAGTTTAATAAGTGAGTATTGCATTTAACTCTTTTATGTCACCGTTAAATATAGGTAAGGGAATGGATAATTCTTACTAGCTGCTAGGTTATACACCTATACTAATAAAATAAAAAGGAAAGCTTTTTTGTTTGTAACAAATAGACTCCGAAACTACTGGACCGATTTTTATGAAACTTGGTATGAGGATACATTGATTTATTGGGAGTAACATAGGCTACTTTTAATCCCAAGACCCCTATGGGATCGGGAGTTATGCGGGTGAAACCGCAGAGCACTTCAGCTAGTTTCAGGGTAGTAGTTTTCAAGATAGGTTGCAGAAAAAAATATAATTTTAGAACCATACAAAGATAAAGTAAACATAAGATTTTGGAAAAAAAAAAATTTAATGGTTTTTTTTTGAGTTTTATAAATCTTAGACTCTGATTGATGTAATGGTACAAAAGGGTGGACCTTTTGTACCCTTACATCAATATTGAACTTGTTTCACAAAAAAAGGCAGAATCGCAGACAAAACAACAGAAAAGTATAAAAATAGTATATCCGTTGTCTAGCACCCATAACACAAGTCTAGTTATTTAGCTTGGGGCTAGATGGCGATGTGTGGAATGACCTGCAATATTCATTTATTTTCTTAGAAAAAATCTTTAGAGCATTATAAATAGGTTACATAATAGAACTTTCCGAAAGCTACTCTTAGCTTAGGTATTACGTAGGTACCTACCAATATAGGTTCTTACATTGCAACAAGTTGTCTGATTGATTGATCTGAAATTGCCTATCCATCCGATCAAACTCTATCATCATCACTCATCCATCATATTTAACTGCGTATCCACCCGTTTTATGTAAATCGATAGAACATAATATAAAAAGAGAAAATAAGTAAAACCTATTGTAGTCATTAGTATATCTGAGTGCTTCGTCGGTCCGCCCGTGAGGCGACCGCCCGATCGGGCGGACCGCACACAATAATAAATCCATGGGGCAGACCGCCCGATTGTAATTTATACCTACTTATTTTAATAACTTACTTAGATTTAGTACAGTTAGCAACAAAATCGGTTTATTAGTTTATTACATTTAATAAAAACTACAGACTGGAGTTCTGAATTCAAAAACCGCTGGATCTTTACTCAATGAAAAAGGACATGGGTAAAGCCCTTTTATCAGTTATTTACGCTGCATGTAGATTATGGAGTACAAAACCCATAATAATGTAGTAAGTACCTCTTAAGCTGTGGAAGATGTATTTCCTACACCAAAATAAAGGGGTTGCCTCTTTTACTTTGTAAGATGTTTTGGAGAAAAAAATCTAAACTTGTGAAAAAGCACATAAAAAGCCAGTCAAGTGCGATTCGTACTCGTTCCATACATTACTTTCAACTCTCTTTTTCTACACTTGCAGTGATATGGTAGTTACCAATTTAACTTGACCCATATTTTGTTTGGGCGCCTATACAATGTAAGGGTCAAGTTAAATTGATCCAACTATATCTATATAATTATGTACACCATTTAATTTTCTACGTTTTTATTTTTTTGGAATTTTTCCTTTATTTGTGCTGTACGAGTTTGCTTTTGCCAAACTTCGTGATCCTAAGTCAACGGGAACTACCATAAAATATAGGTTTTCGACCCAAAACCTATAGGGTACTTCCGGTTAATCTGGAAATGTCAATTTTGGTTTAAACCAAGGTCTTACAGCAGAAGTAAATGGAAAATTCCGAAATAAAGGTGAAAATTAAGGTTTAATTAAGGATAATTTACATTTTCGCAAAAACTTGTAAGTACCAAATACTTACAAGTTTTTGCGAAAATGTAAATTTGCCCATATCTTTTAATCGTTGACTAAAAAGACCTTGATTTTTATACACCTAATAGGAACTAAATAGACCTCAATATCTGGTATGAATTTCAACTTGCTAGGTCTACTCATTCCTGAGAAAATCGGTGGTAACACATACAAACAGACAGACGAGCAAGAAAGTGATCTTTTAAGGGTTCCTTTTTTTTACCTTTTGAGGTACGGAACCCTAAAAATGTGCAGATTTGGCTCATTTGCCACAAACCTCAGTCAGTGATGGTTGGTTGTATATAATGGCTCGAAGTCCAATCAATCTGGAAGTCACTAAATTTAGTGACTATTTTGTAGATTAATTGGTACAGGAAACATCATTTTTAGGGTTCCGTACCTCAAAAGGTAAAAAAGGGAACCCTAATAAGATCACTTTCTGTCTGTCTGTCCGTGTGTCATCACCGATTTTCTCAGGAACGAGTGGACCTAGCAAATTGAAATTCATACCAGATACTGAAGTTTATAGTCTCTATTAGGTGTATAAAAATCAAAGTCCTGAGTCAACATGATAAAAAGATAAGGGCAAATTTTCATTTTTGCAAAAACTTACCTTAATTTTCAACTTTTTTATAGGATTTTTCCCTTTACTTGTGCTGTAAGACCAAATTTTGTGATTCTAGGTCAACGGGAACTACCATATAGGTTTTCGACCCAAGACCTAAAAGAAAAATTCCAAAAAATAAAAAAGTTGAAAATTAAAGAGTGCCCCCGTACGTTTACACGTATACTTATACGTATACTAATACGTTTACATACTTAAACCAATTTAACTTGAGCCTTACATTATAAGGGCGCCCAAACGAAACAGGGGTCAAGTTAAATTGGTAACAACCATATCACTGCAAGGGTCAATCAACTATCTAGAGAAAGAGAGTTAAAACTAATGTACGGAACCCTCGGCGAATTATTTAAGTTTATCTATTCATATTAACAGATGAATAACGTGTATACTAATGTACTTACTTAGCTTCTGATTATTGTATTAAGTATACAATTTTCAAACCATTTTTTACTTTTATTTCATCAAATTATTTTGTTGCCGACTGTACTTTTAGAGAAAAATAGGTATCAAATAAATTCGGGCGGAACGCGGAACAAAAATAATATTTTTTTTGCATTACTGCGGTTCGCCCGATTCGGGCGGTCGCCTCGCGGGCGGACCGACGAAGCACTCGTATATCTTATCAAAAACTTCAGAAACATTATTTTGTTCTAAATCTCGAAAATACCGCAGATAGTAAAACGGACTAACTACCAAAACTTACCATCTATAAGTATAACATTCAAAATCTTAACTGACTTATACCTACCGCACAACTCAAAAAAATAGACAAACTGGGCTAAAATTGGCACACAGTAGCTTTATATGACATCCGCTAAGAAAATATTTTGAAAACCTTCAAAAGCTACGCCGACGAAGTCGTTGGCAAAAGCTATAGTATCTTTAAAGACCGCAAAAAATTTGAAAGGCTGTAAAATAATCTTCTTTTTAAATAAATAATAATCTCTATTAGTCTCGCTAAACCTCGAGACCAGATTTTGACCACGACCCAGTTGGCACAATGGTCACCATGCCGGACTGCCAAACACAGGGTTGCGGGTTCGATTCCCACCTCAAACATGTATTTATGCTTAGATATTTGTCTGTGGTCTGGTTGTTTCTATGTATTATAAGTATATATTTACAAAAGAAAAGTATAATAAGTAGTATATCCGTTGTCTAGCACCCATAACACAAGTCTAGTTACTTAGCTTGGGGCTAGATGGCGATGTGTTGAATGTCCTGCAATATTTATTTATTTTATTTTATTTGACTAATTTTGGTTTTGAAATATTTGTAAGAGTTCAAGTTTAAAAGGTGTTTTAAAAATCGAGACATACGCGGCCGACACCGCGGGGCATAGCTAATAGGTAATACAATTCAGAAAGAGCAATCTTAAGAGAGAAGGGTACCGGACGCTCTCTCCATACAAACGTAGTCGACTGATAATGACACTAGAGCAAATATTTTTGTTGCATCAAATCAAATCAAATCAAATCAAAAATTTTTATTTCTTTGGATGTATAATACCTTAAAAGTATAATAGACCACTTGAAAACGTCTTAAAAACTAAGTTAGGATGTGTGCCTTCGGAACGCGCCCACCAATGAGAAGAAGGCACAAGATCAATATTACAAATATTTGAAAGTATTATTTGAAATGGAGCAACTAAAGTCACGTCCATGGGTTCTTATCATTAAGGTAAGACGAAGTATCATAGTACGCCTTACTGCACAATCTATGCTTTATAAAAGTTTTGAACCTGTTAATGGACATGTCATATACCTCTTTAGGTAATTTATTATAATAGAGCACACATGTACTATTAAACGACCTGTTTATTTTCCGGAGCCTACTACCGGGCACGGTCAGTTCATCCTTATTTCTTAAGTTGAAATTATGAATATCGCTGTTTTTACGGAAAATATCAGGATTTTTGTGAACGTAGAGCAAGTTTTCGTAGATATATTGGGAATAGAGCGTTAATATGTTTAACTCTTTAAATTTTTCTCTAAGTGATTCCCTGGGGCCCATTTTGTAGATAGCTCGAACAGCTCTCTTTTGCAATATGAAAATAGCATCAATATCTGCAGCACACCCCCACAGTAGGATGCCGTACGACATGACACTGTGGAAGTAGCCGAAATAGACTAGGCGAGCAGTCTCAATGTCCGTGTATTCGCGAATTTTCTTAACGGCGTAAGCGGCAGAACTAAGTCTATTGGACAATGCTTCCACATGCGGGCCCCACTGAAGCTTAGGATCTAAAGTTATACCTAGAAAGACAGCCTTACTGACTAATTCAACTTCCTCATCATTAATCTTTACAACAGTTTTTACTTGTTTTACATTTGGAAGTGTAAACCGAATTAATTTAGTTTTGGATCCATTCAGTAATAAATTATTGGAATTGAACCAATCAACTATTCTAGAGAGAGCATTGTTCACATCGTCAACGTTGGACTGACGCCTTTTAACCTTGAACACCAAGGAGGTGTCATCTGCGAACAACACTATCCCATGGTTGTCCCTTACAAGGTAAGGTAAGTCATTTATATAAACTAAAAACAGGAAAGGTCCTAATATGGATCCTTGAGGAACCCCCATTGCTATCGCAGATCCGGGGGATCGTTTCCCGTTAACATCAACACTCTGGACCCTACCGCTCAAATAAGAAGAGATAAGATCCAGGGCGCCGTCCCTAATACCGTAGTGGTGTAGTTTCATGATCAAAGTATTATGTTGAACGCAATCAAATGCCTTGGATAAGTCACAGAATATGCCATACGCATCATGTGACTCCTCCCAAGCATCAAATATGTTTTTAATTAACGCTATACCCGCATCAGTAGTCGAGCGCCCCTTACTAAAACCGAAC
Source organism: Idaea aversata (assembly GCA_907269075.1). Taxonomy (NCBI): domain Eukaryota; kingdom Metazoa; phylum Arthropoda; class Insecta; order Lepidoptera; family Geometridae; genus Idaea; species Idaea aversata. The sequence goes on from OU026096.1 coordinate 4,122,529, forward strand.
TGTTTATTATGTAAGATATTATTATCATGGAAATGTTTCAGTAGTTGCTTTAAAATAAGTTTTTCAAAAATTTTACTTAATGTGGGTAGTACTGATATTGGTCTAAAATTGGAGGGGTCTGAGGTACTACCAGATTTAAACAGTGGAACTACTTTACTCAATTTCATTAAATCAGGAAACACACCACAATCTATACATCGATTAAATATAATGACTAGTTCTGGTATAATCAGTTCAATAATTGATTTAACAACCGGGACAGACATCCCCCATAGATCTTTAGTTTTCTTGAGATTTATTTGCTTAAGCACTACAATAATGTCATGATTTTTAACATATTGGAATTTAAATGTTTTATTACAATTTGGTACATTCGTTTTTAGCAATGCTTCTGCAATGGGGGTAGAAGAATTTAAAGCCTTCGTCAAAGTAATAGCTACATTACTGAAAAAAATCTCAAATTCGTTTGCGATATCTTGATCATTATTAGTTATATTTCCATTAATACTCAATTTAAACTCGGTGTTTTTGGCTGCGACTCTCCCTGTTTCAGCGTTAATTACTTTCCATGTAGCTTTTATTTTATTATCACTAGATTTAATCACAGATTTAATGAAGAGAGATTTTGCCAAAATACATACTCTTTTAAATATCCTTGAATAGTTTTTAACGTAGGCTCCAAACTCCCCTGATGTATTACTCTGTCTTTCCGCGTATAACTCATATAGTTTATGTCTACTGCGGTGAATACCGACCGTTGCCCAGTCACTAAACTCGCGTTTGTCGGAGACTACCATAGATCTGGACGTAAATATAGACTGAAATTGGTTATTTAGAACCGAAAAAAAGTTATTGTATAATACATTTGGATCCGTATCACAAGGTAGAAACGGTAAAACGTTAGCTAAATTCAATCTAAGTTCCTCCAGACGAGCAGCAGTCACCGGTACGTACTTTATTTTCCTTTTTGGTATCGATTTTATGAATAAAACTTATAACTGCCATTACCATGCCCCTATGTTTTTTTTAATCTTAATTTTTTTTATAATTATAAAATGAGAAAAACTAAGACACAGTGGCATATTCATGGCAGTTATACGTTTTATGCAACAAACATATTTGTGCTAGTGTTATTGTCCAGGGAGGAAACAGTCGACTACGTTAGTATTGAGAGAGCGCCAGTACCCTTAACGAGTATATAATTATTATACAATACCAAAGGTGACCAAGGTATTAATAACTAGCAGCGCTCCGCGGTTTCACTCGCGTAACTCCTGATCCCGTGGGAATATAGCCTATGTTACTCCCGATGAATCAATGTAAGTATTCCCATACGAAATTTCATCAAAGTCGGTCCAGTAGTTACGGAGCCTATTGGTTACAAACCTATAAGACAAAGGATTTTTTTTTTCTTTTTAAAAAACTAGTGTAGATTAATTTAATACAATACCAACGTATTGTATTGTATTAATACCTACATGCTATAAATTGTGAGAAACCAATAAAAAATCCAATAACTTTACTGTGAACTCTAAAAATCCTTCAATAAGATCTCAAAAAGCATTCGACGCAAAGAATTTCGTTTAATCGTATTACTCTTATTGCAATGCGTACCTACCTATACGTCTACATTCATAGGTTCTCGGATTTCATACAGCCGTAACCGGTTTGTTGAAGAACCGTCTTTTTGTTCGAGTGTTCGTTCTGACTTCGGGCGGTTATCGAAATGGTTGTGTAAAGAAAGCATATGGTAGGAAAGTTCTATCTACAACAGATATCTATGATCAACAGATACGTCTATTAAGACGCAACCGCAGCTGCAGTAGAGACGTGAAAACTTCTTATGCAATAGTTAGAATCGTAGCGCTTGTATTTTCAGAGATTGTTTTCTTGATTAGTCTTTTTTTTATGGCTTTTCGGGCGTAGTAATGCAAATAAACTTTATAGTCTAAAGAGGTTGGATTTGCAACATCTGTTACAAATTATGACGTCATATTTTTACCATCATTTGATTTTAGCAAATAAACATTCTCTTCTTCGATTTTAAAAATGTTAACACGTCAAAAGTTTCTTCATTCCCGACGGTAGTTACCTTAGAAAGAGTGTTAAAAGTGTTATAGCAACTTTGATATCCAACAGTAACTAAAACTCCTGACTACTATCTAACAAAAGGCATGCAAAACTTTACAAGTAAAAATAAACAACAACAGCGTGGAATGCATCAGGCTCAAATTTACTGAAAGCACTTCGAACGTAAACGACAGACTAAACGGTTGCCCGATAACATATCGGCCGACCACTGTCATATTTAAGGCAAAACAGCGAAGTCTTAGTAATAGGGTCCCGTTTTTATCCTTTAAATACGGAACCCTAACAAAAAAAAATAACAATCGTGGATTGGTATTGGAAATATTTCGATCGTCCACTAGTTTTTTTTATTTTCCGATCGGAATTCCGATTGCTTGAGGGAGAATATTTTTTCTCCTTGCTTCGATTGTGTAACTTTTGTTAATATTTTATTCAGAAAAAGCACATTGGTAAAAAACATAGAAAAAGCTCTATCGTGATAACAAATCGACCAATTATAGTCAAAACCGCGACCTTCTGCGTCACAGGCGAATATTCGCCCACATAGGTAGGTACTAAATCTCAACTGCAACATTATCAAAAGTATTTCACGATTAAAACTAAGAATTTGGTGAACAAAAATGCGCAGTTTGCCGCAGTGATGTGATATAATTGTTATCTCCGCATGATGTAAGAAAATATTGAATTTAACTATATATATTAAAAAGAGGTAGGTCTACTTCGTCATCACATCGTGTTATTGATGATAAATAAATACAAAAAATTCTTTGCTCTTTATAATATTAGTATAGGTAGATAGATGAACAGACTAGCACTACCCGAGTGCCATTGATTATGCTTGACTGGCATGACATATTTATTAACATAAGGATAAGCTCACTCCATAACTGGAAGCAATCCAAAAATGTACTGACGGTTACACAACCAGGATTTCATTATACATATCCTAAACTTTATGACCGATAATATAGTCGGAATTTAATGCGGCGGATCCATGCGTCACTGTACTATTTAAAAATGCAAATTATATGCAAGTTATTCTTAACGCATAGTTAACTATTTAAGGATAGACGGACTATCTATCTACTGTAATATTCTACTATGTATGTATGTACAGTATGTAGTCAAAATTCCACTATTAGTGTGCTACAATAATACTATAAACAAGTATAATTGGACTTACACCCTTCTTCTAATAAATAGAAGTTATACACAAACATAAATACTTGAATTAAAAGTAATCAGTGTGATTATTATTTTCAACATGTTAGCTACCTATGTCTTTAGTTGGCTGAGTGATATAAGCCGCCACCCGTTACACCAAGCGACGTGGTCCGATCCACAGGTTACGGTATTATAATGTTGAAATAGTGCTGCAAAGGATTGTAAACGTTACGGTGGGTAGAAACTTTAGGCCGTTGATTGTACCTAACATTGCTCTTACGGTGAAGGAAAACATCGTGATAAAACCCGCGGTTGAGTTGGCTCCAGAAGTATTGACAAGTTATTTCTTCTTGACACGATTGACTAAACTAAGAGGATTAAAAAGTTAAAAATTTTATTTGATTTGTCTGGCTATTTAAAAATAAATAATTACAATCAAGATTCACCAATACCCGGGAAAAACGGCGGGGCACCATAAATTAACACAAAATAATTTCTTTAAACTTTTTTTTTTCAGTCGACTTATGTATTGCATCTACGAAGTAAATAATTGTCTATGATTTGCTTTGTTACATTAATTTATCAGTTGTGGTGTTGTGGCCATCATCAGATTTATATTTCTAATCTGTAGAATAGCTGAGAGTACTTACCTTTTCCTTAGATAATAAATATAATAATAAAAAATAAAATAAATATTTTTTCCATCTTTGAACTCGTCCTGTTTCATAATCAAATAAACGCATGCTCCCAGTCGTTCCCGCATAGCAACGCTTTCATTCCTTAGCAACGCTTCTACATCATTGAAAGATTCAGTTAATACTAGCTTTCACCGGCGACTTCGTCCGTGTAGGAATTAAATTATTTAAGAACCTTTTTTATCGGATGCCTACGTCATACAAAGAACACACCCACCAAGTTTCAGGTCTCTCAATCAGTGGTTTATTATAGGCTGTGCGTTGATCCCTCAGTCTTTCAGAACAAATTATCCCTATACCTATATATAAAATTCTCTAAAATACCAGGCGTCCATAGGTTATATTATGAATCTTCATTAACAGTCAGGGGCAAACTACGTTTTAGTCAGGGGCAAATATCAAACCCGTGTCAGTAGGTACTCAGTGCATAGATACTAGATAGGTACTTACTTATTATGTATTCTTAAAGTTAAACAATGTTCTAGGTCATTTCTTTCTTATTTTAAAATCCCTGATAAGTGCATATTTGCATAACCGGCGTCCTTATTTCTACCTGAGTTGAACATTGAACAGTTTCGTTCAGTATTTCATTAAAATAAAACTGTAGTGATTTTGTGCCGTATTTTATTTGCCTGCCAGATTTTATGTTCGAACGTAACTTTGAAACTAAGCATTTTTGTAACGTTTAACGAGGCATGGAGACTGCCTGTCTGTCCCTTCAATTTTATGGACTCGTTTCAAAATGATGGAAACCTCAAGGTCAGAAGTAGGTACCTACTTACCTAGGGTACCAATTCCGAGAACTCTCTAATTAAGATTTCCAGAGATAATCAATAGAAGACTAGGCAGCACTTTGTATCTTAAACTTATACTAGCAGCCCTCCGCGGTTTTACCTGCGATAAAAAGTAGCAAATGGTATTCCCAATGAATCAATGTATACTCATACCAAGTTTCATCAAAATCGGTCCAGTAGTTTCAGAGCCTATTCGTTACAAACAAAAAATATTTCGTCTTTATAATTTCAATTATGATTAGTATAGAAAAATCTTACAAAATTAGATCTATAATTTTAGAGACTGTACCTAATGAAAGTTCGTGAAGCTCCAGTACCTTCGAGCTTTCCGCCTAAGCCTTCTGTAAACCCACTTAACGTGTCTTACGTGTGACACGGTAAAATATTTCATAAATTAATTCATGAGATAGGTACAGCCTGGTGACAGACAGACAGACTGACGTACAAACAGATAGACAGTGGAGTCTTAGTAATAGGGTCCCGTTTTTTACGCTTTGGGTACGGAACCCAAGTCCCAACAGAGTCCGTTAGTAGCTTTTGTATCTTTAAATATATTTTCATTTCTTAAATAAACACCATTGTTGAAGTCGTATTTCGCGGTCAACATCATTATATAGACTCATAATATATCTACGTAATAGGTACTAAGCCATTCTTATTTACCAAATTCACGAAATTTAAAAAAAAAGACACAATTACAAAATCACTACATAGTATAAAACAAAGTCGCTTTCTCTGTCCCTATATCCCTATGTATGCTTAAATCTTTAAAACTACGCAACAGATTTTGATGCGGTTTTTTAATAGATAGAGTGATTCAAGAGGAAGGTTTATATGTATAATACATTCATAATATAGCCGTGCGAAGCCGGGGCGGGTCGCTAAGTGTAAAATAACTTATAACTAAGACTTTCATTTCCGCTTGATCAAATAAAAAAATTGAACAAATGGGTTTCCTTAAGTCAGCTGTAGGTATAATAATGACCAGTTTGTTTGATTTTATTTAGTTTTACGATGCCAAGGCGTGAAATACACACACGCGTGGAAAGATTGAGTGATCTTGTTTACCTATAAATACACTACTGTTTGGAGTAGGTAGGTATCTATCGGTAGTAGGTAGGTAAATGGGCCATCCATTAATTTATGAAACCTAATAAAATACCGGAAAAAGTTTCACGGAAATTTGGACTCCCTAACTTTCTAATTTGTATACAGGGTAATTAGTTCATAGGTACAGGTTAGTGAGCTCGCTTAAACCGTTTCAGTAACTTTAGGTACTTACCTAATAAGTTAAGTTTATATTTACAAAATAATAAATATATACCTACACTTAATTTATTGCTGCTTTGATTCATAAAATGTTAGTTTATCAAAAACAATAAGTAGTTTGTTATCTGTCAAGACAAATAGGTTAAATGGTTTTAATTATACGTTTTTATAAATATGTAGTACGTGCAATAGGGCACGTAGGTAAGAAAGTACTCGTATTACTTACAAACGAGTACTTTAGGGATACGCTCTATTTAGAGGGAGGGACCGTACATAAATTCGATAAACGCAAGGTGCGCCTTGCGCCTGGGCAGCGCGAGGTGGACGCATTCCTGCAAGAGGGACGCGAGATCGAACACTGCATTCTTCATTCCTACCTTTAAGCTCCCAAAAATCCAGAATATTCCTCTCGAAACACTTAAAATAATGTATCAACACATTATTCAACATACACTCTGTCAGAAATGTTGTCTAAAAGACACAAGATTTATAAGTTTTTTGTTTACATCACTGCCGAAATCACAATCACAAACGACACAAGCGATGGACCCGTGAATACGAAGCAAACTGGATTCATTCGGCTCGTCTGTATTTGACGCGGTATGCTATTATTGTACTGGCTCTCTCTATCATTCTGCGAGGGCGGTATAACTGTCTCGCTCGCTCGGAGAAAGGCGCCAATGCCCGGCGCGGGCGCCGCCGAACTCCTTCCTCCGGGACATAAAGAAAACAAAAGCTCTTTTGAAACAAGTTACCTACTGGTAATGGGGCTTTTGGTGCCTGTCGAGATATTGTATGATTTAAAATGTATTTGAGATGGCAGGGTGCATGACAGGCGACAGATAAAACTTGTGTTTTTGCTATGGAATGTGAGACTTGAAGATCTTGTCTTGATCTTAACCTTGGGAATGTATTTGGAATGCTCATAAAACAAACGCAACTCTAATCACAATTCACATTGATACATTATTTATATTTTTCATGAAAGATATCTAGGATGCTATTCATACGAGAAATTGTACCATTTTTATTTACTGCCAGTTTTTATTACACAAGTAAATAAGTTATAGGCATAACAAATATGTAGGTACCTACCATCAAAACCTTTAAAATAAACATAAATCATCACGCCATTCTCTACTAAAACGTAAATTTCGATCATAATTTATTTAATATTTCTAAATACAAACGATTGAATATCAAGTGACTCCAATATAAAACATCATCCAAATAAAAAACTCAATTATAAAACTAAATGAATTTAAAAAAGGATAATGAGTATTAATTATATAAATAGCCCATTATCTAGGCTACACCCTTCGGTCAATTAATTAAAATTGCTCATACGATTTAACAATTCCAGTCAGGTTTATAATTATTTTAACCAATTCATCATTTTGCTCTTTGCAACGTTTTTACTGCATCTCAATTACATCGTATTCTTGTTTATATGGACTGGTTGTTGGTTGTTTGCTGCATATTATTGTTGTTTTTTTTTATATCCGCCACTTGATATGTTTTATCGTAACAATCTTTATTGACAATATTTTACGTACGGAAGTACAACGTGATTTAGGTACCTAAGTAACCGATTCTAAATTAGGTCTATGGTCCTTAGATTAAGAAAAGCTTTTATTTTTTTACTAAAGACCCTGTCCTATTATGACTTTTAAAACTATAATATTTATAGAATGAGATATAAAATATGGAACATTTTTTTTGCAATAAGACGAAGAGTAAAACGCAGAATAACTACTTCGGAAACACTATTATTTGGGCATCATTCGGTAAGTACTTTATTATTATTTAAAAAAAATTAAGATTTAAGAAAAAGCCCCGACTTTTATCCCCTATAATTGCAGCTGGCTGAACCGATTTCGATCAAACATAGCTAAGAACACTCCCGACTAATTCATCTTTCAAACAAAAAAAAACAAAATCGTAATCGGTTCATCCGTTGGGGAGCGACCGACGATGCCACAGACAGATAGACATACACACAGACACGTCAAACGTTTTGCGTCGTTAACAAAATGAAATCAATATTTTTTGCACTAGAGTAGGTTCCAAATGTTTTATTTTTGCAAAGTTTTATGATATTTTGTTTGTTGCACTATAGGACACGATACGCGACTACATATAAAATGCTTTGTCCTGAATGACTGACGGATCAACGCACAGCCTAAACCGCTGATCGTAGAGACCCTGAAACTTGGAGGGTGTGTTCTTTGTATGACGTAGGCATCGTCAAATTGAAAAAGGGGGGCAAAGTTTGTATGGAACAACGCGATTCCTTGGTCCATTTTCGACTTCTACGCGAACGAAGTCGCGGGCAAAAGCTAGTCTATTATATAAAATTCTAGTTACCATACTCCTCTGAAACGGCTTGACCGATTTTTATGAAATTTTATATGCATATTGAGTAGGTCTGAGAATCGGCTACTATCTATTTCTTATTTTGTTTCCTTTAGTTTTTTTTTGTAAATGGCAAAACAACGTTTGCCGGGACACATCTAGTACCTATATATACAGGAAAAGTATTTATGTAGCGCACAAATTTCGGTAAGTATGTTTTAAGCACATTAAAATAAAAAATATTGTTTTTTTTTATTTTGGAGCTAACTCAAAAACTCTCAGAGCTATAACCATTTAAGTGTTTCTAACAAAACGGCGAAGTCCATGGACACAATACTAGCGCCAGCGAGTTTAATAGCTCGCTCTTAATGAAGGTAGGTACCTACGCGTCACTGTGTGTATCAATACTGAGATACCCAATAATTTAGAAATTGCAGGAAGTTTTTCACATTAAGTTTTGGTTTTTTTTTCTTTTTTGCGTAAATGTACTCCACTGCCGACATATATTCAGCAGAAAAAAAATGTGCTCTACAAAAATACTTTTCCTGTATATGAAAGTGTTTTAATAAAACTACATTATAATTGTGTCGTCATTTTATTATTTCATTTGCGACTGGGTATGTACGAATCTCACTGTTACATTGTTATAATATTTGACATCAATTGTATCTCTGCTAAAGACATAGAATTCAGTTTTCAAAGAAATTGTAGCAGGCGTTTTAACAATTCCAAACAAACAACAACCAGGACTTTAAAATTGTAACTGATTGATCGAACTCACACGTGTTAACAACATTTACACACTTATTATTTACGTTTATGTGCGTTATAAGTTAATGAATTTCAAAACAAATTGTTATTTAAAGCCTTCTACAATTTCATTGGTTAATTTCATTATTGGGATATTTATTATAACCAATCTAAGCACAAATTAAGTACGTATGAGGCGTGTGATGCCAAAATCTACCAATCAGCACCATTTGCAATCTTGCGCTGATTGGTCCATTTAAAAGTCACGTGATCAAACGTAGTGTGATTGGTCAATAGCAGAGAAACTTACATAAACTTATAGCCATTTTTATATATCACATAAAGTTTATACATTACAAAAGTTTGAAGAAACCAATGCATTTGCAAACCAAGCGTTTGTTTTATAATTTTTAACCGACTTCAAAAAAGGAGGAGGTTCTCAATTCGTCGCGTATATATATATATATATTTTTTGATGTATGTTCGCGGATTATAAATGCATTGATTTGATCATACTTTAACATCTTACGTCCGTCTATATGGGGCCGATGCATCGACAGGAAGAAGCCGCATTCGAATAAATAAAAAAATTACATAACAACCAAACCACATAATAAATAGAATTTCAATTCATTTTGGAATAGAAAAAGTCGGTTAAGTTTATGAGATTTCTTCATGACTTGTTCACTTTTCACACTTTGGAAATAAATTAAGTTATAAAAAGCTAGATTGGTCAGACTAATACAAAATATACAATTATAAAAACTTAAAACTAGAAAATAAAGAGAAAAAATCAATGTAATGAAGTGAGCAATGCCTGCAAAACTCATCGTTGATAACCTAAAAGAAATTAAAATCAAATTATACAGAGTTTCGACATTACATTTTTGAGTAAGAAACGCAAACAAGCCACACCGACTTTCATAATAAAAGAAGTTAGAAATAAATTAGTCTAATAAATTAAATCAATCTATTATAATTCGGAATGTTCGTCCTTGCTTTCTAACTGCGGTGGTGCTTCTGTCTCTGTGTCACCCCCAGTATCGCCTGCTGTTTGGTCACTTTCTGGTTCAACTACTGGTGTTTCCTGTTGCGATTCTTCCTTTTCAATGACCACTTCCTCAGTTTTATTATCACTTTCAGTCTTAACCGGCTTCTTAGGTCGCCAAATCTTCAGCTTATTAAGTAAATATTTAATTTCACGATCCAAATTTGAAAGTTTCTCAGTAATACTATCAATAGTTAGTTTAACATCTTCGTTTTTCTTTAGTAAATTCTGTTCTTTAACGGAAGTGTTTAACCACGTTTCTGTTTCTATGATTTTCTTTTCGAGAAGACCGATTTCGACGTCCGTGAACACGTCTTTCTCGGGGTTAGCGTCTTTGGTGAAATTCTTTGCCATTTTCAAAAATTCTTGGGAGTTGTTAAGCATGTTTCGTATAGAAGCTACGGCATCAGGTCGTTCTCTATGTTCCCAATGTTTGTATAATATAGGGTTAGTTTTTTCTTTGAGAGCTGCTAGTTTTTCCTCAAATAGTTCTGTTGAAGCTTCGTAGCCATCGTCGTAAAGCCAATCTGACGTTTCTTGGCAGAGCTTCTTGATTTCTTCTATTTCATTCGGAGTACCACAATCGGCGTATTCATCCATATCCATTTTCATTTGTATATCAACAACGAAGGCTTCTAGGTTGTTCAAAGCTGACTCTCTTTCTTGTCTCTTTCTGTCAATGGAGTTCAATTCAGCTATCTTTGTTTTAGATTTCTTGAACTGTTCAGTTGTTAGAGGCAAGAAGCTCAATATTTCTTCATCGGCTTTGATTGGTTCTTTAAGAACGACGATCTTTGGTTTCGGTTTAGATTCGGGGTCTGTAGCATTTTGTTTTTCAGTTACAGTTTCATTTGCTTTTTCAGTGTCATTTTTTAGAGCCTCTTGTGGCTTATCTTCCGCTTTCTCTTCAAGTTTCTCTGGAGTTTCCGATTCTGAACCGAAAAGTTTGCTAATAGTGCTGCCTATTTTAGACATCGTGCTTTCTTTGTCTTCTTCTGTCACTGCCTTCTCCGCTACAAATTCTACGTTCACCAGATTAAGGATACCAGAGTCATCTAAATTGAAATGTGCTTTTATACCCTTATGTTCGACATTTTCTCCACTGTGTTTAGACAGGGCATCACTTACTCCTGTCAATACAACTTGACTAAGGTTCAAAGAGCCAATGTATTGTAATTCATTTGATGGAATGTGGTCAAGTTCGGCGTAATTAACGTTGAAAGAGAAATCGTTTGTGTGTTTGTTGAAAGAGATCACTTTCTTTTGTGGGTATGGATTCATTGGGCCGAATAGTGTGCGTTTAATCTGAAAATTTTAAAATAATACCTTATTTTAGAGATAAAAGATACAAAATATAAAAGATCGACACCAAAGAGAGCTTTGTGATTGAATGTAGTAAATTTAAAAGCCGATTGGCCGATAAAAGCTATATAGATTTGTATGTACAATGTAATAAAAAGTTAGTAAAATCTGTACAAAGTATGAAACTACGTGAATAATAATTTTTCTTGTTTGAATTAGGGCTTAACGTTAAGTTTGTATAATGTAAACGAAGGTTTTAGTACTTTAAAGATGGGTCTAGTAACCTAATGTTATTGTTTGCTATTATAATGTCATGCCTAGACTTGTGAAGTACAATGAGAGTTAATGGAAAATTTATAAACCCGTTATTGATTTGAATTGTAAAATGAAATGGGAGACAAGCTGTCTCGGTCTAAGCTTAGAAACCGATTCCTTTGATACTTATTTTTAGTTGATCAAATGCTAGTACTTTAAAATGTTACATTACCAATTCCTGAAAACAAAAAAACAGATTTTTACAAATACGGAATCATAAAGGGTAATTGTAAATTCCCCACTAGATTATTTAAGTGAAATTTTTATTTGTTTATAGTTTACATTCAACAAATACCTATTTGGATAAAAATATTACACAGGGGTAGCTTATAGGAAGTACTGAATAAAGTTGGGGACACATTGGTCGCACGCGTCTGACAGCCGCGACTTATATGCATCTGTGTAAAGTAAAATGTATGTAACTGTGCACACCATGGACGTCAGTCGCGGACGTAACCTTAACTGCAGTCCGAAGATAGACAACAGCGCTGACAGTGCTAACGATCAAATCTCTCGGTCCGATATTGTGAGCGTACTCAAAATGCTTACGGTGCTATCACGACTTATATGATTTCGGATTGGGTTTTAGCGCGTCAATTATCAACTAGAATGTCATTTTTATACTTTGATTTTTTTACTTTATTTGTTTGAAGTATTGTGTACAAAAACGTTCTTCGTAACACATATTCCCATTTAAGAACACAGAGAGATACTTCTAAACTCAGGGTCAAATATTCAAATTCGAATTTCGCTCGTAAAAGAACGGAGGCAAAAGTCAATATGACAGTTCGCTCACGGAGATTTCACTGGAGAGCAAGGGTCATCGTAAGCACAAAATGGCGTTGTTGATGACGTATTTCCTTGTGATTTTCTCATGACAGTTTTTTGTGAGCGCGTATAAGTGCGCTCATGGCATTTCGGACCGCAGCCCTTGAGCGTTCGGACGTCTTATCTTGGCCGCTGGATGCCAAACGACGGTGCACACTTATCAGTCGCGGCTGTCGGACGCGTCCGATGAGTTCCTAGCTTTAAACAATGGTTAGTCCTACTAAGTATAAATGTAAGAGAACTCACCAGTTTGTCAGCACCATCGACGTTTCTAGTGAAAGTGACTTGTACAGGCAGTAATACCGCGTCGCGTACGTTCAAAGGAGCCACTTTGTATCCTGTAGCTAGTGATGCCGCCCTGTGGGGGATAAAGGAAATGATGTTAACAAGATGTTATCTATAAATATGAAATTTAAAGTGTTGCCTGATTGACCAACATATCAACGCACAGCTCAAGCCAATGGACGGATTTGGATAAAATTTGGCACACAGATAGCTATTGAGCTATTCATCATCATCATCATATCAGCCACAGGACGTCCACTGCTGAACATAGTCCTCCAAAGACTTCCAGAGCGATTGGTCGCATGCTCTCTGCGTCCAACGACTTCCCGCGACCTTAATTAAGTCGTCCGTCCATCTAGTCGGAGGCCATCCCGCGCTACGCTTTCCGGTACGTGGTCTCCAATCTACGACTTTTCGGCCCCAACGGCCATCAGTTCTACGAGCCACATGCCCCGCCCATTGCCACTTCAGCTTACTAATTCTTTGGGCTATGTCGGTAACTTTAGTTCGCCTATTGAGCTATTAGGATTTTGGAAAATTCAACCCCTAGGCGAAGTCGCAGTCGAATTTAAATATTCAAATGTTGCCATGTTCTTCTTAAATAATAACAAATCTTTAGAAATACTATGTAGTCGGTAAAAGTTTCTTGTACTTCACCGTATCATTTAGTTTTACAACAGCACAATTACAATACAATTTCAGGTGGAGTGGAGTAGTAGGTTGTGGGGTTATCTCTTTTTTGTCTGTGTTTCCTTTTTTTCTACATTTATTACAACTGTGGTCGCATTTATTCCATGTACAGTCACATTACCAATTAGCTGAACCCCACGTGACCTAGAGCTCACTCGCACATCGGTGAGGTTGTAAAGTAACGTTACCTGAATCTTTTTTGTTTAAACAATATACTATACAATACAATATAAAAAACTAGCGACCCGCCCCGGCTTCGCACGGCTGTATTATGCATGTACTATATCTAAAAACCTTCCTCTTTAATCACTCTGCGTAGTTTTAAAGATCTAAGCATACATAGGGACATAGGGACGGCGAAAAGTGACTTTATTTTATACTATGAGGTAAATACTATATTTTTTACAGATATGCGAATGAGCTCAGGGTCACGTGGAGTTCAGCTAATTTGTAATGTGACTGTACAACCATATAAAGTACCTGTAAACAGCTCCCATAGTGGCAGCCTCATCAGCATTGATCGACCTAGCAGGTTCGTGTCCCACAGCGGCCCTGAGCGCGGCGTGCACCGCAGGCGGACGGGACGCTCCACCGGCTAGCACTAGTCGAGCACCGTTCCCGGCGCCGCCTGCCGCCGCGACCGCTCGCTGCACCACGCCAGATACTCGCGCCCATAGATCGGTACACATCTCTTCTAATTCCGCTCTCGTTACCTGGTCAATGTTAATGTTACTGTCACTAAATTTCGAGTTATGAAGACACTTACATGAGTTCTAATTTATACGAATAGTTATTGTATAGTAGTGACTATTCAGAAGTTCTTTTATTCACATTTCAAGTCATTTTGGTGCGCGGTTCTATGTGTGTGTGAGTCTGTAAACATTGCAGCTTTGTTATGTGTGTCAGCCATCATACAATCAATACAAATAAAAGCTGCATTTTTTACAGACTCAAGCACACATAACATTTAACCCATGCAGGGTATTTTGAGCTACTTTGAGGGTATTTTATGTAATCGAAATGTAATTTGAACAATGTTATTTACGAGAATATTTTGGCCTTCAGATTATGGTTTTCGAATTTCTTCAGGACACTTCAGGTCAAAGTTCTTTTCGTTTAAAAACAAGAACTTTGAACTGAAGAAACTCGAAAATCTTGGTGCACTACAAACATTAGTATATTTTCACGTCAAGCAGATAATACCAAAAATGTATTCCGTCAGGTCAACTTACTCATTGCCCATTGCCATTGCTTCGCCCATTGTGCCATAGTTTAATTTTTTTCATTTTTAGTTTTTATAATTTTCTAATTTTTATATTACTTAATTTTTTTTAAATATTATGTAAGTACTTTGTTTTTATGGTGCAATAAAGTGTTTATCTATCTATCTATCTTACTTGAACTTTAAAGTCCTTATCATCCAACAAGCTCTCAATCTGCGCGTAATGGTCCGAGTTAGCAGACAGTACAATCTTGACTCTCTCCGCTTCCTTCAGTAACTTCTCCATGGCTCTAGGTGAGGCTCTGACGTCACCGCCGCCGGTTGCCTCCCACGCTTTGATCAGGTGCTCGCGGAGACGGAGCGTCATCTCGTGACCGCCTAATGTTCTGTGGATGAGTGATAATTGGCGGTTAAATTGTGGTGACACAGACGTTTTCTACATCTACACTAATACAATAAGGGGGAAATATATTTTTGTTTTTAGGATTCCGTACCTTAAGGGTAAAATAAACTAAATAAATCTTTATTTAGGCAACTATCGCCCCTAATACAGAGTATCATAGTATTCCATTTTTTTTTTTATCAGGACCCTATTACTAAGACTTCGCTGTCCATCATCCGTCAGTCTGTCTGAAATTGGTTCAGCTGTTCTCGAGATTTGCGCTTAGCAACACATTCAGCGATTCATTTTTATTTATATTATAGAAAGATAGACTTACCTATCGTAACCAACTCCCAAGACATGTAATTGCGGTACAGTTTCAACATAGCCCCTTTCCTTTATCTTGACATTCTTGTATTCAACTAAGGCTGCCTTAGTTGAAGCCGCTCCCATATCGAAGAACAACGCGTGCCATGCAGTTTCATTAATTTCCTGATTTAAAAAAAAGACAATTAAAAAGGACTACTAAAGTTTTTTGTAAATTCTTATTTCTAAATTCTATTATTTAGAAGAAATAAAATTAATAATGAACATGAAAAATCAACATTCTGAAATTATATACTTAAACGAGTTCTTTTTGGCTGAATGCATGCCAGGCCGTATTGTTCATGTCCAAATAAAAAAAAAAAATTTAGATGGACTACAAAATTTATGAATGTTTTTTGTCTTTGTCTTAAGTGGTGAATAAAATTCTATTAATTAGAAGGATATCATTGAGCATAAACAAATCAACATAATGAAAATAATATATGCAAGTTTTTGTGTGTTAATATGTTCGTGCTAAAATGGCTGAATGGATTTGAATATTTGATAGGCTGTGCCTGGGGTTTCATCATCATTTGTGAATACAAAACAAAAAATAAACTAAAATGATCTCGCGACAGATTTTGACGCGACAGATGAGATTTTATTTGTGTTAGTCTTTTTGTTTAACTTATACTGCCATCTATTACACAAATTGAGAAACTTAGTTTCTAGAAAGACCGCTATTCGAATGTAGATGGCGCTGATTTAAATTTTTTACTGCCATCTAGCGAATAAAAAATAAACTATATTTGTTTAAGTGAGTAACAAGTTTATTGTTTTCACTTCTGCCTGCATTCCCGGAGTGCGCTGTTTTTTTTTTTTTAGTTTTTTTATGTTTTTAACAAATAGGCTCCAAAACTACTGTATGGATTTGATGAGTATGAGATACATTGATTCATCGGAAGATACATAGGCTATATTCCCACGGGAACAGGAGTTACGCGTGTGAAACCGCGGAGCGCTGCTAGTTATAATACCTTGGTATTGTATAATTATATTCTTGATAAGATGGCTCTTTCTAAATTGTATTACCTACTAGCTAAACCCCGCGGTTTCGCCCGCGTAAATCACGATTTTAAAACACCTTTTAAACTTGGACTCTTACAAATATTTCAAAACCAAAGTTAGTCAAATCGGTTCAGCCGGTCTCGAGTTTTAGCGACTCTAACAAATAGCAATTATTTTTTATTTAAAAAGATTATTTTACAGCCTGGTCCTTTGTAATTTTTTTTGCGTTCTCTAAAGATACTATAGCTTTCGATATTCCCATGGGATCGGAAGTTACGCGGGTGAAACCGCGGAGCGCTGCTTGCTAGTTATACAGAAACCTGGTCCATTATTCACTAAGCTTCAAGTCGTTGGGCGCGCGTGATTAGGACGAGTTTTCCATACAAAAACCGCCCCCCCTCCGCCCCTAATCACGCGCGCCCAACGACTTGAACCTTAGTGAATAATGGTACTGATCATTTAATCAAAATGAAAGATTTCATCACTTTTCTTGTTACTTACGTGGATGTCGTCACGGTTAATTTACATGTTTATTGTGTCATGGTTTCGTTGAGTCGGTTTTATAGCTATTAAACTTCAGATTTTCACAACATTACATTGTCAGAATTTTTTGAAAACACAAAGAGCTATAAATCGAGATTGAAATGAAGAAAAGATAGTTTGGCCACTTCCTCCACTCAACCCTATGTAAAGGCGTTTAACATCTATAATTTTACTGTTTTCTATTTAAAATATGTAGGGAGACAAATTGAGAACCATCTACATTTTTGAAGTCAGATATTAATGTTATATAGGTGTGTTGTTGTAGGTATGTTATTTTTAAGAATGAAGGCTTCTGGAAGGAAATTCATCTAAGAAGGTTAAAGTTCTTAGGCAGAATTTTTTTAAACTCTCACAAATTGGCATCCAAAGAGGCAATAGCCTTTTGGGCACCCTACCCTAGGAAACTTATTAAAATTTTTAATTATTATTTTGATCTAGTTATAAATTATCTTTTAAGCTTATAAACAAAAGTTAGTAATGAAACACAATTTGTTTAGTTAAGTAGTACTTTTGAGCAATTCGCATACCTTTCTCCTAAATATTCCATAGTTGATAGCAATAGCTGTATAATCATTAATCAGCTGTAGCACGTTCAGTCCAGCAAGTGCCGCAGCCTCCTTGAGAGCTCTGCGCTCGGCTTGGTTGAAGTAGCCGGGTACTGTGATCACACACTCGGTGATTTGCTGGCCTGTAAGATGATTAAACTGTAGTCTGGTAGCATAGTGAAGGACAGGTTTTTTAAAGTAAGCTCTCAAATATTTGAAAAATCTAAAATAAAAAAATTAAATGATTTTTATTTCAGCCGAATCCCATATACAAATTTACTTCAAGTTATAACTAACTATTCAGATAAGATCTAATAACCAATATTCAAAAAGGGGGCTACCTTTTTGAGGAAAGTTCAAATAAAAATCCCCACAAAAATTCTACAAAATCGTTTACTATGTTTCGTCCATTTCGGTTGTAAAATACAACAAGTAAAGGAGAAGCAACATGCCAATTGAGTAAAACAAATATTGGCAAACTTGAAGCAGAAATGCTTCACCTGTTCAGACAAAATAAGTTTGCTTGTTCCGCTCTTTTTTACAATGAACCAGCTTTATTGATTTTGTTACTTAAATAGATAAAGGAGACAGTGGCGTAGCCAGGGTCATAGTCGCCCGGGCGGAGTCATAATTTGCCGCCATTTTGACGTCATAAAAATAATAATGTTGGTGTTGGTGGGAAATAAACAATATCAAAGAATTATTATTGAGCGAAAAATATTTATTTCAAAACCATGTAAGGATGGGGGGCGACTCGTGATTTAATACAACTGTATTAGGCGGGAGGTACATTCAATATGTGGGTAAGAGCTAATCCTATCCTATTCTACTTCCTACTAATATTATAAATGTGAAAGTTTGTGTGTATGTATGTTTGTTACTCCTTCACGCAAAAACTACTAAACCGATTGCGATGAAACTCAGTATCTAGATAGCTGGAGACCTAGATTTAGATAGGCTACTTTTTATCTCGATATTCCCACGGAATCGGGACTTACGCGGGTGAAACCGCGGGGCGCAGCTAGTTTCTTGATAAATTAACTGACCGCCAGTGACCACACAAAATATTTTTTCCCAACTTTGCCGACCTCCTGATGTGGCGCCAAGGGCGGTCCGCCCCACTCCTATCGCTACGCTACTGAAAGGAAAACGCCTATTTTCTTTGAAGTTGGTGATCTGGGTATCTTTTGCAAGTGATATGTCGAACTCTAGTATGTTAACTTACCATGACTGATTTCAGCAAAATCCTTAGCTTTGGCCAGTAACTGGGCAACTAATTCTTCAGGGGTAAACCTTGTCTTATCATCGTGAATAAACTCAGGTCTGCCTTGATCATTTGCAACTATATTGTAATATGGGTAGCGTTCCCTGGAAATAAATAATTATTATATAAAATAATATAGGCCAAAGTTGCCTACCACGTAAAAGTTAGTAAGTATGTTTGTTACCTCTTCATGCTGAAAATACTGTAACAATTGTGATAAAACTTGGTGTGTAAGTAGCCAAAGTCCTAGAGAAACACCAGGGCTTCTTTGTATCCCAAAATTCTTAAGCGTTTAGGAGTTTAGCAAGACCTTGGGGCACAGCTATAAGTGGATGTTTAATAAAATAAATTAGTGCTTACAGAAGAGCACAAGAAAAAGGCACTTTCATGTGTTTATGCAGTTCCAGTAGTTCGATAATTTTTAGTTTAATTTTATTTGTAACATATTGCACACTTTTGTCTACTTTTCAGCATGTTTTAAAAGGTCAATGACCTATCATGAAATAGGCATTCATGAATCAATAATTTTAACATCGGAGTTGTGTTGGTTATTTTTAAGTAATACTTTTACAGATTCGTAGAAAATTGTGTTCAGTTTACCTGTACGCTTGCACGAGAGGGTGATCAAATGACTTTCCAAGAAGGTCCAGCAAATATTTGTAAGCATTCTTCGGAAATCGTACACCGACCGTGACCGCATCTTCACCGAATGTTCTCACATCATCTCTAAACGATACGACTGCCGGGGTTTTCCTTTTAGACTCTTTATTTAGTACAATTTCCATCGGAACCCCGGGAGACACTATGCCGATCTTCATCCATTCCGAGCCCAAATCTATAGATATTACCGCAGCCGCTTCCGTCTCTTGTCCCAGCAATAACGACAATAACACTACACTCAGTATTCCATACATCTTCTGCAAAGGAAACAGGAAAAATGTAAAGTTTCGAGAACAAAAATTCTAGATCGGCGATTCCGTGAAATAGCACGACATTTCGAATGAATTTTTAATTCAAAGTATGAACTTACAGTTTTTAAGGCCATGTTTACGGGAAACCTAACATATAGACTTCTTTATTTCAATATGTTGCTTCAGAATATGGATTTAGAATCACTCCTTTTTATTATTTTTTCTTGAAAAAGTAAACCAGACACATTCGTCCACGTCAAGTCAACGTGTTTTTTTCTTTTTGGTCACTTTGAAAGTGTGGCAAGTGCGCTAAAATATTATTGCCAACATACTAAAATAAAATAATCGATTCAAGAAATCTCCTCGAGAAAAGTTTTTCATCAATTTTGATTTTAGTCGATTATCATCCTTTTGTCTTTTGCTACTTGTTCTCTCGAACATCCCTATTCCGGAAGCGGAAATTTTAAAGACATCAAATCATATGTTTATTTATGTAGGTTGCTCTATAATTTATGGTTTGATTGGGTGTTCAAGAAGGTGTTTGTGAGTGTGTTGATTTGATTGTGCAAGTACAGAGGTCGCGGAATGCTGTTTATTTGTTGTTATTTTATTTTATAATTTGTGCATTCGAAGCCTAATCCATTGCTGAATAAGGTAAGCATATGTATTTGATACCAAAACAGTGAACATATCTGCAAATCGCTGTAATAACAAGATTGATTACACATCTCCAATATGTTTTCTTCGTAAAGTACGCATTTTGTATTTTGTACTTTGCTATCGAAGCTCCTTTGTAAATGCGTTGGGTAGAAGTGTTAATAACAACGTGGGGTAGGTAGAGTCGTATCGTTTACATGCGGTTCTAAAAATGTGACTAGACGCATGAACAACTTCGGGACGCATTCGGGGGCGCTTCTTCTAATTATGGAACGGGTGTTAGTTTTAGTTGTTGGAGTGGTGTAGGTCGCGTGGGGGCCGTCCCTGCAGTTATATAATGGCCCTTGGGTTTTGTTATGCACGTGCAATGTGCACGCGGCGTTCCACGTCGTTCGACGACGACGCAGCGCGCACGCGGTTGAAGAATACCAAGGCACTCGCCACCGAGCTCAAGCCTTCGATTCAGTCTCCTAGCAACACGTTGTTGACACCACCACTGACCCAATGAACACAAAAACACATGGTACTTACATAAATGACTGCCTGTTACATCACACGGTCGCGTGCATCGCATTTGCGGTGCTTACGTTGCTAAGGTGCTATTGCCCATAACATAATTACCTATTTACTGCTGTACTTTCCCTGGGAAATTCCTCTGAGACTGCACGGTGAGTACCTTTTAATTCTGACCTTGATAAACTGTATAATTCCATTGCAATCTAATTTTCTAGTCATGATATGTGAAGAAAAGTATGTCTAAAAATAATCCATAGACCTTTATGTGACCTATATTTGAGTTTGCACTTCCTGAAAGAAATCTAAATTTAATTGTCACCCGGAGACAATGTGCCAGTTACGGCACTCCTATTAACCTACTCTGAAACTCAAACTGAGACTCACAATTAGACTAGGTAGGTATTATAAGTAAGTAAGTATAAGGTACAATAAGGCAGCAAAATTGCAGACTCACGGTAGACCTCCAAAACTGCTATTATTAGAATGGTCAACAACAACAACTCAAGCTAGATTCTAAGGTCTTGCTCGAGTTCAAGTGTAAAGTCTTTCAACTCATGAATTTATTAGACAAACATTAGAATAAAAACATTCAAATAAAGAACTCTATAGTGAATCTGCAATTTTATTGCCAACTAAACCTTTAACGGTCCTGCTTGAGTTGAAGTCTTTTTTCTTATGAATTTATTAGATAAACATTAGAATGAAAACATTCCAATAAAGAACTCTATAATAGTGAGTCTGCAATTTTATTGCCAACTAAACCTTGGAGTAAACATCAACTTTATTTCACTTCAGTACAACTAATTGTTACTCTGTTATGTATTTGCTTGATTACAATACATACATTTTACAAACATACCTTTGGCATTATGATAAAAAAATATAACATTACTTAAATCCATGATACATCCATAATATCAGCCAGATAGCAAATTTTTATCAACTCTTTAGTACGAAAAAAAGGACACTTTATTCATTTCTATTTAAAAACCAGTATTGTGTCTCACAACTTATGCACTAAACCTGTACTTTTTTCCAAAACTTTAATCTGTTTTTAATACCTATCTATTTTATTAATTCCTTGAGTTATAGAAATAAACAATTTTAATCTTATTTACCTACCTATTTCATGAAGGAGAAGGTTCGCGTTTATATCTGTATCATAATCCTAACCAATATTATCCTAATGCTAATATTATAAATCCAAATATTTGTCCCCTTTCGTCACAATTTAACGACTAAACCGATTAGTGTTAGTTTAAGCTATGGATAAGGAAAAAAGATACTTTTGAGCCAGAAATTCCCGCAGGATCGGGTTTAATCGCGTAAATTAGTAAAAATTTAGATTATCACTACATAGTATAAAATAAAGTCACTTTTCGCCGTCCCTATTTCCCTTTGTATGCTTAGATCTTTAAAACTACGTAACAAATTTTGATGTGGTTTTTTTAATAGATAGAGTGATTAACGATGAAGGTTTTTAGATATGCATGCATAATACAGCCGTGCGAAGCCGGGGCGGGTCGCTAGTATAGATTAAAAGCTAAAATATATTTTTATTATAACTATGATTAATCCTGGGGATTTTACCTTAATTAAAATTCATAAAGTGTTTGATTAGGTTTGTTTGGAAACATAATAACAATGAATCATCAAATTCCATACAAATGCTTACAAACAAACACATCAAGACTTTCCTTATTACCTAGTAAATGTAGTATCTATAAAATAATATGTGTTTAATTTTAAAATAGATTTAAATCTATCAATGTTTTTCATATTAAATAGATTTATATTATACTAGCGACCCGCCCCGGCTTCGCACGGCTATATTATGCATGTATTATACATATAAACCTTCCTCTTGAATCACTCTAGCTATTAAAAAAACCCCCATCAAAATCCGTTGCGTAGTTTTAAAGATTTAAGCAGTCAAAGGGAAATAGGGACAGAAAAAGCGACTTTGTTTTATACTATGTTCACTAGATAATTTTTTTTTAAATAGTGATTAGTTGTTTCACATCTTTTTGTGATCCCAAACAGTTGAATTCTGGAAGTGGTTTATGTTTACATTTTATCTCATCTCATCTGTGGTTGAGGATGCAGCTTGCTTGCCTAGAAGATGTAGATCACTCTAGGCTTGAAGACTCCGAGGTTCCGCCCAAGACAAGTAAAGTTTTTGCGCTTTCAAGGGTGATATAATATTTTGGCTACAATATCATAAAAGTTATTTAATTCGATAATGCTTTTTGTTACTATGTATTTTTATCAGGTACGCAATACGGCTATACTACTCAAATCTTATCTAACGCATTCACGTTTGTATCTCCAGCATGCTTGGTTTCGAAGCTGCGCAATAGCAATGTAAACAATACCTACTATAACTCTATTAAATTATAGATAACTAGCTGCGCTCCGCGGTTTCACCCGCGTAAGTCCCAATCCCGTGGGAATATCAAAATAAAAAGTATAGCCTTCCTCGATAAATGGACTATCCAACACAAATTTTTCAATTCGTTCCAGTAGTTCCTGAGATTAGCACGTTCAAACAAACAAACTCTTCAGCTTTATAATATTAGTATAGAAATTAACGGTTAGCAACGCCTCGTGGGAATATCGGGATAAGAAGTAGCCTTTACTACTCTCAATGCATTGCTGCACCCTCCTAAAAAGTTTATTCACAAACGGTTGATTAGTTTCGAAGCCTATTCATTGCAAATCCACTTTATAGTAGCTACTTATTATTAACTAGCGACCCGTCCCGGCTTCGGACGGCTATATTATGCATATAAACCTTCCTCTTGAATCACTCTATCTATTAAAATAAACCGCATCAAAATCCGTTGCGTAGTTTTAAAGATTTAAGCATACATAGGGATATAGGGACAGAGAAAGCGACTTTGTTTTATACTATGTAGTGACTCCGCGGTTTCACCCGCGTAACTCCCGATCCCGTGGAAATATCGGGATAAAATAACCTTCCTCGATAAACTATCCAACAAAAAAGATTTTTTCAATTTGAACCTGTAGTTCCTGAGATTAGAGCGTTCAAACAAACAAACTCACATACTTTACTAGTCTTGTAAATACTATGCAAAACCTTAACTGCTGGGTCTGGAAACTTCAATTTTATGCTGAGATGAACACGGAAGAGATTTTTCGAAATGCTTATGACAACTAAAACAAATCTGTTATATCTAACAACTTTAAAAGTTAGCACTGTTAAAAATCTCTCTTCCTGAACACAATCTAAACATTTATTAATGTTTTGGAGTGATTTAAACCTGTTAAAAAGATACCACGTTAACGCCACGCGGTATCATACGAGTTTGTATAAACATTTCGGTGTCGCTACTATGCCAAGGTCGACCAACTATTATGTGGCGGCGTTCCGCGTCGTACAGTAAATTACGTTAAGGTTGAATGTTTCGTATCGCTAAGCAAAGTATTCCGCTAGATGGCGCTTGTTTTCCCCGAAAGTATATTTTTATTTTATTTTGCTATAATTGACGTGGAATTAAAGTATTTGTATATATGTTGCCTGTTTTCTAGTTTGCTCTGAACATATTTCAAACATAATTTAATTTTTTGGAAGTCACATTTTAATGTATTTCCAAAGTACAATTTTTAACTCTTGTCACGATATAAATGACACGCACACATACAAAACAATAAACTGTAGCAACTATAGACTATATTTGACGTAGTCCTACAGATACCGATTGGTGTAGTCATTTAGAGCGGCGGGATAGTGTTCTGAAGAGCCCCGGTTCAAATCTCGATACAAATATTTTTTTTTAATGAAAATATATTTTTGAATAAATTTTCAAAAACAGGATCAATTTTATGGTAGGTACTGTTAGTAATAATTTTTTTTTAAACTAGGACGAATTCTGAACTATGCAAATTGTACTAGGTCTGAATGAAAAGAGAAAAATAAAGACAAAGGAATGTACAAAAAGGTTTATTTATTTAAAATTAGTTCTATCTTATCTTATATCGCGGGCTGACATAGCCAGCAACACTTCGACCCCTTGGGATCGATTAACGCAGCGATCCCACTAAGAGGAAAAATCCTATGTTCCTTGAATGTAGTAGCCCTTCACTGATTTCTCACTCTTGCGTGTGTTTCTTATCAACGTAATCCTTTACGGCCTTTGTGATTGTGCATGCTGGCAGGCCCGTACATGGTTCTGGTCCAAGCATAGCACTTGCCGATCCTGTTCTTGCAGCTCATCAGCCTTCTCATTTCCTGCTATTCCTTCATGGCTTGGGACCCAGAGTAGTCGTAGTTTGTTCCTACGGCCCAACTTGTGTTTAATAATTCAATCACTTACAAGACACTAAAATTTCCTCAAGGTTTATTTTCAGTAGGTGCTCAGATGGATGACACTTTAAACACAATAGTAGGAATATAATAAATGATTATAATATTTTATTTTTGGTTTTTCTATTTATTGACTACTTGACATCTCTGTTGACTCTCCGTTACCTAGGTAACAAGCGCGCATCTAGTGCGAGGCAAAGTATCGACTGGGTGTATGTTGCCAGTGTGTACAACAAACAGTACCAAAAAAACAACAAGACTGCTTGGTTTTTTTTCTCGCGAATTACTATACTTCATTTATATTTTATTATATTTTTATACTATTAATTAAATGCAAACAAGTATAAATGTTTATTTATTTATTATATACGTAAAGTGATAATTTGATAAGTCTATCAAAATAACGTATAATTCAAGTATCAAAAGTGACGCGACAGTGCCAAAAGTTACATAAAATCTTGCAGGTGTAGGTCTGGCAGCACTCAGTTGAATATCATGCAATTGAAAATATTTTGATTTTTATTAGACAGATTAGACGGAGAGGCAACGTCGCCCTTATCCAGCAAACTGTATTGCGGCTCTGCTCTAGCGTAATTGCGTGTTCCTGCTTCCACACACAAAGCGACAACGTCGCGTGTTTCCACACATCTATGCGTCACTTACACTATGACCATACGTCAATATAACCGTGCACCACTACATACGTAAAATTGGTCTCTTTTTTCACGCTGAAACAGAGTACTTCCTGGATGTTAAACAGTGATATTTTTGGTCTGCCCCTACAATAGCTTAAATTAGGCCTACTTTAAGTCATAATAAGTTAAATATCTCAGTATAAAACGTAGGAATCTCTAAAACATTTAGTAGGGAAAACGTATAACCTTAAAGCAGATGAAAGAAATAAAAACGTTTTTTTTTCTTTCTTAACAAACCGGTTATATAGTTATTGCGTAAAACAGTTAAATGTGATAAACTAGCTGATCCTCTGCCGTCACTTAGCCAAAGACAAATTAACGGATGACTAGAACGCGCATATCAGATAATTTAAGATATGATAGAGGAGACTTTTGCTTTATGGGTACCTACCTATACGTACTACGCTACGGTTTCACCCGCGTAAGTCCCGATCTTGCGGGAAATTCAGGATTTGAAATATCCTATGTCCTTCTCCATCTTCTAAAATACTATTATTTCGATTTTCATCGAAATCGGTCCAGTCTTTTGATCGTGAAGTGGGAACAAATAAACGAAACCTTCGGATTCATATTATTAGTTAGTACTAGCAGCGCTCCGCGGTTTTACCCGCGTAACTCCCGATCCCGTGGGACTATTGGGGTAAAAAGTACCCTATGTAATTCCTAATTAATCAATGTATCCTCATACCAAGTTTCATCAAAATCGTTCTAGTAGTTTCGGAGCCTATTCGTTACAAACAAAAAAGCAAAAATTCTTACGTCTTTAATAAATTAGTGTAGATTAGGATTCTATATCAACAAACAATTGTTATAGTTATAGGTATTTTTATCATTTACTATTTCAGTAAAACGTAGCACTTACATAATAATAGTATATTCAACAATGTATGTACACTACATACCTACTGAGTTCACGTTATTGTTGCGTCACTAAGGTATCTATCTCGAGCTGTGGGCAGCGAATGATCGTAGGTATTCATGTTTGTCAAACGTTTATCACGTCATCCAAATAAACTATGTATTTATTCTTACTGGCTTGCTCAGAGATCGCGTGAACTGGAGTTGATTCGAGTTCTATTGGTCTGTAGGGTAGGTTTTGTGTTGCACTTAATGACGGCTCTGAAGTTGGATGCAGGGAGCTGAGTATTAGGAGCACACTAGTGTCTTACTGCAGAAACGTTATACATATTTCCAATTGAACTATGTATTTATTGTGGACTGGAGTTGATTCGAGATTCTATTAGTTTTCTGAATCGTATGTAACGGTTCTAAAGTTAGGTACTGGAAGAAGACACCTGTCTTTTACTGTGGATGTAGATTATTTTATTGTAGAAGGTGTCTCTTAAAGAGCTTCTCTGGAAGTCCGGTAACACTCTGTAACTCCAGGTCTTTCTCAATTTTTCCATCCGAAGGGTGCGCAAAACCGCACTCGCAGCTAACTTCAAAGGTTTCAAAACTGACATTTAAAACCGCGATTACATTTGAATCAAAATTAGCGCGTCGTCTGGCCAGACCCTTATGATTACTCAGTATTACCGGACGATTACTTAGCGTCCATAAAACAAACATGAACGTCGTAAATGTATTTTAGTTTGCGCCTTCATATCTAATAATAAGAAGTCTTTGTAATCAATCTATATTAGTTTCATATAACTAATAACATTCCAGAACCATAAAATATATTGATAGTTAACTGGGTACTATAAAATATAGTTGCAGAAGTCAAAAACTAATTACTTTCAGTTTATTTGCGCTCATTTAATTATTTCCTGGTCGTCGTTGTAGGAATGTTTGCGTCCTACTTATGTTGATTGCAATCGGAATAACTAAAAATTCTCTGAGTAGAACAAGTAAACAGATGTACCAATATATGATTCATTCATTGCACCTTGGACGATTTGTGTTACTATCTGAAATAGAGTTTTGCGGTCACAGTTCGTGATAACTTGCTAAGTAAAGGACTGGGGTTTTATGGCGAAGTCTATCGAATAGGTGTCATGTCATTTGATGGCTGATTGCGATTTAAATTGACTTGTGCGTCGATATAGGAGAATGGTATCTATGGATTTGTAGAGTTCATTTTGGGGCATAATTTACATAAAGAAAAACGTCATGGATACCTGTTTCTTAGTAGAAACAATGGTTAAACCAGTCTGGTTTAAACATTGTTTATGAAAATGCAGTTATTTTTAAATATTGTATGACATAGGTCAGCAACCACTATCTCACCCGATGGTAAGTCAAAGTCACAATACTGTCTAAGATGTAGCAAGCTTAGCTAGAAGATACCTAAATATACACTCGTGATTTTAAAACCCTCAAGTTTTAGTTTTCTTTTAACTAATTTGGGGAACGTTCGCACCAAACGTTTTGCTTCGTCATTCCTTATTCGCACTGCAAGGAAATGGAATCCGTTGCCTAGTCTTTCCTGACGCGTAATTTGAGTGTTTCAAGTCGCGAGTAATTAGGTATCTTCAAGGAAATCGTGCTACATCTAAGGCCGCAGGCAGGTGTGAAAGTGGTCAAACGCTGACCTATCCTATATGTAATATAGGTTCCATAACCTCACCGTTTCTACAATAATAGTATTTTATCTCTTCTCAGATGGCGCCAATGCGCGGAGAGCGATGCGGGTCCCCAGCGCGCGGCGTCCGCGCTTCGCTGCCCTTACCCCGGCGTCTGATCAGACAGATCGCGAGACACGTCGCCTCCAGCGGCCGTTCGCTGCGGAGGCTCGAAGTCTCCGGTCGTGTTATTGACAACTTCGACGACATTGATGCTGCGTCCGATGAGTCGGACATGGAGATGGCACAACCGGCGTAAGTATATATATTTTTGCAGGAAATCAGCGACCTGCATTAGATAGCTGATCTTATCTTTGGCGGAAATCAACTTAAATTGTTATCAGATATTATATCGAGTTTCGCCTTCTAATTCTCAGAAATCGGAAGGCGAAATGAGGGAAAACGTTAGGAAGGATATGAAGGAAAGGGGCTAGTGAATGTGAACTTGACAGGGAATGGAGAAAGGTGACATGTTGTGTCGATCCCACACAGTGGGAAAAGGCTAATTATTTATTAACATTCGTATATCCTAATACACTCATACTTTAAATGATGTGTGTGTAAATATCTTTGTCTCGTTTCGTGTGTTGTTGTCACAGTTATTCTTTCCACAATCTTTGTTTCAACATTGTACGGTACCTACTTTCTTCCCGTACAAAACGTACGACACTATCTGGCCGTCTGCCAACCATTACCACTCTATTACACTAATGATTTTGCCATGTAATTCTAGAAGTTTGGCGGCATAACTGGGCCATTGCGATGCATATGTCATATGTTTATCTAGAAGAGAAAGAAGTAGGTCAGCTTACAACACTGACTTCTTGATTTACAAGTCTGACAAGAATCTTAATGAGCATGGTAAAAAGGAATTAAAGTGTTGCCTTATTGTGCATAAGGTTTAATTTCGGTTGGATTAGTGATGACCTGATGAATAAAGACCTTCCTCCGATCATCAGGGCTCAACTTTCTTCTGTAATGAGACATGTTATAAATACGACAATGCACACAGCGCCATCTAGCACTACATTAAGAAACAAGACTTGTATTATGGTGGCCAGATAGTGCATAAATTCTTCTGTAAATCATTATATACACAGAAACAAACTGTTTCAGGTCTGTCCAGACATTTATTCCTAAGCTAGCAGTGCACCGCGGTTTCACCCTCGTAAGTCCCGATCCCGTGGAAATATCAGGATAAAAAGAAGCTATGCTACTCCTAATTAATCAACATATCCTCATACCAAGTTTCATCAAAATCAATTCAGTAGTCAGTAGCCTATTCTTAACCAATTGCAATAAAAATTGTAAGAGGATCTTCGAAGTGATGAACAGAATTGCACCACGAGCCTGCAGGAAAATTGCTCAGTTTTTAACATCTTTCAGTAGAATCGGCCCTTAAAATCCTAAAAATATAATCGTAATTTTAAGTATGTTCATTAAAACAAATACAGTTAATTGGTTATATCTAGTTTCCACAATACCAGCTCTGTTTAGTTGGGAAAGAGATGGCGCTGAAAACCTGAAATAAACTGCCATAACATACCCTTTTAGTGACGTCAAAGCGACTACATAGAGTAGATTGAATACGTAATAGTGAGGTCAAGTGCCATTGTGTGCGTTGAATCGTGCTGGATTACTTAAACGTTTAGTTCACATAGACTTTATGCAAAAAGTTAGTAGAAAATGCAAAACTAGGCATAGTTTTACTGACTTTTGAAAAGGGGGTTTACAGTTTGAACATTTAAGTTGATAATATGCAATAAGTCATGAAATAATAAAAGCGTATAAAAGAGAAAAAGACTCATGAAGTTCGTTCGACTTCGCAAGCAACCCCTTAAGCTTTTCGCTAAGAAAGCCGTTTTGGAAATTTGATCCCAGAAGGGGGTAAAAAACCGCATATCGCAGCTAAGTAATAAATATTATAGTAGATTTCACACGGGCCATCTAACCCCAAACCCAACAACTTGATTTGTATTGCGGTGACCAGATAACATATAGATTATTAAATACTTTTATAATACTAGCTAATTACACACAGGCCATAGAAATAGTGCTGTATTTATCTTCTTAATAAGGAATAGTGAAAGTTTCATAAAAATCGATTAACAATAAATAAGGTTTTTAGTTCATTACTAATTGTAACATCAAAATTTCCAAGGTTTACCAAAAGTTAAAAGATTACCTTTAATATTATCACAACTTAAGGTATTCAATATTAATCAATCAATGCCACGTCATGATAATGTTACCTATCAGTTGGCTAGGTTAGTAGGTAAGTTTTGATAGCACGGTAACAACTGATATGATAACAAGACTCGCTTTTATCATGCTTTTATTATACTGGAACTGCATTCTTTGTGGCGCCAAAATGATAGAGAATTGTTTGACACTTGAATTTTAACCGATTTGAAAAAAAATGAAATTTCACGTTTATCAAATTTCAAATTTCTTTATTTCTTTCAATGCTTATGTATTTACATACACATGATCACTTGAAATAGTCTTAAAAACTAAGTTAGGATGTGTGCCTTCGGAACGCGCCCACCAATGAGAAGAAGGCACAAGAAACTCATGGGGTTTTTTTTTTATGTGATCACGCTCACAAAGGTCAATATTACAAATATTTGAAGGTATTATTTGAAATGGAGCAATTAACGTCACATCCATGGATTCTTATCATTAAGGTACGAAGAGGTATCATAGTATGCCTTACCGCACAATTTATGCTTTATAAAAGTTTTGAATTTGTTAATGGACATGTCATATACATCTTTAGGTAATTTATTATAATAGAGCACACATGTACTATTAAACGACCTGCTTATTTTCCGGAGCCTACTACCGGGCAAGGTCAGCTCATCCCTGTTTCTTAAGTTGAAATTATGAATATCGCTATTTTTGCGAAAAATATCAGGATTTTTGTGAACGTAGAGCAAGTTTTCGTAAATATATTGTGAATAGAGCGTTAATATATTTATCTCTTTAAATTTTTCTCTAAGTGATTCCCTGGGGCCCATCTTATAGATAGCTCGGACAGCTCTTTTTTGTAATATAAAAGTAGCATCAATATCTGCAGCACACCCCCACAGCAGGATGCCATACGACATGACACTGTGGAAGTAGCTGAAATAGACTAGACGAGCAGTCTCAATGTCCGTGTATTCGCGAATTTTCTTAACGGCGTAAGCGGCAGAACTAAGTCTATTGGACAATGCTTCCACATGCGGGCCCCACTGAAGCTTAGCATCTAAAGTTATACCTAGAAAGACAGCCTTACTGACTAATTCGAGTTCCTCATCATTAATCTTTACAACAGTTTTTACTTGTTTTACATTTGGAAGTGTGAATCGAATTAATTTAGTTTTGGATCCATTCAGTAATAAATTATTGGAGTTGAACCAATCAACTATTCTAGAGAGAGCATTGTTCAAATCGTCAACGTTGGACTGACGCCTTTTAACCTTGAACACCAAGGAGGTGTCATCTGCAAACAACACTATCCCATGGTTGTCCCTTACAAGGTAAGGTAAGTCATTTATATAAACTAAGAACAAGAAAGGTCCTAATATGGATCCTTGAGGAACCCCCATTACTATCGCAGATCCGGGAGATCGTATCTGAATCTGTATCCTAATCCTAACTAATATTATCCTGAAACTAACTAATATTATCCTAATCCTAACTGATATTATCCTAATCCTAACTAATATTATCCTAATCCTAACTAATATTATCCTAATCCTAACTGATATTATCCTAATCCTAACTAATATTATCCTAATCCTAACTGATATTATCCTAATCCTAACTAATATTATCCTAATCCTAACTAATATTATCCTAATCCTAACTAATATTATCTTAATCCTAACTAATATTAAAAATCCGAAAGTTTGTTTATTTTGTCTTCACGGTCAAACGACTGGACCGATTTTGATGAAAATAGGCATAGTGGTAGTTTAGATGATAGATAAGGACATAGGATACTTTTGATTCCGAAATTCCCGCGGGATCGGAATTTAAGCAGGGCGCTGCGCAGCTAGGGTGATTTCTATCTTCTCATTACAAAACTCTTCAACGGGTTGCAAGTTAGATAAGTCCCTTTCGCATGATAAGGTGTTTTTTTTTCTCTGGAAAAAATCTGTCTTACTTAAAGCAGTCATCAAGATTCTGATAAGAAACGAAGCTGTACTTTTAAAAAACTACCCTAGCAAGGAATATACCTTATTGATCTTGTAACCAGAAAAGTACAAAAAAGAAACAAACGCGCGGATAATCACGTGTCCACGAAACCCAGCAATCAGTGCCATGCCATTGCAAGCTGATTGGTGGAAAAATTCACCCAGCGCCTACGGCTGTTTGTTGATTGGCCAGTCAGTCATGGCAACCTGATATTATATAAACCTACGGAAATGTAAACATTTATTTCTAAAAGTAG
This sequence comes from Idaea aversata, assembly GCA_907269075.1. Lineage (NCBI taxonomy): Eukaryota > Metazoa > Arthropoda > Insecta > Lepidoptera > Geometridae > Idaea > Idaea aversata. Next base: position 4,155,553 of record OU026096.1, read on the forward strand.
GTTACTAACCATGAAAGTCAGAATGTTTGTACAGAGATGACCAGTTAACGTTGTTATTCTAAGTGGGTACGTCATCTTTAAAACATGTCACGACTAAATTTAACCAAACATGGTAAAAAATTCAAATCATACGTTTTGGTTCTTTATTTTGGAGGTTTGGGATGGATGAACAGAGAGAAAGCACACAAGGAATTGTCTGTTGTAATCTTACAATTTCCTCACGTAATAACTGTCTTGTAAACCTTGAAATGTTACACTTACTCAAATAATTGACACTTATAATCCGGATAAATTTTGCTAAGGATATACTCTGCTATATACTGCTGCTGCTGGATATATTTTGCTAGGGATTGCTCTGTAAATACCCTTATTGCTTATGCAGTATGGCTGACTGCTGTAGGAAGCAAAATTTGAACTAAATTTGATCAAATATTTTAAACTTATAAGATCGGATCGGAGAGCTGGTGGCGTGGGTCAGTCCGGCCATCCAGGAGGGGAAATGTTGCCAGCCTTCTCGGAATGATGATGTCTCGGAGACGCACTTGAGGATGACTTTTATTTGTAATTTTATTATAGTTTTGAGTTCCATTTATTATTTAAAAAAAAAGATTGTTAAAATACAGTGGGGTCCATTTTTTAGAGCATTTGCATTATATGGATCCGAGCGAACTCATGCTGTTTCCAAAAATAATTTCAAAGCACTTATGGTGCCTTAGTTCGCATAGTCACTTAACCATGGTCGAGAATCGCGATGCATGTACAAATCCTCCTAAGGCTTCCTTATACTTTTATACAGGTTGTTTTTTTACATATGATAGGTCAGCGTTTAACCACTATCACACCTGCCTGAAGGTAGGTGACAATGCGGCCTTTCCTAAAAGAAATCTATTCACTCGCGACTTGAAGATCTCCAAATTGTACACATCAGGAAAGACAGACGCAGGCAACTGATTCCATTCTCTTGCGGTACGAATATGGAATATTTTCCGCGACTATACTTCTTTAGTTGGTCGGGTCTTTTTCGTGAGGATGGAGTAGGCTTGGTTGCACCTATAACTCGTCCTAAGTTTGATTGTATTTTCTAATCTTATCTGTGTTTGTCTTCAGAGTTGCATGTGGAGGTAACGCTGGTAACCTACCCCCGGCAGACCACGACGACGAACTTACAAGCCTCAGCTGGTTGCAAGACAGAAATCTACTTAGGGGTATGACTTCTTTTATAAAGCTTAAGGGGGGTCCATACGCCAACGACCTTGGTACACAGCCTACTAAATAGTTACTATTAGCACCGGTCGCCTTCGTTGGTGAAAATTGTTGATTGTTACGAATGTGTTTTGTTTTTCTCAAAAGTGCTGAGATGGAATTGTAGGTGAGATTTTTACCGACATTTTGGTGTGATTTGGAACCAAACATTTCCTATAGTTTTGAAGCTATCCTAAAATAAAGAATTAAAACTAGTCTAGCTTTGAAATGACAAAGAATTTTTGCCTCGAATTACCCCAAAATATCGGTAAAAATTTCACCTACACTTCCATCTCAGCACTTTCGAGAAAAACAAAACACACTCGTTACAATCAACAATATTAGTTGTAAGCGACGGGTATTTCTGGCGCGTAGCGTTTGTAGCATTAGCAGCCTTAACCTTAATGGTCTGAGATTATAAGCATAAAATGGAAACCTATAGAAATTCTAGATGATCTAAACAGCGTCAGCAACTTTAATATCTGGTTATGTTATTTTTAAAGACAAAATATGACTGGTTTTTTTTAAATAACATAACCACAATCACTTATTTTTGAATGTTTTGATGTCCCCGACAATTCTGCATACTTAGACACACACGAAAAAACAAAGGGCACTAAGAACAAGAGAGGCTTACTTCTGCTCATCTACCATCCTCTCAGCTTAGTTTTCTTAGTCAAATTAATTAATTTCCTATTTCCAGGTATAAATCTAACAAAAGGGGATATTGAAGACACGAAACAATCTGCACAAATAATCGGCAGTCAAGTTATAGTAAAGGTAAGCGTCGACCTATACGTTTAGTCTAAAATTAAAAAAAAAATCATCTTGCAAGATCCACCCATAACATCGATGAAGACACAGACAGACGAACAAGAGAGTGATCTTATAAGGGTTCCTTTTTTAGAGTGATCTATAAGGGTTTTTGACGTGACAACGTCTTATAAATTGGTTTGCCGGGTGACACTTCAAGAAACTGCGTTACGCTCCGCTCACGTTATGCGCTCACAATGAGAGCGAGTGAGAGGCACGCGGGCATGGTTAGCCCGCCTAAGAGCGAGAGAGACAGACATAAAAAGTGAAAGGCACGCGTCCCTTCCACTCGAGCACAGTTGTTGTCACGTAAAACTTTCGCCCGTATACCGTATACAGGCAACCAGTTTTTTTGTCAGACGTTCTTAACACTGCTGGCTTTATGGACAAATCGTTTGAAGCCAAGATTACTTAAATCTCATATCTACGCAAATGTACATAATATCTAGTTTATTACTAACCTTTATCTCAAGGTTTTTCCTTCTGTTATCATCAGAAAGCTAGGCCTCAAACTTGGCTTCATTGCCTATATTATTGATAACTGATAACTCATATCGCTAAATTTATCCTAAATAATATAATAACGCAAAAAGATTCTTAATATTTTTAGGGTTCCGTAACGAAAGGGTAAAATCGGGAATATTTTACTAAGACTCTTCTGTCCGTGTGCCTGTCACCAGGCTGTATCTCATGAACTGTGATAGCTAGACAGTTTAAATTTTAAGACAGTATCGATTTTGATTAAACTTGACATAAAGGTATTGAATTCTTTAGAGTTACACATAAACTAAGTATCCTGAAATTTGCACGGAATCGCTCCAAAACTGCTATTATTACAATGTGTTCAACTCAAGCAAGTTTCTAAGGTCTTGATCGAGTTCTAGTTTAAAGTCTTTCAACTCATGAATTTATCTATACTATACAGGGTTATTGGAAATTATACTAGCAAGCCGTTGAGGGCTACTTCTGTGCACCTAAACAAACAACTTTTGTTCTACGACTTTTGAAAATTCGAACATTTTTTCGAAAATTTTGAGGTTACCTGAAAGTCGGCTGTTCCTTACACGGAGAGGTCATTAACCTTAAAATTTTACTTATTTTTAAGGTTCATCTACTGTCCTTGGTCTGAATGACCTTTGTTTTAAAAAATCTGCTGTTTTTTCGAATTTACATAACCTCAAAATTTTCATTTTTTTTTTTCGAATTTCCAATCCAAAAGTCATAGAACAAAAGTTGTTTGTTTAGGTGCACAGAAGTAGCCCTCAACGGCTTGCTAGTATAATTTCCAATAACCCTGTATAATATTTTTTGTTTGTTTGTTTGAACGCGCTAATCTCAGGAAGTACTGGTTCGAATTGATAAATTATTTATGTGTTGGATTGTTCATAATATGTCGAGGAAGGCTATAAGCTATTTTATATTTAGATATTCCCACGGGATCTGGAGTTACGCGGGTGAAACCACGGAGCGCTGCTAGTTAGATAAATATTTAGAATAAAAACATTCCAATAAGTTATTTTGGAATTCTAAGGCGGGTCTGCAATTCTGACTTCGATTCTGATAACATTGCTATTATGTAACAAAGAATATTGTAACAAACATCAAGATAAGTTAGTATAATAAATAAAATAAATAAATAAATATTTCAGGACATATTACACATCGCCATCCAGCCCCAAGCTAAGCAACTTAATGCTTGTGTTATGGGTGCCAGATAACGGATAAACTACTTATATACTTTTTTTTTTTGTAAATATATACATACATATTATACATATAGGAAACACCCAGAACCAGAAACAAGAATTTATGGTCAGCATAAATACTTGTTCCCGGCGGGAATCGAACCCGCAACCTTCTGCGTCGCAGTCGGGTGTTCGCCCGACACGCCTCAGAGGTCGTCAAATAATAATAGTAATATTAGTTTAACGTTGCATTTGATGTCATTGATGTAAAGGAAGCCTTAATTTGAGTGACCTCGCGCCTAGCCGACTGTTACATAGACGGATTAATATAATTAACTTCACGCGGCGCCCGCTGCGTCCGTATTGTTGGGTTTTATTATGTAAACAACTCTTATATATGGGATGGGTTGGTTGAATGCACTTAATATGGGATCTTAACAGCACTTTCTTTATACAAAAAGGTAAAATCACTACATAGTATAAAACAAAGTCGCTTTCTCTGTCCCTATATCCCTTTGTATGCTTAAATGTTTAAAATTACGCAACGGATTTTGATGCGGTTTTTTTAATAGATAGAGTGATTCAAGAGGAAATTTTATATGTATAATACATGCATAATATAGCCGTGCGAAGCCGGGGCGGGTCGCTAGTATCGAATAAAAATTACTTTTTTGCAATTAGGTTAAGTTATTGAAGCTCCTATTGTAATGGCGTCAGATGCTAATGAAGATCGTCGTCGTTTTTGTGTCGGGCGTTAAAAATGAAAAACACTTGACTTTAAATGTTATGTCTTTTTTCACATATAGTTCACAAAATCAATTTCGTAATGAGAAAAACTGAGAATAATCGAGAAAAACGGAGAATTTTATCATATTTTTTCTATTTGTGTATAAGCTCAACCTGCCGTAATTACTTACATATCTAAATAACGACTTAAGAGCAATCTTTTTTTTTTTTTCATAAAACCTAGATTTTAATGTCCTTCGGTCGTTTTGGAAACCAAATTACCAAAAAAAAATTATTTATATGCAATAAAATGTCACAATTTTAGTACTTATAGTATTTTCTTTAAGTTTTCGCGACTTGTACTAATTTAACGGATATAAGTAATCGCGTTTATTTTGTTTTTGTTAAAACTAAAATAAATCAAACTTGATTATAATTATGGTCAAATGATCACAAACATTATTATAACAAGTTTAAATGTATTGAAAAAAAACTAAGTAAGTATTCGTAAAACGTGTATGATTAATGTTATCTTACTTATCTATCACGTGTTTTATTTCATACGAATCTGTAAGTTGCCGACCTAATTTATATTAGAATAATATCTCGGGATATTATTTGTAACTAAAGTCTAATTGACGACCACTGTGACGCGGTGACCGAACACCCGCCTGCTACATTGGTTGCGGGTTTGGTTCTTACCTTAAACAGATATTTGTTTCTGTATGTATAAATTTACAAAACAAAAATATATAACTATTCTATACGTTTTCTGGCCACCATAACACAAGCCTCGTTCCCTTGGGACTAGATGGCGCTGTGAGAAATGTCCTGCAATATTTATTTTTGTTCAATCAAACGGAGTAATATCTTCTCTTCGGTATCACCCGCGTAACTACCGATCTCGTGGGGATATCGGGATAAAAATTAGCCTATAACCTTCCGAATTAATTAATGTATCCTCATACTAAGTTTAATCAAAATCGGTCCTGTAGTTTCGGAGCCTATTCAGTGCAAAGAAACAATTAAATATGTCCCCTTTATAGTATTAAAAAATCTAACCCTAACTTTTTAAAGTAGCATACTTATATACAAATATTGTTCCAGACGGAAGCAACAACCCCGCCCCCTATAATCCGCCCCCCATCCCCTCCTCGTACCCCCATAAAATCCCCACCGTCCCCTCCTCAAACTACCCACCAAAAACCCCCATATTCCTTCTCTTGTCTCATCTTCATGGCGATAGAAGCTGCCCCGACAAGAGCCTTGCCAGTGAAGGAAATATACGCTTGGATCATACGACATTTCCCGTACTTTAGACACGCACCGCAAGGCTGGAAGAACAGTGTCAGGCATAATCTGTCGCTGAATAAGTGTTTTCATAAGGTTAGTTCTGTTATATATACTTAGCATGGAACTCTCTACCCGCGTCGCTGTTCCCACAAAACTATAACCTTGGAGTCTTCAAGTCTAGAGTGAATAGGTACCTTCTAGGCGAGCATGTTACATCTTCGACCTCATCTTCGCTTCCCATCAGGTGAGATGAGGTCAAATGTAAGCCTATATTTTGTTTGAAAAAAAAGGCCCTCTTTTACTAGTCCATAACCCAATGATATTTTTTTTATTGTTAACACCATTTTAAATTACATTAAATATAAAAACAAAGCTTAAGTCTAATTGTTCCAAAAGGCGGCCTTATCGCTCCATGCGATCTTTTACACGCAACCTTTGGATGGACAAGAAGTTGAGGATGGGGAAGGGTTTTGACAAATAGTTTTAAAAATGACTACAACCAATACTACGTTAGCAGATTCTTGATTACCCAATAATAATCGGGAGTAATAATCAGGGATTATCGCCGGTTTGGTGTTCACATCATACTTTGCCATTTAACTTGTTATTGTTATGGGCCTCTACGTGTTGGCTTCAGCTCCACACACGCCTTCCAATGCTTGCTAAGCAAAAAGCCTCCAAGCATATTGCTGTTAAGACGTCCAATTTGGAAACAGATAAAGCTATTGGGAATTTAAGCTTAGGCTTCCAAGAAATTATGGTCCCCTTTAAGTAGGAACTGTTCTAAACTTTGCATAACTAGGAAGACTAGCAAAATTCGCATAATCTTATCAATGACCGGTTTGTAAAAACCTAAATTTTCTCAGGCTACAACAGGCTACAGCCACAACGTCCAACGACGTCATATGTGGCTATCTAAGATCTGATGGGAAATGGGTTCCTATCAGATCTTCCACTATGCTGGACGTAGAGCACGATGGGCAAGAAAGCAGCTGTACCATGTCCCGCTTTGGAGCACCTCAGTCGTGTATATATAGTATAAACTAATGAAATGTTTCTTGTTTTAGGTGGCAGCCGCTCCAGGTCTTGGCAAAGGATCGTTATGGACAGTAGATCCTCAACACCGTGCATCATTATTACAGGTACACAATATTTTATGCTTAGTTTTTATTTGCAGATGTAAAATTTTGGCAGTTTCAAGTTTGCATGTATGTTTGTTTGACTTTAGCACCTTTGCTCCATGATTTTTAGCAAATAGTTTATACCATAAGTTTGAGTATAAGCAGGATCAGTCGAAGATACCCAACAAAGTCTCAGTTTGAGGCGAACTGTGCACAAATACTGTACGGTTCACATATAGCCCTCTCGTGGCATTAAGTTGAAATATAAAAGGTTTCATCATATCAGCCACAGAGCTCAGCCATCAGCCACTCCCCCAAAGAATTCCAGAGCGATTGGTGGCATGCTCTCTGAGTCCAACGACTTCCTGCGACCCTAATTAAGTCGTCCGACCTATTAGCTGTTTACATAAATGAAATTTCCTTGTATTTGGTTCCAGGCATTTGGTCGTCAGCCAATCCCAGCAGCTGCACCAGACTCCCCCCCTCCCGGCACTAAGAACACACCAGATCCTTCTCTGTTCCCGTTCCTAGCACGACGTCTAGCCGGCTCGCCGGAACCCGGTGCTGACGAGTACATCGCCGCCGCTACTGTGCTCGCTATGAAGTATGGACCTTCTGTACTTGACCAGGTAAGAACGCACCAGATCCCTCTCTGTTCCCGTTCCTAGCGCGACGTCTAGCCGGCTCGCCTGAACCCGGGGCCGACGAGTACATCGCCGCCGCTACTGTGCTCGCTATGAAGTATGGTCCTTCTGTACTTGACCAGGTAAGAACACACCAGATCCCTCTCTGTTCCCGTTCCTAGCGCGACGTCTAGCCGGCTCGCCTGAACCCGGGGCACACGAGTACATCGCCGCTGCTACTGTGCCTAACTGTGCTCGCTATGAAGTATGGTCCTTCTGTACTTGACCAGGTAAGAACACACCAGATCCCTTCGTAACCTCGTTTCACTATTATTGACTGAGCAAGTGAAGTGTAGCTTCGAATCTGGCAAAATTTGCTTTCCGGTCGTATTTTACAACCAATCTGGACGAAACTTGGTATACAGGTTTTACGATTAATGAACAAGAGGCTACTGAATATCTCCGCCCTGTAAGATCTGATTTCGATGGTTCTCTTTACTGCGGAGCGCAACTAGTCTCATATAACATTCTTAACGTCCCCAGCTGCCCCCGGCCGCTCACCTAGTGATATCGCGTTGCGCACGCGACGAACACTCGTACAGCGGTTGCGAGGAACGACGGACGGCGGAGGCGCTGCTCAACCTCGCCGGAGTGCGTTCCGAACCGGCACCGAGCTAGCAACACAACGCGAGGTAATAGTGCTCTATATCTACACGTGGCGCTCGCAACATCACTACAATCATAAAATCAATAACGAACCCCCGGAACGCTGCTCTTACTCATCTGCGTTCCGAACCTACACTAGGGCCACGCAATAACATCAGCGGCTTGTTTTGTTAACGCACGTCCGGAACGCTGCTCTATCTCTGGATACGTTTTAAACCTGCGTTCACCACGGAGTATTTAAGTCTTATTTTCTCAACAAATGGCGTCCAGTACGCTGTTTCTTCCCGTTGGGGTTCTTTCTGAACTTTCGTTAACATAATACCAGATAATCCTAGGTTGGAATGATATTTATGAACTTCAATAAAAATAATTATGTTCGCAATCACTAGCGCCACGCGATAGCCACATAACACTTGTTATATCAATCAAGCGATGCTGTTGGCAAACTAAATGCTACTTTTAGATTACTTACTAGTGTATAATTTACTGCATAATTTAACGGTAATGTTTTGAAATTTCTCGATTGCGTCGATGTTACATTTTGGCGCAAAAGTGTGACGTTTGACGTAATCGCAAACAAACAAACAGTTTCATTTGCGACATATACTGATGTTAGAGTATATTTATAATAATTTATTCCTAAATTATTTGAAAAACAATTGGAAAAAAAATTATATAAGTTCAGGGCAAAGCCCATGTTTTGTTAATGTGTTCTAGGAACGAAAAATTAAAGGGAATTTTTTAAAGAAGTTTATGTCGCAATAGTAAATTAATAACCTCCTTTTATTTTGAAGTCGGTTAAAAATGTTTACCATTTCTCTAGTCCGAAAAAGACACAGTTTTTGACAGATGTTGTTACTAGGATCCAGTTGTCTTTTATGATAGTTATTCAATAAATATATCAATTTAATAAAAAAAATATTTAGGTAAAAATAGCTCACTCTTGCTATAGACAAGAAATACTTTTCCATTCTCGATGTATCTAAGAAACCAATCTCATTAACCTTCAAACTAAATTCTCAGCAAATCAGGATCAGTTAGCTTTAACTACTGAATACTGATTGGTTGGAAAAAAGTTTGGATTTAGACAAGCCTCCTGATTGGTTGCTTGATGAAGAATATGTCATTTGATTGGTTGCTTTTAATTAGAAGTGACGAATGATGTATTTGATTCGGGTAAATAAATCAGATAATTCTTTAAACTTAAAGTTCCGTATTATCAAATTTTAGATTATTTTTGCTATAGATAATAATAGAAATTCTAATAGATGTGATACCACTTAGTATGAATTATAGAATGGATTAGTATAATAGTGTGTCTTTAATGCATTTAGTTATATTTTCGTTTAATAATAGTAAATCATAAAACAAATATTTTAATTTAGGGCATGTAAAGTGTTGCCATCATATTTCTGTCATTTAAGTTTTATTGCCCAAGGTTGCCGTGTTTTTATTTAAGAGAAATATCAAGACAGAAATGTGTTGCAATAAGGGATTTCGTTAGTTTATAATTTTATTCAGGTTTTTAAGAAAAGCGATTCGTTCTAAGATACAATCTGTTATTTATAAAAAAAAAATATTCTAACTAAAGTGAGCAATATACTTATTTAAAATATAAAATATATATTAAGTAGTTTGATCTGAATGCTAATATACAAAATAATATATACAGGGCGTATCAAAATGTATATTTTAAATATCTAATCAGGATTTCAAGAATAATATTTATTAAGTGTATAATTAATGCATTGTAGATTATTTGCTTAGACATTAAGCGGATCGTAATTTTGTGTTCATGAATCGAGTGATCTTTGTGTATTCGTCTAATGTATATTCTATTTACAATGTTGCTATTTATGTAGTAAGTACTCAGTTTATACAGACTACAATAGTATGAATAGTTTTAGATGGTTCACAGTAGTTAGTACGTTTAAATAGGTTTAATGATCCTTTACGATTTTGATTCGTTTGTCGAAAGAATGGTCTAAAAAATCATCTTAGGTGCACTTGCACAACAAAAATTAAACTGGTTTATAACCATAAACATGATTAACCAACTGTCTAAATGCATTTACCTAAATTTGTTTAAACAGAATGTCATGCAAGATGCAAACCGCTCTAAAGTCAAAAGTTCTAAAGATAATTACAACTTAATAGTGCAATACCTAAGAACGTTTATTCTACGGTTTTTCTTCATACATACTAATACCATATTTTTATGTAAGAATAAGTTCAAAAATGTAGAACTTGCAACAAACTGAACAGTTCCGTTTTTTCTTGAACATTAAAAATGAAAATTTTAGACCATTTTTTTTATAATCCTGTCGAGGTCTGTAAAGGAGTCTCTTAAAACAAATTATTTATTACAACACAATAACTTAACTGTTCGAAATAGCTGAATTATTTTAGTGATTTGTACCTACTTACTATGCTAGATTCAATATACTGTTTCGAAGTAGAGGCCGTATGTAAAAAGTGCCTGTGTATCAAGCTCTTACACCGTATTAATATCTCTTTGACAGGTCAAGCTTACGCCATATAAAACTTGGCACTTATGAGAATGACACTTAGGCCCGTATTAATAAATCGCTCTCAATATCGATCTTGAGTGCGTATCAATCGAGTGAGTCTTGAGATGCGGTCACTATCTTAAGTTAGGCGTTAATTAATAGATAAAACTCAAGTTTTAACCAGGCTGATATCGCTCTTGAGATTTGAAACTGATCTTGAGAGCGACATTGAATGACAGTAACGCTTTGTTCTTACCTTGAATGGTATGTTCTTACCCTATGGTAGGTAGTGTCGTCATATTTTGCTGTCAACTTGTTTTTAATGTGATTTTTTTTACAAAATGTTTGATTTTACTACTAAAAAATTATTTAAATGCGAATGATTTGTTCAAAAAGTCATTAGCATAAAATATCATTATAATAATTGATTTCTGACAAAATTTGTTCTAGCTCCATGTTCCTGAACTACAAAACTAACGAAACAGCTAACTTATGTCACGTATGACCCGCAATCAGACTTGAGTTCACGAAACTACATCTTGAGACATATCTTGAGAGCTGAGTTTGATTTATTAATACGATATTACTCAAGTGATACGTCGCTCTTTAATCGCGTCTTAAGATAGGTTTATTAATCAGCGCAACAACTCAAGAGCAAACTCAAGATTGAAATCGATATTGAGTTCGGTTTATTAATACGGACCTTAAATAATTGTGAGAGACTGGTGCCTGTGATAGGTAGTTAAAACACCTGTAATGCAGGTCACCAGGCGCTCATCATCGCCACACAGGGTTGCTGGTTCGATTCCCGCCTCAGGCAAGTATTTATGCTTAGATATTTGTCTGGGGTCTGGTTGTTTCTATGTATTATAAGTATATAATAACAAAAAAGTATATAAGTAGTATATCCGTTGTCTAGCACCCATAACACAAGTCCAGTTACTTAGATTGGACATACATAGGACACTATGAAATATTTATAATATTATTTATTTAAAACAGTTGCTCTCAGGCTTACAGCCTACGCCAAAACGCCTGAGGAGCCATACAAGTATAAATTATTCTAATATAAGCTTACCAATACCTAATATTACTAAAACTATACCTTCAATATATAAAATCATCTAGAGATGTTAAAGGTTAATATTATTATGACAGTTTGACAGTAACGTTTGATTTTTCGGTTTCGGATGACTAATGCATTGTCTCAAGTTTAGAATCAAAAATTTGCATGTCCCATTATGGTGGCAATAATTTCGCTAAGTGAAGAATAGTTGTTTGTTTTCATATTTTATTGAAATAATAATAATATTATGGCACATAATAAAAAGCGCGTTTCCACTTCAGAGAGGTTGGCGGAGTGTATAAGAGCGGACCAATCACAATGCTCACTGCCGGAGTGTGGAGATTTCGAGCACTGCGATTGGCCCATTTACGGTGCGCTCTTCTCCATTTCGAGTCAGAGGAAACACACCCTAAAGCTCTGCCATGGATGGCATATTATTGCATAGTTGAAATGTCAAAGAGTACTTAATACGGTGGACGGAGTATAATTTCATAATCTATGTTTGTGGCGTCTTTAATCTATTAGAAGTTTTATATCATATAAAAAAATTATCGAGCGGATTATTTTTATCTGTCGCGACTATGTTAATTGCCTTATGGATACACCAACTAGCGTTTATGTAATAAATTAAGGTTTTGTATGTTCGTGATATTTGTAAAAATCTTTCCAGTAAGTAAATAAATCTTCAGTGGTACAGCCAGCAGTAAAAGTGACTATTACAATTCAGTATTATAAACGTGCAAGGTCATTCTACCATAAATAAGTCTAAAGCTTACGGCTAAGATACATCACCGATGTCACCTCTATGTGAAACGAAAAAAACGTGTATGGAAAAAAATTACGTGTCGCGGGAGACGCGTTTGGAACGAAGTTATTTATTACGGGTTGCGAGGGGTACCTACCTAGCCGAGGAAAAATATTACGCGTTACGAAAACGTGAAACGAAAAAATAGTAGTGTTTTTTTCGTTTCATGTTTTCGTAACGCGTACCATGTTTTCCAATAGAGACGCAAAAGATGCATCACCGCGAAGCCACCGGTTCGTCATTGGTCAAATCAAGTTCGCAGCGTCTCGCTCACTGTTTCATATCTACTTGTGCGATGACGATGTGCAATGCATCTTAAGCATAACCGTGCAACAGCTGTTTAAAAGTAGCTGATCATACCATGCATGTGTAACGCCCGTTTTTACAAACTGTACTTAAGTTGCTCTTTGTAGTCGTTGGAATGCGACGTCTTAGCAGCGAAGCGTAGGAGCCTCCTTGGGAATGCGTATCCCAAACCAGAGGAATATAGGTTTCTTCCTGAGCAAAGAGTAAGAAACATTAAGGTAGGGGTAAACACAAAAGATTCCATTGGGTCAAGGTGTTGCTGGCTATTCGTCAGCCCCGAATATATAAGATAAGTTGCTCTTGGATAGGTGAACGCACTGTGCTAAAAGCGGCCCTATGATTGGTCAATTTTGTGCTGCTCTCTTCACTCTAGCCAATTAGCGTCTTATTTGTGGCTGTATGCGTTCGCGCGCACTATGCACTCTCATTGGGTTAATTGTGAATACAGGTGTAAGTTGCTTTTCAACGGTGGTATGTTTGACTTAGCTACGGTAAAATGACCGTGCATCGTTTTGATATACAACTACTGGTGTCAGCCTGAACGTTGCATTTTTAGGCATCAATTGTCTAAGCTTCCTGCATAGTATGAATAAAAATTTAAATATCTTTTTAGTTAACGGAATATGACATTTTTTAAATCCGTTTTTAGTTCGCAAAAATCCTACTGTTCGCTGCGAACAAAATCTTATCAAATTAATCACAGTTAATATTTCTCAGTGTATCCAGTGATCTTAGTAAATCTGTTTAGTAGAATTTAAATTTTTAGTCACACCTAAAGATTTTTACAAGTAAATCGATATTAGTGTTTTCTTTGTGATGATTAACGCGTTATTTATTAATTAAATCTTAACTTGATAATAGATCCATTTATGAGAAAACAGATTATTCTTGGCTGGCTTACAAATTACTATGGTAACAGCTACTCAATAGAAATTATTTTGCCATTATAATGATGTTACCATATTTTTTTAAATCAATAACCTTTTTTATTATTTATTATAAAACTAGCGGTACGCCATTGGGTTTACTCGCGTTGATCGCTATGAAGAAATTACATTATTTATGAATGTCTGTATCTTTTAGTTGTTTTATTTTTATTTCGGTGTTTGTGAATAACAAAAAATATATTTGTAGGTTACTTAGACTGATCGATGACTGATTGAAGTGTTGAAGCAATATTATTTATTAGTGAAAAATGTATTTTCAGTTTTTTTTAAACTGCTTTTCTTTAATAATTTCAGATAAAATGCCAAATATGTTTTGTGTTCTATAGAATTACATTTTGATTGTTTCAAGGGTGATCTTTCACGACTTTTGTGAAAAATGAAGTGATTAATTTTGCGTTAATGCAAAGTCGTGAAGGGTGCTCTTAACAAAGCAAACTAAAAAAAATCCGTATTTTGCAGTAGGGAAGGATGTGCCAAAATGTTCTAAAGACAATTATCACTTCAAATACATGCAAAATTAATAAAAATTTAAATAAATATATTACATTATTTCAAATTAATAAGTAACACATTAGTAGATTTAGGTCTAAGTGATATTATTGTAATGTATTCGCTAAATATTAATATAAAAAATGCATAAAGCTGTATTTAGGGGCGTCTTCCATCTAACTCGTATATGTTTCTTGTAGATATTAGTATCGAGGGGAAAATTCGACGTAATTTAATTAAAAAATCACGCTTGAACAATGTATGACATTGGTATCTGCATAAAATGTATAGTTTCACTGCATGTATATAAGCTATGTTCACATAGGTTAAAATGCTAATACGCCATCTTGTGAGGCCGCAATAGTAACCTAACTTCAGACCGTTCTCATTTTAAATGAACCTAATGAAGTTAGTTTTTTAATATGGATGGTGATTGTACTATATTAAAAATCTTTATCATCTCTTTTTACTCCCCTAGTAGGGGTCGAATTTTGTTAAAAAGTCGTTAGTAAGCATCTACCTACATCCTAAAAGGGGTTCCATGCAAAATTTGAGACTCCTAGCACTTGTAGTTTCTTAGATTCTGTGATTAGTAAGTGAGTCAGTGATTTTCTCTTTTATTAAATATAATTTTGCCGCGAAACAATAGTTTCCATGCCAATATTTTTCTTAATTTTTAAGGAATATAATTTTTATTTAATAATTTAAGTGTAATTAAATCACTCTTAAGTCACGGGACAAAGAACTGTGCATGCGTCACTTGTTCGCAAATGTTCGCTGTGAAAGGCTGTTCATTAAAAGAGACATACGTATGGTTTTAAAGACTTACAAAAACAGTCAATATCAGAATTGTGACGTCACAACATGGCGCTGGGTCAGTCCTATTAGCATTCTAATCGCATCGGTTCGTGCTTTGATTTTTCCCCTCGAAAAACACTAGCCTTTCTTTTGGTGTTGATAAATATATTAGATAATTAACAGCAATAATTAGTACCTATGTAGTTTGCTGGTAGATTGCGTATGATTGTGTGATACTTTGCTGTTTTTACGTACCTAAATAAGTTTGAAAAATTATATTTTAAGTATTGCGATTTGGATTATGCTATTTGGTAATTTTGACGTGTATAATTCATTGGGTCATTTATTTGTTGTGTCCCCGATTTTATGTGTCCCCCACAATAACGATATTTTAAAGTTTTTTAGACTTTTCATTTTGTAATTCAATTATTTCGTTTTTTTCCTAACCACATGTGTCTCACTGCTGGGCAAGGGTCTTCTCCATTCATTTGTCGCGGTTCTGGGCCAATTGGGCCATCTCCGGCCAACCTGGCTCGAATCGGTCAAAGCACCCTGATGGGCCAGTTCGTAAATGTATTAATTTCGCTACAAGTTGATTAAAAAAAACTAAAACATTGCATATGCTAGCCAAAACACTGAAAATTACCAAATCGCATAGTTTTCACTCGTACGATTGTTTTACGAAATTAGTTTAAAAAATTATCCTTATGATATTAAAGTGTTTTATTCAGCTCATTTATTGAGAAACGAAGTGTTTTTTAATTTATTCTTAGGTTAGTAAGATGAATATATCGGTAAATGAATTTCTTTCAAAGAATGGGATATTAAAATCGCTTGTGAATGTTTTTTATTTATGTTAAGTATATTATGGCGTCATTATACAAATCTCGTATAATAATTATGTTCTTTGAACAAAATATCTATGCATAATACTAGCAATTTTTATTCCGGATTTTTCTTTTACTTTTGTTTTTTATCGAGCCGGAATCGGGCTTGAAATAAGTTAAAAATAATGACGTCTAAGTATATTTTCTTTTCGGATGTTCCGAATAAGCGTATTTTAAATTTTAAGGATTAATTAACTGTTATTGTTGATATTTTACTGGCTTTTAAACACCACTTAATATAAATTATAATTATGCTATTGTTGAAAGTTATTGCCAAATTTTTATTTGTCCTAAAATCTTTTGTCTTTGTACATATCCATTTAATAAAATTATGTACTGAGATTATTTTGTTTTATTGTTATCTTAAGACCAATCTAATAGCACTAGTTACGGCTGGCGGTTTCACCCGCGTAAGGCCCGATCTCGAGAAATCTCGAGATCAAAAGTATCCTAAGTCCTTCTCCATCTCCCTAAACTATCGATAGTGTCGTTGGGATTTTTTCCCTTTCTAACACTATTAACATCTCCGTGCATATAATACCAGCTAAGTCAACCATTTGCTCTATAAAATAGTCATTGGTCTGTAAAAAGTACTAGGCAATCAGAGGTCAGTAGAAGGTACAAATCTTCGTGCATATAATACCAGCTTAGTCAACCATTTGCTCTATAAAATAGTCGTTGGACTGTAAAAAGTACTAGGCAATCAGAAGTCAGTAGCGAGAGGCGAGTAGTGTAGAAGGGAAAAAACATTCCCTACGACACTACCGGTAGTGTCGACTGGTAGTACGGTGGGTAATGAATGTTTAACCCTATATTCCCACAAGATCGGGAGTTACGCGGATGAAACCGCGGAGCGTTCCTAGTAAATAATAAACTAGGTAGGTAGATATAAGTAAAACAACAAAGAACAGTCATGTTATTTTTATTACAAAAAGAACATAGCACGACTCCATTTAACGTATATAATATGTATTAATAACGGTGTTCTACTATTCAATACAAACTAAAACAAATACCACAGCATTTCCAGAACAGATTCCACACAATGGAATCAGTTGCCTGACGCCTTCTACGACATTAAACAAATGATGGTAGGGGTACCGACCCACGTTCACAATTTGGGGATTCAAATCTGTTCTGCCTCTGATGCACAAACCGTCGGAAAGCAACCGAATCGAATAAAAAATATTGCTGCTCTTTCACTCCCGCGACTTTTGACCTATTGCCATCCTTGTCTTTTCAGTTTTATTCGTTTCGGTAGCCTTCCGATGGTTTGTGAATTAGCCCGCTGATATCTGCTGTAACATTTTCCATTTAAATCAATTCATTCATTCATTGTAAGTAGGTAGGTATATAGATTTCTTTGAATACTCAAGTATTCGAAATAATAAAAAAATATTCTATCAGTGACTTAAAAATCAACATTTTCTAGGGATAGTTGGCCTCTACACAAAATATCCCAAAACAGTATTAATTTGTGCCAATTTCAATTATATTTTTGAAAAAAGAAAACCAAGTTTGCTATATTTGAAATTAACATACACTTTGTATTTAGGTATTTATTTCTATAATCCAACAACATATAAACCTAAATAAATAAAATTCAATATAATCTAACTTCTAGATATCTATTTCACGATGTAAAGATTTAAATTGAATTCAATCTTTTAAGGCACGAGTATGCCGAAGATGCATCGCACATAGCACGTCGATGTCACCTCCATGGAATAATGGCAAAACTTCGAACTAAAATTATTTATTTGCAAGGTTATATTCTAGAAGTTCCTATATGTGTAAAGGCGTCAGAAGCTGATGAAGAAAATGAAAAGCACGTTAAATGCTTACATCTTTTTTCCACATCTAGTTCAAGAAATACTAATAATTTTATTGTAATCTAGAAAAAAAACTTGAGAGGTGTTAAGGGACACCCGGATGGAACGAAGTTCCTTTCGATTAATTAGTGAAGGAATTGTATTTCTTTTTTTTTGTAAATAATCGTCGCGACACCACACTGTTCAATGCGAAATAGAAAGACGAAACGAAAATAACTTGGCTTGCTTACTATGCAAAAGTGTCGTTACAACTTTTGGTCTTAATTTTTTCCGTCTAGCCCCCTTTCGCAAAGCGACAAGGAACTTTCGTTCCAAAAAAAATTGTTTTATAATTTTTCTCTATATGCTCAAGTATTGCCTTGAAGTGGCATCATATCGAAAGATGCCTCACTTAGATCCAACTTCATTGATGTGTTCTGGGGCCCTACCGCGGTAAGTGCGTCGGCTTCAAGCCGACGTCGATATCCCAAACCGCGTCTTACAATGGGCAAATTTTTGAGCTTGCTTTTCATAGAAATTTTGAATAATTAAGTAGTGTTTTCGTGTGTTTTAAGTAAGCAGGATTGCCGGGGACATCAAAACATTAAAAAATACGTGATTATGGTTTTATTATTTAAAAAAAAACAAAGTCATATTTTGTAGTGTTTTTTTAGAAATAACAAAACCAGAATTACTTATTTTTAAATGTTTTGATGTCCTCAACAATCCTGCATACTTAAAACACATGACAAAAACCACTTAATTTTTCAAAACTCCTATGAAAGACAGGCTCAAAATTTCGCCCAGTGTGGGGCGCGGGTCGGCGTAAACCGACGCGTTGGTTTGAAGCCGATGCACTTACCGCGGTAGGCCCCCTGGCTCGGGATTGGTCAAATCAATATCACCGCGCCCCGGTCTCACTGCTTCGATGAAGCAGCTTCGTTTCTACTTGTGCGTTGCATCTTTGGCATAATCATACTCTTAAGCCTAGTTCGCATTAGCCTAGTATTTTAGTCGAGTAGCGAGTAATTTCCGAACACCTTAAAGTTAGTCGAGTAGGTTGGTAAGTAATTTAGTCGAGTCGATCCATTTTATTCTATTTTTATTAGGCAAGTGGCGAGTAACACCCCTCCCCCCACGCGTCCCTACTCACTGGCTCACCGGCTAAACAAGTCCGAACCAGACGAATTAGTCGAGTTGATTAAGTTGCCGCCTCATCGTTGCATTGTATTGTAAGTAGTTCATTGCAATACACCACTCACTTGTAAACTGTACTCGAGCAAAGTGCGAACGGTTTTTGGGCAGTAGCCAGTATTTTAGCTACTAAATTACTCGCTACTCGACTAAAATACTAGCCTAATGCGAACTAGACTTAAAGACTTCCAGAACTAAATATTTATTTGTCTAGCACGTACATAAAATAAAAAAAATATATAACTTTTAACGACTACTCTATAATCTACATAGGAAAATGGCTCTTACATGGGTTTTTCATTGACGCAAATAAATCTTTTACATTGCTCAATTTATGCACCCATGCAAGAGGATCATTACACTATTTCCACCATGCACGTGGGAGGCTACTATGTAAAAACCTTTATAAAATTTTGATTAGGGCTTTTTCAAATCAAGGCTAGTTTCAAATCACTCTTTATATAGGCGTTTTGTTATTGAGAATTGTCTATGCCCAAGGGTCTGGCTAAAGTTCCTTGCTAAGCTACCTTTCTTCTGTTCATAAAAATTAAGAGAGTATCCTAGCAGCATAGGTTTTTCTTCATAAAGCCTAAGTCTGCTGTTTACATGCCTCTGTGATTTACATTTTTTAGGTTTTTCGAGGGTCATTGTTTCCTTTAAGTACTAATAAGTTGGGATAAAGAAAAAGAGACGGGCATTTTTACAGCAAAACTAAGTTTTATATGGTTAATTTTAACGTGTCAATAGATTTTTTTTATTAAATATACTTATTTTGCTTCTCAGTTTCGGCACTATTTTAGTTTTCATACTAAATATCCATTTTTTTCTATGGCAACCCTTTAATAAAGTCCCAGCATTAAATAGAGTATAAAATTCCGCTTCTATTGACATACGACACTCAACACAAAACACCAAAAAAATACTATTTTCCCCCAAAAAACACTATTTTACCCGTTTTCCCTAGACTTTGTTGATGTGTGTAAATATATAATGTACCATTTAGTGGGTATGTTAATCATGTGGTATGGGTTCGGATTTTGTCATAGACAACTCTTAGTTTTTTGTAGTAAGTACCTTTATTGTGAGGCACATGATACCATTTTTTATTTATTTTTAAAAGAGACCCTCATTTATAAAATCAATTATTACGTAGTATCCTTATATTGGGTACGATTTACAAAACGTATTATAAAAAAAAATCGTTTTGGAACATTGTACTTTCCCTGATTATTCCATTCCATTCACGTATCCGTATATTCCATGCCACGTATCTATAAGAAAATATAGTTAAAAACTAGTGGCGACTAAGGAAGTATCTATTTACTGATATAAACTTTATTATGACACTAGCTGTTGCCCGCGACTCGTACACGTGGTAGTATTTTTTATGTACTAAAACCTTCCTCTTGAATCACTCTATCTATTAAAAAAAAACCGCATCGGAATCCGTTGCGTAGTTTTAAACATAACATACATAGCGACTTTGTTTTATACTATGTAGTGATAATCAATACGGGCTATTTAACGCAACTAGAGCTCTTATTTGAGGTTGGAGTAGGCTTGCTAGCTTAGTCGATCGTATCCAGAGGAAAACTCACCAAATCGTCCGCAGCTAAACTGCGAGTTTCATCATGATGGTTTCCTTCACCGTAAGAGCAATGTCAATTAGCGCACAAACATAAGCAAACAATTGTTGATAATAGAGTGCAAAGAAAAGTTGAAAATCATTATTAAAATGATTTCTTAATTTTTTAATGTTAAAAAAGTCAATTTATATTATACAGTCAGCAATTAAGATGGAAGCCCACGGTAAAGCTTAAAATAGCTTGTTTTCAACTCAAAGGGACTTTAAAGTTCATAGGTCAAAACTGCTTTACTTTAAAACAACTACAGATCTGTTCACTCACGAAGGCGCGCCCCTCCAGGGCAAATTTTCTCGGTGTGCATTAATATGAGTGTCGCACGTACTAACAAGATGTCTTAATGTGTGTGTGAAGACTATCAGTAGAGACAGCATACAACAGAGATATAATTATATACAGATTATGTTTACAACAACATTCATAAGGTGTGGAAGGGCGCGCCTTCGTGAGAGAAGAGATTTGTATCTAAAATAGATTTCCAGCCTATTTAAATCATAATAAAGTCTAAATCAGATTTAACAGTTAAAAATACCATAGTTATATTATAATATTTATTATATAATTGACCGTTCATGAGAAGTATATTTGCCTGGCTTCAGCTGGTGACTGTTCCATTGGACAGTATGGACATTTCAATCTGAAAAGAACCATATTTTTCGTTTAGTTAGAACCTATTTTTGCTATCATACAATAAATAATTTTGTTGTAAATAATAATTTTCATTTGTAAAATATATACCTATGGCTATAAACAACCAGACCACAGACAAATATCTAAGCATAAATAGTTGTCTAAGGCGGGAATCGAACCCGCAACCCTGTGTCTGGCAGTCCGGCAAGGTGATCATTGTGCCAACTGGGTCGTCAAAGCAATACAAGCTTTGTTTCTAGTTAAAGATAGTGGAGTGCCCGAGACAATTTATCTTCAAGGCCATTTTACGCAAAAAAAATTTTACTAAGTTTTTGAGAGTTCTTTTTACAAGCACAAGCTTAAAAAAATTCCAGCATCATTTATGTAGTGGGTAATCTCCA
Organism: Idaea aversata; assembly: GCA_907269075.1. Taxonomy (NCBI): domain Eukaryota; kingdom Metazoa; phylum Arthropoda; class Insecta; order Lepidoptera; family Geometridae; genus Idaea; species Idaea aversata. The sequence continues at coordinate 4,177,209 of OU026096.1, forward strand.
GAACTACTGAACCGATTGCGAAGAAACTTGGTATGGTGATACTTAGAAACGTAGAGAGTAACATAGGCTACTTTTATTCCGAAGTTCCCATGGGATCGGTACATACTACATAAATACTTTTCTTTTGTCAATATATACTATATAAAATACATAGAAACAACCAGACCACAGACAAATATCTAAGCATAAATACTTGTCCAAGGCGGGAATCGAACCCGCAACCCTGTGTCTGGCAGTCCGGCATGGTGACCATTATGCCAACTGGGTCGTCGAAGTTAAAGAGTTATAATAAATAGCGACCCGCTCCGGCTTCGCACGGCTATATTATGCATGTATTATAATAGCGACCCGCTCCGGCTTCGCACGGCTATATTATGCATGTATTATACATAAAAACCTTCCTCTTGAATCACTCTATCTATTAAGAAAACCGCATCAAAATCCGTTGCGTAGTTTTAAAGATCTAAGCATACAAAGGAACATAGGGACGGCGAAAGGTGACTTTATTTTATACTATGTAGTGATAAATTCCTTACTTAGCACCGAGCGCGAGTTTATTGAGTGCGTCTCTCGATATGACGTGTCCACACAGCAGCCTCATCGGTGGGTTCTGTTCGGAGGCCTGTTGTCGTAGGATCGGGCACGCGAACACCGAGTGGTAGCTGCCACCTTCCTCGCCTAGATCCACCTGGGAATAATGTTTTAGTTACAGTAAAACAACTGTTCCTGGTGAGCCTCCATTTTTGTTGCCTGATAGAAACGGGCCAGTCGACGACGTCTTAGGCGCGTCTTCCAAACCGTATCCCAAACCGGAGGAATATAGATTTCTTCATCTTAGTGGGTTCACTACGTTAATCAACCATTTCTTCAAAGAGTAAGAAACGGTAAGGTTAAACACAAAAGATCCCACTGGGTCGAAGTGTTGCTGGCTATGTCAGCCACCGATATAAGAAAAGATAAGAAACAGACCAGTCAATTCGACACGAAAGACACGCCGGGAGATGGCAGAGCAGAGCATTTTAAGTTATGATTCCAAGGATTCCCTTGCCTTGGCAATGATGTCCAATTTTCGAGATTACAATAATCATTTAAAGTAGCGTGTTTTTCATTTTCTTCATCAGCATCTGACGGCATTACACATAGGAACACCAAGAACCCCCTTGCAAACAAGTAATTTTTGTTGGAACTTTTGCCATTATTCTTTGCCAACATAAAAAACGTATCTAAATGTAACAAGGACACTAAACAAAAATCAATTGTAATATTTTTTTTTAATTATTTTATACTTATTTCTTTTTTAAATAATCGTCGCAACACCACACTGTTCAATGCAAAATAGAAAGACGAAACGAAAATAACTGACTTGCTTTCTATGAAAAAAGGGTCGTTACAACTTTTGGTCCTAATTTTTTCCGTTTAAGTAGCCCCCTTTCGCAACGTGCGATAAGGAACTTTCGTTCCAAAAAATAGTTTTTATACGACTTTTACTACTTAATTATGTTCATAAGTGTAAATGATAAAATACTGACGATTTCCTATATAGATGTTTTGATAAATAGACCTCTTGATAGTTAGACGTTTTGCTACATGGGCGATTAGCTAACTAGGCAGATTGCTCACTAGACTTTTCGCTATGTTTGACGTTTTGCTACTTAGACTTTTTGATCGGGAGGCCTTATTACCGAGCGACGAAAATATAGTACTGTTTGAAGCCGATAATGACGTAGCTGTCACATTGCGTCTCGGTAACGAGTTCAGAGATTTGATCTCATCTAAAAATATGCGTACGAAGAAGAAATTTACACTTCAAAAAGGTAACAAGGTAACTAATATTAACCTCAAAAGGCAGTTCATCGTCAGACCAAGCGGCAATGACGTGTGGATGCGACATCTTGGCGCGGATGTCGTGCAACGCGGGCAGCACCTTAGTACCGGCCGCCACCGCGCCCGCTAGCGGCGACAGTGGCGCCAGTCGTAGCAGGGAACACGCCTCGCGAATAAATAGCTCCGCTGCTTCGGCACCTGGGGGAAGGAAATTATAACGTCTCAAGGTGAAAGGGTACCTGCGCTCTCTCCATACAAACGTAGTCGACTGTTTCCTCCCTGGATGATGACACTAGCGCAAATATTTTTGTGCCATAAAACCTATGACTGCCATGACTATGCCCTTATTTTTGTTTTTTTTTTTTCATTTCCTAATTATCATAGAAATTAAGAATAAAAAAAAAAATAGGGGCATGGTCATGGCAGTTATAAGTTTTATGCACCAAAACAAAAGATTTGCTCTAGTGTTATCCAGGGAGAAAACAGTCGACTACGTTTGTAATAGTTTGTATGGAGAGAGCCCCCGGTACCCTTTCCTCTTAAAAGTCAAAATTTGCATGAAATCATATCTATATATTTAAAATTCTCGTGTCGCGGTGTTAGTTGCCAAACTCCACCTAAACAGCTGAACCAATTTGTATGAAATATTAAAAAGAAGGATGAGAGAAGATTGCATGCAGCGGAGATGAGAATGTTAAGCCTGTAATCCTTGACCGTGGGAACTTCTGATAGAACACACACATTGATATTTTCTAGCCACACAGGTGCAACGCAGTATTAAAATTACGCAAAACAAATAAATCTACTTTCGATGCATCGTACATTTTGTACAAGTTACATATTCATCAAGCGTTCGTCTTCGTAGGATGTTTATGAATATCATAGAAAACACGCAATGTATGTAGTATTTAACTTGTCACATCGCAAAACTGCAGTCCGGTAGTAAGTAGCTAGCGGGAAAGGGTGGGGTCAGAGTGTACGTTTTTTGGGTATTTTGTTTGATAACGAAATTGTCAATAAGTAAATGTTCTGTACTATAATAATTTTTATATTTATATATTTTTATAATAATAATTATGCGAAATAATTATTACATCCGTCTCTATATATTGAAAATTCACACATAAACGTTCGTATGTACCTATGTGCCCTACTAAGAAACAGGTTAAAACGTGTCGGTATCGGCATCATATATCTTAATATATATAAATCTCGTGTCACAATGTTTGTCCTCAATGGACTCCTAAACCACTTAACCGATTATAATAAAATTCGCACACAATGTGCAGTTCGATCCAACTTGAGAGATAGGATAGCTTACATCCCGATATTCCCACGGGATCGGGAGTTACGCGGGTGAAACCGCGGGGGGCAGCTAGTTATTATATAAATATTCAGGCAAAACACCTACCAATCTTTATAATATTTGATATAGTTGGGTAAAAAGATGAGTACATTATAGTTACTGGTTTGTCTTAAATCTTCCTTTATTTTTTTGGGATTTATAGTAATTTCCTTTTACTTTTCCCATTATTATTAACCTTGAATAAAAATAAGTTACAATATATAGGATTAAAATATAAAAATAAGCTACAATTTTAATACATCCTACCTACCTAAATCATACCTTTTCCATATTTTTATTTAATTTTTGACAGCTCAATAAATTCCTATTTTAATTTCTTTAGAGAAAACAAAAAAAAAAAAGTCCTGCAAAAGGCAGGAACGTCAAATACTAGTTGAGTTTTTCTTTCCCGCAAATTGTTTGTAAAACATATCCAATTAGAGATCGAAATGTAAAGATCTTTGGACACAACCGGCATAGTAATTTAAAATGCCGCTGTGCAGTTTGACACCCATACCTATTGATAAAAGGCATTACAATAAAAAAATAATGTCTTTACACCAAACCTCTAAAACAGCTCAGAAACGGGATATTCAAATAAAAGCATTGTGACCAAGTATTTCTACAAGACGTATCACCGCGTCCTTTTCCGTGACACTTTTGAGGTTTGTTGTGTAGGCATAATTTTTTCGCTGTAATGCCCTCTATCGAAGGGTATGGGTCTCAAAGTGCACCGCGAACTTTTATAAAATCGTAGGATAAACGTTTCTTCAAATATCCCATTTCCGAGACGCTTTAGAGGTTTGGTGTGAAGGCATTATTTGTTTGTTGTAATGCCCTATATCGAAAGGTAAAAAACCACAGTCCATGAAGTATTTAATTTTTTGTCTATGTTTGCCTGTCATAATTATGTCAAAAATTAAAATGAAATATAGAAACAGTTATTTCTTAGGTTAAAATAAATAATCAATATCACATTATAACCCGCGCGCAATGAGAATGGGATGGAACCTTGTCAAAGTAAATCGAAAATGACAGAAAAGTAGCGTTAGAAAAAAAGTTCTGAATAATAATTAGGTATAACTTAGTTATTTGCACGGTCATAGTGTCGCGGATTTGAAACAGACCCATTGATTTAAAGAAAAATTATTATTGTCTGTGGTAGATTGTCTATGGAGCAATGGCGATTTCATTTAAAAAAATGTTTTCTCCAAAATTATAAATAAAACGAGCACATAAGGACTGTGCTTATTAAAGTGATTAAATAAACAAATAATAAATTCCGACCGTGGTTTGTGTTGTTATAAATTGTGGTTTGTTTTATTATAAATGCTAGATTTATGTAATTAATTATTGTGTGATTATTTTAGTGATTTAGTGACAATGAGTGGAAAATGGGGTAAAACTTTGAATAGTCAACCACCTCAAATAGTTCTGGCAGTCGATAGATATTTCGATCAGGAACGAAGTTGGTTTTTCTAACGCATTGAAAATGATGACAAAGTTGGCTGTGGATCACGAATCTAGTAATTCGGGAATTACATTGTCAAGAGATCTTTTTGACGAACCTATGGGTTTGTTCAAAAATACAAAAAAAAAAAACAGCGCACTCCGGGAGTGCAGGCAGAAGTGAAAACTGTATATCTGTGTAAAATCTCATCTGTCGAAATCTCATCTGTCGCGAGAACGGCTGAAAATGCTCACCCACAAAAGTGCCCAACGCGCCATAAGAAGTTTTCACTTCAATAACCGAACGAGCAACAAGCATATCTAAAACACGGTGTCACGCATCCGAGGTGAGGGAACTTTGGCTGCATCAACTTAATTTTTTTCAGAAAGCGATACTTCTGAAGAAAGTCAAAGCTCTGATGATGATTCCCATGAAGCACATATGAGTGGCATTGGGGAATAATAATTGGAATAACTAAAAAAAATAAATATCCCTAAACATTATTATTGAAAGGATTACAACCATGAAACATTTTTGTGTATTTTTAACAGACTTCAAAAAAAAAAAAAGGTTCTCAGTTTGACCCGTATATGTGTCAGTATGTATGTTTGTCCGTGAATTCTTCACATACGTATATAGCTACACTAAATATGAATAAATAAAAAATAACTAATTACAACAAAACGAATTACCCATTATTCAGAACTTTTATGCTAACGCTACTTGAAGACGATGGCACAATGGTCACCATGCCGGACTGCCACACAGGTACGATTCCCGCCTCAGACAAGTATTTATGCTTAAATATTTGTCTGTGGTCTGGTTATTTCTATGTATTATAAGTATATATTTACAAATTTTTATAAGTAGGTAGGTATTTGCTGATTTTTTAAAACAAAGGTCATTCAGACCAAAAACAGTACATGAAACTTAAAAAATAAGTCAAATTTTAAGGTTACTGACCTCTCCGTGTAAGGAACAGCTGATTTTCAGGTAAACCTAACCTCAAAATTTTCGAAAAAAAGTTCGAATTTCTAAAAGTCGTAGAACAAAAGTTGTTGGTTTGGGTGCACAGAAGTAGCCCTCAACGGCTTGCTAGTATAATTTCCAATAACCCAGTATATGTAGTATATCCATTGGCTAGCACGCATAACACAAGTCTAGTTACTTAGCTTGGGGCTAGATGGCGATGTGTGGAATGTCCTGCAATATTTATTTATATATGTATTTATAAACTGTCATTTTCGATTTACTTTGACAAGGTTCCATCCTATTCTCATTGTGCGCGGATTATACCTAGTTTCGACTCCTTGCTCGAAGAATAGGTACAATTACAAATTAGTTGTCGTGTGCAACACTCGCACCCCACCCTTATGCCAGGTCAAACAATAAATGTCGGGAAACAAATGGACGTGCTCTCACCTTGAATACTGAGATGACACTGTCACTTTTGCGCGCCGTGACGTCTAATATAAAGCGAAATGTCGCGAGCTACTGCTTCATACTAAAATGTATGGGCAGCGAGGAATGATTTTAACCAAAAAAAATATCTATGTTTCGGCATTGATTATTATTATTTGGTTTCAATAAGTAAAAAACTGCAATGATGAATGCATTCTCTATACTTTTGTCTCACAATTTAACCAAAAATATTTTCAAATATAACAACGAAGTAGCACAGATACTTAAAATAGAAAAGGTCGATTTCGATGTTTTTCATCAAAGTTAATCATTGTTTTTTCAAAAACTATGGATTATTTTCAAAATATCTGATAGTGAAACTGTAGACTCATCTAATAAGCTATCGAGAATTCTTTTTAGTGTCTTACAATGCAGGGAGTTCTTTAATATTTTTAAAATAGTAAATGACGTTTTTAGGGGATGGATGTGTGGAGTAACGAGGATGGATAAAATAAGGAATGAGTATATTAGAGGAAGCCTGAAAGTAGCACCGGTTACTGAAAAAGTAAAAGGGAACCGGTTGAGTTGGTATGGACACGTGATGAGAAGAGAAGAGACGCATGTGACTAGAAGAGTGATGAGTATGAATGTAGAGGGATGGAGAGGAAGAGGACGACCTAAGAAAAGATGGATGGACTGCGTAAGACATGAAAGAGATGAATGTCAGCGATGAGATGACGACTAATAGGAGTGAATGGAAGAAGAAAACATACTGCGCCGACCCCAAATAAATTGGGATAAGGGCAGGAAGATGATGATTTTGTGTATATTCGTAAGGTCTGAGAATCGAACAAAATATGTTTTTTCCTTTTTTATTGTATGGCAAAACGTTTACCGGGATAGCTAGTCTTCTACACTAATATTATAAAGAGGATTTGTTTGTTTGTTTACAACGAATTGGCTCCAAAACTACTGGACCGATTTCAAAAATTCTTTCACCAATAGAAAGCTACATTATAAGAGACTAACATAAGCTATAATATATATTAAAAAAAATTAGGGATCCGTAAAAAATTGCAATATGTAGCCCAAGGTAGAAAACCCAAAATAGTTTTGGCGTGCGCTGTGAAAACTATTGATGATACGATGAGCGACCCCCTCCGGCTTCGCACGGCTATATTATGCATGTATAATACATATAAACCTTCCCCTTGAATCACTCTATCTATTAAAAAAAAACCACATCAAAATCCGTTGTGTAGTTTTAAAGATCTAAGCATACAAAGGGACATAAGGACATAGGGACGGCGAAAAGTGATTTTATTTTATACTATGTAGTGATAGTGAAGTGAAGTCTCGTGTCGTGGTGTTAGTTACCTATGTCCACCTTAACGGCTGAACCGATATTCTTTAGGTCTGAGAATCAGGCAACATTAATTTATTTTTATATTTCTCGGACTGCTAGTCTTCCTCTATAAACTTACCCATAGCCTTAGCATCGAGTAGATGCACGTATTGTTTGGGCGGGGGCGGCGCATGCGGCGTGCACCACGCCAGCGCGCACACGCACGCCTGAAGCGCGCGCTCGTGTCGTGCCGCGTGTGGAGGGAACACGGCGCGGGCGTACTCTACGGCAGCACCCACACCTATCTCGCGACCAAACTAAAAAAGACATACAAATACACTTAAAGCGCGATTCCATTAGGCAAGTCTCGCATGCAAGTATGACGTCACATTTGCGTACAAGTTACTTGCATTGGAAACATGTTTTTGAGGGTGCGCAAATTGCATGCACGTTTTTCTTGCATACGAGTGGAGATGTTGACATCATGAGTGGAATAAAAAAATGTAAAAGTTCAAACTACATCATACAACTTGTAGCTTGTACTGCAAGTGAATGGAATCAATTGCCTGCGTCTGTCTTTCCTGACGTGTAATTTGGTCTTCAAGTCGCGATTGCAGAGAGAGAGGTATCTTCTAGGAAGCGTGCTACATTTGTGTGTGTGGTGTGATAGTGGTCAAACGCTGACAAGGATGACACAATAATTTTAGGATTTCTAGCTAAATAAAAAATATAAAACAAAAAACAATCGTATTAAAAATCAAGTTTCCCTAGGTAATACTCAAGAGGCTGGCCGTATTGCCCCTTTGGATGGCAATGCCGATCTAAAATGACTTTTAATTGGAAATAAAATTTGAACCTTAAGCGTCTGCATTCTATGCAATGTGAAAGGTAGCGGTGAATGCTGCAACTGCTGAGCCCTCCGTTCGACCCACTCCAGCGCGAGCGTCGGGTCTCCGTCTGCGAGCGCGGCAGCACAGCGTTGGAGCGCCGCAAACGTACACGTTCGTTCTACGCCGGTTATTTGCGCTTCTGATACAAAAGCGTCGCCTACTTCCTCTAGACCCTGGACGAGAACAAAAAAAATATTGCCTAAAAATTGTTAACATGAAAATACTTAAAAAATAAAAAAAATAAATAAAAAATATTTACTTTTTTCTGTTTTTAGTATTGACTAGCGACCCGCTCCGGCTTCGCACGGCTATATTATGCATGTATTATACATATAAACCTTCCTCTTGAATCACTCTATCTATTAAAAAAACCGCATCAAAATCCGTTGCGTAGTTTTAAAGATTTAAGCATACAAAGGGATATAGGGACAGAGAAAGCGACTTTGTTTTATACTATGTAGTGATGATATAGAGTTGATATGGCCAAAAATTTTGCCTAAAATAATAGATAACATGAAAATACACAAAAATTATTTAAGTACTTTTTTCTGTTTCTAGTTGTAGTTGATATAGCCGCAACAGAAATAGATCATCTGTGAAAATTTCAACTCTCTAGCTATCATGGTTCATGAGATACAGCCTGGTGACAGACAGACGGACGGACAGCGAAGTCTTAGTAATAGGCTTCGTTTTTACCCTATGGGTATGGAACCCTAAAATCTTTATTAAAGCTACAAATACGTATAGATAATGTAGCTCAATTATTGGCAAAAAATTACTTTAGCACTGTCCTTTTGTTACGATCAACTGAACTGATCAACTGGTGGTCTCAAATGGAACTAATAAAGAATTTTACCATGATTGGTACCATGATGATGATTTGGTGATTGGTGGTGATTGGTTTGGTTGGTTGGTTGGTTGGTATTTTACCATGGTTGATTGGTTGGTTGGATTCAGAATTATTTGATCAACCAGTTGGTTTGATAACCAACTGGTTGATCAAATAATTCTGAATCAACCAAGTTGTTGTGCAGAATGAAAAAGTTTAAGGAATTTTTTTTTACTTTAACAAAGCGGTAAGTAATAAAAGATTATCGAAACGGAAAGAAGACGATCAAAGCAGAAACCAAATCCAGGAACTAAACCTACAAACCTCACCTGTCTATACAGATGATTGTTAGTGATAGACTGGGACCATTAAATTTATGAAACTTCAAGTTAAAAAAAACTCTATTTCACCAAAAGAAGGTTGAAGTTTCCTTGAAACTTTTTATTCTTGTTCTTCAATTAACATTATAAGATACGTTTATTACAGTTTTTCCAAAATCATTTTACAAAGTAGGGTTTCAAAAACGGAAACAAAAGGGGATCAAAGTGGAAACAAAAGCCGATCAAAATGGAAACAAAAGAAGATCGAAGCAGAAACCAAATCCAGCCTGCCTAGCATGAACACCAAAACACGATACGATAAAGCGATATCACGCGATATAACTACATCAACTCTCAAAATATGATACATAAAGCCGCCATGTTGAATTTTTATTATAAATTGCGATAAAAATTATGATAAAAATTCAACATGGCGGCTTTATCTATCATATTTTGAGAGTTGATGTAGTTATATCGCCTTATCGTATCGTGTTTCGGCCTTCATGCTAGGCTAGCAGGAACTAAATCTACAAACCTCACCTGTCTATACAGATGCTGCGCTATCGCTTGCTCCATCAGTGGTCTATTAGTGTCTGAACAGAACATCTCAGCCTTCGGAGCCACTACAGCATAGTCCGATATAAAATGTCTGTCTATTGATTTACCAACTCTAGATACAGTTGCGTGCAGTTCTCTGTGATCTAAAATTGAAAGTTTATTTTATAATAATAATAATAGCCTTTTTATTCCCAATACATTCAAATTACAATATTATATATAAATTTTACATTATTCTCTACAGGGAACCCACTTCTGGGCGAAGGCCTCCTCCATCCTTGACCATTTAATTCTGTCTTGAGCCAGTCCCGTCCAGTTTGGCCCAGCAAGGGCCACGATATCGTCGCGCCAGCGCCGCTTTGGCCTGCCTCTTGGTCTAACTGTATCTCGTGGGTACCAGTGTAGGACTCTCTCACTCCACCTTCCATCGGTTGTCCTCGCTACGTGTCCGGCCCATCTCCATTTCAATCTACATAATAACTCAGCTGCATCTATGACTTTAGTTATTTTTCGTATGTCAGTGTTTCTTTTTCGATCGCTTAACTTTAAGCCCAGTAGACTTCTTTCTGTAGCGGACTGAAATACTCTAACTTTTTGTATTATTTCTTTTGTAAGTGCCCAGCTTTGGCAGCCGTATAGCAGAGTTGGTAGTACTACAGTATCCATTGCTTTCTTCTTAAGTTTGACAGGAAGTTTAGATTTAAACATTTAGATTTAAACACTTCTTTGAGCGACCAATATTTAGCCCAAGCTTTCTTTATGCGGCTTTCAACTTCTCTTAATGTCTGGTCATTGAAGCTTATAGTCTGTCCCAAGTATGTATATTCCTCTACGTATTGTACTTCTTTTGATTGTATTATCACAGGGATTTTCTGTCCATTGGTCATAACGCAGGTCTTTTTAGGATTCATATGTAATCCGCACTTTTGACTCTCTATGTTCAATGTGTTCAGTAGGTGCTCTAAGTCTTCATACTTTTCCGCCATCAGAACAATATCATCAGCAAATCGTAGATGATTAATATATTCTCCGTTTATGTTAATGCCCATCCTTTCCCAGTTAAGTTTTCTAAATATGTGCTCCAAAAGTGCAGTGAACAAATTAGGAGATATTGGATCACCTTGTCGTACTCCTCTTCTCATTTGAAACGGTTTTCCTCTTCGTTCTAGTTTTACAACTGCACAGCTATTTTTATATATTTCTCTGAGAACTTGAATATATGCTTTATTTATTCCCTGCTCCTCTAGTGCATTCCATAGAGGGTCATGTAATATTGTATCGAACGCTTTTGAGTAGTCGACGAAAGCGATGTATAACGTTTTATTATATTCTTCATATTTCTCAATAATCTGTGTTAGGGTAAATATGTGATCTACGGTAGAGTACCGCTGACGGAATCCTGCTTGTTCTCGGGGTTGATTGAATTCTAGCTGTTTTAAGATCCTTTTTAGTAGTACAGCAGTAAAAACTTTGTAAATTGTTTGTTGTAGGCTAATCGGTCTATAGTTTGTGATATCATGTGGATCACCTTTCTTGTAGAGAAGAGAAATTATTGACGTGTTCCATTCTTTGGGTATGACTTTTTGCAAGAGTATGACTTTTTGCAAAGTTTATTTTATTATTTATATATTCACTAAGAGTATAAAAACCAGCCAAGTGCGAGTCGGACTTTAGCTTTATAATATAAGGTATAGATTTAATGTTGTAACAGATACAGAAATTGTACAATAATTTGTAAAAATTTAAACTCTCTAGCTATCACGGTTCATGAGATACACCTGAAGGCCAATTCTCGTAAATAATATTGTTTAGATTACATTTCAATATCATCCCGATTGCATTTCGATTTCAAAAGATACCTTCAAAGTCAGTTTTTTTTTTACAAAAAGCAAATTTTGAGGGTGTTTTGAGCTACTTTGAGGGTATTATTTGTGGTCGAAAAACAATCGAAATGATATTGAAATGTAATTTGAACAATGTTATTTACGAGAATTGGCCTTCTGGTGACAAACAGACAGACAGAAAGATGGATGGACAGGGAAATCTTAGTAGGGTCCCGTTTTACCCTTTGGTTAAGGAACTCCAAAAAGAAAATATTTTTTTGTTTAAAATGAACTAACATCAGCTCATGGTATCACCCGCGTAACCCCCCATATATTGTTGGAATACAAGGATGAAAAGTATATGTATGTCTGTCTATGTATGTATTCACAAAAGAAAAGTATTTAAGTATTTTATCCGTTGTCTGGCCACCATAACACAAGCCTAGTAGCTTAGTGTTGGGTTAGATGGTGCTGTGTAAGAATCTCCTTCAATATTTATTTATTACTAACTAGCGACCCGCTCCGGCTTCGCACGGCTATATTATGCATTTATGCATGTATTATTCATATAAACCTTCCTCTTGAATCACTCTATCTATTGAAAAAAACCGCATCAAAATCCGTTGCGTAGTTTTAAAGATTTAAGCATACATAGGGATATAGGGACAGAGAAAGCGATTTTGTTTTGTACTATGTAGTGATGGTTCCGTTATTTTGAAGTGAGACAAAAACGCAGTAATATAGTTAGTAATATTATAACAAACCTGATGACAATTGAAAAACTGATTGTTTCACAGATGTAGCCAGATCGCCGATAACTTTCGATTGATTCGGTGAAAGTGGTACACTTGATGACTCTAAAATACAACATAATATTTATAGGAGTAAAGAGACATCGGAAAGGCGTATGTCTTGGAGCGATTTATATATATTACAAGTTGGATCAAATTGCACACGGTGTGCTTTGATTAAAATCGGTTAAGTAGTTTAGAAGTCAACCGAAGCTCACAAAGAACGTGACACGTAATTTATATATATCATTTTTACATCCCACTGCTGCCAATAACCTTAGATTGTGGATATCAATTTCATCGTGCCTTTGGTTGATATCGGTCACAGTGAACCCAAGATACTTGAACTGATCTACTCCTTGGTAGCTATTTCCATCTACTACTAGATCCCTGCCCCTCATGCAGTCGATTGGCAGCAAGTGGCCTAGAATAGGGCGTAAGTAAGAATTTTTACATCCCACTAATCTTGGATTATGAGGTGTTTTGTTTGTTACTCCTTCAAGCCAACATTTATTCAACCGACAAGATTAATCTTAATATGTAGTTAGCTGGAAACCTGGAGATTTTGATGAAACTTAGGATGAGGATACATAAGTTGGGAGTAACATAGACTACTTTTCATTTCATAAAAACTTGCATAAGTCCAGAATCGGGACAAAGATTGTTATTTAATTTTATAAATAGATAAATTCTTTATTAGCACTCTCCTTACAACAAAATTTATTGTGATTAGAATGTTCAGGCTGTGGCAGGGCTTAAAAGTTCTGCTTGGGTTGAATGACTTTAAACTTAAACTAAAGCCAAGTCTAATTAACAATTTTAGAACTCTACAGTGGGTCTGCACTTTCGTTGCCTGATTGTACCAGACAACCTGGTGCCTATCACACTGTGTGGTTTAACTTCTAATAATGAGTCAAACAATTTTGTTGAAATATCAAACTTGTTTGTATAATCTGCTACTTACCAATGAACTTGTCTAATCAACATTTTTAATTTTAATCAACTTTTTAATGATTTTTCTTTTTAATTAAAGAATGTTTATACCTAGGTAATTATTGTGAACATTCATTATTTTGTAGTAGGTAAGTACTTTTCGATTTTAAATAGGTCCATTACAAAGCATTGTGTTGGCGTGTTGTTTTGTTCGTGACAAAAATAAAAACATTAGAATCGAAAACAAGAAAGTCATGGTCCCAAATAGGTCATCTAAAGAACAAAGGTGCATGAGAAAACTTACGCGAGGCCATTTCTCTTCTTAGGTTTTCCACTTGGTCGATCATATCTTGTAGCATGTGATTGGTATTCTCATTCAGGGAGTTGAATTTAGATAGCGCTTTGTCTAAATCTTGCTCGACACCAAGACAAGAATCCATAGTTCTCGTATTTATTATTCTTTGACCTCAGTATAAACGAAATAATTACACAGTACGCTAAACAATGCGGTTACAGTCACGAAAACTCTTGTTATTACTGTGTAAAACAATGTCTGCAGGTTTTATTTTCAGAAAAAAATCGAAAACAACAATTTGCTAGTTTCAAAATCAGCAAGAGGTTTTTTTCAATTTTTTTTTTCTAAAAAACGAAATAGTCACAGCAGTCACAGACTATAATTCCATTCAATAGCATTTTAGTCGATTATAATCGATGGAAAACCAAACAATTACTTGAATAGCAGTCTTTAACAGTTTTATAATGTTGGATAAAACAAGTTTTGTTCATTCAATCACTCATTAATTCTTCCAGTTGTCTATGGTTATTGCACAATTCCCATCTTAATTTCTGAAGAGGTTATAATATTTTTTCTGAAGTTTATACTATAATCCTGCAACTTTTACTTATTTTCCGTAATTTTCAATCATGGCACAAAGTAAACTAAACGACATGGCAGGCAAATTCGCTAAAGGTGGGCCGCCTGGCCTAAACATTGGACTGAAAGTAGCCGCCGTTCTCGGTGCGGCTGCCTATGGCCTCTCGCAATCGGTGTTTACCGTGGAAGGTGGTCATCGTGCGATTATGTTCAATAGGATAGGAGGAGTCCAACAGTACGTCTTTACCGAAGGTATGCACTTCCGCATACCGTGGTTCCAGTACCCCATCATATACGACATAAGGTCGAGGCCCAGAAAGATTTCTTCTCCTACCGGCTCCAAGGACTTACAAATGGTTAACATTTCCCTGAGAGTACTATCCCGCCCCGACGCCAGCAACCTCGCCACAATGTACAGGCAGCTTGGTACTGATTATGATGAAAAAGTCCTGCCCTCCATCTGCAATGAAGTGCTCAAATCTGTCGTCGCGAAGTTCAACGCATCACAACTTATTACGCAGCGTCAACAGGTTTCATTGTTGATCAGAAGGGAGTTGGTCGAACGCGCCGCTGATTTCAACATTATTCTGGATGATGTGTCTCTCACTGAACTGAGTTTTGGCAAGGAATACACGGCTGCTGTTGAGGCTAAGCAAGTCGCCCAACAGGAAGCTCAGCGCGCCGCTTTCGTAGTTGAAAGGGCCAAGCAGGAGCGTCAGCAAAAGATTGTGCAGGCTGAGGGAGAAGCCGAGGCCGCTGAAATGTTAGGTAAAGCCATGGGCATGAATCCTGGATACCTGAAACTGCGTAAGATCAGAGCAGCTCAAAGCATTTCCCGAATGATTGCCCAATCACAGAATCGTGTGTTCCTCCCTGGCAACAGTTTGATGATCAATCTACAGGACCCCACCTTTGATGACCTGTCAGAAAAGCTTACTAAGAAGAAGTAACATGAGGCTGAGAGTGTGTGCGCCGAGAGCCTGGAGCCAGCGACCACTCTAACACAAGATGAAGCTGCTGTAATCATCTGTGGTTCTGCTTCTGTTGCTATCTAGTGCATTTATTAAAAGAACTAAGTGTGTATAAAGTTTGAAATCTACAATATCTTTAGAAATGTCGCATTTTATGTTATTTAGTTGTAGGTTTATAGGTGTGCAAGGGAAATTGGTTGCAATATAACCTGTACTCTACCAATAATATTGTTTTATTTACATTCAGGGGCATAGGTGTAGGTATGATTGATATTTTTCCGAACAAATGGGATGTAGCTACGAAAAATAGATGCGCATTTAGGTTTATTAGGTCTCACTCCCACACATCTGAGGCGGGCCGGCTCCCCTGTTTACGCCACTTTTTTAGTCTTTAGTTAGGTATCTATTTAGCTAAATACCTATTAACTCTTGGTAACTGTAGAAATAATATAGAAAGTTTAAACTATGAATTTATTTATTACTTCATTCATTTACTAATTTAACAATAAAATTATATAACTAGTTAATTCCAAATTTTTCGCACACAGTCAAAGGTCGTCTACTTTTTGAGCGCAGAAGGCTGGGGAAGCCTATATTTAGCCATTTCGATCTCAGCTTCAAAAAAGCTCATATTGTCGTAGCAGAAGTATTCGGGGACTTTATAGGCTCCCGACTTGTCGGGGTCAACGCCTGGGCCTACAGGCGCTGTAGCTTCTTGAATAACCGCGCTACTCAAGCCAGGAACGTTCACATTTACTTCTGAAGATGACGATGTTGATTGACCACCCGAACTTTGACTTTGGCCAGGCCCTTCGCTGTAAAATCTCGAAATTCCTCTCCATACATTACGAGATACAATTCTGGTATTCATTGCGCTTAAAAATAAATAGTGGATCGATTACACAACAAAATATTATTCAAAATTTTCGAATCAATTGAAACTATTGGATGAAAAATGTCAAAAAACAATTGCTTTTTCGGGTTTTGCCGTCAACGTCATGTCATTGTCCTTCAACTGCCACAGATAAAATACTTACGTTATGGTTGGTAGGTAGGTAGTTATTTGTTGTTATAAAATAAATCACGTTGCCAAATATTTTACTTTTTTAGCAAATAAAATTCCCATTTCGCTGAATCATACAAATATCAGGTTCATAAATTATTTGCATCTACGCATATGATGGATCGTTAGTATTTTGCTACTTCCGTGATACATGCGTCTTCTCTTCGAGCTGAGTCTATGGTTCTTTTTCACGACTGTTTTGGATAGTTTACCTACCTTGTAAAATTGCCGATTTTTCGGTGCTAAAGTGGATTATGTGTATGATTTTAACATAAAATCCCCTGAAGAACCTTCGTAATTATGTGTTACGTTTGAAATTAAAGGTTTGTGAGCTGTAAGATTCAGTAAAACGCTAGTTCAGCCATTTACATGAAGGGTGAGTACAAAAAATTAGTACTGTAGTTTTTTTTACAAAGCCTACATTATTCCACACCAAGGGTTATTCAAGATAAAGTGTTTAGACTATAAACCGATGAGAATGCTAGCTATCGGTATCTGATTAGAATTCTGCTATTGCTCCTATGTACTTATACATTTTTTATGTACATAGTTGCCGCTATTTTGCCCTATATTTATGTATATCGATTATAACCCGACGAAATAGAGAAGGTTGGGTAAAACAAGCGTTCCATTTCAGTTACAGCTGATATTTTATTTTATAGGTTTTTAGTGTAATTAAATTATTTGAATGATTTAGCAATGGAGACTTTCCATAAATCATGAAATAAATAATAATATAAAACATATGTTAGAAAATAATTAAAATGTTAAGTATTTAAAAAGATCGGTCCGAAAAGAACTTAAAAAAAATTATAAAAAGGAACGCTTTTTTAGTCTATGGTTTTTTTTATTTGGTTGTCTTCGTTTTGTTTCGATCGTTTTGTCACAAATGCAAAAAATTGTGATAGATTTTCTACGAATTTGTTCTCAGATCGATTGATTAATTTGGTATTTTGCTATCGTTTGTTTATGTAGTCCATTATATTAACGAAAACGGCAGTCAGTTCATGAAATGGCGGCCGAAGTGCCAGTGAAAGATGTGTTGTGTGAAGCGATGGAGTACTTGTCGAAACTCGGATCTAATTTGCGCTCCCGAACTGAAAATCTCAAGGAGAAAAAGATAAAAAAAGATAAATTAAACAATGCTTTGGCTCTTCAGAAAGCTGCGAGCAAGGTTCTTTTGATTTGTGAATTGTCTAAGAAATCGCTCGAGAACGTCGAAACCGGTGTACGCAAAGTACTTGAACGTGTTGACACTTCTCAAGCGGCGTTATCCGATGTTGGCGGGAACTCGTCTAAAACCGATAGGAAGAGGAGTCATTCTGAAAAACCACATTATTATAGTTTTGAATACAAATCACGTAAACTGAGAGTTAAGAAAAAGGTTAATGTGAAACACTATACATCTGTCAAAGTAATTGCAAAAAAAATGCCTGCATCTATGTTGGAAAAGTATCCTGTTTACTACGATTGTAAATTGTTCAGAATTAGAAAGAAAAGGGACCAAACAATGAAGTCAAGTGAAAGTGATGACAGAGATAAGTCTAACAATAAACATCATCGTGATGGCTCCGTCTCTGAAGACCGAAAACAAGTGAAGTCTGAAAATAAGGAAAAAACCGATACTGACAAATCAAAAGGACAGTCAAACAAAAGCCATTCCAGAGACCGCACAAAATCTAGGTCAACTAGTAACCAAATTGAGGATAGTCCAACAAAAAGTAGAGATAAGAGAAAAAGTGAAGAATCACTCTCTCAAACGTCAGAACGCAGAAGTTCCATGAATTCTGTTGATGAAAAAAGCAATAAACAAATTGATAAATGTACAGAAAATGATAACTCAGATGATTCTAACAATGTGCAAAAATCTAAAACTTTTAAGAAAACAGAAATAAAGAAGAGAAGAGTAGTTTTCGAGTCCTCTGAAGATGAGGCATTGACCAACAAAGATATCAGTAAATTAAAACCAGTATCTGATGACGACAACAGTTCGCCAATTGAAAAGTCTTTGGAAAAGAAAGGCAAAGACATTGAACAAAATGTTGATTCTGATTCAAATGATTCTGTTCAAGAACCAGAACTAAAAAAAAAGAAACTTAACCTAAATGATGAACAACCCCAAAATGATGAAAACAATAAAGTTGTAACATTAGACTCCAGTGATGAGAATCATGCCAGTTCTGTAAAAGATAAGGAGCCTGAGGAAACTGAAAATAATCAAAAACCAATGATAAAACTTGTCAGTCTCACTAAATTATTGAAACCAGATGCCTTAAAAAAGTGTGAAATGGTTAATAATGAAACAAAAGACAAAGAGAGCAAAACAGCAAAAGTAGGGGAAAGGTCTTTTCAGATGAAAAAGAAAAGAATGGAAAAAGAAGATGAATATTGGATGAAAAAAAGAAAGGAAGTTAAAGCATTTAAACCAAAGAAGTTTACTATTACCATCATAAGATTACCTACATTAAATCAATTTTATTTGAAAGAACAACAATTGAAAAGAGTAATACAAAATGGTAAAACAATTTGTGTAATTGATGATGTAAATCAACCTGATGAAAGACAAGATGAAGAACAATCTGTTCCATTAAATAACAAATTAGTCACAGATACAAATCAAATGAAAAGTTCTCTTTTAAATGAATCAGAATCTGATAGTCAAATTAATGAAGTAGCTACTAAAGTAAAAGAGGCACTCTTGAAGGATTCTGATAGCGATTCATTTGGTAATAAGGATTCGGAGTCGACTAATGAAACCGAGAATACTGCACTTAATAATAAAAAAACAAAAGATTCATTATTTAAAAATTCTGATTCCAATCACAAAAAAACTAGTGATGAAAATGAACAGGCAAAACTAAAAATAATGGGATCAGATTCTGAAAACCACGAAAATGAATCTGAGAACAGTGGTAAAACCAATAAAACTAATGAAAATGACAAAGGAAGTAAATGCAATGATGTGGAAAGTCCCAGAGAAAAAGGCCAGGAAGATAAATCTGATGACAAGCTAGATCTTCGTTATTCATCAGATCAGAATGAACACCAAGGTGATAATGATAAAGTAAACACAAATCAATCAGAAAAAGGCCAGGAAGATAAATCTGATGACAAGCTAGATCTTCGTTATTCATCAGATCAGAATGAACACCAAGGTGATAATGATAAAGTAAACACAAATCAATCACCTTTAAATCAGAGTGAAGAAAAAGAAGCTAAAGATTCTTTGCTGAATAATTCCTCTGATGATAAAACTGGTACACCCCTTAAACAAAGACGGGAAACTAAATCAGTAACACCTCAATCTAAAAAGAAACACATCAGGGAGAGTGTTCATGCTAAAAAAATGTTGCTTACTTACTCATCTAGTTCGGACACAGATGACGATCAACTAAGAGGTGTTATAAAAGAAATAAAAGACTCGTTATTGAAAGATATTTCAGATGATGAAACCAAGAAATGTGAAAGTCCAGAAAAAGACTCAGATGTGGAAGATGTCATAAAGAAAAACAAAAAGAAAAATTCTGATTCTGACTTAGAATCAAAGAAAAAGGAAAAGCATCAGCAGAAAAAAGCAAAAGGATCTAAAGATGGGGGCAGTTCGAGTGAAGACCGGTCTAGCAGTAGAAGAAAGGTTAGGTTTAATATTTAATGTAAAATAACATTATTCACTTATTTGTTACTTTTTGATTGGTAGCCTATTCTGATTTCAGGATAAAATTAGAAAAGTCTACAGTTTAACATTGAGTCTAATCATTTCTTAACACACAGACATCTAAAGACATCAGTATGTTGATAGAGAATTATTGTTGGGTTTGGGTTAGAGTTTAATAAAATATATTTGTTAACATATATGGCTGCAGGCACACTGTAATCACCTGAACTTTAACTTCATGTCCAGGTTTATTGTACCTCAGTTGAACTAATCTTTTGTAAATTATAAATTTTATTATTTCTTTCGGAATGGATTGGATCTCGATTTCTAAATTGTTAAAGTCAAGTACAATCTACTTGTTAGCAGATAAGATTAACATACTATATTATTAGATTCTTTAAGTTTGGAATAATGTAATTAAATAACAATTATATGGATGTGGTGTTTTCTTTTTTAAGATGTTAATATTAATTGTTACGATTACATGGGAAACCAATAGTAGTACCGTAGGTAAAGACAATTCTATTAGAATATCTTTTCAAATAAACTATAGAGGAAATAAAGCATCGGTATGGTTTTTTCAGATGGTCCGTTCTAAGTCAAAACCCGGTAACTGTAGTAGCAGCCAAAATTCTGATGCCAGAGATTCAAATGAAAAAGAAATTGATGGGTAAATATAAAATCTAAGTTTCATGCATTTTCATCAAATTACCTATCTATTTAATAATTAGGGGGAGTTTTAGTATAGCATACGCATTTATGTAATGCATTTTCGTCATCCTTACGCGGAAACTATCGTTTTGGACTGGTATCATCCCTGCGGAAAGTAGTAATTTTTACCCACTAAAGAACAACAAAAATCGGGTACCTGGGCTTTGATTATTCAAAATGGCCAGTAATTATTGAATCAAAAACAGAAGGCTACTTTTTTTTCTCTTCCTGGCACAGCTTATGCTTGTGGCCCTCACGCAGCCAGTTTTTAAGTATCGTAAGTATGACGAAACACTATACAGGATGTTTTTATTGGCCTTCAGGGCTATATTCTAAACTAAACTATAAGATGTATATGTAGTTAGATTAATATAGCGAAGAATGCTGAAATAGCGTGCCCGATTTTGACAAAAAAAATTGCGTTAATAGATTTTTTTTAAAGTAAATAGCCAAAAATTTAACCTGTTGATTTACCAAAAAAAATTACCATATTAATAGTGATAAATTCTATAATAATTATTTGCATGTTACTGGGAATGGGGTGAGCATGATTTCTAGCTAAGTAAATATAGTTAAACAATTTAATCATATATTTTTCCTTTCTTTTCCTCTAGTTTGACAAATCTAAAGACGCTAAATAAAGTCCGCCGACGAAATTCCGATGATTCTGATGAAACTCTAGAATCTAGGACGTCGTCTGTCAAGCAAGGGATCAAACAAACTGGTTTGATCGACGGCGAGATTTTGCAAGCTGAATCTGATTCGGATACAACAAACGACGACGATGTGGTGGAAGATGTAGACGAAGGTACGTAGGAGAAAAGGAACTGTTTAAGGCTGCTTATGGTGTCAAAAAAACTCGTCAGAGATACCGGTGATTTCGAGGCGAAAATTCTTTGTGTTTTCAAAGCTAGACTAGTTTTAATTCTTAATTTTAGGATTGCTTCAAAACTATAGGAAATGTTTGGTTCAAAATGTCGGTAAAAATCTCACCTACAATTCCATCTCAGCACTTTTGAGAAAAACAAAACACATTCGTAACAATCAACAATTTTCACCAACGAAGGCGACCGGTGCCGTTAGTAACTATTTAGTAGGCTATGTACCAAGGTCGTTGGCGTATGGACCCCCCTTAACATGGAAAAGTACTATAACTAGCTTTTGCCCGCGGCTTCGTCCGCGTAAAAGTCGAAAATGGAGCAAGGAATCACGTTCTCCCATACAAACTGCCTTTTTCACCTCCTAAGAGGTAGAATTTTGGAAAATCCTTTTTTATCGGATGCCTACGTCATGCAAAGAATACACCCTCCAAGTTTCAGGTCTCTACGATAAGCGGTTAAGGCTGTGCGTTGATCCGTCAGTCAATCAGAACAAAGCATTGTATATGTATAGATTATAAATAGGAGATATTTTTGTTTGTCACGTTTGTTTGTTTTAAAATAATAAGCCGTATCCTAAATACATATCAAAACATGTTAAAAATCACTTCTGTTTTTTTTACTTTTTTTTTGATATGTTTTTTTTTATATATTTGTATTCATAATTCGTTTCAGATTTGCCACCAGTAACAATGACGTTCAATGGAGGATCAATGGATCACCTTGTCAAGGAAGATTTACTTGGAGAAAGTGATTCCTCTATGTCAAACAATGAAAACGAAAAGAACTCTGAGGTATTTCACTCAGATATTTTTAACCAACTTTACAAAAAGGAGATTTTCGACTGTATATATTTTTCATGCAAGTCAAAATGTTGTTGAATCAAAAGAATATGAAATTATGTTTAGGCAAAATTTCTTTGTTTAAGAGGAAAGGGTACCGACCGACGCTCTCTCCATACAAACGTAGTCGACTGTTTGCTCCCTGGATAATGACACAATAGCAAATATTTTTGCTGCACAAAACTTACAACTGTCATGACCGACCATGCCTCTATTTTTTTTTAAATCTTAATTTCTATGATAATTAGAAAATGAAAAAAATCAAGACATAAGGGCATAGTCATGTGCCCATATTTGTGCTAGTGTCATTATCCAGGGAGGAAACAGTCGACTACGTTTGTATGGCAAAAGCGCTACCCTTTCCTTATAAGAAATTATCATATTTCAAGGATGGTGGTCCTATTTTAGAAATGATAACACATACGATTAAAGTAGTAATTTTTTAGACTTGTTTATTGATTATTATAATTTTTTTCGACAGACCAATAAAGAAGAATCGGAAGAAGAAGAAGAGAAGTAAGTAATTTATTTTAAAAATCTATTTTAGTTATGCTTCGAATTAGGTAGATAAGGTAAACATTGTACGACATCTCACACAATGCCATCTGGCTCCAATCTTACCAACTAGGCTTGTAATATGGGTGCCAGACAATGGACATATCTTACTTTTATTACAATACATAGGTACGGATTTCAGAAACGGCCAGAACCATAAACAGGAGTCTTTAGATAATACAAATATTGATACGAAGTTCCTTAACGCGGTTTTGCAACGGAACCTATTCCACAAAAAATCCAGTTCAAACCAGTTTAAGCGTTGCGAAACGAAAAACCGTAGGAAGAACTGTAAAGGTTTGTTGTAAAAAAACCCCACTAGTTTCTTGTGCCTTCTTCTCATTGGTGGGCTCGTTCCGACGGCACACATCCTAACTTAGTTTTTAAGAAGTTTCCATGTGATCTGTTTAATGCAGGGACCGAAATGGTATCTCAATAAGCGGTTTTGATCGGTATTTTTAAGTGATACTCGAACGCTTTGCATTTAAGTACCACAAATAATGATATCTATAAATTGCGGTACCACTAGTTTCGGGTACCCAAAATCGTAAGCGGATACCCGAATATTAAACCCTAAAAGTGTCTTCTTGCGCGTTGCCAATTCTACGCGAAAATCCTTTCTCTCTTTTACATATGTCATTAGAAAGGGTTAAACGTAATCTCTGCCGTGCACGTGTATGTTTATTTATTAATTGTCAATTTCATAGTCTAGGTCGTTTTTAATACAGAAATTTTAAAAATAACTATTCAGAATAATTTTTTTATCATTAAAAATTCAACTTTAAGAAACGGTAAACTATTTCTTTGTTTCTGAAAAAACTGTCAATCCTAGCAGCACCACTTTGGAATCAAATTGAAGGTGATTTTAGTATCTACAAATGTATTTCTAATAGTTTTTCCTATAGGACTATTACTTCTCCTATAGGACTAGTTTTCTCAGAAACAAAGAAATTGTTTACGGTTTCTTAAAGTTGAATTTTGTTTAATGATGAAAACATTATTCTGAATAGTTATTTTTAAAATTTCTGTATTAAAAACGACCTAGACTATGAAATTGACAATTAACTTCTCAACTGGCCTACAAACCCCCGAGCGATTTTCTTTTCGGAGCAGAAAGTAGCCGTTGACTGGCCAAGTCGAAAAAAAATGGCCGCTTGAAGGGGGCAGACCCGTTTATGCATATAAATTAATTTTGGTTTGACTAATTCATAACATTGATACCTTTCTGCATTCAGAATGAAATTTCCTATTTAGATGACATAGTTTAAATATTAGTACTTGAACAAATAATGTGAGTAATTGCAGAGTGAAGTGCAAATTTGCAAAATGCACTTGCAAAAAAATTGCAAAAAAAATTCCTAAAGAAACTAATATCTCCTGCGAAATTTATGAGTTAATAATACAAAGTGAGGTGATCTAGTTACCCAGGCGTTGTTTTATCACAAAACACAACACATAAAACAAATGAAAACAATATTAATTAAGTCGAAACGCGCACTGTCCAAAACAAAAACAAACAAACATGGCCGTCAGAGGCAATTGATCGAAGTGACATTGACATTGAACGATTATAACCTTACCAAATTAAGTAGTATGGTTTTATATGCAACTCATGTACATCCCAGAATAGGTTGGCTATACTTGACCTTGACATACATTCATTCATTAGACGTAAACATCAAAATACGCCCGAAACCCCCGAGCGGTTTTGGCCAGTGTAGCGTTTCGGCCGAAAAACCGCTCGGGGGTTTGTAGGCCAGTTGAGAAGTTAATAAACAAACATATAAAACAAACATACCTGGAAAACGCTTTCAAGGGGTAGTTTTTCCTAAAAAACTAAAACACGTGCCAGAATAACGTAGCACCATAGGAGAAGCCCAGGGTTTTCAAGGATGACAACTCAGGAATAGACTACTCTCGGAGGGTCTAATAACATATTAAAATTTTTTTTTTTTTTTTTCGATGTATAGCGTTTTTGTGTCCATTTTTACTGACCGAATTGAAAGAAAAGTAAGCATATTTCGAAAATTATAAGTCCTATCAACATACTTCCAAGACAATTATTATAGAGAATTTAATGAAGAACAAATTGGTCATTGACAGTTTTGATGTGGCTTTAATCGTTTTTATAATAAAATTAAAAAACTCATTAGGGTTGATACAAAACAGGGTCGAGGGGGCGTTAAAATCACTTACAGCTTCTAAACTATAAGTCCGATCTACATACTTCCAAGGAGATTGTTGTAGTGAGTTTAATGAGGATCATATTGCTCATTGACAGTTTGGTTGTAGTTTGAACCGTTTTCATACAAAATGCAAAAAACTCTAATTTGGCACAAAAAGGGGGGGAAAAGGGGGGAAACAATAATTTCTCGACGTGCTTCCATATCGAAATTGAAGCACATATATGACAGCTACGTTCATGCCAAGTTTCATGCTTTCTTTACGATGGGACCATAAAACTGATTTTTGTTAGGACTGGGAGCTGCACTAGATGTAAATTGCTAGATTCAGTCGAACGAAAAAGCGACGTTGCCATTTTTACAAACATCTCAAAAATACTGTTCATGAACGGTTCATAAACCATTTATTTTTAGATACCAAAATTTTGCGATATCATTATTTTTGGGTACCGTAATTCTATTTTAAATTAAGATATCTTTGCATAAGGGTATCTGAATTTCAAGTATCCTAAAATATCGGTTTTTCGGTCCCTGTTTAATGTATTAGGCATTCAAATAAATAAAAAAAAATTACTTTGACTTTGTATTAAAACCAAGGACTGAATATCCAAAAGTCTGTCTGTCTGTGTGTCGAAAGGAACTTTGTTCCACACGCTTGACCCGCTACATGTTTTGTTATTTGTTCTATTACGGGTATCAAACCTGGAACCTTTCGTCCACCCCGCCACAGAGGTCTTCAATAATCTTTTATTTTTCAGAGTAAATTCAAAACGTAGAAAAGCTAACGCTATATCATCAGATTCGGAAGTCGGTTCGTCCCGTAAAAAGGACAAAGACGTGAGGTTGAGCGACTTTGAGGACACGGAGGATGAGAACTCTGAACCTGGCAAGAAATCTAAGAGGAAGAAGAAAGGTTCCGACAGCGATGCCTCACAGGATTCTAATGATGGCGGGTAAGTTACAAACTTTAGAGTAAAAAAATGAACAAAAAAATTAAAAAGAAAAAAACTAAAAAGTTAAAAATAAAAATCTTAAATACTACGGATTATCAAAAAAACACTACAAAGTCAAATATAAATAGAGTTTTATTAATGAAAACTTTGTCGTTTCGGAGGTAAAGCAAAGTTTCACTTCGTTGTATTACTGAGTCAGCATATTATAAAACGTAGGTAAGTATTTGGAAGTTGGACAGGGTTTGATTAAGAACCTCCTTTTTTTGAAGTCGGTTAAAAATTACTACATAGTATAAAACAAAGTCGCTTTCTCTGTCCCTTTATCCCTATGTATGCTTAAATCTTTAAAACTACGCAACGGGTTTTGATGCGGTTTTTTGTAATAGAGTGATTCAAGAGGAAGGTTTATATGTAGGTATAATACATGCATAATATAGCCGTGCGAAGCCGGGGCGGGTCGCTAGTTAAAAATTAGATGTTAGAGATCTTTATTATTGAAGTGTTGTTTATTTTTGAATAAAATGTTTTTATTCTAATAATATTATCTTATAAATTCATGAGTGAAAGACTTCAAACTTGAACTCGGTTTATAGAGTTTTGGAGCTCTACGGTGGGTCTATTAAAAGGATGTTTAGCAAGTAGGCCATTTTGATCTTAGTATTTTCTAAGGTTTTCGCGACTTGAACTCATAATTATTTTTATTTTAACGGATATACCTATTTGTTTTTATTTGTCATTTTGATCTTGTTTGTTTTGATATGTAGGATGTTTTGCTTTTAGTTCCTTCTTATATGTAAAGTTACAGAGAGCGCATATCTCTCGTCTATTTAGCCTAATCGTAAGTAGTTGTTACAAATCGTATTAAATCGTAGTACCTATCATTGAAATGTAATAACATTATTCTTCTTATCTTGCTTCCGAGAATAATATTTACAAGTTATCACTGTATTTCACCACTTTCGCTGAAGAAATTAATTATTTTGATAGATATGATCAAGGAAATTATTTTGTGTACCTAATTGGTTCATACTCTTGCCTGCGTCCATCTTTCTTGACGTGTACAATTTGGTGGTCTTCAAGTTGCGACTGAAGAGGTATCTTCTAGGAAAGCGTGCTACATCTTAGGCCGCATCGTCGTCTGCCATCAGGCGGGTGTTATAGTGGTCAAACGCTGACACTATCTCATGATTTTTTTAGATTTTATTATTAAGTCTGTACATCAGTAAAGACCACTAATAATATCACAAAAGCCAATGCTTGTCTTTCTGTCTGTACTGTACGAAAACTACTTAATCTGCGAAGAATACTAGCTTATTCACCATATAATTTTGTTTCAGTAAAAAGAAACGACGACGTATCAAATCAATGGACAGCGACGCATCTGGATCGGATTCTGATAACGATGGCAGAAACAAACATGGCAGAAAGAACATTCGTAAAGTAAGAACAGATAAAGGAGGTGGCGCATTATTATCGGTGAAGGCCAATCTATAGAGGTTACTTACATCTGTTTATTTTTAGGTGATGGGTAAAAATCAACTGGAAGAAGCGACCAAACGGGCAGCAAGAGAGGAAAAGGAGAGGATTGCTCGAATCACTGAAAGGCAAAAATTGGTAACTATGTAGTTATTTTTTGGGAATATTTCCCATGCAAATATTTTATATCAATTTATACAACTTGACAATATGCATTTCTATTTTCCAGTACAACAATTTGGAATTTGATGAATCTGGTAAGCCGGATGAGGTGGTTCTCGAGAAAGTGGTTTTGGACTTTGATCCTGAAACGAAAGAACCATTGATCGAAGTTGATAGAGGACTTGTCAAGAAACTTAAGCCTCATCAGGTAATATAAAATAGATAGATATAGTTATTATGAGCCCAGATAACTGATAGAATACTTAAATATTTTTGTACCAGATGAGAAAGAATTATCTTATCCTACTAATATTATAAATGTGAAAGTTAGTGTGAGTGTGTGTGTGTGTGTGTTTGTTACTCCTTTACGCTAAAACTACTTAACCAATTGCAATGAAATTCGGTATGTAGGTAGCTGGAGACCTGGATATAGGCACTTTTTATCCCGATATTCCTATGGGATCGGGGCTTACGCGGGTGAAACCGCGGGGCGCAGCTAGTCTCTACATAAATATTTGTTTGAGGTGAGAATCTAAGCAGCAACTTATAACATTTCGTTTGTCCTGAATGGTCCCAACTGATTTATCAACACACTGCCAAAACTATAAAGTCTACAAATTAAGGTTTAAGTGGTGAATGGGAGGGGCAACTCCGTAGAATCATATTTCTTCTATGAAAATTTGTTTTTTTTACAGGCAAACGGTATAAAATTCATGTGGAACGCTTGCTTTGAAAGCGTGAAGCGTATAAAGAAAGATAAAGGCTCCGGCTGCATTCTTGCCCATTGCATGGGTTTGGGGAAAACATTACAGGTAAGTAACACATGTTTCTATAGTATTTTCTAACAGGATTTCTTCCTCGGATTGCTGCGTTTTTCAAATTCTTTACAGTTATTTTTTATACTTATAAAATCGTTAGCAATGCACATCAAATAAATCTAAGGAAAGATCGTCTTCGTTTGGAGTCTGTGACATTCAACCAGTAAAAAAATTCCTGCCCAATAGTTAGCCACTGCCTCTACCAGGTCCTCCAATGTGAAGGTGTTAAGGCACAAAGGGCATTGGAGTAGGTGCACCATGAACTGAGACGGGCTCAACACTTGCATTGCTCCTCAATCTGTGCAATATACACAAATTTGCTCAAATTTAGCCTGCTACGGCCCATTTGAGTCAGGAATCGATTAAGTGACTATACTAAAGATAATATTAGTATTGTTTATTATACTTGGCAACCCAATACTCCAAGAAGCGTGCGAGGACCCCAGGAGGATTCTGCGCTTCTGGTCGGAGCTGGGTTGGCTGTAGTAGCCGACGATCTCGCGCAATGGGCAGACTAAGTGCGGAAATCGGAACCCCTAAACTAAACCTAGTGTCGTTTATTCTAAAGGTGTTAACACACGTTAAAATTTGATCGGCGCGATCTAGGGTACCGTTCCTCAGGAGGAAAAACGGGATCCTATTAGTGAGACTTCACCGTCAGTCCGTCCGTCTATCCGTTCCGTCCGTCTACAGTTCCGTCCATCCGTCCGTCCGTCTGTCTGTCTGCCTGTCTGTCCGTCTGTCATCCGGTTGTATCGCAGTAATCGTGATAACGTCGCTATAACAACAACAACTAAAAACAGAAAAAAGGATTGAGTGCGTGGCTCAAATACAACATCTTGTTCGAAATGGGACGTCGAACCAGATCAAATCGGGACGTTGTTAACACCTTAAAACATCCAATCACTTTACAGGTAGTATCCTTAACCCATACCCTGCTAACTCACGGCGACCTGACCGGCGTGAACCGAGTGCTGGTCGTGTGCCCGCTGTCTACAGTACTCAACTGGGTGAACGAGTTCCGTATGTGGCTCAAACATGCGGAGTCCGATTACGATCTCGATATTTATGAACTGTCCAGGTAAATTGTTAATTAGGTGACTGACTTATTTATAAATATAAAACTTAAGAGGAAAGGAAAGGAAAGAGGTACCGGCGCTCTCTCCATACAAACGTTGTCGACTGTTTCGTTCCTGGATAATGACACTAGAGTATATATTTTTGTTGCACAAAACCTGTAACTGCCATGACTATGCCCCTATGTTTTTTTTTAATATTTGCTCTAGCGTCAGTATTCAGGGACTACGTTTGTATGGAGAGAGCACCCGGTACCCTTTCCTCTTAAAGTCCTACATACAACTCAAGCTAATGGATGAATCAGGCTATAACCCTTTGCTTGCAGTCAAGTAAAATTTGGCATACATAAGGCCAATTCTTGTAAATAAAATTGTTCAAAGTGCATTGCAATGTCATTCCGATTGCATTTCGATTACAAACAATACCCTTAAAGTAGCTCGAAATACCCTCAAAGTCAGCTTTTGGTATTCTCAAGAATACCAAAGTTTTTCCCCAGATTTTTACCCAAGGAGGGCCGAACATAAGGTTGTTAGCGTGATCAACAACCTTAAACTAATATTGAAAATATTTGTAGATTCAAACAGAACTCTGAGCGCGCGTTTCAACTGTCCCAATGGCTGGAACATGGCGGTGTCTGCGTGCTGGGCTATGAAATGTTCAGGAATCTCTCCGCTGATAACTTAAAGAAGTTCAAAAAGAAAATGTTGAAAAATTTTCAAGAAGCCCTGGTTGATCCTGGTAAGTAAACCCAAAAGCCTTCTAAATGTTTGACCTATGTCTAATTTCATTAAAAAACCAAAGAATAATGGCAACACTTCAAACAAAAACTACTTGTTTGCAAAGAGGTTAGGTTCTTGAAGCTCCTATATGTGTAATGGCGTCACATGCTGATGAAGAAAATGAAAAACACGTGACTTTAAATGCTTATAATATCTTTTTTCCTCGTCTAGTTCACGAAAATACTATCAATTTTAGTATAATCTAGAAAGAGAATTATCTGATATTTTTTCTATTTGTGTCTACGCTAAAGTATTGCCATGATCATTCTTTAATGAAATTTTACAGGGAATTAAAACTTATTAGATGCGCTTGGAATCAACGTCACTACATTGTATAAAACAAAGTCGCTTCCCGCTGTCTGTCTTTAGGCATGCCTACATCTTTAAAAGTAGGCAACGGATTTTGTTGCGGTTTTTTTAATAAATAGAGTGATTCACGAGGAAGGTTTAAATGCATAATACATGCATAATATAGCCGTGCGAAGCCGGGGCGGGTCGTTAGTAATATTTCCAGAAATGCAATAATATTTAATTTTACCAGGTCCAGATTTGGTGGTATGTGATGAAGGACATCTTCTCAAGAATGAAAAGACGAGTCTCTCTCAATCAATGAATCGAGTGAAGACGTTACGACGTATTGTGCTCACTGGAACACCGTTGCAGAACAATCTTAAAGAATGTAAGTGATTAACTTTAACCGCTTTCATTACCGCTGGGTAGTAAAGGTTCTCGAGTGGCGGCCGCAATGCAACGCGAAACGGAGTGTTGGGAGAACAGCTGCCCGGTGGACCGACGATATTGTGGCGGTCGCGGGTAGTCGGTGGATGGAGGCGGCTCAGGACCGCTGTTTGTGGCGTCGTATGGGGGAGGCCTATGTCCAGCAGTGGACGTGTATGGGCTGATATGATGATGATGAACTTAAATAAATTAAGGTTCAATTCGGTTTGCAGTGTTCACCCAGCACTCAAGGTTGCTTTTTTGTCCTGACTTTATAAGAAGACACTTTCTATCGTGTATATTTTGTGTCAAAAAACAAAATTTACCATTATTGACGTTTCGGTCGCGTTGCAACGACCATGATACGAAGACGTATGTATAGGTGTCATTATAAAAAGAAAGTATGGCGCTAAAGAGTTTAGATTGCATAAAAAGAAACTTAAAAAAACATATTTCTGTACTGAGGAAAGATTTAATTGTTTGTTTATTTGCAATGAATAAGCTCCAAAACCACTGAACTGATTTTGATGAAACTGGATATGAGGATACATTGATTCATTATGAGTGTTAGAGGCTTTTTATTCTAATATTCCCTCGGGATCGAGAGTTACGCGGGTGAAACTGCGATGTGATGCTGGTTAATAACTAAATGGCCGTTATTGATTTCCAATTTTCGGCACTACGCCATTTTGCTTAGCTGTAGTTATTAATAATTCATTTATTTATTATAAAATTACATTGCATAATGTCAATTTACACAATCTCATTTCATTTTTTTTTATTATTTAATGAAATTACCCTGTATTTCTCCCCACAGATTACTGCATGGTACAGTTCGTAAAACCGAATCTTCTCGGTAAATACAATGAGTATCTGAATCGGTTCGTGAATCCAATCACAAACGGACAGTACACGGACTCCACCGAGCACGACATTAAGGTCATGAAGCGCAGGTCGCATGTATTGCATAAGATGTTAGATGGAGCTGTACAGGTGAGGATATACATATAAGACCGGGGGTTGAAACCGGTTAATTCTTCACCAGTTTATACAACTCGGAACTCTGAATACCGCTCGAATTGTGAACGAAATACAAACCTAAATAATGACCTATATTAACCGACATCCGCATCAAGTCTACTGCGAGGTACGCACGCCGCGCGCCCAATGTTGGATGAAATATTACGGATCTATTCCTAAAAAA
Organism: Idaea aversata; assembly: GCA_907269075.1. Classification (NCBI taxonomy): domain Eukaryota; kingdom Metazoa; phylum Arthropoda; class Insecta; order Lepidoptera; family Geometridae; genus Idaea; species Idaea aversata. The sequence goes on from OU026096.1 coordinate 4,209,636, forward strand.
CCTAAAAGTGGAACAAAACTGAAACGAATTGTACAATTTTCTGGCCCTAAACAACTCTATTTTAATCAGTTCACCAATTTTCTGGAAATACAATAATTGGCATTATTTATGCTAAATTAACTGTTTTGATTTCAGAGGAGGGATTACGGAGTGCTGGCACCTTTCTTACCTCCGAAACATGAATACGTACTGTTCATTACATTGAATGAAATCCAGGTCAAACTGTACCAGTACTATTTGGATAATTACTCCAGAAGGTAAACAAATCAAAAATAAAATATTATTGGCCTTTAAATCTAATCTAGATTCAATTCATTTATTGGCTTTTACAGTTGGTCACATAGGATCTTAAATAAATATGTAGGTACAGATTCTCAACTTAAGCCAATAGTCATTGACATGCAAATTTAGGCTAGTAGGTAGGTACAAATTACATATGGTTAAAATTTATTTTAATACACTTTATTTATATACGCAAACAAATGTTATTTATTTTAAATTTAGCAACTCTTCAACAGAATAAAACATCCTTTTTAACAGCCATGCTTTTGATTTTGAATTGCCTTATTAGAAGTTCTTTTACATTGTTAGGTATTTTATTAAATACGTAAGTTCTTTCTGTAAAGTACTTGGTATGAAATCAAGAACCAGTCGATCACAATCTAAATGATTTATAAATCGCCAAGTGCTAGTCAGGAGAGACAAATCACTCAAAAATGGTATTCTTTCCAGGCCATTAGCGGGCAAATCATCAGGGTTCTTGTTCCCTGATTTCCAATCGTTGCAAAGGATATGGACACATCCGCTCGTCTTGAAGTACAATTCGGAAAGATACGAGATTATGCAACAGAAAAAGGTAAGTTAAATAAACGATCTTATTGCATACTTTAGAAACGGGCCAAGTGTGAGACGGACTCACGCACGAAGGGTTCCGTACCATGTTGTAGTGCCCTACTTAAATACTTTTTTCTCTGTCTTTATTATTTGTTGTTATAGCCGCAACAGAAATACATAATCTGTGAAATTTTCAACTGTCTAGCTATCACTCCTGAGTTCATAAGTTACAGCCTAGTAACAGACAGTCAGTGAAGTCTCAGTAATTGGGTCCAGTTTTTATCCTTTGGGTATGGAATTTTCTAAATGATCAGGTCCAGAATAATGACAAAAATTACAAAGCCTCAATAAGTATAAATGAAAGTAATATCTGGAGACGCTCAGAAGGCCAATTCTCGTAAATAACATTGTTCAAATTACATTTCAATATCATTTCGATCTCAAATAATACCCTCAAAGTAGCTCAAAATACCCTCAAAGTTAGCTTTTTGTACAAAAAAACTGACTTTGAAGGTATCTTTTGCAATCGAAATGCAATCGGGATGATATTGAAATGTAATTTAAACAATAATATTATTTACGAGAATTGGCCTTCTGGACGATATTTTTTATTTGTGATGTGTATGTATGTTTTTATTTTATTTTATTTGTGTAATTTAATTTTTATCGGTGTGTATTTAGATTGACCATTATTTTACTGTGGAATAAATGATTTTTATTTTATTAATAATGTAATAATATCTATAGAAATAAAATTATTGTATGTATTTTTTAGAGGGAGAGAGAAGAAGAAGACTCTGAAGGATCATTAGTGGATTTTATTGATGATGATTCCACGCCAGATGTAAGTACTACTTTTGACCCACCCTATTGTTTTTAATTTTACCTTATTATCTTTCAAATAGGCGTTTAATTTTTCTCTTTATAGTTTTAGTATAGCAAAGTGTCTTACTGATGGGCTGACAAACAACACACAGCCTTTTGCACAGAAATCCCTAATGAATTTCAATATTTAAGTTATTACAACGTATCGGAGATCTCTGCTTTTATTCATAACGTTTAATTTGTCTATAGGTCCATGTTTCAAAATACGTATATTTTCCAGGAAACGTCATCAGATGAATCTTCAGATGATTTGTCTGACATGAGCGATGATAGTCGGAAGAAAAGTAAAAAGAAAAAGTCCGCCAAAAAGAGCAAAGGGAAGGACTCGAAGGCGGGACCGAGGCGCGGGACCAGAGCCAACCCGAGTAAGTAACTAAAACATACAAACACTAGCGGCGCTTGGCGGTTTCACCCGCGTAACTCCCGATCCCGTGGCAATACCTGGATTTATTTTAATCGTATGGCATAAACAGTCGATCAATATTACAATTCTAAGTTCAATTTCTGTATCCATTGGATTGCGTCATTTTCAAGGGTGAACAAGTCTGCTAGGTCACCATCATATTTCGTGAGGGGGCAATCTTTGATAATGTGCGCGAAATCTTGTGAGGTAGCTCCGCAATCGCACGCCGGCGACGATCTCCACCCACACTTGTGCATGAAAGCACGGCCGCGGGCACTTCCCATTTCTGCTTCTATAATGCCGAAATATCGAAGTCAGCGTACAATAGTTGGCTCTTGAAGTCGGTGTAGACCGGGAGGCTTGGGTTAGACAAAATTTACCTGGATAAAAGTAGCCTATATAACACTCCCAATTAATCAATGTATCCTCATACCAAGTTTCATCAAAATCGGTCTAATAGTTTCGGAGCCTATTCTCTCGAACATCAAATCTTTCCTCTTTATAATATTATGTCGAAAAAACAAAGCTGCAATAAAGATGTCAAACAAAACGTCTTGTACCTAAGAATTCCTAATTTAATGCAACAAACTCCATAACAGATTCGAAAAAAATCTTCAATAAGCGTGCGATAACTCCTGGAAAATTCTACGCTTCGCGGTCGGAGTTGGGTTAGTTGCAGTAACAGTTGCTAACCACAGTTGGCACAATAGTCACCATGTCGGACTGCCATACACAGGGTTGCTGGTTCGATTCCCGCCTCAGACATGTATTCATGACATGTCAGACATGTCTGGTTGTTTCTAAGTATTATAAGTATATATTTACAAAAGATTAGTATTTAGGTAGTATATCTGTTGTCTAGCACCCATAAAACAAGTCTAGTTATTTAGCTTGGGGCTAATGGCGTATTTATTTATAAATTGTAAATAGTTTTAGTACTTATATATAATTATAAAATTGAACTGTCTAATAAATTATAGTATAGATCTAAATCTACATTGTTTAAAGATCTAATATATTATCTATCAGGAGAACAAGAAGAAGATGAAGACAATCAAGACGACGTAGTCGAGGTAAAGAACGACAACCCAACCGAGTGGTGGATCAAAATGGTGACAGATGACGAGATTGAGGACATGAGGAATTCACACAAACTTATACTGCTCTTCGATATACTGCGACAGTGTGAAACTATTGGGGATAAATTGTAAGTTTACATTCACAAATATAGCCAACGAACTAGCTTTTGCCTTGTTGAAAATTGACAGGAATCATGTTGTCCCATACAAACTTTGCCCTTATGGGGTAGAATTTCGGAAAATCCTTTCTTATCGGATGCCTACGTCATACAAAGAACATACCCTTGGAGGGTGTTGCAGGTCTCTACGATCAGCGGTTTAGGCTGTGCGTTGGGCCGTCAGTCAGTCAGTCAGTCATTGGACCTGGAAACCTGGAAATGCAGGAAATTGCATGCAAACTATTTGTCAAAATGATATCTTCTATTTCAGATTGGTGTTCTCACAATCTCTATACTCGTTAGATCTGATAGAACATTTCTTAAGTAAAGTTGATGAAGCCACACAAGAGGGACGCATTGATGAGAAACTCGGTGGTCATGTTGGTAAGTATGCTTTATAATTTTACCATTTATTTATGCTAATCTTTATATACATAATATATTGGGTTGGCCCTGTCTGCCGTATGCGGGAAGAACTTAAAACCAGGGGAGGGGAGTCCTAAAGCTTATTGATTGGGCTCAAAGTTCCTCTCTACGGAAAAACACACGGCAGACCCTATCGAAGGTGGCGAGACGACCTTGACAAATTTGAGCCAAATTGGCAATCAATTTCAGAAGATCGCAAACTATGGACCTGAAGTAGAGAGGCCTTTGCCCTGCAGTGAGACACTACAAGCAGTCATTAAATAAATATATAATTTATATGTTTGTTAACTAAATCTTGACGTCCTCCTTACCGCGGCGGACAAACTCCCACATGCGATGCGATGTTTCTGTATATATTATGAAAATAAAAGTACATAAGTCTTCTATTCGTTGACTGGCCACTTGGGTGCGTTTCCACTGACGCAGAGCTCACTGATCACTGAAATTTCGAGCACTGTGATTGGCCAATTCACGATCCGCTCCTCTCCACTCCAGCTCCGCGACAGTGGAAACACGCTCTAACACAAGCCTAGTTAATCAGCTTGGGGCTAAATGGCGCGCAATTACGTAGCCAGAATTCCGCACATACAATGCAAAACTGGCCAATTTCGGTCATTAAATTTTCGTGTATTTATTAGATTTGTACATTTTTAGGTTCATGGTCGCCCGGCGTAGATTACTTCAGACTGGATGGTCAGACGTCCTGTGAAAATAGATCCATTTGGTGCAAGAATTTCAACAGAGAAGACAATCCCAGAGCGAGGTAAGTCCTTTGCATTTTAGGCGTCTAACATTTTAGCTCGAAGCACCTATTCTGCGAAGCTTGCTAGTTGAAAATAGCTAAACAAATTTAAGGTTATGATAGATCTAAACGCACTATAGCAAATACCATTAGATTGAAGGCTCTTTAGTTTGATATCATACCTACTGTATTGAAAGGTGAAACTTAGTTTGCTAGTAGATTTAGTTGAGAACAATAACAATTCTCTGTGCATCAATCACCTTCATCTCTATATATAAAATTCAAGGTCCTGACTGACTGACTGACTAATATGTCAACGCACAGCTCAAGCCAATGGACGGATTCGGGCTATTTGGCACACAGATATAGCTATTATGACTTAAATGAGTAGTATATGCTATTATGAGTTAATGAGTAGGCATCTGCTAAAAAGGTTCTCCCCACTAAGCTAGTTTATAACTTCTCTAACGACCCGCCCCGGCTTCGCACGGCTGTATTATGCATGTATTATATCTAAAAACCTTCCTCCTTAATCACTTTGAATCACTCTATCTATTGAAAAAAACCGCATCAAAATCCGTTGCGTTTAAAGATCTAAGCATACATAGGGACAGACAGCGGAAAGTGACTTTGTTTTATACTATGTAATCACTACATAGTATAAAATAAAGTCACTTTTCGCCGTTCCTATGTATGCTTAGATCTTTAAAACTACGCAACGGATTGTAATGCGGTTTTTTTCAATAGATAGAGTGATTCAAGGAAGGTTAATATGCATAATATAGCCATGCGAAGCCGGAGCTGGTCGCTAATATATTACAAAATGGAAAGATTTGATTGTTTGTTTGAATTGGCTCCGAAACTACTGGACCAATTTTGATGAAACTTTGATACATCGGAGTGACATAAGTAAGTTAAGGGATCGGAAGTCACGCGGGTGAAACCGCGGAGCGGTGCTACTTAGTAAAATAATTAAAAATAGTGTCCTTTGTCACCAATATTGTGCACTTTACCTTCCCAGATTGTTCCTAATATCGACTCGAGCCGGCGGTCTCGGCATCAACCTCGTCGCAGCTAACAGGGTCGTCATATTCGACGTCTCGTGGAACCCATCACACGATGTCCAGAGCATATTCAGAGTCTACAGGTTTGGACAGAAGAAACCGTGCTACGTTTACAGATTTTTGGCTATGGTGAGTGGATACATACTTTTCTTTAAAGCAGGAGCGGAACTGTTTCCACCAATAGAATTGCTTTTTGCGGAGCGCTATAATTGGTGGAATTAAAACGCCGCTCCACTACCTCCCTCAGCTTCTGTGGACAGGCAGCCTAAGTCCGGGATCGAGATAAAAGTAGTTATTTCATTAACTGTGTCAAAAGATGGCGTTGCTTGGAAGTGTAAAATAAAATGTGGTCGCAACACAGTTTAGATGTGTTTTTCCAGGACTTTGACTATATGTTTAGTTTTTATGTGAAGAGATCACGAAGTAACATAAAGTTATAACGAATATTCGGCTTTTTTTTAAAGCCTTTTTTAATTTTTTTCAAATACCAGGGCACAATGGAAGAAAAGATCTACGAGCGTCAAGTAACAAAGCAGGCGATATCGAAGCGTGTGATTGACGAGCAACAGATCGACCGACATTACGCTGAGAACGATCTCGCCGAGTTGTACAAGTTCGAGCCGACGCCGCCTTCGCCGCGCCCTCTGCCGCCCTTGCCTAAGGATAGGCTCTTTGCTGAGTTGCTGAAGGAGCATGAGGCACAGGTAACATAGCCCAGATTAGACAAGCTAGTTGGCCCAATGGCCACCATGCCGGACTGGCAAACATAGGCTTGCGGATTCGATCATAAATACCCGCCTCAGACAAGTATTTATGCTTAGATATTTGTCTGTGGTCTGGTTGTTTCTATGCATTATAAGTATGTATTTACATTAAGTATATGTTGTACCTATATCCGTTGTCTAGCACCCATAACACAAGTCTAGTTACTTAGCTTGGGGCTAGATGGCGATGTATGTGTCTTGCAATATTTATTTATCTAGTAGAATATGGCTACAGTATCCCCTGCCTATCATAAAAGGCGACCGAAAGGAATTCTGGTCTACTGAGTGATAACAACGGGGGCTATAATTGTGCAAGCGAAGCAGACCAGGGACTGGTTGCTGTTAAAGGAAACTGGGATGAAGTCCCCGAGATAAATTCAGGGCAAGGAGGCTGGGGCCTCCAATCTACACTGATGCTGTTCACTCGAGACTTATATATAACTAACGTGACCATACGTCCCGCTTTGGACGGGACAGTCCCACTTTGAAACTGTTGTCCCGCTGTCCCTGGCAAGGGGAAAAATATCAAACTTCATATTCAAGTAAAAGTGTTCTTGAACTTTGTGATGAATATCGAGAAAGTCAATGTATCTACATTATTGTTAGATCTAAATTATTTAGCGCTCGCTATGCTTACGCGTGTCCATAGCTCTAAGTTAGGTTAGAAGTTCTTACCTACTTTCCTGGGCAAATAAGTAACATCATATTTGTTTTAAAATCTAACCTAACATTTTTATAAACAAAATTCTGCAGTTGCCCCACTCTGACGATAGAAAATTTCATCATCTTTTAGAAATAATTGGTGAAGTTCAGTTTTTACTATTTCTTATATTTCAGATCTACAAATACCACGAGCATGATTCTCTATTGGAGAACAAAGAAGAGGAGACGCTTAGCGAAGACGAACGGAAAGCTGCCTGGGAGGACTTCGAGAACGAGAAGAATAGACCTCCGCCTGCGCCCTTCCCATCCCCATGGCCTATGCATAATGGAATGGGTAAATACTTACCACTCTAAACTAGCAATCCTCCGCGTTACTCACGATCCTGTGGGAATATCGGGATAAAAAGCCTAGGTTATCTCCAATGAATCAATATATCCTCATACCAAGTTTCATCAAAATCGGTCCAGTAGTTTCGGAGCCTACTCGTTACAAACAAAAAATACAAAAATCTTTGCTCTTTATATTTAGACTAGCGACCCGCCCCCGTTTCTCACGGGTATAATATGCATGTATTATATATATAAACCTTCCTCTCGAATCTCTCTATCTATTAAAAAAAACATAGGGATATAGGGACAGAGAAAGCTACTTTGTTTTATACTATGTAGTGATGATTACGGGGTTAGGCTTAGCCCTGTTAAATTGGAGTTTCTGACGATTAATTAATAAGGAATAAAAAACATTCAAGATTATTAATTATTGTTTCGACGTCATCTGTGTCGCAAAAAGGTTGCTTGTTCCCGCTCTAAAATAAATATTTGTATGAAAAGATGTTTATTACTAGTCTGGATGTTTCAGTATGTTTACAAAAGAAATGCAAAACCACAGTTAATATACCTAAGTATTATAAGAAACTTAATATGCCTAGTAGTTTAGCTTAGGGTTAGATAGCACTGCGTGCAATGAAATTCAATAATCATTTATTATTATATATGGGATCTGCAAAGTTCCCGAAACGTCAGGTATGTACAAATTAATAAAAAACATGATTAAATCCGTTAAAATAAATATAATTATGAGTTCAAGTCGCGAAAACCTTAGAAAATACTGTATTATTTATTTATTTGTTTCAGTGCCAAGCCTTCTCGCCCAACAACAACAGCAGCTAGCCTACGCAGCACTTGCCGCCATGCTTCGCAAGGACATGCCCAATATCAACGACAATCAGATCAGGGACATGATACCAATCATTTATAACTCTAATCCGGGGGTGAGTCCAATAATGCTACTTTGTATAGTTGGAACAGCTGGCTTTAGTAGCTTTAAAGGTCGTATCACACATATCAACTCGTAAACGGAACGTAAACGTATAAATTCGAGCAGTTCAGTATTCTTTGTATGAAACTCCCTATTTCAACGCACACTAATCGGAATCGTAACGTAATTGCCTCGCCTCGGGACAAGCTCACGAACCGCGGTACGGTGCGTGGTCGACTTGCCGTTCCCGCGCTTATGTCTCACCGTACCCTAGCTTGCGTTTCTTCGTCTACACTTCACGTTTGGATACTGACTAACTGCGCGGCGGCATCCCGCCTAGCCGTTGGCACCGCGCTTACGTTAGGTTGAGGCGATACGGTGACGATCCTTTTCAGAGTTTATATGTGTGCTACGACCCTAAATGTGGAAGTTTCTATGTATGTTTGTTGCCTCTTCAAGCAAGAACTGTTAAACAGATTGCGGTGATATTTGGTGTGTAGATAGCTGGAGTCCTGGATGTTTCCACGGGATCTTTCCACGTGAAATGTACTTGTTTTTACAGTGACACTTCTGTCTATATCATTTCTAGTGTTGGCACTATTTTTCTATTTTGACATATCCTTTAGCAAAGTCTGAGCACTCAGGTTTTTGGAATTGAATCGGTGAAGAATTCATTATCTAAGTGAAACCAAGCCAGTACAAATATTTAAGTAGAAGCGAGCAACCATTTTGCTGTTCCTTGATTTGGCAGCTAATGGACTTACGAATACTGCCTTGATGTCACTTATCATTCATTCATTATAATATGGTATTTTAAACAATGATTCGCTGTAGTTTCTAAAATAAATATTCAAATTATTTAAAAGATAGCGTAGTACCAAAATAAAGTAAAATATAAAGTATGTATAGATATTCAACATTAGTATTGCTATTGTAAAAAAAAACATCGAAACAAAACTAAATAAAAACATTTATTTGTTCAGATGTTCGGTGGATATGATTATGGCGTAAGTTTAATGTCGTTTTTACTTGTAATTAATTCGATGCACATAATAGTGTTAGTGAAATTTTAATATACGCCATAACTATGTTAGCATGATAGTTAGATTGAAATTATATATCCAAGCACTGCATGTTTAGGTACCCTTGAGTGAAGCAAGGAATTTTAACAGTATGTCATCATCTAAAAGAAACTACTATTAAATTATTAAGTAAATATTTTCAACCGAAACAAAATCGCTTCAATTCAGTACAAAATATTGGCAAAATAAATTTAATAGACATTATAAAAGTATGTTTTTCATACTTATACTCGACAACCTGTTAAAATTAATTGCAATTTGCTTGAAAAAACAACCCATATACTCATATTATCTAAGTAGTTTAAGTTCTAAAATATAATTTATAATGACAAATTATTATATGATTTATTTCCGTAGTTGATGCAGAAAATGACAGAGATATATAAATACGCACCAGGAATGTTAAATCCGATGATGGCTGGGAATGTTATGAATCCTGGTGAGTGTATGTACCCAGCTTTTGTTTTATTTTTTTCTTTTACATTACCATATATTTTTCCTGACTTGTAAGATTTGCGGGTGTCAAGTCACGACTAGGAAAGCGTGCTACATCTTAGGCCGCATCGTCAACTATCGTACTGGGGCGTGGCGTGATCTGACAGGTGTAATTGTGGTCAAACACTGACCTACCATATTTCATCAACTAAAAAAAAAACTATGCAAGAAGACAATAGATCCAAAGTATAATTTTTTCTTAAGGTGATATTTTGGTGTAGGAGTATGGGCAAGGAAGCGTCCACCTTACTTTGGTCTCACTATTTTTATATCTAAACAAATATTATAAAGCTGAAGAGTTTGTTTGTTTGAACGCGCTAATCTCAGGAACTACTAGTTTGAATTGAAAAATTATTTTTGTGTTGGACAGTCCATTTGTCGAGGAAGGCTATAGGCTATTTTATATTTCGATATTCCCACGGGATCGGGAGTTACGCGGGTGTTACCACGGGGCTAGTTATGATATATACTGCCTCATAGTGTATTTATGTAAATAATATGTGATGTGTATTATAGCAAGTGGAGCCGGCGCCATGAGCGGTATGGGAGGCACCAGCGGCTTGCAGTACGAGCCGCCGTGGCAGCGACAGCAGCAGATGCGGCTGCAGCAAATCATGCAGCAACAACAACAGAACGTAAGTCATTAACATATTATGTGTTACGGGGGCTCAGTCAATGAGACAAGCTAACCTGATGTTTCGGAATGCTATGTTCAAATCTGAGTTTACTTACTTTGCTTTTATCTTGGTAATACAAAACTCAAATAGCTGACTGACTAAGTGGTTTTCTGTCAAAAGATTATCTACTTAACATCGTTAGTTGGTGAGGTTCACAACCATATCCCAATACAAACGATCAACAGCAACAGACGATGTTTCGTACCTCTCCGTAGTCGTCCAAATCCGGAGGAATATAGAAATATTCTTTCTGAAGAAATTTAAGTAGGGATAAAAACAAAAGACCTCACTGGGTCGAAGTGTTGCTGGCTATGTTAGCCCACATGTAAGATAAGATAACTGTTGATGGTACTTCAACTCGTATTAATCTCTTTTCGTTCTCCAGCAAATGGGTGCGAAGCTATACGCGGGCGGTCTAGGCAGCCGTGACCCGGTGGCGATGGCGTTACAACAGGCGCGCGCGCGGGAGATAATGCTGGGAGGCGCGGGTGCGCCCGGCGGCGGCGGCGGCGGCGGCACGGGCGCGGGCAGGCCTCGCGGCCGACCGCCCATGCAGCCGCGCGCACCGCCGTCCTCCACTGAGCCGGGGGACGTCGTCAACTTGGACTCGGATTAACCAGGTAACAACATCTTAAGGTGTATATGAAGACTAGCTGAAGTCGAAAATGGTTCTAATAAGATTGGACCAATAAATCACATTGTTCCAAACAAACTTTGCCCCTCTTTTCCACCCCATAAGGGGTAAAATTTCGAAAAATCCTTATTGGATGCTTACGTCATACAAAGAACACACCCTCCAAGTTTCAGGTCTCTATGATCAGCGGTTTAGGCTGTGCGTTGATCCGTCAGTCAGTCATTCAGGACAAAGCATTTTATATGTATAGATAAACCGCATAGGGCGTAGGGAAGGTAGGTAAAGGCGGGCATTGCATGTCACACTTTAATTATAAACTGAGTCGATTAAGCACAGCCGTGACATCCTTTTCTTGAAGAGATTTAGGTAGATAGATATAGCGTTCATTAGCTATCAAAAATATGAAAAGGCTTAAAAGGAAAACTTTTAAGGTCCCAATATCTTATTTGTCAAAGCCAGAGTTCTATATTTTCGGTTACCAACAGTACTCATCCTGATCCTATTGCCTTGTTACCGATTATCAATTCAATTGGTACAGCAGTTTTTGCTTAAAGAAGTAAATAATTTTTTTGACATATTGTTGTTTATTTTTTACAGATAGAAGCGACGATAGTAAAGAACAAACATGTACAGTGAACTATAGGTGCTACAGCGGGGTCCGTATCGACTCCATAGCCAAAACGCGGGAACGTTTGAGCCCTGGCCTCCCAAACATTTATAATAACCACCCTTAAAATTGTAAAATTTTATCATCACCCGCTTATATTAAATTTTAAAATTCAATGTTAAATGTTCTCGATAACAAAAATTCCATTTTTCTCATAATATTATAGTTGTTGTTTCGATGTCATCAAATATTATAAACAATCTATAGTTCTATTTTATGATCGTGCTTAGCTGGTGGATATACACTTATTTTTTATAGATATACGTATAATTATCAATGAATAGTACTTAGTATTTATATGCTCTCTATAAAGGATGCCAGGCTCAAATACTAGCCCTATGTATGTAGCTTACGTCTTGAGGCTTGCGCTCTGATGCTACATATCAAGAATCTCAATATTTTAAATACATAAGTTTCAATATAGAAATAACACAAAGTTATCGGACAGTTAAGGCTGGGTGACACGAAACTAGTAAAATAATGCCAGGATCTATTGTAACTTTGTTATATGCTATAAATGAATCTAAGGCCCACTTGCAGGCATATTTGAGTAACCTAGGTTTGCTAATATTCACACCCAAAATGACAAAAAGGGGGGGTGTAATAAGTTTGGCCTCTATGTGGGTCTGCTGATCTCTATGTACAGAAATCGTAACTCCAAATCCAAAAGTCACAACAGACGAAGTTATAGCACGATTATCTAAACAGCGAGTGTGTACACAAAACCGGTGTCTAAAATTAGCAGCCTGTTTGTTGTACAGTCACATTACCAATTAGCGGAACCCGACGTGATCCAGAGCTCACTCGCATGTCTGTAAAAAAATAGTATTGACCTATTTTGTTATCACTACATAGTATAAAATAAAGTCACTTTTCGCCGTCCCTATTTCCCTTTGTATGCTTAGATCTTTAAAACTACGCAACGGATTTTGATGCGGTTTTTTTAAATAGATATAGTGATTCAAGAGGAAGGTTTATATGTATAATACATGCATAATATAGCCGTGCGAAGCCGGAGCGGATCGCTAGTTTTTTATATTGTTTAAAAAAAAACAGAATCAGGTAACTTACTTTACAACCTTACAGATGTGCGAGTGAGCTCTGAGTCACGTGGGGTTCAGCTAATTGGTAATGTGACTCTTTTGGTGTTCCCCAATAACCTAGCCGATAATTTCCCGACTCTAGACTGCTCAAGTGGTCTTAAGACTTGTATTACTTGCTTCGTGTAACCCTACCGTTAATTTTGAGGACTCCGGTCCACATATCAATTAATCTGTTTGTCAATTTAGTTCTGGAAGCGGAAGCCTGCCCCTCTAGCATGTGCAGCACGATATAGCGATTTATCGACAAAAACTGTCAAAATATGCTATATAACGCCGCCATGTTGAATTTTTATCGAAACAGCGAGCATGGCCCGTGTGTGATGTCACGTGTTACGGTATGATAAGATAGACAAAAGAGCGAGCACGACAGTCTCTTATTTATCGAAAGGTCGAGCATGACCGACTAATTGTCGATAAAAAACGTGAAAAGTATCGATTTTTGACATTAAGGCGCGTTATTTTATCGACAACGTTTGGAGGGTGTGATAAATTTATCAAGATTATTTAGCTTAACAAATATTAACTTAAATCCATTATTAGACTAGAATGTTAGAAATTTATAATGATTTTTGTGTAAATGTTCATAATAAATACAGAAAATTTACCTACCTACTTGTAGGTATAACTAAACTAAAAAGATTCTATTCCATTCGTTTTTTTTTATATTATATTTAATTAAAGCTTCGCAGTGTGCATTATATCCAGTGTCGAGTTACTATTTTCGCACTGTCACGAAATTAAATTAAATTTAACTCGATTATTACAAAGTTTTGCTAAAATAAAAATCAGCGCGCCATGTTGCTCTCGCGTTCCAAAACGCGATTTACACGAAAACGCCAACACTCAAACACGATGATAGCACGATTTCAAAATATAAACATTGAAGAAAATCTTGTTTGATCGTTCTGTCAACAAAAAAGTGTCAAATTCAGTCACAGATTGCGTTAAAAGTTGCAAAAAAAGAAGAAAAGAATGAATGGTTAACGTTATTAAATTGGCAGCATTGAAATTCATATCAAGTGGATGTGACGTATTTATCATCTCATATTGCGTGATATTATTTTAACATATCATATCGCTCCATTTGTCATACTCGCGAAATCGATAATTATTTAGGTGTGGATATAATACGTTATCTTTTATCATATCATATCACGAACAGCCATGCTAGCTAGGCTGAGGCGTAGTGATCGCACAAGTCTAATGCCGCGTCATGTTTTAACGTTCCCATAGAAACTACATCGCTCAAACTTAAAATGTGACCCTTGTGCTAGGAACGTGGACATTTAATTCTTTAGATTAGCAATATTATCCATCACATTTCGACGAAAGAGATTTAATATTACAGCCGAAGAGATTTGACGGTGAAATTTGTCTCATTTGGTGTATTTCAAGGCGGAATTTGTCTCATTTGGCGTATTGCAAGGCGAAATATGTCTCATTTGGGGTATTTCAACGCAAAATATGTCAAATTTGACGTATTTAAGACGAAATTTGTCTTATTTGGCGTATTTCAAAGTGAAATTGGTTAATGAGACTTATTTCAAGGCAAAATTTGTCTAAGAGACATTTCTAGGGAAAGTCATTACACAAAGTAATTGAAGGAAAAGCTTCTGATGTCTTTATACAACTGTAATTTAAAAATCTCTTTAAAATAAAAACAACTAAATATCGTGTATCGCTTTTCCATATTTATAATTGCTTACTTAAAAAAGCAATGTATTCCGATACATATAGTTTTCTGAGGTACGTTTTTATATCTCACGAATCTTAACTATATCTCTCAGTACAGGAAATTAGTGGATAAGTTATGTTATTGTCTGTAGTTAGATGACTTTGTGTGTTGACTTATGATATATAAACTGTCGGTTAATATTTATACTGGGTTTCTAGCACTTTTATGCAAACCTCTCAAATGGTGGGAGAGATGAGAACCGAAACATAACGTTCTAATTTATGAAGTTATTAATGAAGTTATAAGTAATTTATAAATTCGTAATATTTGAGTCACCTACTATGTATGAACCGTACCGTACATGTACCATGCTATGATACCACCAGATGTTTCCAAAATGTATGAAGTGTAGTTACAACTCACAATTTTTGTATGACTAAACTGTAATCTTAAAAAATGGCATAGTACCGGCCACAAGGTTTGCATATAAGAGCCTGATCCAATATACTTACAATGATAGAGATATGTTTAATCTAGTTAATTTTGTAATAGGATTCAGCTAGCGCCATGTTGTGACGTCACAACTCGGGATCTGATTTCATTTCGGTATGTGTGAAATTCAACCGAACTGAAATTAGCGCTGGGTCGTAGGATTCAGCTAGCGCCATGTTGTGACGTCAGAACTCTGGAATCTAATTTCATTTCGGTATATTTGTATGAAATTTAACTGAACTGAAATTAGCGCTGGATCGTAGAATTCAGCTAGCGCCACGTTGTGACGTCAGAACACTGGCATCTAATTTCATTTCGGTATAATTATATGAAATTCAACTGAACTGAAAATAGCGCTAGGTCGTAGGATTCAGCTAGCGCCATGTTGTGACGTCACAACTCTGAAATCTAAGTTTATTCCACTAAATTTGTATGAAATTCTGTAATCAGCGCTAGGTCGATCCTATTTGTAAATTAAAAAAACAACTAGAAATATGTAATTATGCTATATTTATCTACCCTAGTGGAGGAACACCAATATAAAAGTTTTTGAAACATGGATTTAGAGCGGTGAATTTTAAAATAGTAAGTACGTAACACATTCATTTAAGTAAGCACATATTTTGTATCGGTAGATTTCGTCTGTTCATTGATTGGGTAATGTGTTTGTGCGAGCAACCTCTGACAGCTTACAATAACTTGACTAATGTTACACAATGGGGAAATTTCATTAAAAATAATGTTTTTCTGCTACCAAACCACTTGACGTTGAGGTTTTCTGAGCAGTTTGTTTACCTTTTCTTCCAATTATGCATCTTGTATTCAACGCATAAGACAATTTCTAAGTATTTAAAATTATGAGTTTTTTAAGCAAATTGGGTTCAGGATAAGCATTTTTTCTCTGCTTATTGAACATTTGTGATTGATTCATTGATTCGTATATTTATTTGCCTGTAAACAGCAGGTAGTTTAGTTGTGATATTGCTTAATATTAAATTTTTTGTATACGTTTATTTTAATGAGTCATTAATGTGACTTTAATTTAGGTGCAACTGTGTAGTTGTTACATTATTATAATTAGTATAAATCAATAAACATATGGGACAATCAGTGCATTTTCTTCAATACAAGTTTCTTTTTTTTTAGTTTTGTTGCCTTGGTTTTTTTTTTTTTTCAGATTTTTATAGTAACTCTGTTTTGATTATGAGTTTTGTATGTTATCCAACAAACAGTATTCGTTTAGTTATAAGATCTCAAATGATATTTGTTTTTATAAACAGTGTTGCCAGCTCTAAGCCATTTGGAACCATTGAGTGTTAACTTGGAGCATTTTTTGCAAATTAAAAATAAGCCCCATTTCATAGTATGCAACTGTAGGACTACAATTTTTTTACTACGCTAGCTTGAATGTGTTGAGTGGAGCCTTTTGAGCTGCCATCACTGTCTACAAAGAATAATGTCATTTTAGTGCTGAGCACACTGAGGCGGTACTGGAAGCATTCCGGGGAAAGTTTTTGCGATGTTTGGGTTTCTATGCACGGAGACTAGCCGATGTCTATGGCTTGGTGCTCCGGAAAGCTCTCTGTACCACCTCTAAGCGTGCTCAACGCTGTTATGTTACTTTAACTTGTATTTGGTACTATCTTTGTTTAGTTAGCTTAGGTAGCAAGTGTTGGTACAATACATATAGAGGTCGCTACAGTGAGAACTTATGTAATTGTTTCATTATTTATGTAATATAATTGGATATGATTAAAACTATACTTAACTGTAGAAAATTTCCTATTATTTTGTAGTACAATGAAACTATAATAAATAACTCAGAAATGTGTAATTTGGTGTTTTACTAATCACAAGTTTTTTTTTTACCAAAAATAGGCTTTTGGATTTGACTTCATCTCACCAGGGGCCTTATTCTGCTATTTGGCCAACCATTGTCATTATATCGAGACTCTATTGATATTATATCGAGATTGTGACTTTATTTGGTATTCTGCTAAAGTTTTAATAACATCACAATAGAATCACTATGGAGTCTCAATGGTATGGTAATATTTACCTTGCAGGTGTTGCCTAGCAACATGGTATATGTTGCTAAGCGATATACCGTTTTAACAACTATCGAGATTCCATCAAGCCACGATTGTAGAGCAGAATACCGAAGTGAGTCAGTGGTGTGTCAGTGATGTTTCGATAGAATAGTTAACGTTAGGAGACTACCAATTTGACATGTAATGTCATATTTTTGACATTATATTTCTATTACGATTATATCGACACACTATTGAAATACGATTGTGTTAGCAGACTTAGGCCCCTGATGGAAAGTGAATATGAGGTTGAGGTTGTAGCATGCTTAACTAAAATTCTATTAAATTTATTCTAGACTTGAAGACTCCAAGGTTGTAGTTAATCGCAAAAGTTTCTGATGCATCAAACCTTAGCATAAAGAAATAGGTATTACACAAAATAATTTATTTCAGCTTATTTGATCTATAACAAAATTACAATGTAAATTCAATTCATTTATACCTTATATTTAGTTTAAACTACACTTAGATATTTAGATTAGGAATCCCCGTATAAATTCCAATCGATGCTTCCAAATACCTCACTAGTCTCCGAGCTAGAAACACTCCACCGTCAGAATCAAGTCTATCAGCTGTAATAAGGTCCAGATTATGTTCTTTTTGAAAAGAAATGAGTTCTCCAGGGCTTACTGTCATTTCATCGGGCAAACCGCCTGTGTTTACAAGTATAACGCGCCGTCTTCTCAAATCTGGGTGTATTTTAGTCAACTCTGTCTTCGCCCATTCTATACAATACATTCTACTCGTTTCCATAGCTAAAACTACAAAGTCTATAGCTAGCCGCCCAGTAAGGTCAGATTCCTTTACAACTGCATCCAAAGCGTATGATCGTAGAACTACGAGTTTCCATCGATGGCTGCTTTTCTTGTGGACTTCTGTTAGCGAATTAGCTATGCTGTTGATAATCTCGGCGTTCGAAGAAACCACTATTACAGTAATCGTGTTTTTGCAGCTTAGTGGACCAACCCAAGGTACTAAAACTGGATCCTCTTCAAATGTAGACATTTTAGTACGTTTTTGCTTTCCTGTGAGTGTGTGTTGCAAGCGACCGTTCTTCCTTTTGTTTAATCACTATTTATTTCTCATTTATTACATTATTCAGTATTTTATTTTCAGTTTCAGTGAAATTCTGTTTCTGATAATATTTTTGTTATTGTTTTTGAATTTCAAAGAACGTTGTCGAACATTTTAGTCTATGGTTATTACTGGCTGCCATTGGTTGCTTGATTTGTTTGGTCGGATAGTGTTGTAAACACGGTGTGAACTTTATGATTGAAATCGATGTGATTCAATAAAATCGATTGATTGTGGCCAATCGTTGGCGGATGATCTGACAATAGTTCTATGATTCCTCTATGGACAATAGGTCTGTGGTCAGACTTGACTTGACAGTGATGATGACAGTCACGCATGTTTGTCAAATTTATTTTGATTCGAGGACTCCGGCACCAACACGCAAAATTTTATATATTATTTTTTAAATGGTGTTGTTGAAAAATATAAATAGTACTTACCTACGCTAAATATTAAATATCATAACAATCTTTATGGCTAAGAATTGCGAACATTAATATAAAACTTTCATATTATAAGGTAAGATTGAAAAGACCACTTAAAAACGTACTCAATACTGTTTTTCAAGAGATTTTCGCGTACTTATGTACGTATTTATGTATAAAATGAATAATTTCCCCAGGATAAATAACCTGAAAAATGCGTCGTCGAGACGATAAATTTCCCGATAACGGGTTCGAAGCATGGGGCGGTTACATGAACGCTAAAATTGCGAAATTAGAAGAGCAATTCTGCGTAAGATCAGAAAAAGAAGACATTCTTTCGAATATTTTCAATGGGGTGAGTATTTATGTAAATGGATTTACCGACCCCTCTGCCGATGAACTTAAAACCCTTATGAGCCACCATGGGGGTATATATCATACTTACCAAAGGAGTGAAGATTTCGTCATAGCATCCAACTTACCTGACACAAAAGTAAAGAAAATGTCTTTATCTCGAGTTGTAAAACCTCAATGGATAACCGACAGCATAGCTGCTAATAGCTTATTGGATTTTAGAGAATATTTACTGTATAAAACCTCTAGAAATCAACAACATTTAGATTTTAACAAATATAACAAATCAGATGTAACCTGTAGTTCTACGAATGAAGGCAAAGATAATTCAAACTCAACAAACAGTGTCTCTTTTAGCACTAATTTACAAAATGAAACAGTAGCGTTAAACCAAAAAGCTTGTGATTCAACTTTAATTGAAAATAGAAGTGAAAACCTAGACATGAAACAAATTGCACAGCAACCGATGGCTAAAACAGCGGCAGACCCCAATTTTATATCAGAGTTTTACAACAACTCTAGATTGCATCACATATCACAATTAGGGGCTTGTTTCAAACAACATGTCAACGATCTCAGAGAAAATAGCAATTTTACTTTGCCTGAGAGACTGAAACTAAAAGATGCAATAAATTGTTTAAAATCTAACAACAATTTATCACAAATAAGATTTGAGAAAGGGAAGACGATAATGCATATTGATATGGACTGTTTCTTTGTGTCTGTTGGCCTACGCAGCCGACCAGACCTAAAAGGCAAACCAGTAGCAGTCACACACTCAAAAGGAGGCCAACCAAAATCTAAAAGGCCCGGGGTTGATAGAAATACAGAATTCAACCTCTACAAACAAAAACAAGCTAAGAAAATAGGAAAAGCTACAGGAAAGCCAGATGATGAAATTGAAATTGAAACTAGAGTAGATAATATAGCAGATGAAGATGACAAATATGGCTCAATGAGTGAAATAGCATCATGTTCTTATGAAGCTAGAGCAAAAGGTGTAGGAAATGGGATGTTTATGGGTCCTGCATTAAGACTTTGCCCTGATTTACAAACAATACCCTATGATTTTGAAGGATATAAAGAAGTTGCCTACACTTTATACAATACCATAGCACAATACACTTTAGATATAGAAGCAGTGTCTTGTGATGAAATGTATGTGGATTGTACGGAGCTATTAAAAGAATTAAATGTCTCTGCACAAGATTTTGCGACGGCTATTAGAAATGAAATTAAAACCAAGACAGGATGCCCTTGTTCAACTGGTTTTGGTGGCAATCGTTTACAAGCAAGATTAGCAACTAAGAGAGCGAAACCTGATGGCCAGTTCTTTCTTTCTGAAGATCTAGTTGAAGATTACATGTGTTATATAAAACTTAAAGATTTACCTGGTGTAGGTAGACAGACTTCTCAAAAACTGGAATCACTTGGTCATACAACTTGTGGTTCTTTACAGCAAATGTCATTAGCGTCATTGAAATGCCATTTAGGAGTGAAAACTGGGGCGCAGTTGTTCGATCAGTGCAGAGGAAGAGATCCTAATCCATTATCTTTTCATACAGTACGAAAATCAGTATCAGCTGAAGTCAATTATGGGATTAGATTTGAAAACAATGAGCAATGTACAGAGTTTTTAAAACAATTGGCTAATGAAGTGAATTTAAGAATGCAACAGTTTAAGGTCGTAGGGAAATGCATTACATTAAAATTAATGGTAAGAGCTGAAGATGCTCCTGTAGAGACTGCCAAATTCATGGGCCATGGGTTTTGTGACGTCATCAATAAATCTACTACTTTGACTAATGCTACAAATGATGCTGAAATAATCACAAAAGAAGTTTTATCTATCTGTAAAAAACTAAATATTGATCCAAAAGAAATGAGAGGTGTTGGTATTCAGGTAACAAAGCTGGAATCAACTGTAAACAAGCAAGTCAAAGGAGCTATGAATAAATTTTTATGTCATAAGAGTCCTAGCAAGCCTACGAAATCAGAAATAAACAATGATACTGTAAAACCTTCAAGCGTATGTAACAATCATATTTTTGAAAATGCTGAAGTTAACAAATATGACTCGCCTAAAAAAAAAAAAATGGAGATATCACCTAAGAAATCGCCAATCATAGGACAAGGGAAATCTCCAACTAAAAAGCGGGGACGACCTCCTAGAAACAGTAACACTCACAAATCAGGTTCTAAAAATATAATGAGCAAATTTTTGCACGGACAAGGCAAAGATGTTCCATTTAGAAACCCTATGATTAAAAGTGAACCACAGCCGTTAGAAGTAAAAGAAAAGCCTATGCTTGAAACATCCATTAAAGTAAATAAAGATAATAAAACAAATAATTCAGGGCTGTTAGGACTCCCTTGGAATGAAGTTAGAGAACTTCTTAGAGCATGGTTGGAAAGTGGACAGACTCCTTTATCATTTGACGTAAATTTAATATCAGAATACATGCAAGAAATGGTTTTAAACAAAAATTTAGAAAAGCTTAACGTTCTAGTAAATTTTCTGAAAAGACGAACTTATGAAATGGGTAATGTTAAGTGGATTGAAGTTTATGATCAAGTTATGATACAAGTTCAGAATGCTATGATTGCTATTTATGGAAAACGACTTTACGTTGGTGAATAAGCATCAAATTAAGTAAGTTAACTGAAAGGTAGTTAGTTCCTTAAATAAAACACTGTCAAATAATTCAGTAACTAAATGTATTTGTGACAAAAACACGATGGAATCTTGTTGAATGTTTTTATTTTACGATTACAATTAATACAATTTCTGAACAAAACCAAAATTATAACTTTCCAGAATATAACGTGATTCGTCATCTTGTGAGTTTTTTTACAACCTTATCAATCGGAACTGTCAATGAGCGACCACGAGATGTGTCTCGTCGTCTTATAACGTCATTGGTGGCCAAATCTGCCAAACCCAGACGCTCATGGTCTTGCGGATGGCGACCAGTGGCTTACGACAGATGGCGTTGCACTCTTAGGGTTGCCGCGCTGCATATTTCAATGATGCTATTTTATATTATCACCTATCATATTTTGCATCAAAATATAATAATTTTTAATACTGCCATCGCTGTATTACCGCTTACACTAAAATGTAAATTCATGCAGAAAAGCTGTTAATACCTCTTGCCCAAGGTATTTTGGCAACAATTTAAATCACAGATACATTTTAAATGAAAAACATTAATTATTTTGTTTTGGCCAAAACCACTAGGCTTCAGCGATGCATGATAGATATGATAGGCGTTTAAAATAAAGCGATATTTCACTGTATAATAATTAGTAAAGTTAACAAATTGCTCTACTCTCAAAAATGGCAGTTTATAATAGGCAATATTTTTGAAAACCTTTATTCAAACACAACATTAATTTTACAATAAACACGTAGATAAGTACCTACTAATTTAAGTAGGTATATAAGTATACATTCGCCATCGAGATAAATGACACGATTAAAATCACGCATAAAATTTTAGTGTTTTTCCATAATTCTATTAATTTATTTATCACAGATGCTTATTGCAAAACAAAAAATAAAATAAAAAACCTCGTACCTTTGTTGCTCGATCGGTTTTTTTGTGGCGCGAAATTTAATAATAAATTAGTTTACGTTTTTGCGCTACAAAAAATGCTACCAACAACGGAATGTTGAAGGTTCCTCGAACTATCGACGTTTTTATAAAGAAAAATACGGGTTTAGATAAGTAGATTGACCAGCTAAAACGTAATTTGAAATATATCATACAACTAGTAAATTTTTCTTGATTGTTATTAGAAAAAACGTTAAGTTTGAATTTTCTGAAAATCTATTAATATTTGCTCTATGTTACCACAAATTCTACAGCATTTCTATACATAAATATTTTACATAATATCAAGCTTAGAGCTTGAGTCCGAAATTATAAACTAAATGCTTTGTGACAAAACGTTTAGAATTCACTAACTGCCACAACGTATTAAACAAAAACTACACATAAAATAAAGTCACCTATATGATTTCTTATAAAAAATCTCACCATTCCTACATTGTTACGTTAGTTAGCATACGACAAAACAAGCTTAGATTAAAATGTTTAAATAATGGCGTTAATTAGACATTCGTTGCATAAATATAACATTCCAGAAATATTAAGATACAAAATGGAGATAGATTATTCGCTTGCACGTTCCTGATTGTATAATGGCTTATATACTATTGGTTTATAGGCCATTTGACTTAAAGTTATGAACGGACACAATGCCAAAGTCGAAATCAGAGTAGATTATTGCAACAAATGCCATATAAAAGTTTTTGCCTTACGCAGTAGAATTTGAAGAAATAGACGTTTTCAACTTAGAATCTATAATGATTTCATCCCCGGATCGGATGTTGTAAGAGTAGAGCTGTTTGGTCGGATACTTCATCTCCTCGGGACCCTGAAAAGGCTATAGGATAGAAATTGCAATATTACTGTGTGAATTGTTACTATTTAGTTACATTAATGGATAACGGGAACAACATTTACCCAAAACCCAAGCTAAATAAAGTTCGTTAGTGCTAATAAATGAATCGAAAATATTTTTTGGTTTAAAAACGTAACGTAATATCGCTGTAGGTATAATGACAACACACACAGGCATAACATAAAACACACATTTGATAAACCCCCCTGATTGAGGGTATTAAATGAAGGGGAACTTGTTGCTAAAGGGAGTCAAGAGTTAGATTATTAACGTTAATGTTTGATGATGAACATCGATAAGTTCAAAGTTAATGAAGAATAAAAGGGTACGCACCTGTGAATCTCTCAGTTCTTGATCGACGTAAAATAACCGCATTTTGGACGCTGGAAAACCAGCAAGTCTTTCTAATCTCGTCTTCAAATCGGATACAGTTCTGGAAATTAGAAATAACATTGTTAAACCAAGAATTATTTGACTCTTAACCGGAGCTGCGAAGCAACAAATATCTGAACAAAGCCTCAAAAGGATTTAAAAAAGGTTTTATTTGTTTATGTTTACCTGTAAACATCAACAGTTCGGACTTCGCTGGTATCACCACAAGTAAACGTAATCTGAACCCGCTTCTCAGGCCTCAGATCAACAGACACGAGAGGGTCAAGTTTGCCATGAACACCAACTAACTCCCAATACCTGAAATATCCAACATACCCGTTTAGAAAAAGCAATAATGTTGATATAGATTGCAAAAACAGTTTGGCCAGTTTAACTTTACAGTTTGCACCCACCTACGACATTTAATCTCAAAAGCACTAATAGCTCTTAACCAACCTACTTAGACCCAAGCATATAAACTGCTACATTATCATATTCCTTTAGTCATTCAGGTCAGGTCAATATTACTACAGAGTCGCCCACTTGTCTCCTTATAAATAGGACCTTCGAGATAGGTATAAATGAAGGATACTCGAACTCAATTGTCTAGAACGACTGGAATATTTCGATTCAATGTCACATGGAAAGGTTTACGAATAATAACCGTTGTAAGACGAGAAAATGTGACGCCTTGCGACGGTAAAAGTTTTATTGTCGTGTTAATGGTAGCAATAAATTGTATTGTTAAGAATGTCAAGCTTTGGGTGTTCTTCTGTTTCCATAGTGTCTAAATGTTGATAGACCAATACGTATTCCATAATGTGCATAATACGCTTGGTCAATATGCCTATAAATTGCGATCGATAATAAAATCGGATTTTAATTGGTAATCATAACTGTGTTCAGTGTCTTACCTGTCTGGCCTATCAGACTCTGGTTTCTCCATGTAGTACCGAATAAACGCTCGTTCAGCTGAATCCCTTTCCTCAACCGGTACAGCACCTCCTCCATTCAGGGTTTTAACATGCGGAAGCCGCGCCAGAAGTAGCCACCGTCTCTCATGCTCTGTTGACTCCCAACGCTCCCATAGCGGCCAACCCTGTAAAAACAAAATTCATTCATATGCAATTAAATCCCTAGACTCAAACTTTGGTAAAAACCTATCAAGGAATTCAGAAACAATCTTCCAAGTCACGACAACACGAAGTTATTAGGGACCATCATTAAATAAATAAAAAACTAGTAGATTTCAATTGATTGGTTTTTTGTTCGACTCAAGGCTCTTTGAAGATCGGGTTTCCTTCTAGGGCACGAGAAGGAACTCATAAATACCTAATGGCTTGTAAATAATGTCAGCCTACCTTATAAATCCTACGGAGATGATAGATACTTAAAGTGTAATCTTATAGTTACGATTGATGAAACTAAATTTCCACGAAATTGAAGCAGTCAGTCGCATTCTTCGTTATCGTTTTACCTTGAAGTGACTCTTTCTCCTTCATTCTAAGGATGCAGGTATATCAACTTTCGTATCAATGTTGCCATTTAAAATAGTATTTTCCATACAAAGGAACTGAGTTCAGTATTCATAACCATGACATTCCTTTGTTCCAAGATCGGTAGCTTTACTTTCGACTAAACCCGGTTTTGTCTAAATAAGGAAAGCGGATTCGTGCGGGTTGCATATTATTCCTCTAAATGGTTATTTTATCTTTATGTAGATAAAATATGTTGCAGGTAAAACAATGGGTGCGCTTTTATGTTTAATAATTTCTAGTATATGTAGTAAATGTTTATAAGTAGCATCTGTGTAAAACAGATAATTTATTTCACAACATTATAAAGTCTACTTTAAAATTATTTCTTGTATTTTAATGGAAGAGGCGTTTTAAGCCATTTTAGGGGCAACCATACAATGCAGCTGTTTGTTAAAATTCATACGTGACAAAGCACCCCCTAAACGCCAAAACAAAACATGGTCATATTGAAGTTCCGTTCCATTAGGTCCCGTCTCCGTTCTGATTCATTAATTTCAAGTATTGATTTTATTACAACATCCTATATCCTTGATCGATGTTTATGTTAGGTCAGTGTGCTGCACTCGGGTGCAGCTAATTGGATCAATTTCACGTTGGAGTAGAGTTTATTGAATTTCCAAGAACATAAAGAGTCAATTTAGGTAGGTAATATCTCTATATTATACAATTCTCGTGTCGCGGTATTAGTTGCCAATCTCCACCGAAACGGCTAAACCGATTTGTATTAATTTTTTTGCGTATATTCGTTAGGTCTGAGAATCGAACATCTTTTTTTTTTGTAAATGGTAATTCAACGTTTGCCGGGACAGTTAGTTGTTTAATAAAATAAAGTTTTATGGCGTAAAAATGATACGGTCTAAGCTAGCTTGAAGTAGGTATTTATTTACTCAGACCTGAGTCTACGTACTTACTCAATATAAACTACATAACGTAGGTAAACTAGATACGAGTACAAAGACAAGGAAACGTGCTTAAACAGTATTTATCCTTCAAATACTTAGTACTAAAATAATTCTAGATAAACAGCGGAAAATCTGAAGATGCAACTGACTAAGGCATGTGCTTGCAAATTAAGGTCCTTCAGATGTTTTTAAATAAGACAATTTTGTTGACATACAGATTAGTCGAATTTAAAATGTAGGTAGCTATCTGCATTAAAATCCATGGAGTATAGCTGATTTTAATTTGATAGATAAGCTACCAATTTAAAACTACAAAGGCTGATCTAAGTACTTAAATAACAAGAGCATATAATAATCATGTGGAATTAGTAGCAAAAACTTTAATTATCTGTTGCTAAAGGGAAACCTTAGATTGCGTATTGCTTAAGCAGCATTTACTTTATGTACTTCTTGCAAATGCAGTTCGCATACAAGTAGAGTCGGTAAGCGGATTACTGAGTCATCTATTAAAACTAGGTAAGATCATTAACTAGACAGTTCAGTAGTAAATACGTTAAGGCTTTTCTAAGACTGACCTATGATTAACTCTAAAACGTAGTATTTAAAAGAAGATACTTATTTGAATACGATAAACAAAAAATATAAGAATGATGATCTCATACTCATCAGAGCGCTAGTAACATTTATCTCTACCTACATGCAAGAACCTACATAAATGATTAAGGTGTATGTTGCTATCTAGGTAAAGTATCCGAGGTTCTCGGAAGCCAACTTTCGGTTCACTTTAAACTGATACATTTTGTATTCCGCTGTTGTTGTTTCATTTGAGTTTTTGCTAGCTTTGTTGTTTAAAACGTTGTCTAGCTAAAAAATCGCTTTGCAGTAAACCGTTTACAGGAATCGAAAGAAGAATCTTTATAAATCGTTATAACATAAGGACTTAATTATATTTGTTTTTCCTATTGAACTAAATATTGCACAATGAATAAGTTAAATTAATAGACATGTAAGTAAATAACTTATCAGATGAGATAATAGATTATTCAACTCCAAACTTTGATAAGTATTATAGATAGCAATAAATGACAATATTATTCCACGAAAATTTGAAACGGTACAAGCGTTATAGAGATAACGACCATCTTCATTTAGGAAATGGCTTCGGGCACTCAAAATGGTTATGATCGCATAAAATGGTAGTTTAGAATGTAGTGAGTACCTCGGGGCAGTTGACCTAAAAGCCGGAACACCGTTGGGTAACATATGCATCGGTCACGAGTGTCACGATACTGCAAATGGTGGAAGGGCCAAAGTTTCAAAGGGAAGGTGACAGAAACAACTACACAAATACGTACTTAAAAGTACCCAAGCGATTAACTACTAAAACAACAAACGTCTAGATTCCCAGGAAATTTATTTCAGTAGAAACACGATACCTAAAGTAAGATTGATGTAAATATGTCAGCCAGGGAGCGCAGTTTAATTAAGGCTTTGTCTAACGGCTAAGGTAGTATCAAAATGTTTTACTCTGTGTGCAGCATTTACGCAGTGCAGATTGTGTGTCATTGACGTAGAAGACACCTACCTATGTAATATTAAGACAAGGAGAGCTGACGCTATGAAGCCTCTACGAACATGTACAGCAATTATAGTTATTACGGCGCTGAAACCCGGGCCGGGCTGATTTGTAAATAATTGATAACAATTACCTACTGCTGTAACATGTACCTACCTATGGGTATTACATTTGTTCCGATGCATACGCTGTGTTTCTGGGTCACCCGGCGTGACATACCCCATACTTCCGCACTCATAAATTTATTACGAACCCTAGCCTGGAGCTTGGTTCGATAAAACCAAACATAGTGTTCGTACAGCTCCATAGTCGTAAATGTGCATGTATGAATGTTTAAAACTAACCAATTTTGAATCCAATTTTTTATTCGTCTGTCTCTGTTTCGGTTTAAAGAGTCACCTAAAGGTTTTATAAGACGCAAAAGGCGTGGGAGTAAGGTGCCGGTGACCGTTTGTTCTCATCGTGAATCATGTATAAACTGCACTTCACGATTATTGACCGACACTACAGGTAATTTTCCAATCTTAGTGCGCTGAGATGGAATAGAAGCTTGATACCAGAATAAATATTGTTGTAAACATATTTGCAACGGTTTTTAAGAACTCATAAAATCTGTCTGCAAGCAAACAAAGGAAAAGACGTAAGTATCAAAGACAAGCAAAGCTAACATTTACTAATATAAAGGTAGGTAGGTTACTCAAAGAAAACAAAGTGATCAACTTGTTTGTTATTTTATGATATACCTGTTGAAAAATCAATAAATTGTTTCTCGCGTGACTATTACATCGTCATACGTTTTAGGATTCCATAAAAGTTTTGAAAGAAACGGCTACCAAGGGAAATTATGACTGTAAACAAAGGTCTCTTAGGTTTTTACCGTAAATACCTATTGTTGTTTTACAATGTCGGGTTGCTTTCAATCCAGTCGCAGAGCATTCATTGTGTATGAACGTAGGGTCGAGAGTCTTGCTACGAGATCAAATGACTTGCAGTCTAGACTGAATATTAATCTTTTGTTATAGACCCTATATTATTCTGGTACCTTTGAAAATATAGGTAAGTATCCACCTAGACCTATCTACCTACTGCAGTAAGATATTAGATTTGGTATTTTAAGTAAACAAAAGAAAATAGTTAATGACATTCCATTTGCTTGCTGTTAGCTACATAGCCACAGTGTCTAATTCCTAGAAATATGCTTTGTCTATTTAGAATAACAAGAACTGAACTCAGAAAAAACCTCTACCTACTAGTTAGTTCTTTACCATCCAAAGGTTGCCTGGAAGAAATCGCTTTCAGCGATAAGGCTGCCCATTTGTGCAACTTGTACTTTCTAGCTATTACTTTACTTTGCTTTGTGTATTTATATGTTCCTTACTGTGTTGTACAAATAAAGTTATCTATCTACTAAATTATACCGACTTTGGTGAAGTTTTTCCAACATGCTCATTTACATTGTTCTTCGACATTGTTTTGTTGACTGAGGATTTAGTTAACAAAACATTTTATTGATTCGATTGTCAATACACAAGCTACCCAATACATGATATTGATGTGAATCAACTCACGAATTAACCGATTTCTTTAAGGACTAACGCGGTGAGTCACCAGTTTAAACACTCGTTGAACTTTTAATTCTTTTTCATTTTTGTTTTGTTGCGATTCCTTAGAAGGTAACTTGATTTGGACTTCACGTAGTTGCTTTTTGAAGCGATTCCTTTATGTTGACGCGTGTTTCTTACAGGAAAACATAAATCTCTTTGTACTTATTCACTTATTAGTCATTAACAATAATTATCTATCGGTAGCGGTAACAATACCGTTTTATATGAATTAATTGATTTCATGATTTATTTATCAATTTGAATGGTAAACATGCACGTGTCTTTTTGTTTGTTACAATCAACATTTGATACGCTTTCACACTTACATTGCATGATTGAAAAGGTGTAAAAACCATCCATAATGTTATACGACGTAGTAGAGGGAGTGCCATGTAGTTGGAACGTTATAAAGGACACAGTAATCTATTAGTTCAGATGTTTTTGCGTTATACAGTAAGTAAACAAAGAACTACGTAACACGGTAACTACGTAAACAAGTTAGAATTGCATGTATCATTCCGGTTATTAATCACAAAGCTGTATTTATTCCGTATCTTACAAACGGTGGCCACACCGATCTGTGACGATGGACGCCAGTCCATCGTCACAGATCATGCCAAATGCACAAGGCCGAACGTCCAGAAAAAAAATATTCCCGTGTTATCGTAACGAGACGCGGCGAGGACGTGACGAAATTACGCGCTCAGTAGCATTCTCCGATACATTTGCATTGCACAACAGCACAACTAGGGCGCCACTAAATCGGGAAGACCTTCACCCGCATCTTGCCAACACAAGTTCCCCAGGGATTGTTACTCGGCCGATTGTTATCGGGATACGATCAGATAATCATGCGCCTCGACGCGTTGCATTCGTAATCGTAAGGTTAATACCGACCGACGCTATGTGACGTGTTTGTTAATTGGCGCCGGCAATACAAAGGTTGAGTAACAGATTTCGTTCTGTTCGACAGATCCAAGTTAGCAACAAGGATTGTTTGTACACGACAACCTCGATTAGATGCCAGCTGTTTTACTAATAGCTTCGATCTTTTCCGGTGTTGTGGCGAAACTACAAACGTAATTCGCATACCCTTATGATGAGAACACTCACCTGAACTCGTAAACTCTTGAGTGCAGGAAATTGTGCTAGTCGATCTACTTCATCCCATGTACCCAGACCAGTGTTGTTGAGGTTCAGGAATCGAAGTCGTCTGAAGAAAATGAATTTAATTTAATAAAATACAGGAAATAACATAGGTCTATAATAGTTCATTTATGACCAAGGGCAATCTAATCAAAAAACTTTGATTGCAAGTTGCGCAAATGACCTAACAACGGAGCATGGTTTCGAGGTTCAGTGGGTCAATGGCGATAGACACATTAAGCCTATTGCTTCAGCCATTATGGCGATAAAACTTTTATCAGCTGTTCCGTATGCGTACTTAATTGTTTTGATACTTACTTGAAGGCGTCATGACTCTTCTTATTTCCATTATTATCGCCACACTTTACGCACGGATCTGGTTCCAAAGTGGTTACAGGACAATCGTTGACCAATAAAGTTTCTAGATTAGGGAATGCGTATCCTAATTTTGATATTTCTTTCCAGCTGCTGACTGGATTTCCGGAGAAGTGTAGTTTCTTTAGCTGCTCGTGGACCGTTTCAGTTGAATCTTTGATGTTGAGCCTGGAACACGCCTCGCATCTATCTTTTTCATCGACCTCTTGTCCCGTTAAATTCACATAAGAATACTCATTGAGGCTCAAATGCAACTCGTCTAGAGCTGGTAGAGCTTTGAGTAAGGAGTGGATACTAGGCCATGCGATGTATGTAGAGTTCAGAACTAGATTGCTGAGACTGTCCCAGCGGGGTTGGAGAGCTTGAGCGGCTTGAATTTGAGCCGAGAGACGATTGAAACTTAGGTTTAGAAACCGTACACGAGGCGTTTGCTCTAGAATAGCAAAAACCTATAAAGATAATAAAACATTAGAACACGTAGAAGGTTTATTTGTAAATATCAACTAACTCAGTATACTATAACTGTTAGATAATACCACGGAAAGAACTTTACTGTATCGAGATTGAACTTGTTTTTCATAATCATGGGAAATTACATGCGCAGTTGCATCAGCAATGCGTTTGTTTAAATTTTATGTTTTTAATTTATTAAGCAGAAGACGTAATAATTAATTAATGAAAACCAAGTGCTTAAAATAGCATTACCTACCTAATTAATAAAAGCCAAGTACTATGTAACGGTTTTGTACGTAATTTTCAAAGAAAGTTATGTTACAAAATCATACCTCTTGCCATTCAGACAGCTTATTATTAGCAATGTCTAATTCGACAACATCAGCACATTTATCAGCTAAGGCACAAGCGTCTCCAGCGCAGTCAATTTCACAGTCATTGAGAACCAGAAGTGTGGGCACGCTCAATCTGGGAGACCGTTTGGGTACGAAGATGGCAACTGGTATATCATCTATTGGTGGATTCACTTCACCTTTCGCCCCATATTTACGTTCCAGGGCCTCTAGGAGCGAGGGCATTTTGATTTCTAAAACAAAAATAATTATTTTAATAGAGGAATCACTTTTACTATACCAATTTTCCAATGCTATAAAGAGCTACCTATTTAAAGTGTGTTTGTTTGGTTCCATCGTTGAATCAATCAATATCCTATTCGGCATTATAAGAAACGGTTGAATGGAAAATGTTTAATAGGCCAATATTAACTGACAAGGGTTTCCTGCTCAGCTGAGCGTATGGTCGCGTGCGCAACTGATGCAATAAATACGCTACGCACTTAGTAACCGAACACTGGTTCTACTAGTAAATAAGCAATCAAGTGGAAAGCTGAAATACGATAATATGTTTATGTAGATATTCTGAATAATTACAAGATGAACTAGGAAGTTCCTTCACATTGTCAGCAAGTGAATTCTATATTCTATAGATAGGTGTAGGTCCTTTTGTGTAACCGTAACTAAATTCTTCTTATACTTCTTTTTTTTTTCTTCTTATATTTCTTTGTTTTAAATTTGTAAAAAGCGGTTGTTCTGATGAGTATTTATCTACGTATTACACGACTATGGGCTTTACTAGATATTTAAATTAGAAAATGATCGTAAAAAATTCTTCGTTAATGTTTCCTGTCGGTTTAGTAATTACGTATTTAAAAGTCTTCTTTGACACGTAATGGATTTAGATAGTATTAATTCGATGGTATGGTCAATCTATGATAAAAATCTAATCATAATAACAAACTAATATAGATATTATCACCTTTATTTATCACTATTGCTTCTAATTAATAGGTAATTTCTACTATTTATGTTCTGTTTCCTATGTTAAAAATCCAATTAAAGTTTGGATAAAATATGACGTGAATGTATGATCATGTGCAACTTATACAATTTATTTGCAAGGTTATCTGATTCTATTCCTAAAAGATTAATTTAACCATTGAGATTGAGACCTATTGATAATGAAATCAAGGTCTTAAATAATGTTTAGAGTGTATGTAAGTAAAATAATCACGACGCTAATGCACCTATCAAAGTGCTTTTAACTCTCATACACAGAAGCAATTTCAGACCTTGCTTGCAAAATAACAGAGTAGGTAATTCACATCAATAATACCTACGTTTCATTTGTGTCGATTAATGGAACCTTCTAAAATCAAAAAGTTGGTTAACAAATAGGTACAGACTCAAAATATAATTTAGGTTTTATCAAAATCAATACAAAAATGGATACAGCACATAAAATTTGTCCTAGATTTGAAATAGCGCGTATAATGTTAGGTATTGCAAGTGGCTACACTTCACCATTAGCCAACATTTGATGTCCATTCATGTTGCGTAAAACTCATCATAGCGCAAAATCATCCACATGTTGAGCTAGCCATAGCTATATTCTAACTTTCCCGGTTGAGAACAGTTCATATAAACGAGATCAGTTTGATATAGTATTCCCTGTCGTAACATCAAACCGCGGAGTAGGTACCTACCGCAAGGCTTCCTCCTTGGGCCCGTTTAAATTAACAACGTTTCCAACGATTTTGCTATCCGAACAACCTTGATCTACATTCAAATTACGATTTTTTTATTGTTTAATTACCGAACGCTTGTATAACATTCCGAAAATTAATTTCAGTGTTGATATTAAGTATGCTGAGTTACGAAGAGGAACGAGTAGGTAGATATCGCGCAAAAAGCCATGGAAAATTTATTACGTCACGTAGGTGTCCAGTTTATTGGTTTATTTACTAACGCTCTGGCATATATTGGCGATGGTCCTGTGATTGATATGGACGGAATAAAACTCATAAGTCCATCTGGTCCGGCGCCATGGAATAAACTTTATTAGAAAAAAAACTCCGCTCATTTTATATCAAGCTCATTCTGAATTCTGCATATAGAATCTTACGTTAGTATAATGTAAACACTTGTTTTTAGTATAGGTACATATTTGGGATAAAAGTATTCATTTTTCGTCCCTAAACGATGTTGATATTCTTCTATGCTGTCTACTTAGTCCAGCCAGATGTAGACAGTTAGACACAACAAAAAAGAATTAATTTCAACGATATTAGAACGGCTCCACTGAATATTTTAGAAATCATTTTCTGTCATTACAATTAATCTGGATACCAAGGTACCTACTTTACTTATCATATTTGTCAATAATAATAATTAGTGGTCAGACACCGCAAATTAATGCGCAATGACTAGATTTAGATAAGTACAAAGGAAACAAAACAATGTTTTATGGCTCTCGCAGAAAGCGAGAGTAATTTATCAAGGCCTTGTTTGCTAACACTAACTACATTTCCGCCGTTTTTCTTGCAAAAAAAATCAGAAAAACTTTTTTCCACTTTGAAAGGCAACAATGAAAGTTTTTTATAAACACACAAAAACATTAAGTACCTATATAAATGTGACGAAATTATATACCTACAGATGTTTTAAAGTTTTCTTTTTGGCTGAAATACTTCAATAAATAACAAAACATATTTGTAAAATTAGGTAGGTAGGTATGCAGTTTTCTGTCATTAGATTATCAAATTATATATCAATTGAATATCATAATACAAGAACAAATTATTATCCAAGTAATTGCATTGCCAAACAAAGGAACATAAAACTTCTGGTCATGTCATAGTCAACACCTACTAAAGTTTAATTGCAATTGTCAATGGCACTCTAAAGGACAAACGACTGGTAATTAACTTAACTCATTGGTTTGAATAGAAAGCATTCGACAAGTGGTTTGAACGTCCAAAGTCAATATTTATAAACATAAAACATTAATTATTTACTTTGATTCTGTAAAAGTTGGTAAAAGTATGTCTTTTACTTTTGTTCTTTATTTCGGTAATAGCCCATATTAAAAACAGACTGAACTGAACATCTAAATTCTAAATTACATCAAAGAAAAAAAAGTTCTATTAAACGAGGCGATTGAACCAGTCACAACAAATACACAAGTTTAGAAAAACCAATATGATTGTTAAATATTCTTAGAAATATCTAATAACTGATTTTTTCAAATTTAAGTATCCACCGTATTGTGGTAAGCATCTTTTTAATGAAAATTTATCACAGCAGCCAGGGTGCCCTGCCCTGTCCAGACGGCTGGCATATGGCAGGGCGGCGAACCTGTCCCAGACCAGACGGGCCACAGCACAGCACTTAGACTAATGGTTCAATAAAATACCTACAACAAACGTCTGGAATACAAAATCATAGAATAATTTCCATACTTTTGAACTTCTCGCAAAAATCGATTAAGAATTATTTGAGGCTGCAGATTAAGTATATAGATTTTATTTTTTTGGCATTGGGGTAGGTAGAGTTTATTCTGTGATCTTTTAAGTTTGACTTTGAAGTCGCTGTTATTAACAAAATTATTTACATCCTGACGAGCTTCATATTACATAGACTTATTCAAAACAAATTTGATCATGCGCACACGCATTGTTCCATTTTTTTAACAGATAATTTGCAAAGAGTCAAAAACCGCACACAATGAGCTGCGATTATCGCGATTATGAGCGGCCTTGGCTAAATCGTCCAAATGTCCTCAGGCAACATTTGGAATCAAACAAAAAAACCAATCCTTTAGCTGATTACCGCGGTTACAAACTAGTAATACAACTGCGTAGTATCAAAATAACCGCAATGCGCAGTACCAAATTGTGGTTTTGACGTTTGCTGTGATTTGTGCGAGGTACCTACCTACATTACCTGACGTAAAGTAGGTATCAATTAAATTTATTTGTTTGCTGTAGGTACCTACCTATAAAAAAAATCTTTTAAAATCGTAGGTCATCATTGTAGACTTTTTACTCGTAAACCATTCCCATTCAAACAGCAAAGAAATATCCGATCTAATCCGACCTTCTTACAATAAACAGGTAATTTAGAAAAGTAACATGAAACGTGTTTAACTACTGTTTACATTATGTTAGCAATAAAGCAGGTTCGATGGATCTTGAAGGCCATTGTTGTGATAATGGAAACGTGGGCAGACCACGTGTTTCTTCAACAGTTCAACAGATAGAAGCAAAATCATTCTATAATTATTACGTATAAACTAACATAAAGAAAGATCTAAGTTTTTAGTTAAATTAGACTGGCTCTACCGAAAACCCTGTTTAGAAATCACTGTTTTAATCTAGGTGCTAATAAATGAGTAAAAATTTAGCTATTTAGCGGTTATTTTTCTGAATATCATTTTGTCTTCTAAGTTCTAGGTTTCAATGTTTAATCAATTCAAGGATATTTTGTTTCTTCATTGTGATTATTAAACTAAAATTAAAGTCGAGTAGAACTAATTTCACACGTCGTGGTCTTACATCGCAAGGTCGGTCTACTATTTCTGAACGGGATGTTGTAATACGCGATAATTCTTTGTGTAGGTTAACTTTTAAATAGTTTTCCAGCGATTTTTTTTAGGAATTAGGAATCTTTAAAAGCATTCCAGGCTTCATCATTCGAGCTGGTATACTAGGTAGAATATAGTTTATTAAAATTGGCCGAATCCTTACTAGGAAAGTGGTCAAAAAGAGATAGTTTAATTGAGAGATACGATGAATTGTTACCATGTCGTACACTATGGTCACTTTGCTGATTGGTAATTGCAAACAATTTTCCTTTCGGCAAGTACGTTTCAAATGCGATATTTTATTATTTGATTGCTAATAATTATTACTCTTCTAGTGAGTCCTGGACATAGGAAAAGAAGCAAAATCTTTCGCCCTTGAAAGCATTTAAGCATTCATAAGGGATCACCATACAGCAAGACTAAAATTGGAACACGTACGTGGATAAATCGCCATTAAATGGGATAAATATTTCAAAGCAAGCAACCCATTCGAAAAGATTAGTAGGTTGTACAGTAAGTACCTACCTACCTACCTTCTACGTTCCTATATAAAATTCGTCGATGTTTTTCGGAAGGGTTGTAATCCGTTGGAGGGAAGAAAATACAAATTATGGCAGTATTTGTGCAGGCATCTTCCTGCACAAATACTGCCATAATTTGTATTTTCAACAATTTAGGTCAAGTTAATCAATAGGTTACTGTTGATAATGTCATTCTTAAAATTAGAAAAAGAGATATAATTAGCTAGGCACCTAATTGCAATCTTCGCATGACTTAGGTACCTACCTTATTATTTCTTTCGGACTTTATTATCTACTAGCGACCCGTCCCAGCTTCGCACGGCTATATTATGCATGTATTATACATATAAACCTTCCTCTTGAATTAGGTACTCTATCTATTAAAAAAAACCGCATCAAAATCCGTTGCGTAGTTTCAAAGATCTAAGCATACAAAGGGACAATATATAGGGACGGCGAAAAGTGACTTTATTTTATAATATGTAGTGATAGTGAAGAATTCGGCACAAAGGGACTTTAGAGCAATTCTTAAAGTTGATATTAATGTTTATCTACCTTGAAAAATATCATTTTAAACCCGTTACTGCGTTTATCAAAATTATAGTAAGTATTTAACGTTTAGCTATCTAATGTCATAGTAATTTCTCATTTCCACCTATGTCGTTAGCAGCCGTTACCTTTACAAACTGGTTTTATCTAGTTTAACACAAACTATGAAAACAAAGGTTTACTTGCGTGCGATATAATTGTTACCTATGTCATAGTTAGGTATACCGACAAAAAAATACATACTACCGAATTGAGAACCTCCTCCTTTTTTTGAAGTCGGTTAAAAAGACTTTAAAACACCAACATACCTACACTTAAAAATATAAAATTATATTAGGTTTCTACAGATGAGAATAAAAAAAAAACCAAGAAGCTTCTTTGGCATTAGTTATATCTAGTTGGTAGTAAATTGGAGGGAAAGCTAGACAATTTATGATGTTGAAAATATAATTTTCCAATTTCATTGTAAACTGACCTTTTGTAAAGCAGCAGCCCCACAAATCCTACACAAAATTCTCACTTGAATTTTATTACCGAAGTCACATTGGTTTCACTTGAAATTTTTCTTTCAGATTAATCAGCTGTTCACATTATAATGCGCTCCCTGTAAATAATCCTACGACGCGATCCTTGAAACTCACTGAAACACAATGACAAGAGAGTGTTTGTCAATACACTGGCTGCCTGCCTTGCACAGACGCAGTGCCTGCGATACACTACACTCACACAACTACAATATTACACTTGCCTGCCTCCCCCTGCTGGAGGGTTACTCACACATTGATATTATCGACTTGATTGGCGGGGATGAAGGAGGTCAATGACGTTCCTATAGGTATTACTACTGAGAGAGATAGAACTACATTTTGTTGTATGAGAGAGTTGAGATAGAAATACAACAAACTGTAGTGACCACCTGAGTTGCACACTTATATATTTTTTAATTGTATGAACGTTTTGTCATTGTGTGGATGTTGATATAGCTATTAGTGGCCATTTTCAGTAAATTTTCAACAAAGGAAAAATTGGAACTGAAATCTAAAAAGAAATAGTCAGATAAGAAAACTACAGATCATAACATAATCATCACACTCGAATATGGTTTAAACATTTTCTTCCATGGTAAGAATCGAACCAGTAACCTGTGGCCTCAGTCTGGTGCCAAGGCGAGTGGAAATTTAATCCAATAGCACGAAGATCCTTAAAATGTAAACAAGTACCTACATAAAACTTACCAAAAGATATTATAATGATATTTCATTAGTATTTTTCTACTTCTTTTCTATTATTTGAATTAAAAAATGTTTTTGGAGATTTGAAATGTCTACATCATTTTGTTTCAAATTTTGACGTTCATAGGGCAAGACGTCAAAAAATCTAGAAGGTGGCCTAGTGACGGCAACAAGTTTCTACCTTCGTCATATTCAAGGAAGTTATTAGTCCTACCTATCTATTCCATTAGAGCTTTTGGCACATCTTTTGGCCCATGACTAGAAAGTGTATGTAGGAAATACACCATTTTCACAAATGTTTCAGCTTTATTTTGTGGTCACCCTATTTGTGTGTGTAGAGAGGAAAAAAATGGAAGATTTTACCCTAACATTTTTTGTCCCAGTATATTGTCACTGTCAAAATATTAACATCACTGTAAAAGTGACAATGACAGATAAACTGTCATGTCAAAGTCTATTTATTTTCATTCGATTTGTTTTCGTGAACGTTGGGATAGAAATTATTAAATTTCATAACAGTAAAAGGGGTTTTTGGCTCGAATCTTTGCAGCAGAATTTAATTTAATATAACCCTTGAACACAGTGTTGTATTAACCTTTTGGACTTCATAAATTAACATAAAAAGTGAGTACCAACCAACCAACTGGTCAATTTTATTATGAAAGAATTATAGCGTATACTTATTGTACTTGTTTAAGTACCTACAATACAATTCACTCAATACAATTCCCCTTACTTTCTTTATGTATTTAAAGAAAGTAAGGGGAAAACTGAATAGGTACATACTTATAAACACTAAGCTGATAAAAATGATTGGAATCTACTAAGTACCTTGATAATAAAAATCGTAAACTATAAGTACCTACTTAGGCACTTAGATATTAATTTTATCTAAAAGTTTGTGATGAATAATGCTCCTATTGTTAACTAATGCTGTTGCCTATTTGCTAAGCTGAATAATCTAAGGTATTTACTAGCTGGAAGATTTTAAGGAAATAAATAAATATTGCAGGATATTCCACACATCGCCATCTAGCCCCGAACTAAGTAACTAGACTTGTGTTATGGCTGCTAGACAACGGATATACTACATATTATATACTTTTCTTTTGTAAATATAAAGGTACTTAAAATACTAAGAAACAACCAGACCACAGACAAATATATAAGCATAAATACTTGTCTGAGGCGGGAATCGAACTTGCATTTGGCAGTCCGGCATGGTGACCATTGTGCCAACTGGGTATTCAAGATAGGAAAACTAGCTAGATTCCAGTCCTGTGGGATCTTTATAAATCTCTTACGAACTTGTGCTAAAATTTCCTGATAAATCCAGTGATTTTGAATCTGCTGTTGCTTAATAGTAGCTGCCTGTTGCACTCTGCAATTGTGCCTGCTTAATTCCTGATCCTGTGGAGATATAGGGATAAAAAGTAGCCTATGTGTTAATTCGGAACTCAAGCTATTTATACAGGGTGAATTTTTTACGTGGGCTATATCCTTAACTATAAAGAGATAGCAAAAATGCTGAAAGGAGTTGCATTTCCGATTATGAAAAAAAAATAAAACTGCATC
Organism: Idaea aversata; assembly: GCA_907269075.1. Lineage (NCBI taxonomy): Eukaryota > Metazoa > Arthropoda > Insecta > Lepidoptera > Geometridae > Idaea > Idaea aversata. Next base: position 4,249,913 of record OU026096.1, read on the forward strand.
ATTCAATTTTTGAAAAGTCATTACCCTAGCCAGGAATTGAACCTGTTGATTGTTGATGTTGCAAAAAAATAATCTTTATTTTAATATCAATGGATAAACTTGCTGATAAAGATCAATTCTTGGAAACAATCATAGTAGGTATGGCAAATCAAAGAAAATAGCAAATTTCCAACCACAAAAATTCATCTTTGTCTGGAAATCTTTGGGGGAGGCCTATATTCAGCAGTGGACGTCCTGGGTTTGATATGTTGAAGATGATGGTAAAAGATAAGATAAGTAAAGTCTTACTTGTACTTCTATATGGGCTGTTCTCTGCAATTAGACCCTTTTTAATTGGGTCCTTTTTGCGTGACGATGGAGTAGGCTGACCCAGCACCTACTTCTCGGCTTAGTCAACCATCTCCTGAGGAAAGAACTTGTCAATACTTCTGGAGCCTATAAGTAAAGTCTTTCCTTTCAATTATTAACTTTGACTATTGTTTGTAGAGTGAGATCATCAGTCTGTTATTATTATTTAAGTAAACAATATTGTTGAGAGATTTCACTAGTCATACTTGCATTACTGTATTGAAGCCAAGCAATATTAGTTTGGTATTGGAAGACTATAGTAATTAACAAGAAATAATATTTAAAGATTTATTGAGTTGCCATTTTTTACTGTAGAGTGTAAAGTAAAGTGAAAATTCTATTTAAGTATATCTTCTTAGTTTATTATAAACGTTTTTTGTTTGTTATTTAGTATTTTAGTTGTTTGTTTGTTGTTGTTTAGTATAGTATTTAGGACCGATTTTGATGAAATTTGGTGTGCTAATAAGTAACGTTGAATCCTTGAACTTGAGTCCAAGTTCAATCTAAAATTACACAGTAAATAGGTACTTCGTAAATACAGTAAAAACCTGCCATTAGTAGATTTATTAACCATGACTATACAACTTTACCTACCTATTAACTTTGTTTTTTCATCACATCAAATAATAACTAAATAGTTGAGTAACTAAACCTACCTATGTAAGATATAATCACAATGGTGTAACTGTAACTATTATATATTGGTTCACAGGATGCTGCAGTTATCAGTTGCCAGTTGGAAGGTGGTCGGTACAGTGTTCAGTTTAAATAAAGGATTTCATGTGAGAATGATGTCAACGTTGGACGGTAATGGAGAATTTTTCTTTAGACAGGTGAATTTTTATTTTATTGCTAACCACGCGTAAGTCTTAATCTCCTGAGAATATCGGAATTAAAATTAGCTTATGTGTTTCAGGACTCTGGCTATATACATTTAAATTGTCTTCATAATATTAGTTAGTTATGTAGTTTTTGCGTGAAAAAGTAACAAACACTCTCACACATAACCTTTCACTGTTAAATAGGATACCTACTACAAAACTTGAAACTAGTAAGACTTGGGCAATAAAATTACAAATACAAAATAAAATACAAATAAGTACACATATATTTATTAAAACTCATTTTACATAATAAACTAAGGGCTAAATATTAAAGAGGACAAAAATAACACAAATGCCTAAATTAGGTAATCCTGTATCTCAGGCCAAAAAGACTTACATTCTTAATATATATAAATCTCGTGTCACAATGTTTGTCCTCAATGGACTCATAAACCACTTAATCGATTATAATAAAATTCGCACACCATGTGCAGTTCGATCCAACTTGAGAGATAGGATCGCTTACATCTTAATTTATCCCGATATTCCCACGGGATCGGGAGTAACGCGGGTGAAACCGCGGAGTGCAGCTAGTTAACTTATAAAATAAATTAATATAAAATAATTTGAGGGAATGGAGGCTACTTAAAGGGTATTTTTGTAATCGAAACACAATCGAATTGATATTGAAATGTAATTTAAACAATGTTATTTAAGAGAATTGGTCTTCAGGTTAAACACATTTTTTTGGAACCAATGTTGATAGTTTTGCGTATCTCTAGCAGGGACAATTCCACGTTCATATACTGCCATTTCTCAAGTCATTCAATACCTGTTATTTTATTAAAAAACCTTAATAATTTTCAGTTATTCGACACAGTAAGCAGTACGTATACATATTTATTGGCTGACACACGGACTAAAGAAGCTATCCTCATAGACCCAGTAGTAGAACACGCTCAACGTGATGCAGATTTAATAGAGCAGTTGGGTTTCAAATTAAAATATGCGAGTAAGTACAACCATAGATTTACAATGTAGCTCATGTCAATAATCACTGTATTTGTAGATGGCGCCACCGGTTATTGAAGTGATAACGTCGAATAAATTAATGAACTCCTGCATTCACATACAAGTGTCATGTTTCGGTACCATGACGCGTCATGGTAAACGTCATGCGTTTCGTGTTTGTTTAATAATAATATCGCTCATCTGGCCTTGTGTTATGGTGACGAGTGACGAATAGAAGACTTAAATAAAAACACAAAAAAAATCAAATTTTTTTTTTTGTTTTCTTATGACGTTATCACGTAAAATTATAGCCCGTAAAATGACTTTACAGACAACCATTTATTTACCTAATTTTTTTGAGTATGAGTATAATTTACCTTATTTTTTTGAGTACGAGTATGAGAACATACATTTTAATTTAAAATTAAGAAAAATCGCTTCTAATTAGTACAAACAATGTTAAAGGTTCTTTAATTCTTTATTATAACGCCATCTGTGTAAGTAATTTTTAAACTTTTGTATGTACCATAAGATTTTTACTAGATGGCGTTCCTAAATGCACGTACGCTATTTTGTGTGGGCAGTTTTCGTCTATAAGTACTATATGTTGTCTATGGTACATGAAATACAGCAAAAGTCAGACAAATTATATGGCCTCCTACATGATGGCCCAGCACTGGACTAGCGAGATGGCCATGCGATGGTTGAAACGCAACTACACGATGGCCACGTTCAGCCATCGTTGCCAACTTCCTTTCGCGACCGAAAACCGACACCGTGGCCATCCACTATATGTTATCTACTTACCTACTCAACTTGAAGTTAACGAACATACGTACTTCACTACATAGTATAAAATAAAGTCACTTTTCGCCGTCCCTTTGTATGCTTAGATCTTTAAAACTACGCAACGGATTTTGATGCGGTTTTTTAAATAAATAGAGTAATTAAAGAGCAAGGTTTTTGGATATAATACATGCATAATACAGCCGTGCGAAACCGGGGCGGGTCGCTAGTAACTTATAAATTAGCATTTGCTATTTATAATTTTACAAATTACTGTACATCCGTAAATAATAAACTGCTAGGCACTGTATCATGTAAAAACCATAACACCATATTGTACCCAGTTCTTCAATAAATATTTTCTGATTCTGATTCTCGCCATCCCACGAACCATAAGCCATCAGACACCACTACGCCGTCTACATGCTGGCCCATCATGTAGAGGGGCCATTAAGCTCTTTATATTAACCGTTATTATTTTGAATATTTCAGTGAACACACACATGCACGCGGACCACGTAACTGGTACAGGTAGACTGAAGACCCTCCTGCCAGGGACTCTGTCCGTGATAGGACGTGAGTCGGGAGCCCAAGCCGACCTACACCTCTGTGACGGAGATGTACTCAAGTTCGGAGAGTACAAGCTGTCTGCAGTCGCCACGCCGGGACATACCAACGGATGTTTCACTTATATATTACATCAGGAAGTAAGTTATAACACTTATAAGCATGATAGGACGAAAGTCGGGCGTCAGTCATCGCGCCAAATAACGGAAGTTTATTTTGACGTGTTAACGTCTTATAAATAGGAATGCACTCACAAAAAAGTGTGACGTCATTGCTCACGTTCCGTTATTGACAAATCAAATCAAAGGCTATAGCCGGGTCGGGAAACCAAAAATGCCCCTGGCGTTATAAGCCAATGTATATATCCTATGTATTGGTCATAATACTAGTTATTGATGTGCTAAGTTTTATGTCATAATTGTTGACAGTTTTCGAGAAATATCAGTTCAAAGTTTTTTTGACTTTTCAAAATATTTCAAAAACCACTGGTCCGTTTCTTTTGTAATTAACGTATGTTGTTAATGACTTGAAGGGGAATCATTTTGTAAAAAAAACCTGACGTCTCTATGTCAACATTAACTTGGTCATTTTCGGTGTCAAATATTTCTCACTGTTACTTTTGGACGTCACTTCTTCAACACTTCTTCGACCATCCTGTATACTCGTAGTCTTTACGTATTCTTTGATGATGTGCTAGGTAGGTACATATAAATAAAAGTTTTGAATTTGTTAATGGACATGTCATATACATCTTTAGGTAACTTATTATAATAGAGTACACATCTGCTATTAAACGACCTGTTTATTTTAGGGAGCCTACTATTTTTTACTACATTTTGCTATGGCATGTAGTATTTTTTACTACATGCCATGGCAAATAATTATTTTTTGACATTTTAAAGCTGTTTCTAGCCTTAATGAGTCTAACGAACCATAAAACATGAAAAAATGTGACTAAAAATCGAATTTTTACTTTTGGACGTCACTTCTTCGACCACCCTGTATACTCGTAGTCTACGTATTTTTTGATGATGTGCTAGGTAGGTACATATAAATATTTTTTTTGTTAAAACCTTTTCAATACTGCTCTTAGATAAGCAGGTACCTAAAGATTATTACAAAAATCACCATGTTGCTCCAAACCAATTCGTTTGAAACAAACATATATTAGTACGGAAAGAGATGACACATTAGTGTGAAACAAATGGTAGGTGTCGCTGTCTCACAAGTGTCAAAAAAACAGTGTGAAATATTTGACATCGAAAATGACCAAGTTAATGTTGACATAGAGACGTCAGGTTTTTTACAAAATTATTCCCCTTCAAGTCATTAACAACATAAAACGGACCAGTGGTTTTTGAAATATTTTGAAAAGTAAAAAAAACTTTGAACTGATATTTCTCGAAAACTGTCAACAATTATGACATAAAACTTGGCACATCAATAACGAGTATTATGACCAATACATTGGATATATACATTGGCTTTGCCCCTGGCGTTATTGCGCCAGGGGCATTTTTGGTTTCCTTACCAGGCTATAGCCTTTCTTTATTCATTTGGATGCTTTATACAAATGTACAGTCCACGGTCAAATGTCTCTGCCCACCGTAACGTTTACAATCCTGTGCAGCACTATTTGAACATTATAACACAAAGAACACATGAGGGACAGAGGTTTGGATAGCCGTTCCGGGTCGTTCCTGGTGCAGAGGTTGGCCGTAGCTATTCAGCGTGGTAACGCTGCTAGTGTGATGGGTTCCTTTGCGCCAGGGGTGACTCGGGGCGGTTTACTTGATTAAATTTGTATTTGCCATGTATTTTAGGTAACTTAATATATTAAGAACACATTGTATCGTCTTAAAAACTATGTTAGGATATGTGCCTTCGGAACGCGCCCGCCAATGAGAAGAAGGCACAAGAAAATCATGGGTTTTTTTTAGGTAACCATAGCAACGTATTGAAGTATGCAAAATGGTAATATCAGGTTCTGTTGACATGATAGGTAACCATAGCAACGTATTATTTTATCAATATATTTTAATCTTACGAGTGAGGCTTGTAGTGACATCTACTGGGGAAACTTTGCAGATTCTAAACATCAAAATAATAGAGAAGTTGGAAATGAAAAACATTTAAAATTGAATTCTCTAAGTTCCACTATATATTTTTGCAAAATAGCAAAACCTCGATTACAATTTAGACTTGTCTAATTATCTAAGTACACATTTAAAAAAAAATTAAACTTTATTTCAGTTTTCTGTTAGATTTTTTTGACTAAATCTAGCTAGGTTTAGTAAAATAGAATCGAATCTATGTCGTGATAGCAACTTGTTTTTCCTTTCAAAGTATGGCAAATCAAAAACTGTAGTATTTTCATCTATTTTATCTAATCGCGTAATATATTGATGAGATAACGTATCATAATAGGTTTCCTTATCGTTGACAAAACACTTATTTGTTTTAGCATTTATGTGTTTATAGACCAAACTGTGAATTGCAATTCTTAAACATTTAGATAACGATTCTATTTATATCTATAAATATGAATTAGTAGCTATCCCGGCAAACATTGTTTTGCCATTTATGTCATAAACTAGCGACCCGCCCCGGCTTCGCACGGCTATATTATGCATGTATTATACATATAAACCTTCCTCTTGAATCACTCTATCTATTAAAATCGCATCAAAATCCGTTGCGTAGTTTTAAAGATTTAAGCGTTCAAGAAAAATAGGGACAGAGAAAGCGACTTTGTTTTATACTTTGTAGTGATGAGGAACCGCTCGACCGATTTTGTGCAAAATTCACATAAACCAGTGTTTTTTAACCTTTTTAATGGCACGGCCCCTTTAATATGAAGAAATATTTCGCGACCCCCCGTTGCTTTTTAACCAAATCCAAAAAAGAAGGTTCTCAATTCGACTGTATATTTTTTTGTATGTGTGTTACGCGATTATTCGAAGATGGCTAAACCGATTGAGATTATTTTCTTTGTGTTGGATAGGAGATACCTCAGAGGTGGTCCCATACAAATTTGGTGAGGATCTTCGGAATGATGAACAGAATTGCACCGCACCTCGAACGTGCAAAAACAAAAATATTTTTTCAATTCGAACCAGTAGTTCCTGAGATTAGCGCATTCAAACAAACAAACAAACTTTTCAGCTTTATAATATCAGTATAGATAATAGATGGGGTAGATGGGTAGGCACCAGCTAACAAAGGGTTTTGGAAAATTCAAACCAAAATCAAACACATTAACGAAGTTGAGGGTGAATAGCTTCACTACATAGTATAAAATAAAGTCGCTTTCTCTGTCCCTATGTCCCTATGTATGCTTTATCTTATTTATATCTTTAAAACTACGCAACGGATTTTGAAGAGGAAGGTTTATATGTATAATAAATGCATAATATAGCCGTGCATGTATAAACTAGCGACCCGCCACGGCTTCGCACGCATGTATTATGCATGGCATGTATTATATCTAAAAACCTTCCTCGATAATCACTATCTATTTAAAAAAACCACATAAAAATCCGTTGCGTAGTTTTAAAGATCTAAGCATACAAAGGGACATAGGGACGGCGAAAAGTGACTTTATTTTATACTATGTAGTGATAGTGATAGTGATGTGAAAGTATGTTAGTTTGTCACCTCTTCACGCTATAAAACTACTGAACCGATTCCGACCTACCTACCTACTATAATATGTCATCATAAGTACACAGTTTTTCAATCAAAATTCTTATCTAACAGCGCTCCGCGGTTTCACCCTCATAACTCCCGATCCCGTGGGAATATCGAGATAAAAATAGCCTATAGCCTTCCTCGATAAATGGACTATCTAACACAAAAAGAACTTTTCAATTCGAACCAGTAGTTCCCGAGATTAGAGCGTTGAAACAAACAAATAAACAATTAGTATATATTCTTGACCGTCCGACTCTGCTAGTAAATCATAATCACTATCACTACTTAATATAAAACAAAGTCGCTTTCTCTGTCCCTATATCCCTTTGTATGCTTAAATCTTTAAAACTACGCAACGGATTTTGATGCGGTTTTTTTAATAGATAAAATGATTCAAGAGGAAGGTTTATATGTATAATACATGCATAATATAGCCGTGCGAAGCCGGGTCGGGTCGCTAGTATAGTATAAAATAAAGTCACTTTTCGCCGTCCCTATGTGCCTATTTCCCTATGTCCCTATGTATGCTTAGATCTTTTAAACTACGCAACGGATTTTGAAACGGTGTTTTTTAAATAGATAGAGTGATTAAAGAAGAAGGTTTTTAGATATAATACATGCATAATACAGTCGTATATCCTTATACTTTCCAGGGTTTAGCCTTCACCGGAGACGCCCTCCTTATCCGAGGCTGTGGAAGAACTGACTTCCAAGAAGGAAGCTCGGAGAAACTCTACCAATCGGTCCATAACAAGATATTCACATTGCCCAGTCATTATACACTTTACCCGGCTCACGACTATAAAGGTCAAACTGCTACGACAGTCGCTGAAGAGAAGAAATACAATCCTAGATTGACAAAGAGTTTGGATGAATTTATTAAGATAATGGATAATTTGAATTTGCCGTATCCTAAAATGATTGGTGAGTATTTTGATGTTGCCTAAGTTGGTATGAATTGCGAAGTAATAGGTAGCGGTTTCGATTCCTGAAAAAACTAATATCGACTAAAAGTTTTTGGAATATTTATTTTAGTTATGAATTTTTGCCTGCCCGATCCCGTGGGAATATCGGGATGAAAAGTAGTCTATTTTTAGGTAGCAGGTTCGATTCCTGCCGTCTAACAAGTAATTATTCAAGTACAGCGATTTGTTTCTGTAAAAAATATTTGATGTGGTCTGGCTGTGTCTGTATGTTTAAAGAAAATATTATTTCCAAAAAAAAAAAAGGAGGTACTTATATCCGTTGTCTGATACCCCTACACTATTTATATCGTCGAGGGAAAAAAACAAAAAGTAAAGCTGAAATGAAAAAATACAACTTGGCCGCTGAATTTGCTAGTAGAAATTTAGGTCTGAAATCAGTTCTCTCAGAATGCCATTTCGAGCGGATAGTAATAAAAACCGAAAAACCCGGAAAACCAGTTATCTGAATAAAAAAGTGTTAATAATCACTATCACTACATAGTATAAAACAAAGTCGCTTTCTCTGTCCCTATATCCCTATGTATGCTTAAATCTTTAAAACTACGCAACGGATTTTGATGCGGTTTTTTTTTAATAGATAGAGTGATTCAAGAGGAAGTTTTATATGTGTAATACATGCATTATATAGCCGTGCGAAGCCGGGGCGGGTCGCTAGTTTAGAATATGCCAAAAACCTGGATTTTCGATTTTCGGTGAAACTGGTTTGCTTTCCCTATGTGCTATGCATCTTTGCATCTATGCATCTTAGTTTCTGTTGCGAATATTTTTTGAAGTGAAAACTTCTTATGGCGCGTTGGGCACTTTTGTGGGTGAGCATTTTCAGCCGTTCTCGCGACAGATTTTGACGCGACAGATGAGATTTTATTTGTGTTAGTCTTTTTGTTTAACTTATACTGCCATCTATTACACAAATTGAGAAACTTAGTTTCTAGAAAGACCGCTATTCGAATGTAGATGGCGCTGATTTAAATCTAGCGAATAAAAAATAAACTATATTTGTTTAAGTGAGTGCTAATAGATGGCAGTAGCAGATCGTTTCAAGAAATATTCTATGAGAAATAACAAGTTTATTGTTTTCACTTCTGCGTGCACTCCCGGAGTGCGCTGTTTTATTTTCTATTCTATTCTATTCTTTGGGATTGCATACAATACACATTGATTTTTTTGTTTACAGATAAAGCTTTACCAGCAAACAGAGTATGTGGACTTTTTGAAGTTAAATAGAAAATAATTCCATATTGAAGGCGAGAGTTCAAAACTGGCGTTGAATATTGATTGTATTTATTTATAAAATAATGTTTACAGACCAAAAAAAACTTAACAGTGAAAAAAGATCATGAATTTCAAATAGCTAAATCAATTTCATGAAACCTAACAATGAACTCATGTAGCTTACAGATTCTAAAAATTCCAACTTATAACACTTTTGTGATTTCAAGGAAGACAATGTTGCTGATTTTTTGTTACTTACACTGAGTTACTAAGTTCCACTGAAGATGACAATCAGATGAAAAAGTTTGTAGCAATTTTTGCGGGCCATGCACTGGGAAAAAAACCCATGAGTTTTCTTGTGCCTTCTTCTCATTGGTAGGCGCGTTAAAATGCACACATCCTAACTTGGTTTTTAAGACGTTTCAATGCAAATGTCATAATTCCAAATGAACAAAGATTTCACATAAATATCAAGACCTTGTGAAGAAAGTTTGTTGTCAAAGAATATTGTCAAAATTCCAACAAAAATTAGGTTCTTGATGTGCCTATGTGTAATGGCGTCAGATGCTGATGAAGAAAGTGAAAAACACGTGACTTTAAATGCTTCTTATATATTTTTTTCCCACATTTAGTTTACGAAATACTATTAATTTCATTGTAATCTAGAAAAATGGAGAATTTTATCATATTTTTTTCTATTTGTGGTCTATAATATGCTCAAGTATTTCCTTGCCATCATTATTTGAGTTCGACTTGTGATATTTGTTGTAAGCAATAGACTGAATTCGAATAAGACCCAAGTAAGAGTTGGTGTGATTCGGTGAGTTTGATACATTCACCCGGTCCTTACGAAGTAAATATATATGTCTACTAGCTGTCTCGGCAACCGTTATTTGCCAGTAAAAAAAAAAAATGGACCCATAGACAACAACACCCATAACATAATATTTTAAATCATGTGTAAACACGCTGCGCCTTTTTGTTTTTGCAAACTTTTTCTTTGACATGTCATCTCCAGTGTAACTTGTATTACCTCAGTGGTATCTATTTATTGATTTTTTTAGAAATTTAAATATCATCCTTATTTGATAGCCAATATTTTTTTGTAAATCTAAGATTTATCTTATAAATAAAGGCATTTTTGCCAATGTAAATAACATACTTTAATAATAAGTAGATAGTGAATTTTTCTAAAACTTAGTCAAAATATTTGTGATAAGTAGATAATATAAGCGAAATTATTTTTTTATAATATTTTTTTGTTATTTATGATAAAGAAATTACTATTTGTAGATATATATGAAAATAAAATATTATGTTTGTTTTTGTTACCTATTTTTTTTGTTTTCTTTTAAAAAGAATTCGCTTTAAAAATGTAATCGATCTACACTCGCCTATCTTTCCTGGAAAACGGTTCAGGCGTGAAGGGGGTACAAATAGACATACCCTTTCAAACTTTAGGAATATCAATATCTTCCTCTGCATCTATCTGTCAGTTAGAACGCGATAAACTCCAAATTGCTGATCGGATTTTCATACGGTTTTCGCTAATAGACGGTGTGATTCACGAGGAAGGTTTATCACTACAAAATTTTACTTAGGTATATTATAAAGCTGAAGAGTTTGTTTGTTTGTTTGAGCGCGCTAATCTCAGGAACTACTGGTTCGAATTGAAAAAATATTTTTGTGTTGGATAGTCCCATCTATCGAGAAAGGAGAAGGGTACTTTTCATTTTGATATTCCCATTGGATCGAGACTTACGCGGGTGAAACCACGGAGCGCAGCTAGTTAAAAAATAAAGTCCCTCCACCGCGTCTGTCTATTTGAACGCGATATACTAGGTACTTAACGAATTTGCATACGGTTTTCACCAATGGCGGTCCGCCCCGGGCCTCCAATCTTGGAGGGCCCCCAAATACCTCCGCGTTCCCCTGATCATATCATAGACAAGACTTTAAAAATGAATTTTTTGCAAATAATTCGCTCTTGTACCTACGCCTACACCTCTATTCCCTATATTCTATAACAAAATTCTCATTCAAAATATATTAAATTTATGTAATGAATTGTAGCACATTGATACTGATATGTACCTCCTCAGTACCTATCGATTTAACCCCCCTGTATGTTCTGCAATTTTCTATGGTTCAAAAGTTATTTGGACTTTAGTAAAGTTTTTAGTATAAATCAGATTTTAGTCTGAACTTCGCAATTACAGCCAAACTGTCAGGGGCCCTACCTGACTAAGTGCGTCGTCGATAACCTAACCCGTGCCCTACAATGGGCGGACTTTTGCGCCTGCCTTTCATAGGAATCTTGAAAAATTAAAATGCTTTTTCGTGTGTTTTGTGTATGCAGGATTTTCGGGGACATCAAAACATTAAAAATTAAGTGAATCTGGTTATCACTATCACTACATCCCTTTATGCTCTGCTAGTCTGCTACCGATAAAAAGCAGGGGCGGGTCGTTTGTCTACCTACACTAATATTATAAAGAAGAAACAATTTTTCGTTTGTATGTTTGTAATGAATAGGCTCGGAAATTACTGTAGGTACTGCTTTAGATTAAACTTATTTTGAGTAATCTAGACTATTATAGGTAGGCCACTAAAGGAGGACGCGTCAGAAAATATTTTTTTCAACTGCCGTCTTTCTACATTCACTCGCGTCCTTGGAAGACTCCTGTTTATTTGGGTGTCTTTGACCAACGCACGAGCGTAAGTAAGTATATGTATCTTCTATAGGAAAGCGTGCTAAATCTTAGACCACATCGTCACTTACCATCGTTTTAGATAATGGTAAAACTACGGTAAAATGTTTACCTATTTATTATAAAAAAACTTTATACTTATTACGATATTCCTACTGGATCGGGTATTAGGCGGGTGTAACCGAGGGGTACCTACTGCTAGTCTATACATATAAAATGCTTTGTCCTGTCTGACTGACTGACGGATCAACGCACAGCCTAATCCGCTGATCGGTAGAGACCTGAAACTTGGAGGATGTGTTCTTTGTATGACGTAGGTCATACAAAGAACACATCCTCCAAGTATAGCCATCTGATAAAAAAGGATTTTCCGAAATTCTAAACCCCTAAGTGGCGCTTAAATTAAAATTTAAGTGTAGGCTTCAATAGAAAACATAGGTACACTTAAAGTCAATTTAAACGCCACTTAAGATTAAGTAGCCTTTCAGTATTCGGGTGTTAGGGGCTGAAAACGGGGAGCAAAGTTTGTATGGGATAACGTGATTCCTTGGTTCAATCAACTAATTCTACGCAGACGAAGACGTGGGTAAAAGCTTGTATTAAATAAAACAAGGGTACCTACCAAGGTGAGTAACTACAGTGTCCAAGTTGGGTGATATATCAAAACAGCTATTAATTGCGTCCCCCGAGTTTCCGCGGCATTTCTCTAATGTCATGGCCGGGCCTTTGTATCGACTAGCATTAAATCTTTGTAATTGAATGCCATACAAACAGTCTGGAGTATGTTTTAGTGTTTATTATGATTGTAGTTAGGCACTGACTAGCTGCGACCCGCGGTTTCACCCGCATAAATTCCGAATCCTTACAATGGGATAAAAAATAATAGCAGAAATAATAATTCTGCAAGAACAGTCTATAGACTTACCTACTGCCACTACGAACTATAAGTAGGCGAGGAATATTTTTTTAATTTAATATTTTATTTCGATTTTTTTTTCCTACAATACCTACCATTTTGTCTTTTGGAGTCATGAGACATAAATTAAATATTGAATAAATAATATTATTTTTCTGTAGAGGCATGATGAGACCATATTTTTGCAGGCATGAGATCAAGCCTTTTACGGGAAGGTTATGGTAAAAACAATGTTTCTAGGTATAGATATGAAAGATAAAAAGAAAGAAAAAAAAAGGTTCTTTTTAATTATTGAAAACGTAAAATTACAGAAATGACACCCGGATGAAGTGTTAACAGAAGTTTAAAGGTAGGTACTCCTTAACTAGATTCCGACAGTTAGAGATAGATCATAATTCATACACCACCTACTTAACACTATATACTATCATTTGGTCATGTAGGTATGTATAATTGACGCTCAAAAGTCCACCGCCACCGTAACGTGTACAATCCTGTGCATCACTATTTGAACATTAAGTATAACAACGTAACCTGTGGATCGAACCCACGTCTGTTGGTGTAGCGGGTGGCGGCTTAGGTATACCACTCATACAGCTAAAGACATAGCTAAATCTTGAAAATAATAATCACACTGAGTACCTACTTTTAATTCAAGTATTTATGTTTGTGTGTAACGTATAATAGAAGAAGGTCGTAAGTCCAAGACTTGTTTATACTATTAATGTAGCACTAGAATCTTGCTAGTGTTGAAAACATTCTTAAAACTGCCGTTTTGGAGCTCTACGGTGGGTCTGCAATTATGCAGCCGACTTACCTAGACATGGGTAGGTACTCTGGGTAGGTACTCTATTTGCTATACCTATATGGATTCAAATACGTCTGCAATCCGTTATAACCAAGAACCATGCCTACATAGGTAGAAGCACTGAAAGATCCTCATCCAATATTCCAAAGCATTGTGTGCTACGTTCTACGGCTGTGTGCATACTTCACCGTCTGGCTGGCGTGACGTCATCCGACAGAACACTCCCTGCAAACATATTCAACCAGCCACTCGTGGCGCTAGCTGTAATACAAAACACTTAAAAGATTTTAGTTCTTTTAAAATCCGTCTGTAAAGTTAAATTGGTTAAGTTCTATATGCAAATATTTCGCATTGGAACATTCTAGGCGGCACGGACTATCTGCAGATGCACTAATGGCCTTGCTTCTCTTGGAAAATGTGTTTCGGTATCTATTCCATTATAGCCTGCTTTACCATGCCGTGTGGAGGAACGTTTGCATGGTTTAGGTATATGTGATAATGTAAATTAGGTAAAGGTATAATGTAGAATTTATGATCTACTAGCTGCGCCCCATGGTTTAACATGCGTTAGTTCCGATCCCGTGAAAATATATGACGAAAATTAAGTAGCCTTTGCATTAATCCAGGTCTGAGGACTCCAGCTATCTAAAAATAGAGGGGAGCCCTATCGCTCGCATAATCTTTTTTAGCATTATGCCGTTTGGCATAACAGTTTCAGCCTAAAGTTTTTTCTGCTATCATAATTCTGATAAATGCATAATGGTTTCTTTGGCATAATAATTGTAACTTACTATAATTTTCTTTATCATAAATTTTAATCAGCTTTTATTATGTGAAAACATAAAGCTGAGCAATTTCACAGATATCAAAAAAATTGTGACATTTGACAGATCTCAAAGTGACATTTGACAGATGTCAATGTGTCAATTTATCGACACTTTTCGTTATATTTTGGACAATTCACACAATATCTTTATAAATTATAGCCCATGTTCTATTCTGATGTATAAACTATATTATTGTAAAGTTTAATTAAAATTCATTTAGTACCTAGTTTTTGCGTTAAAGAGGAACAAACATCCATCCATACATCAATACATACATACCTACAAACTTTCACGTTTCTAATATTAGTAGGATAGCATGTACGTCATCATAAAGCACACATAAGGCTATACCTTATGTGTGCTTTATGATGACGTACAGTCATTTTCATTCATTATGTATGGTACCTGAGGTACGTCCATTGCACCATCTTAATTAGAAACTAAATATTTCGTAAAAATAGGGAATACTACATAAGAACAACTAATTTGATAAATATTTTCTTTAGTTATTATTTTCCCGGGTCTTAATCGCTTAATTGAGTCTCATCGCGACCATGACTATTGTAACATACTCGAAACGTCGAGGTAAGTGAATAAAAATAAAAAATACGCGATTAAGACCCGGGAAAATAATTACTATGAATACAAATCGTCTGAGTTTAAAAAGTTCATTTTCTTTAAGTACCTATTAACAATTCTTTTGTTTTTTTACTAATATCAAGGTTTTAAAAACCCGTTATCTAAGATCAACTCTAAAAATGGATTGATAAAATGTATTTAAATCTTGGAGCTATTTGAAGCTTGATAAAAATGAATTTCTACCTAAGCTTCAATAACCGGAAACCTAAATGTAATAGGTACCTAATATTTTTTCTTTCAAATTATACTTAACGACCTAATATTTCATCTGACGACCCATTAAATTTGGAAATACCCACGTAACTGAAAGTTACCCTGGTCTAAATTTAAGTAGAGGGGTAAGGTCAGCCAAGTTTGTCAGACTAAAATCTGTAAATGTGCCAAAATAAAAGAATTTGTACCTACCTACTTATGTCAAAAGACTAGCAGTGCACGTGGTTTCACCCACGTCACTCCCGATCCCTTGGGAATATCAGGATATAAAGCAGCCTAGGACACTCCCAATTAATACATTTTTCCTCATACCAAGTTTCATCAAAATCGGTCCAGTACTTTCGGAGTCTATTCAATGCAAACAAACAATCAATTCTTACCTCTTTATAGTAATACTAGCTGCGCCTCGTGGTTTCATCCGCGTAAGTCTCGATTCCGTGGGAATATCAAAATAAAAAGTAACTTATAGCCTTCCCCGATAAATGGACTGTCCAACAAAAAAATATTTTTTCAATTCAAACCAGTAGTTCCTGAGATTAGCGCGTTCAAACAAACAAACAAACTCTTCAGCTTTATAATATTAGTATAGACTAGCTACGCCCTGCAGTTTCACCCGCGTAAGTTCCGATCCCTTGGAAATATCAAAATGAAAAGTAGCCTATACCTAGTCTACCTCGATAAATGGACTATCCAACACAAAAATATTTTTTCAATTCGAACCAGTAGTTCCTGAGATTAGCGCGTTCAAACAAACAAACAAGATAAAGTATAGATTACTAGCGACCCGCCCCGGCTTCGCACGGCTATATTATGCATGTTTTATATTTAAGAACCTTCCTCTTGAATAACTCTATCTATTAAAAAAAACCGCATCAAAATCCGTTGCGTAGTTTTAAAGATTTAAGCATACAAAGGGACATAGGGATATAGGGACAGAGAAAGCGACTTTGTTTTATACTATGTAAGTGATAGTGATACTTTAGATATGAATAAGTAGGTGGATATTTATAACAGAAATGAACAGAATGACTGTAATGGGGTCACCATAGGCCAGAGATGTTCTCACAACGCGTGATCAATATTTGACAATTATATCCGGAGCCAGACCGAGTCCAAGTGCTTGCCAACTGCCTGCAATCTACTCACACATCGGGCTTAAATTTAACTTCAATTCAGATATGAATACGTACTTACTACGTGCTGCGAGCTAGGGGGTATGTAATGACATAGTTGTTTTCGACGAAAATACATAGATGTTATAGATGACATACAGATGTTATGACGACATAGATGTTACGATGACTTCTATTCCATGGCCTCATACAGTGATATAGGTAGGCAAATTTTTATCCTGATACTAGCTGCGCCCCGCGGTTTCACCCGCGTAAGTCCCGATCCTGTGGGAATATCGGGAGAAAAAGTAGCCTATGTGTTAATCTAGGTCTCCAGCTATCTAGATACCGAGTTTCATCGCAATCGGTCCAGTAGTTTTTGCGTGAAGGAGTAACAAACATACATACATACACACACACTCACATACACACAAACTTTCACATTTTTAATATTAGTAGGAAGTAGAATAGGATAGCATTCCCACGGGATCGGGACTTACGCGGGTGAAACCGCGGGGCGCAGCTAGTATTTAAGGTTTTTAAAAACTTATTACTCGCAGGTACTCAGTACCTACTAACGCCTTTTATGTATTCACTTATTCGTATCGTGCTTGCCTGTCTGCATTGAATTTGCAATCTGAATTACCAGAGATGTCGGTTAGTCGATTGCATTGGATTGATTGTGAGCGAATCAACCCGCCCAAGTAATTGCATTGAGTGGTAGGTCGGTACTAGAATATCTCTATTCATTCTCGTATTAACCTATGTTATGTATAATTTATCATTGTCTTGATGGATTCCATGTTTGTTTTATTAATTTGATGCGTTTAATTCCTGATGTAACTATACTAGCAAGTGGTTGAGGGCCACGTCTGTGGACATACAAATTTTGTTCTACGACTTATAGAAAACGAACATTAATTAAAATGTTGAGATTATGTTTCCCTGAAAATCAGCTGTTCCGTACACGGAGAGGTCATTAACCTTTAGATTAGGTAAGTATACTTATTTTTGACGTGATACCGTCTTATAAGTCGATGAACACTGGCATTCACAAAAAGTGTGACGTCATCGCTCACGTTCCGTTATTGACAAGGTAACCATAACAACGTATTATCGTTGCTATGGTTACCATAAATGATTTCTTATGACGTTATCACGTAAAATTATCGTTTGTCACGTAAAACGACTTTAATCTACTGTTCTTAGTCTGTCTGAATGACCTTTATTTAAAAAAATCAACTGTTTTTCGAATTTACATAGGTAACCTTAAAATTTTCAAAAACATGTTCGATTTTCTAAAACTCATAGAACAAAAGTAGTTTGTTTAGGTGCGCAGAAGTGGCCCTTATCACTATCACTACATAGTATAAAACAAAGTCGCTTTCTCTGTCCCTATGTCCCTATATCCCTTTGTATGCTTAAATCTTTAAAACTACGCAACGGATTTTGATGCGGTTTTTTTTAATAGATAGAGTGATTCAAGAGGAAGGTTTATATGTATTATACATGCATAATATAGCCGTGCGAAGCCGGGGCGGGTCGCTTGTTGCTAATATAGTTCTAATAACCCTGTATATACTTAACTTTTATACCTACAATACTGTGGTAAATTCAGAAAATGCAACCAAGACAACACTCGTTTCTCGGGATTTTTGTGCTCGCCTACAGGGCGGCAACTTAAGGACAGCAAGGCCTTGGCTCTTAACTCTATCGAATCAATAAAAGCAGTAGAAGCTAGAAGCATGACCTTCCGCGTGGCAAATATGTTAATGTGAGTTCTACTGCATTTTATTAAAGTCTAACATGTAATGTTTTTGGTACTGAGGAAAAATTACAGGAAAATATGGAAAGGGTAGGAAATCTAAAGCTGCATTCAAGGTTAAAACTGTTAATATTTTAACTGAAAAGTGAGGTAGATCGATTTCTTTACAATCACTACATAGTATAAAACATAGTATAAAACCTTTAAAACTACGCAACGGATTTTGATGCGGTTTTTTTTAATAGATAGAGTGATTCAAGAGGAAGGTTTATATGTATAATACATGCATAATATAGCCGTGCGAAGCCGGGGCGGGTCGCTAGTTGTTAATAAGCAGGGGCTTTTTCTAAACGTTTTTAAGAAAAAAACCTATAAAAACATTAAGGAAAAAAAAAAATAGTTACATTGTCTGTAAAGTCGGTTTACGGACGATAATTTTGATAACGATTAATTTCACGATAACGTGATGAAAACGATGAACAATTGAGATTTTTTTGTTATTCCATTTTTTTTTCTTTTTTTTTCCTTTATTTATTTTTTTCCTTTATACCTACATATAAGTCTTCTATTCGTCACTCGTCATACCATAACTCAAGCCCAGATGAGCGATATTATTATTAAATACTAAGTTACCATGACGCGTCTGGTCATATTACCATGACGCATGACGTCACACAATATTACCACACCTTAGTCTCTGGTCATCTCTACTCATGTGATATTACCCTGACATTTTTGTGTGTATGCAGGTGTTCCACCAATTTACTAGACGTTATCACGTTAAAAATAATCAACCTTAAGTTAGGATAACTAAGTAAATTGAGAAACAAACGAATGTAACACAAACAAACATTAAATTACTAACAAACACTAATTTACTTGAAAGGAGTACACAATACGACTCAAATTACATTAGACATCACAAAAGAGCGATCGTAGCAAGAATTACAAACTCTTTCACTGAATAGTTTCAATTCTGAAATTGGAAAAGAAAAGAGAAAAAAGTAGATACGGAACGAACATACGGGTCTTTTAAAAGGATTCTGAATAACCAGTTTAAACTCAAACAAATCCACGTTAGTAGTAACAAAGATAAAAGGAAATTATGTCTGCAATGGAGTAAGTTTTATCGAGAGTTTATCATAATTTCGTAAGGTTTGACGGAGTTTTGAATTAGTAGCTATGTACAGAAAACGTTGCAAAGGCTTTGTCAACAAAAGTTTGCGGGAATAACATGAAATGTTTCGTAAGATAATCAGTATAAAACATGTCATAAAGAGCTCGTATCTTACATAAAAGCTTGTATCAACGTCATAACCAAACCAGACATTTCCTCAAGAAAATCTTCGCTTATTTTTCTGCTAAAAGATTCACGGTGGTACTCTCAAAAGCAAACGTTCACTCATAAAGAAATCTGTGTAAATTACCTGTGTAGTAAGCTTCGTCTCGGATATTTTCGTAATAACACCTCGGAGATTGATAGAGGATCGCTGATAGAGGGTGAAAGGTGTGGAACCTCCCTTAGGACCAAGTTCGAAGCAGAGAGTCTGTGAAGCATTCCGGCAGGGACTTATCGAAATACTCCGCTTTATCCTCGTACAAATTAAATTGAATTTCATTAGCTTTGCTGGATTAATTATACAATAGTAAATGCTTATATTTTGAAATTGTCCCAGCTGATATTTTGATTTAAACCAGATTAATTTTACTGAAAGTTCGAATCTATTTACATCACTTCATAGTATATCTTCTATATTATCTATCTATATATCGACGGTTAAAAGGATATAGGGCATAAGCGACATTTTAGTCTAAAATGACTTTTGAATGCCAGTCTACTTAAAATTTTCTGCTCTTTCGAATGCGCTTACTCCCGTGCCTCTACAATGATTTTTGTGTCGCTTACGCACATGCAAAAAACTGCGTTCTCGAGGTGTCATTTCGTGTAAGCGACTGAATTTTAGGGCTTTTTTACCCTAAAGGAGCTTGTACCCCTGTAAAAATGGCATTATTTTTGGTTTATAGTCGGTTATGTATTTTTACTTCTTACTGGTGTTGAGATATAAGGCGCTTAAGGCTCTTTACTATTAGCACCTGTTTTAAAAGTTGGAACTAATGCCTCTTTACCTTTGTCGTCAAAAAAATGTAAAGTCGGTAATACCTTACTACCATTCACAGATTTACAATACAGTTGTCGCTTATACGCAATTACTAAAATCTAATTTAATATGAGACTGTCGGTTATACCCTACTACTATTGAAAAGTTTACAATACAATTGTCGCTTATACGCTATTACCCAAATCGAATTTGATATTGGTACGTCAGTTATACCTTACTACCATTTACTATTTTAATACAACTCTGTCGCTTAAATGGTATTACTTTATAATGATAATTTATTAATTGATGCTTATGTCAATTTGTGTCGTACAGGTTATTAACCTGTCGTACTCAAGTAGCTATTTAGCGAGTCGCTTATTCCAAAATCAGTGAACTGCGTGCTGTGACGGCGAAAGCTTCCGCGTTTGCACATCAAACTTTTGCGAAAAGTGTGCAAAGTATCTGCCAACGGTAAGTTATTTATTTCTCTTAACGTGTTTGGAATTCAAATAATAAGTTCTTGTGATTGATTACTTACTAAAAACGTACCTATACTGATAAATTTATTATTTTAAATGTATTGTTTTAGGTTGAAATGGAATGAAAAGGTCGATAAGGAGAGACAGACATTGGGCGTACAAAATCAGAAAAAAATGTATTTTAATATTAATAAAATTTATAATACTTATACATACTACGACAGCCAGACAAGCTTCCATCATACGGTCTGCCAACTGGTCTATGTGCCTGGATTTTGGATTTCCTGAGGGATCGGTCACTGCGAGTAGTCATTGATGGCTGCGCGTCTGACCAAATGGCTATTAATGCCGGGGTTCTTTAGGGATCCGTGCTCTCTGCAACCTTATTTTTGCTGCATATCAACGATCTGTTGAAGCCTGGTATATATGGGTACGCAGATGACAGCACAGTTGTAAGAGGTACACGGTCAGTGCACGGACTAGTATGGCGGAGATCCGGTGTCATAGGGAGGCGATGGTCGAGCGCATGAACTTGGCCTTGAAAGCAGTCTCTAATTGGGGTGACGCCAATCTGGTCAAGTTCAACGCGTCTAAGACCCAGGCGTGTCTATTCTCCGCTAGGAGGAGTCCATTCCACCTGACTCCCACTTTCCGAGATGTGTCCGTGCCGGTAGCTGGCCATCTTGAGCTTCTTGGCATCTCGTTTTACACCAACTCTAAACTTTGGCACCTACATTGAGTCCAAAGCCCAACTAGCTTCAAAAAAGCTCGGTGTTCTGGCGAAGGTGAGACGGTACTTCACGTCGGAACAGTTGCTCAACTTAGATCAAGCACAAGTCCGCTCGTGTATGGAGTACAGTTCTCATCTCTGGGACGGTTCGGCGAAGTATCAGCTGGGGGCGTTGGAGTTAATTGAGATGAAAGCCAGGAAACTCATCGGTGACGATAAGCTTGCCAACAAAAGGCTTCAGAGCCTGGAACATCGTCGCAAGGTGGCGAGCTTGTCGGCATTTTATCGGATACATTTCGGAGAGTGCGCAACAGAATTCCACGACCTAATCTTGTCATCTCCATTCTTTCGTCATACAACCAGGCAGACTGGTGTGCAGCACCGATTAATGGTGGACATACCTGACGTTCGCACTAAGCGCTTTGCTTCGTCATTCCTTATTCGTACTGCAAGGGAATGGAATCGGTTGCCTGCATCTGTCTTTCCTGACGTGTACGATTTGGGGGTCTTCAAGTCGCGAGTGAATAGGTATCTTCTAGGAAGGCGTGTTACATCTTAGGCCGCATCGTCACCTACCATCAGGCAGGTGTGATAGTGGTCAAACGCTGACCTGATCATATATGTAAAAAAAAACTTACTTCATACCTACATTATGTTATTTTATTATTTTTGTTACTACAATTTTAGTACTTAAATAATTCTGTTTTTTGACATTTAAAATCAACCATATTTTCTAAAATCTTAGAGATACGAGTCGCGAGAGGTGTCAAAATGACCGCATGGGCCTAAAGTATCGTATGATTTTAGAAAAAAGTAAAATACACCCAGAGGAGGTGAATTCCTATTCAGTTTGAGATATACCCTCGGTCCCCAGTCGGGTGAATGGTGTGTTCGGTGGGGTGTCGTTTTATCAGCTTTTTTGATTCCCGGAAATATGCGTACTATCAAGTACGTATAGTACCTAGAAACTATTAATCCTAGATTGGTGGTCTCTTTATAGAAGTGATAGATGTCATCGAGATCTTCATTTCAGGTGACAGCTGGCAAACTTAAAACGGCTATATCCCAGAAACCATTGATTGTAGATTAATGATCTCATTTCAGAAGCGATAGATCTCATTGAGATCTTCATTTCAGGTGACAGCTGTCAGACCTAAAACGGCTATATCTCAGAAACGATTTATCCTAGATAGATGGTCTTCTTACCACCTAAGAAAAGATGGATGGACTGTGTGAGACAAGACATGAAAGAGATGAATGTTAACGTTGAGATGACGACTAATAGGAGTGAATGGAAGAAAAAGACATACTGCGCCGACCCCAAATAAATGGGGATAAGGATAGGAGGATGCTGGCTTGAGATGGTAGGCGGCCAGAGGTTTGCCCACTAAAACTCCTCGGTATCCCTCTCTTCACCGTAATCCAGAAGGAAGTAGGAACTATTTTCACATACAACTTCCCCCTGGGGTGACTGGTCGCGAAAGACCCTTCCGAAATTTATTTTTTTATTTATATATTTATGCTGATATTTTGATTTAAACCAGATTAATTTTACTGAAAGTTCGAATCTATTTACATCACTTCATAGTATATCTTCTATATTATCTATCTATATAATATAAAAATCAATTGCTGTTCGTTAGTCTCGCTAAAACTCGAGAATGGCTGAACCGATTTATCTTATCTTGGTCTTGAATTATTCGTGGAGGTCTAGGGAAGGTTTAAACGGTGAGAATTTAAAGATCAGACTTACGCGGGTGAAACCGCGGGGCGCAGCTAGTAAGTATATAAAAATCAATGCAACTTTTTGTTGTAATTTTATAACTCAAGAACGGGCTTACCTATAATACAAACTAAATGTTTAAGCTTTGTTCGGATTAGGTATTTAGTAGATGGTTTATGTGAAGGTTCTTCATTTATCACATTTTTTATATGGCAAAACAACGTTTTCCGGGACAGCTAGTCTTTTATAAAATGTAAGATTTTATCAAAATTTGTCAATAGAACCCGAAACATATTTCAGTAGCAACAGCATAGTTATTAAATGCTTCACCCAACACGCAACCTACCAATATAGTGTACCTATCCCTTCGCATACCTAACCAGCACAAAAAGTAGGTGGGAAAGTATATCAACAAAAACCCTCGTCGCTATAGCTAATAATTAGGTAGTCCCTGTAGGTAGGAAGCCCTCTTGAACTCGATGACTCAGTAGGCTTGGGGATGACGTGTACATTTCCACTGCCCAATGCCCTCGGAAAAGTGTGATTTACCACCGATTTCGGTCTTTTTATTTTCTACCCAGTCCACCGTTATTTATTTAAATGACGAAAACGCGTGTTGTAAAGTTGTTTGAGTAAAGTAGATATTTAATTGAGCCATAATTTCAAAAGCTTTTTATTCGAAAGCTCTAGAAAGATCTTAGCGATTCTATGCATAAATAAAAGACGGTGATTATTGAATACCTACTTATATTAGCGACAAGCAAATTATGATCCTATAGAAGGGATGTTTCTAGGTGATTAATGTAATTGATCCAATCCAAGGTAAATAAGGTCACAGAAGCGTCTCGATCGTCTAACTAAAATAAATTACCTAATCGATAAATTGCGATTAACCCTGAAAGCCATATTAATAAAGCATATCGATATCGACACCAGTATAATAGATAACATTATGGATGTCAGGCAGACTTTCTACATGCACGATTCTGGTTAAGCTTGAATTTCCCAAAACGGTACCAACTAATAAAGGCTCTATCGCCCTGAAATATATGACGCATAACCATTGGAAAACCCAGACAAAGCCAGACGAAGACGGCATTCGCGATCCCCTTCGATAGAGTCCTCATTGTGCGGTGCGTTTAGAGTATTGCGCGTGCGTTATCCTTGGCTCACCATCCCTCTCGAGCTCGTGGTGAGCCGCCCTCTGTCCCTCTCGCTCCCGGAGGGTCGATCTATACCACGCTAGGTACGGTTACATTGCCGTAGCATCAGTACGCAGGTTTCTGGCGTTCGACGCAAACGTCACAGACCGTCAGTCGCGCTTTAGAAAGCAACGCGGCCGCTAAAATGTCGCGCGCCGTGCTTTTTATATGTGTTTTTACCGTATTTTTGGACGTCCTTCATGCTGGACAGGTAAGTCAGTACATTTAAGACGTTAGTTTTCAAGATGAAAGACTCCGTAGGCGTGTTGTCAGGGCCACTAAGTCGAAAATCGATTGAACACATTGTAGTAATGTTTTCAAGGCGGGTGTAAAGTAGTGGCTCGCTGAAAAGACTTCGTTTACAAAACGTCCCGGCGTGATGCCATAAAAGTTTTTTTCGTAGCGTTTATTCGGCTTTTTTACGTGTACGAAGGGGGATTATAGGTTGCGTAACATGTGGATCGTTTGATCATGATAGAAAGGTGAAACAGTGTTCACTTTAAAACTTTTTTATCGTTTAATTGTATTAACCTTAATTTACAACCAAGAATTTTATAGTTTTACGCGATTTATTACCTAAAAATACAAAAAGTCACTAACTTTATTTAAGTACCCGCATATTAATTAAGATTTAACTAGTTAAATTTAAATAAAGAATCCTATCAGCGTCTACGTAGAGTAAGGTACTAACCTCCTTTAGGTTACCTATTTAATCTAAACTTCGTATAAATTTTAATATCCAGCTGTTTTCTTCCGTCGGCATCGCACCATGGAACTGACAACTCCGACGGACCAATTCTTCTGTCTTTCACAATATGGACATTAGTACCTATAGGTTGGAAGTCGTGAACTGATGCAGTCTATTCAATAAACCGAGCGAAGAAAAAAAAGCGAAGAAAAACCGGTCAAGTGCGAGTCGGTCTCGCGCACGAAGGGTTCCGTACCATGTGATATGGGAGCCTCCACTTAATTTTTTTTTCTGTTTTTAGTATTATAAGCCGCAACAGAAATACATCATTTGTAAAAATTTCAACTGCCTAGCTATCACGGTTAATGAGATTCTGCCTGGTGACAGATAAACGGACGGACGGACAGTAAAATCTTAGTAATAGGGTTCCGCTTTTACCCTTTGGGTACGGAACCCTAAAAACGACTAAATAAAGGAAGAGTAAAACAAGAAAGAAAGAAAGAAATAAAATTTTATTTTCTGAACACAAAAAAATAGACACATAAAAAAGCACAAGAAAAAGTAGAACAGAGACCAGAAAAAAGGTTCAAAACTATGTATGATAAAAAGATGAGCAAAAAAATTCTAGAAAATAATATTGGCTAAATAAAAAGATGATGATTTCTTATAAACTGGTTTTGCACACGTGCATCCAAAAGAATCTATGACCCATGAGTCAAGGACGGCCACTTATTGTATTGAATTGTAAATTAAAGCATGAAACGTGCTACGTCTTGACCGCATCGTTACGTCCATCGTGTGAGACAGTGGTCCCTAAGCTATAAAAAAACCGGTCAAGTGCGAGTCGGACTTGCACACGAAGGGTGGGACCATGTTGTATGGGAGCCACACTTCAATATTTTCTTTTTCAGACTTTAGTATTCATTGTTAAAGCGGCAACAGAAATTCATAATCTGTGTAAATTTCAACTGTCTAGCTTTAACGGGTCATGAGATACAGCCTGCGAGCCGTATTCTTATGCAGCGCGTCTTGACTGCGTTTGCGTCATTACTATAGATTTCGTATTGCCATGATTTCTTATATTAAGACGCACACGTCACGAAAACCTAAACGTCGCGCGCTCGCCGTATCGCGCTAAATTATGACGAGACATAAATGTCAAATTAATTGTCACCCAGGAAGATGAGTTAACGTACGGCAACAGCTTGTTTCACGCGTTGGATGCGCGTAGGTGAAGCAGTTAAAGTAACGGTTACGCGTAACTTCATTTTACGGCAATATCGTGCACTCGACTAATACGTCAAAGATTACGACGATCGGGGTGCTGGTGACAGATAGACAGATGAACGGACGGACAGTGAAGTCTTTGTAATAGGGATATGGTCCCATTTTTACCCTTGGGGAACCCTAAATAACCGGCCAAAATATTATCATACCAAGATTTATCGATGAGTTCAAACATTTGAAAGAATTACTTAGTATTTTAACGACGCATACCGTCGAGATATTGTGACAGAATATTTTTTGTTCTATTTTCAAATAATTTATCCCAGCAAGATGTACAAAAAATAAGATCGGACTTACGCACCCCAATATCTAACGGCAAAGAGTAGGTAATTTCTTTTACCTGACTTAAAAAAAAATTAAGAGTTTTTTAATTCGTTGCATAGTTTTTTAGGTTTTAGTTTGTTTCCAAATTCTTCAGGATGAAAAATACGATGTAGGAGTCGAGTGGCGACTTTTACACTTTGCCAATTTTTGCAAAATTCAATACCTACAAGTAGAATAGCGCAGTGCCGAGTTAAGGAAATTTCTATGCAATTAATCGCTTATCTTGTTTATGCTTTATTGTTTCTTATTAAAGCTTTTCTACGTTTTTCAAATAGTCAGGAAAAATAAACTGTATTTTTTTAAGGCAGTTTTAAGCAGGAAATGAACACTGAATAAAGATAGTTAGTTTATATTTGCTAATACTAGAGCGTCGAGTTGCGTCATTGAAAGCTTTCTCCTGTTATTTGCTTTAGTCTGGTAATATCGAAAGCTTTTCTATAAAACGCTACTGATAAGAAAATGCTTTTAGCGGATTAAGTTCAAGTAGATTAGCAATAGCAGGGTTGAAAATTGATTTTTAATTCAATGAAACGTTTTTTAAATATATTTTCTTTTTTCTAAACTGATTCCGAACCCGATTCGGAATCAGTTTAGAAAAAAGAAAATACAAGTAAAATAAGAAAAGTAGATGGTGTTATATATGGAGAATTTTATTTTGTCAAAAGTCGGCCGAAGTTCTTTGCGGCTAAGAGATAGGTATCAAGGTTTTAAAATTCGAAAAGCTGTCAAAGTATCAAAAGGTTCTCTGAAAAATTGGGTAGGTTCGAAAAAACGCCCAGAGACAAAGCACGCGGTAGAGACGTATCTAAAACATCTTATTCAAACCAAAGAGTCCTCATTTTCATGCCAAAACCTAATAACCTAAAAGGATTGGATTAGCAACATCCATTACAAATTATGGCGTGTAAAAATGGAAAATGTTTATGTCTTTAACATCGGTTAGAAGAATAGGGGGTCACCTTCAAAAACCAAATGACGGATATGACGTCATAATTTGTAACAGATAATTTTTTGAGTCATTAAGTTTATCTCATTAAAATGAAAACTCTTTGCTGTTTAAAACAATACGACTTTACGTCTCTACCGCGACTGCAACCGGGATGTATTACTTCCGTCGCCTTTCTGTGCAGCAGCTTTTATTGAGGTATAATTAAACTAGATTGTAATTCAAAATTATTTAACCAAATATCTAGGAAGCAGAAAAAGACTAAAAAAAAACATCCCTCCAATCCAACTAAAAAGAAAATCTTCAACCCTCAAATTGCTTTTAACTGAAAGGATACCTTGAACAGAATATACAAGGTAATTGGTAGATGTCTGCATGAAATGTAGCAATCTTTTTAAATTATCAGATGAAGGCAATATCCATAATCTGGTATCCTTAATACTGCTGAAAGAACTAGGCGTTTTTACATTAATCGAGTTAAAGTAGATTAACGAGAAAAAAAAATGGCATAACTTGGTAGCCAAGAGTTAATCCCAATTAAAAAGCCAGCAGGTAGATGAAAGACTCCTCATCTATATATTGGTTATGCTAAACTATTCGTCCAGTTTACAAATTATAAACAATACGAGTGATTCCTTTACGTAAGTGACATTAATAAAATTAGTCTCAATTTTTTCCAAATAACTTTAGTTACCATTCTATTTCCAACACTGCAAGCCCATTATCGTTTATATATGGAACTCACGGTGTCCGGCAGACACTGCAGATTCAACTGCATCGAATGAATATAATATGAGTTTACTCAGAAATCAAATTGATAAGACTTTTCAATAAAGAGTCAACGTGACATGATTCGATAACTATTTGAACAGTCGAGATTGCGAAGCTTGGTTGTGTTTATCAGATATACCTACTTCTATCTATACCTATCCATTTTCTTACTCATTTTAGACTAGCTGTGCTCCTCGGTTTTACCCGCGTTAATATATCTCTAAAATTGATATACATTTTTACAAACACAGAATACGTTATAGTTATGAACTACAAACTGTAACAGTCCCTTATACTCTTTAAGAGATCGAATTTCTTCGAGAAAAATCCCTGCTTATTGCTCGCGTACGTCCAAAACAAACCCAAATGGTTCAGCTTTTGTATATTTTCAGAGATTTGGTGATGAGTCATCACATGTAGTATAAAACAAAGTCGCTATCTCTGTCCCTATGTCATTATATCTCTTTGTATGCTTAGATCTTTAAAACTACGCAACGGATTTTGATGCGATTTTATTTAATAGATAGAGTGATTCAAGAGGAAGGTTTATATGTATAATACATCACTACATAGTATAAAATAAAGTCACTTTTCGCCGTCCCTATGTCCCTTTGTATGATTAGATCTTTAAAACTTCGCAACGGATTTTGATGCGGTTTTTTTAATAGATAGAGTGATTCAAGAGGAAGGTTTATATGTATAATACATGCATAATATAGCCGTGCGAAGCCGGAGCGGGTCGCTAGTGCATAATATAGCCGTGCGAAGCCGGGGCGGGTCGCTAGTTTTTTTATAATTTTAACTAACAATTATTTCAATTACTTCAACCTCCTAACCGTATTTGTTTGCTACGTCCTTTTGGTAGCACTAATTGCTTGGTTACATTATAGTCCGTAGGTACTAACTTTCATTAATTAAAAAGCTTCCCAATAGTAGTAAAAATAATCAATCATCTTATCTTTTCATTTATTTCCTTTAAAAAACAATGTCCAATGTTCCACACCAATCAGAAATCAACTTAAGCCATTAAAGATATTAAAATACTAGGGTAATGTTCACGGTGCCTAATCTTAATGTTAAATCGTTCCAAAACGCTTACAATAAACATATTTTGAGACAGTATAAATGGTATACATATAGCATAATGGTTTACGCGGGCAACATAAACCCAGAGCGCACTCGAAACTGTAAGAAAATAAACCACAAAAGGTGTGAAATGGTTTTTCCTAACATAATTCTATACACTGGAGGAAGACCCTAATAAATAATGTCTGTCACTTATATTAAGCAGCATATTTCCATTAAAAAGAACCCTAAGGATTAAAAGGTTGAAGCTTACATAACCTACCCAGATTTCACTTAAAACTATAAAAGGTAAGTATAATTTAAACCTAACAAAAGCGTTAAGCTTTTAATGAGAAAGATACTCGACGTCCACGGATTAATTTAAGTATTTTAATTGTAAATTCTGTACCAGAATTAAAATCGGAAAAATGTTTAGCAACATTGCAAAGCGCTGTATCTCGGGGCCACGAATGTATTTTCTGGCAACACTGTGCTCTGCCACAAATGCGGTTTTATTGTCTTTTTACCTCCTTTTATAGGATTTAGGAGCTTTATAAAAGTCAGTTGCATTGTTCTAAACGGTTTCGGAGTGACTTTTGTTACTAAAGTGCTGGTTTAAAGATAACATTCGTACATTGTTATTTGATTAATTGTGGAAGTTTTATGTAGGTACCTACTTTATTAATGAATCTTGCTCTTTGCTAGAATGCTCACAAAATCTATTGCATTAGCCGTGCTTTAAACAATAATTAGAAGGTTGATTGATTAAACTTTTTACAATCAAAAATACACGCTATTTCACCCTCTTAGGTGTAGAATTTAGAAAAACCCTTTCTTAGTGGACACCTACACAAAGAAACCGTTGGTAGACATGAAAGGAGGACGTGCCTCCTTTCATGTCTACCAACGGTTTATACTGCGTTTGGACAGTCACGACTATCAATTTTATATTAATAGGTGATTTTATATAACAAAAATCTTTGGGTAAAGGAACATTGCCAGGAACTGCAACTACTCGTACCTATAGGTATAAATTATCAGTGAGTCATTCAGAACTTTAAATTTTATATTTATAGTGTTTACGAACATATATGGTGCAGAAATGAAATCCCAAAATGGTTTTACAAATTTATTTTTAACGACGTTTTTACAATGAGAAGGTTGAAGGGCAAGTGAGGTGACACAATATTAAACTAACATAAATTAAAAAATGCCTGATAAAAATATGAGAGCAAGATTCTTCTTGCGACTTATGTAGGGCGCGGTAAGGCGAAGCCGTAACATATAGGTTACTAGCGACCCGCCCCGGCTGCGCACGGCTATATTATGCATGTATTATACATATAAACCTTCCTCTTGAATCACTCTATCTATTAAAAAAACCGCATCAAAATCCGTTGCGTAGTTTTAAAGATTTAAGCAGTCAAAGGGAAATAGGGACAGAAAAAGCGACTTTGTTTTATACTATGTAGTAATAAGTACCAAAATATACCAAAAATCTTTGCTTTTAAAGGAAAAAATTGCCAACAACTGCAACTGTCCATTATTAATCATGTTAGTCACCATGTAATTACAATTTTAGCTCCGCTAAGGGAGTTAGGGACACAATATGGTGTTACCCTCAATGTGGTTGAATGTTTGCACGCGATTGATAACTATCAGTTCGATAAAAAAAACTACAATAGGTACTATTAGTCATTCGGTATTAAAATAACGGGTGTTGAATATTTAGTGTGATTTTTATTTAATAAACTTTTAACTTTAACTATAACAATATGTAATAATATTTATTGATCTATTTACTTAAATGATAACAAAATTTTTTTTTATTTTTAAAAACTGACCTATCAAATTATTTGTCAAAGAGATTAAAATTAATACCTACCCACATCATAAACACAAAGTTAAAATAAAATCACTTTGACTAAATAAATATAACGTGTAGCTGCCTAGAAATAAATATCGTTTTTAACCGACTTCAAAAAAAAAAGGAGGTTCGATCGACTTTATACGTACCTACATAATAATATGTTTTTATGGCTGTTCTGGCATAACTTCCTTGTTTATGAACCGATTTTAGTGTTTATTTTATTTTAGCTCGGGTATATCTGAACCCTATTGGAACTAGATTGACAATATCTGCCGCATATCCGACGAGATGTGGGCAAAATCTACCACGGATTAGGTCCCGAACAGCAGGCGATTCCGCGGCAGGTTCAGTTGGCATTACACAGGGCCCGGTGGGAAAAAGGCGATTGTAGGACCTTGCAGTGGGGTTGCCTATGCTACAAAAAAAAATTGGCCATACTTAATTAATATTCAGGTTTAGGAAATTAAGATGTAAGTATATCGCGTTCATGGCGTGTTTCAATATGAACTTTATGCATTGACACTTTGCTCTAAGAGCTATATTATAGCGGTTGTTGGACATGTAGCTTTTCAGACCGTCCTATCTCAACCGCGTTGATGTATTTGTGTAGATATACTTAAACATGTAGATGTAGGTACATAGGTATATATGTAGGTGTAAACATGTAGAATACACGTGTAAGTACGTAGGTGGGTACAAAATACTTTATACGTAATGATTGCCAATTATCATCTTACACTTTTGATCTTTCACAGATGTTATAAGAGTAGGAAAGAAATTTGTCTCAAAAAATAACGTAGATACTTACCTATTATTTCACTTTGAAGAGTAAATTCCTGCCTAAACAAACATATTTTCCGTTCTATCCTTTGTAACTTTACATAAGCGAAAGACACGAGCTTTGATACAGCTTCTACAATACGGAAGATAAATATTTATTTTTGAATAAAAATATTATTTTCATGGTAAACGATAGGTAGGTAAAATGGAAAACATGTTTTCAATATTAATATTACACAAAGAGATTTGTTTTTTTTTGTGTTTATTTTTGTAACTTGAAAAAAGTAGGAAGTGAAAATATGATACATTTTATCCTGATAGTCCCACGTGATCTCAACTTACGTGGGTGCTAGCGTGGGCTCTCGACGAGTTCATGAAAAGGTTATAATTATTCTCTCGGAATTAATCTCTTATTCTTAAAGTCTTTTAAAAAAGATAGACGAAGTATTAAAGGAGACGGGGATCGTTTCTTAGGATCTTGGGCCTGAATGTAGAAGGGTGAACTGGTGTCAATTATTGACTAATATATTACCAAATTATCCCTGAAAATTTCGCAGGATTTGGCAATCAGAAAGAAGAGCTATAAGCTCCCTATTATTTTAAGATTTTTTTGAGTTTCATTGATATCTTCTTTTTTTAATCATATTAACCTAACTGAGATGGAGCTACCTACACTCTTCGGTATACCTGCCTATAGGTACCTAACCCACCCAACCTGTCACTGTAGGTAGGTAGGTAGTTACACGCCTAGCGCCTGCTTACACTCCATCGTAGGCAGGCGGGTAGGTAACCTACCTACACTAACTAGGTACCTATAGGTACCTACTAGTAGTAGTAGTACTTAGGTGTAGTTGCGTATTGCAACGACTAGTTGCTATTCTACTATTCACACAGCGATCCATGATCTCGATCGATATCTAATCGTTAGGCTAGCGGTTAAATCCAAAATGACGAGTCCAGGTCTGTCGTCAAGGCAAGCATATCGGTGTCCGTTATGGTAGCTGTGGTGGGTTAGGGTTTTCAAGTTCAAAAGTTCAAGTAGAAGGTGCAGGTGGTCGTTATTTAAAACGATAACAAAACTCAAAATGTGTAATGCCGTGTAATGCCACACACAAAGCTTGATGGGAAACAAAACAAACGAGTGAATAAAATCCAGTGTTGCCACAATTACCATTTTTATAAGGTCTAAGTTTTTATGTAAAAAATGGCAAGAATAAATAAAGTGACTATACTTCACTACATAGTATAAAACAAAGTCGCTTTCTCTGTCCCTATATCCCTATGTATGCTTAAATCTTTAAAACTACGCAACGGATTTTGATGCGGTTTTTTTTAATTGATAGAGTGATTCAAGAGGAAGGTTTATATGTATAATACATGCATAATATAGCCGTGCAAAGCCGGAGCGGGTCGCTAGTGATTTATAAAATATTGTACGGTAGCGAAGTGCACTAAGTATTTAATTACTACCTATGTAGTGAAGGTTGGGTAGGTAAAAAATATCAAATAAAACAAGTTTTTGAATAAGACACACGACGGAAGAGTCAAAAATCCCAAAAAATGTGCAAAATGAACTAAGTTGACAACATTGAGCTAGTCATCAGTGTGACAGTAACGGCTTCGAACAATTTGTGTAAGTATAATGCCAATGTTTCTGTTGGAAGTTTAGATTTTTTCATTTATTTAAGTTTCTAGATTGCTAATTAGATTGGTTTTTTAAGTTTTATTATAGAAAAAAATAAGCATTTTTTGTAGCTATATCTCAACTTCTTACAATCAGGCCCACATGTCCCATTCTCCATATATACCTACCAAACCAGATAAGTCAGCATGCCATTCCATCCTTAGGTGCTTGGGAGAAATCACTTCAAGCGATATAGGCCAATTTTTGTAAATAAAATTGCCTAAATTACATTTCAATATCATTCTGATTGCATTTCGATTGCAAAAGATACCTACCCTCAAAGTCAGTTTTTTTTTTCAATTAAGTATCTAACTTTGAGGGTATTTTGAGCTACTTTGAGGGTATTATTTGTGATCGAAATGCAATCGAAATGATATTAAAATGTAATTTGAACAACGTTATTTACGGGAATTGGCTATTTGTTGAATTTTTTGAGAAAATAAGATTATTCTCCTCATCTCCTATCAATTTTAATTGTTCTCCCAACAAAAGGTAATAAATTCACACACCACTACCATAGCAGTAGACTTATCATAGTTAATTACTAATTAGGTATTATGGAAATAATAGTTATTATTAATGGTAAATCTACTTTGATTCTCTCTATGCCTGTAATGGTTGAAATCAATAACCTGAGGGAAAGTGTTAATTTTCTGACATCTTTAAACATGAAAGACTCATTACGAAATAATGATGCCAAGGTAATACTTGAAGCATATACCTATTGTTATTATTATACACAAATAGAAATTTGATAAAATTCTCCGTCTTTCTAGAATACAATGAAATTGATAGTATTTCGTCACGTGTTTTCCATTTTCTTCATCAGCATCTGACGCCATTACACTTCAAGGAACTTCAAGAAACTAACCTTGCAAAAATGTAATTAGTGTTCAAAGTTTTGCCACATTATTCTTTATTAAACTTTTGAAAATCTTTGTTCCTTTTGTGTGTACCTTTATATAAATAAAGTGTTTTTCTATCTATCTTTTTATCTATTAGATAGGGTCTTAAAGATAGGAACTGTAGTACAGTAGGTTTATAATCTTTACATATGTCTCCTTCTCATATTTCAATATCCAATTCTCGAAAGAGCATTCTTTTTGCCTTTCATTCAAAGAAATGTCACGCAATACAATTTTCTGTACATTTCACGTAACAGGTTCATGCTCTTATTCACTTCAATTTTCTTTCATATGTTTTCAAATTTGAGTGTAAGGCACATATGTAGTAGATAGGTTCATTTTGCCTACGTATCAATTCATTTCTACTTAAATGAAATTACGCGTTCATCGTCAAAACGAGGTATTACCACTATTCCCCAAATGGTAGAGAATGGGACAATTTCGTGGCATCTTCCCCTAAATTTATAATAATCGGTGGAATTTGGGGGATAAATAGAAAAGGGTACCGGCTCTCTCTCCATACAAATTTAGTCGACTGTTTCCTCCCTGGATAATGACACTAGAGCAAATATTTTTGTAGAATAAAACTTATAACTGCCATGACCATGCCTCTATGTCTTGGTTTTTTTTCATTTTCTAATTATCATAGAAATTGAGATTTTAAACAAAAAACGAAACATAGGGGCATGGTCATATTGGTCATGGCAGTTATAGGTTTTATGCAACAAAAATATTTGCTATTATTATGGTGTCATTATCCAGGGAGGAAACAGTCGACTACGTTTGTATGGAGAGAGCGTCGGTACCCTTTCCTCTTAAAGTTGCATTTACACCCGAAGTATCGACTTCAGATTTTTGAATTTGCTTTATTAAGATTTTTCATATCTGCATTATTTCATAATATACCTATGCAAATAAAATGTCTATCTATATTTCCACAACTAATCAAACACAAACAGATTACTTGAACCATGATATCAGAAACTTAGTGTTGAACATCGACGCAGTCACAGGCTCAATATTAATAATCTATCTACGTTCCGCTCAACGTAACATTCGCTTCAGTGAGTCCATTGTGTTGCAGCCCCGCGCCCCGGTGCAATCTGTGGAACTGGATATGAACTGGATGAACATGGTGCGCTTGATCGATGTTTCCCGGATCATTATTATTTTATCTGAAACATGGGGTAAAGAAAACTATAATGGGAGAAAGGAGATCGTTCATGTTTTTAACAAAAAATACCCACAAAAATTATTTATTAGTTCCTTATACAATAAAATTGGATTAACCTATGTATATAAATTTAATAAAAACAGACAAAGCTTATCCATTTACTACTTATTTTTAAATTTTTTCTGTTATCTCATAAAATGCATCTTTTTTTTAATGTAAAATAACGCAACAATAGTTGATCGTAGCTCTTTGTTGCCTTAGTAAACATTGCTTAAAATGTTGTTCTCTATAAGATGAAATATTTTTTTACTGGCACCTTAATTTTTGGGAACGATTTTAATGATGTCGTTTATCTTCACTGATGGTGGGTTTAAGTTTAAATAAATAAATAAATAAATAACATATAAATAACAGTAAAATTAAGTCAAACGAATGGTAAACATAGTCAAACAAATGACATTGACAAGAATGACAAGCACAGATGTATAAAAGAACGAATTTATTAGGTTGATTTGGATTACGGGAATAAGCGTTTCCCCCGTTTTGTCTACCGTGGATGGCATCCACCCTTGCGCCCATGCTCGGGGGGTGGACAAAACTGACAGAGGGAAAGACTATTTTGTCCTTTCCCTGTGGATTAAATGTCTCCGGCCATGCTTGCCTTAGATCCCCTTCCGTTTCCACTTCTATCTCCTTTTGTCTCCACTTTGATCGTCTTTTGTTTCCATTTTGATCACAATTTGTTTCCACTTTGAGTTAGGAACACAAATCAGTTTAAGAAAAAGGTTCGAAATGAGAATATTTTTTTGTTGCTGGTTCTAATCTAACCTGCTACCGGGTCACGTTTTAGATCTCTATATATATAAAATTCTCGTGTCACGGGGTTCGAACTTGAACTCCTCCGAAACGGCTCGACCGATTCTCATGAAATTTTGTGAGAATCGGCCCACATCTTTTTTTTTTTGTAACGTTTGCCGGGACAGCTAGTATGTATATAAAATTCTCGTGTCACGGTGTTAGTTACCTAAGTCCACTTAATCGGCTGAACCGATTTGTATGATTTTTTTTATATATTCGTTAGGTCTGAGAATCGAACAACATCTATTTTTTTTCCTTTTTTTATAAATGGCAAAACAGCGTTTGCCGGGACAGCTAGTAGATAAATAAATTCTTTATTGCAAAAACCATTTTTAAATTACATAAAATATAAAAAACAAAGCATAAGTCAGAGTTCACGAGGGAGAGAGAGAGAGTTCTCGTCAGAGTCGGAGCTTTCAGATCAGGTTATATAGGAATAATCAACAATTATTTCGGTTTATAAAGCCTAAAATCAAATATTAAAGATTTAATCCAAACGAGAGAGCAACCCTGCATACCTTAATTTAAAGTTCTATCTACGCCGAGATTTATCTGGGTGATTTAAAATAGCTTAAAAACTATTTAATTTACTTTATCTTCGCTGAAATGAATATATTTGATTTCGTTTTAGAAAAACAAATTAGTGTAGGTAAGTTAACTTTATTAAACCTGTTTTAAAATAAACTATAGACCACGTCTTTAATAAAGAATTGATAAATTGGTAGATTATTTTCACTTTAAATTCCCGATTGAACCGAACCGGTGGTGGTTAGTTTTCCCGTTCCAACCACGGGAAAACTAACCACCACCTTCATAAATGGGGACTAAGGGAGTCACCACAGTACGATTGCGGAGCGCCTGACCAAACCCTTTCCCATGTGGTAAACGAATGCCCACTTCGCCGTTTTCCCGGTGGAATTTCGGAAGTCCATAAACTTACAACTGCCGCCGCAAGCTGGCTGAAAAACTTAGATATCCCGTTCCCTGTACGTGCGCTCCAGAAGCCTGGACCCGACGCGTTACGAGTTTTTCAAAAGAAAAAAGATCAAGGCCCTGTCGAAAAATCTTATTTTCAGCTCTGTTTTACGTATAGTGATATATTATTGCACACCTTTGGGTTCGGCTTGAAATTTCTAATACCGACATGATACTCAGTTATTTATATCACTTACCTGTTGCTGTATTATTGATGACAAAATCAAGATTTGATTTTTTTCCAAGTGCTGCGACGCTTTTACTCCGTCATATTTCCATAACATACGAACAACCACTCAACTCACACATTTATTTCACTTATATCATTCACCTATAATCATATTACGAGCTATTTTTCACTAGAAACATAATAAATCACTTAGATATCAATTGAAAACAAAACACAACCGCAAAAAACCCAACCGCCATATTGCCGGCGCAAACGCAAAGGAAAGTTGTCGGCTTTTATCACCAATTATTTCACAATTATTCTACAAAATAGCACTATACACATAAACTTCAGTATTTTTCTAGTATTTTTGAAAAAATCAACCCGGCTCTTACTCTTTCGAAACATTTATTTTAATTTTTTTAACCTAGAGCTCTGGCGCAGAGCATCGCGTTTTTTCTAAAGATGGCCGCCACTAGAATAAATTTGACAACTCTTGTTTTATTTTTTTATTTTCTCTGCTTGTGGTTCCGGTTGACGTAAAATATCTATGGAACTAATAAACTGATAATTTGGCCAACATAATAAACCGAAGTCACTAGCCTGTGGCCAAAAGAATGAACGACACCAAAGACAAAAAGTAGACCACTTTAATTTTACACACACGTCTGTGTCGCAATCATTTCAAGGTATTTTCTACACCACCGTGTGTGTAACAATCGCGTGGCGGGTAGGTTTGATCCACGCAGGATGAATGCCATACGCCACGATGATGACTTTAAATGATTTCTAGGAAAATGGCATTTAAGGAAATAGACAACCCATTTGCAATATATTTATTGGCCTATTTAATCACTACATAGTATAAAACATTTTGGCTTCGCCGTAGTCGGGTAATAAAACAAAGTCGCTTTCTCTGTCCGTATGTCCCTATATCCCTATGTATGCTTAAATCTTTAAAACTACGCAACGGATTTTGATGCGGTTTTTTTTAATAGATAGAGTGATTCAAGAGGAAGGTCTATATGTATAATACATGCATAATATAGCCGTGCGAAGCCGGGGCGGGTCGCTAGTTTATTATAAAATAAGCTTTTCATCCATTAATCAGCTCAGTGAAGGTCGTTCTTAAAGAGATCTTTGACTATTCGGTCATGTTTTAAATTATTGTATTTAAATCGCCGTATCTATTCCCACATAATAAGTACCTATACATACAGACATACAGCCTTTAGAAGAAACCTCGTTGATATTTAATCCCAAGCAAAGATGTTTCTGTGCTAAGCCTTTACAAGGGTTATGGCCACGAAATAGGCGATTATTAACACTGTTTTAAATGGAAATTTTAGTCTGAGGCTTTTAAGTCTATTTACTATCACTGAAGTGATGATGACTATATTAAGTTGATTTCACTACATAGTATAAAACAAAGTCGCTTTCTCTGCCCCTATGTCCCAATATCCCTTTGTATGCTTAAATCTTTAAAACTACGCAACGGATTTTGATGCGGTTTTTTTTAATAGATAGAGTCATTCAAGAGGAAGGTTTATATGTATAATACAAGCATAATATAGCCGTGCGAAGCCGGGGCGGGTCGCTAGTTAAAATATAATGGCAAAATAACAATAGAATTTAAGCCCGCGAATGAGCTTTTAGGTATAAATGATCGTACACATAGTAGCGTTTATAAGTCTTATGCTACATTTTCTTTAAAAAGTCACATCCTGGCATCAGACGATAACAATGTTCAAGAAAATAAAACCTAAAGTATGCCAATAAAAGTCCAGGATCGAATATCATTTTATTTGGTGCAATAATATTTTACTGCAAATATTTCCAGATAAGATTCTTTCAAAATATTGAAGGAACTTCTAAAGAAAAACCTATAAAGCAGCAGAAGCGTATATATACCTACCAACTTATATCCCATTCCAACAAAATATCACTACATAGTATAAAACAAAGTCGCTGTTTCCCTTTGACTGCTTAAATCATTAAAACTACGCAACGGATTTTGATGGGGTTTTAATAGATAGAGTGATTCAAGAGGAAGGTTTATATGTATAATACATGCATAATATAGCCGTGCGAAGCCGGGGCGGGTCGCTAGTATATTATAAATTCGAAATTTTATGTCAATATGTTTTCATGCTCCTGAACCAATCGTTATTAACCTTAGTATTTCCTGGAAAAAAAAAACCTAAGCTACTTTTTATAATGATATCCCACTCGACTTACACAGTTAAAACTGCAAAACTGAGCTAGCACAAAGCTATAAAATATAGCTTTTTCGGCACGTAAACTCAAGACTCAAGAGAAACTAACGATTTAGGCGGGCGGCGTATTCAAATTGAAGATTTATAATTTTCGAACGATGTTTTGATAGAGAAGGGCGTTTTCAGGCGTTTTCAATCGCTCGTTTAGTATAGCTACAGCTTGAGTTTCTTGAGAAGTGTGTGCTGGCTGTTCTCGGCTCGACGTAGTTTGTGTAAAAGCTATTGTTCGTTGAGAATACCTGGAGTCTTGTGACGGAGTTGAGAACTAGTTGAGAGACACTGACGCTTTTTATAAAACCTTGTTACTGAAGACATTTCTTTCAGTAAGCTTGAGGTTTTATATCTCAGTTTTAAGAGTGAAATATTTTGTAAAGTCAAAGATAGATTTTCAGGTTTTGTTGTGGAGTAAAATTATTTTGACGTTCACGGTGACTTTTTTAGCTTCATACAATTACTTTTTACCTTTCTGTTGGTTTTATGTCTGTTTTCATTTCATTTTAAACTCTTCAATTTTCATTCATTTATTTTTTCTTAGATATTATTATTTATTTATTAATATTTTTAATCAGATTTATTCCGGTCGGATCCCCTGGATCTGATACCCTAGGGGTTCAGTTTTATTTTAAAATATTTAATTTTTAAAACTATTCCGGTCTGATCCACCGTGCACGGGATCACAAATAAATTTAAATATTTTATTCCCTGCACGGTGGATCAGACCGGAATAGTTTTAAAAATTAAATATTTTAAAATAAAACTGATCCCCCAGGGTATCAGATCCAGGGGATCCGACCGGAATAAATCTTTAATCATATCGTCTTAAATCTGCTTACTCTCGTAGTCCACCGAGTGATTTATGACGAGCAGTTGGGGTTTCATCTGGATTTAGTATATGTTAGAACTTTGCATACCAGAACAGAATTCTTTCTAGATTACTTGATTCGGGCAACGTGTATTTTTTACAGCAAGATTACGGACGCGTTTTAGTCTGAGACTTCGGGGGGATAACTCGTTTTTACAAATATGCAGCCCCTTGCCTTCTTTTAAGAGTAAAGGTTGCTCATCCCTGTCTCCGCAGAGTTTTTCTTACAGTATTTCTTGTACATATAGGTTTTCAAATGGTTAGAATTGTTTATTTTTAATATAAAACCAGTCAATCTAGACTAGAAGCAGTAGCAAGGCTAAATCGGTATCGAGCGATATAAAACCTGTTGTAACGGTAAATTGCAGTCGTCCTTGAATTATACGCCAAGGCAAAAAGCAGAGAAATGCTTACTTATGGCAACGGAACTTGGAGTAGCAATTATAGTACCTACGTACAACCAGTTAAACTGGCTAGTTTATATGCTTTGAGGTTTCTATAGTTCCCACCTGTCTCATTAATCCATCCTTTCTTGTACCTACTTTTAACACACCCTGTTTTATAGTTATACTTAACTAGCGACCCGCCCCGGCTTCGCACGGCTATATTATGCATGTATCATCACTATCACTACATAGTATAACACAAAGTCGTTTTCTCTGTCCCTATATCCCTTTGTATGCTTAAATCTTTAAAACTACGCTACGGATTTTGTTGCGGTTTTTTTATAGATAGAGTGATTCAAGGGGTAGGTTTATATGTATAATACATGTATAATATAGCCGTACGAAGCCGGGGCGGGTCGCTAGTTATACATATAAACCTTTCTCTTGAATCACTCTATCGATTAAAAAAACCGCATCAAGATCCGTTACGTAGTTTTAAAGATCTAAGCATACAAATGGACATAGGGACGGCGAAAAGTGACTTTATTTTATACTATGTAGTGATTCTACCTT
The DNA here is from genome assembly GCA_907269075.1 of Idaea aversata. Classification (NCBI taxonomy): domain Eukaryota; kingdom Metazoa; phylum Arthropoda; class Insecta; order Lepidoptera; family Geometridae; genus Idaea; species Idaea aversata. Next base: position 4,292,160 of record OU026096.1, read on the forward strand.
CTAACCCCAAATGATTATCATATCAAAACCCACCAGACCAACTTTCCCAAATCTCAATTTACCTCCGAGAACTTTAAGAAATAACACTGAAATTCTAATCGTAAAATTTATAAGGTCTACGCACCAAACTACTTAGTGGCGATATTTATTCACAGTGTAACTCGTTTCGACGAAATTATTTCGTCCCTTACCGTAGAAGGAGGCGAAGTTAGGTAACCTTTATGCGAACAGGGTTGTAGACGATAAACCTTCAGAAAGTTTAGAGCTAACAACTTCATAAAGTTCATTACAGCAGCATTGTAGCACACACTGGCCTCTAACTACGTCAGGGGCACAAAATGCCCATTCGAGCGGCAAATAGGCCCTTCTGCCCCGATAGCCATTACGACCTAAAACACCGATACCCCGCCCCTAGCTAGCAGAATAAACTAATCTCGTACATTTTATTCGTACCTTGAAACCGTGAAAAATAAATTTTGAGGTAATATCTTCAACACTGACGCAGAATTACTCAGGGATTTGCTTTTTCGCTGAATTTAAGATTGCTCTTATATTTCTTCATTGGTGTTTGAATGATAAATTATTTGTATCTTGACGGAGTATCTAAAGCAGATTTTCTCGAGGAAACGAAAGAAATGAGTATCTAATATTCAAGAGGGTGAGCATTGTTTTAGGGTTTAGATATTTGTTTTTGTCGACGCGAAAAATGGAAGATAAGAGCTTCGAGTGAAATCAAAAGGATGTTAAACGGATCATCTTTTTGTCATTTAACGGTTCTGATTTGTGATAGGAACGAAATTATTTGCGGAAAAGCTTTCTAATGCCACTTCTTTGAAAGCCTCTTTAGAGAAAATCTCGAGAATCGAGAAAAATAATGCAGAAATTAATGGAAGAAACACGGTAAATTTTATGCGAATCTAAAAAGTCCCGTTATAAACTCTCAATTTATTTGATAGAGTTAAGTGGTAATAAACGTTTTACTAGCATTCGTTCACTAATACTAGTGAAAACAGTTACAACGCTTGCTAATGGAATGCTTTGGCAAAGCTTTGAAAGCTGTTTGTATACAGAAACCACAGCGCTTGGTTTAATTAAAGCTCTTCATACACACGTGAACTTGCGATACAGAATATCTATATTGAGTGTTTATTTTGAAAGTAAAAGAGAGAAGACAGATAGGGCCTTTAAAGTAAGATTTTGCAAAGCTCTAACATTAAAAATTGTAATGGATCCCAAAGAAAACTGATTGCGCGTAAATTATAAAAAACATATATTTTGCTTTGTAATGGTCGAAGCAAAATATGTACCTATTATTAGTTAAAAAAATTGAATAAGAAGTCAGAAGCTTTGCTTACCATTTTAAAGGAAGCCCTTTATTCGTTTTAGGACAGATTCGACTTCGACTGCTAGCTAAGATGACTTTTAGGTATTAAACGTAATAACTTGATAATTAAGAATTATCAAGTTATTAATACACCAAGATTTGAACTCAAAGTAATACATAGTATTCATTCAATAAAAATGTACTATAAAAAAATAGTACCAACAAAATTTCACACGTGGAAAAATAAGGATTAGGAACTCGTCTCCGCTCGATTTTAAGATTTTTTTTTAAAATAAGCTATTAAGGCTGCGGAAAATAATATTATCAATTGAATAAAATAAATTACAATCCATAGAACCAACATCGTAGTAAAATGAAACCTATTGACCGAACATATTCGAATGTGCAGTGGCCCGTAACATGCTATAGAATGGTTCGTTTCCTGCCTTCTGTTTGTAACAGACTAACAGTCAATACGACGACATATGGATCTAATCCGATTTCCTATTTGAAGACCTTCACAACCACCTACCAATGAGATACCAACACAATAGCACTAGTATTATAGATAGAGATTGGTTATTTGTATTCACAAAGCTTGACAATAGATCGGAGTAACTATCTCATAGCTATAGGTAGTTTTAAATGAAATTTGTCTACCATACCGCAGGCTCGTGGTCACACCGTTTTGCTACACCTGTGGGGTGTGATTACCAAGATTTTTTTAATATATAGTCTTTATTATTCCCTGATAATGAAGCTTTTTATTAGTTGTTATAGCGGCATCAGAAAAATATAATTGTGAAAATTTCAACTGTCTAGCTATCACGGTTCAAGACATACAGCATGCATACAGCCTAGTGTTAGACTGACAGACAGACGGACGGACACGAACATTGAAGTAAAGATTGGTTTCTTACCAAAAGGGTTCCTTACTCTTTTGGTAAGGAATCCTAATAAATAGGATAAATGCAATGCGAGCTTGCACATTGCACAGATCCTCGTCTTAGGAAAACAGCAATTTGCATTAGGTTGATTGTGTTCGCTATTATACAAGTAAATTGAATTGCACTACGTTATTATCCTGTTTAATCCAGCTCAGGTAGGATAATAATATGTTGAGCTTCTTATCTAATTAGGCTATGTTATACCGGAGGTAGGTTATAATTTTCCCACATAATATGAGTAAGAGGATTAAGATTTTGAAAGTAAGTACCTACTATTATTTTTACTCATTATTTAGTATTTTAGATGATTTTACGGGGGTTTTGGTGTGTAAAAAAGTAAATAAAATAACACTAATAAATAAGATATTGCTTATATTACATACGAATAAACCTACACATAGAAGTAAGAGTGAATCCGCTCCGGCTTCGCACGGCTATATTATGCATGTATTATACATATAAACCTTCCTCTTGAATCGCTCTATCTATTAAAAAACCGCATCAAAATCCGTTGCGTAGTTTTAAAGATCTAAGCAGAGACATAGGGACATAGGGATATAGGGACGGCGAAAAATGACTATTTTTTTATACATATTATAAAATAGTATTCTAAGTTTCGGCTATATTAAACGGACTTTAGGTCACCTAAACCTAAATCTATCTAGAAAAGCCGAAATCTAACCGACACCTAAATTAGGTGTACCATCTGTATCTGCACACTGGAAAAAAAAACCTATTGAAATTAGACCCAGATTTAAAAATGCTTATCACAAACTCTAACCCCCTTATTCCAAAACGAGGTTTAAACCTTAGATTTGGACACTGATTTACTCGTGAACTATAGTCTAAACACTATCCCTATAGATTATATAGGGAACTATAGTCTAAACACTACCCATAAAGATTATATAGGGATAGCGTTTAGACTACAGTTCACGTTTAAATCTGTATCTAAATCTAAGGTTTAAATCCACATCTCGGACTATCCTTAAACCTTGTTTTGGAATAAGGGGGTAGACGTTTTACTTTAGCTCATGAAAACCTTAACATAAATACCACTTATCTGCTGAAAACCTAAAGAACACTCTATAAAAATTATGTCGAAATTTTCTCGTTAATATTTAAATCAGCTAAAGACCATTGTTCTCGTATTGGACATCAATTATGCAACCTTTTTGCGGAAACTCGAAACGTACTTGCCCCGTTTAGCATAGTAACAGAATTATTAAACTGTTGAGTTTGTATACGTAGCTTATATAGGTAGGGTTGCGCATATAGAAATACTTTAATACGTCCCCAAAGGCTAAGACGAAATGAATTAGTGTTACTGGCTTTTGTCCGCCACTTCGTCCGTGTAGGGTTTGGATTTTAATCCTTTCTTAGCGGATGTGTGATTTATAACAGCTATCTTTATGCTTTCCGTCCCTTATTTTGAGCTGTGCTTTGATAAATCAGTCAGTCAGTCACCAGTTTGAATTTTATATTTACCTATAGTACTATACAATGTGTTTCAGTGAAGGGGTTTTAATGCAAAAGGGGGTTGTTCTAGAAGTCTAAGCGAACAATTTTTGTTCTACGACTTTTGGAAATTCGAACATTTCGTTCCAAGTTTTTGAATGAAACAACTGATTTTCAAGTAAAAATTCCTTCAGAATTATCAGAAAAAAGTTCGATCCAAAAGTCGTAGAACAAAAGTTGTTCGCCAAGACGTCTAGAGCAACTCCCTTTCGTATTAAACCCCCATCGCTGAAACAAATTGTATAAACACTAAGCTGTGAATGTTGTAAATATTCTGAAGGCCAATTCTCGTAATTAACATTGTTCAAATTACATTTCAATATCATTTCGATCACAAATAATACCCTCAAAGTAGCTCAAAATACCCTCAAAGTTCATTTTTGTAAAAAATTAACTGACTTTAAGGGCATCTTTTGCAATCGAAATGCAATCGGAATCATATTGAAATGTAATTGAAACCATATTATTTACGAGAATTGGCCTTCTGGACAAGCCTTACTTACTTACTTTTCACTAATTAAAGTTCGTTTGAGTTTATTTAATGTGCCGATACGTGTGTAAAATACTCGAAGTCACTTGAAAGAGGCGGTAGGTGTTGATGAAATTGCTTTTCCTTAATTGGGAAGATTGGAGAAAAGCAGTTACTTACTTTATTATCCTTACTTCCAAGAGTCGGATCTCTTCTCACAAGATTCATTGAATAACTATATATTTTTCTGTCTTGTAATTGTTTGTTACATTTATCACTTCATTACATAGTATAAAACAAAGTCGCTTTCTCGGTCCCTATTTCCCTTTGTACGCTTAAATCTTTAAAACTACGCAACGGATTTTGATGCGGTTTTTTTTATAGATAGAGTGATTCAAGAGGAAGGTTTATATGTATTATACATGCATAATATAGCCGTGCGAAGCCGGGGCGGGTCGGTTGTTGCTAATATAGTTCTAATAACCCTGTATATACTTAACTTTTATACCTACAATCCTGTGGTAAAATCAGAAAATGCAACCAAGGCAACACTCGTTTCTCGGGATTTTTGTGCTCGCCTACAGGGCGGCAACTTAAGGACAGCAAGGCCTTGGCTCTTAACTCTATCGAATCAATAAAAGCAGTAGAAGCTAGAAGCATGACCTTCCGCGTGGCAAATATGTTAATGTGAGTTCTACTGCATTTTATTAAAGTCTAACATGTAATGTATTTGCTACTGAGGAAAAATTACAGGAAAATATGGAAAGGGTAGGAAATCTAAAGCTGCATTCAAGGTTAAAACTGTTAATATTTTAACTGAAAAGTCAGGTAGATCGATTTCTTTACAATCACTACATAGTATAAAACATAGTATAAAACCTTTAAAACTACGCAACGGATTTTGATGCGGTTTTTTTTTTAATAGATAGAGTGATTCAAGAGGAAGGTTTATATGTATAATACATGCATAATATATATTATAGAGAAAGGTACTTTGTTTTATACTATGTAGTGATAGTGATGATGTAATACTTTTATTGATTCTCTAGCTAATTTTTCGTAACCAGACCTTTTTAGTTGGTCCCTTTTGGGTGTGGGTCTACTTGTTACTGTTGTTACTAACCCTGCTCTTTCACAAATTTAACCACAAATAAATAATAGGACATTGCGATACAAGTGTGGAAAATTCACTCGGCTTTGTAAACGCACTCGCGTACCGCTCGCGCGTGTTAAACCGCCTCTATGCAAAGATCAATTCCACACGCGTATCGTACGACGTTTTTTTATCACAGTTGCGAATAAAAGAAAATACTTGAAAAGAAAAGAAAATAATAAATAACAACATATTTGTGATAAGTCTATGTTTAGTTTACAATTTATTTATGGCAATATTTTTTTCTTAATTATACTCTCGAAAGGCCAGGCCAGACTTTTAACCTATACAGCCTCGTCTGACATACAATATTTTTTAAGGTCTTTCCATTTGTTTTTGCGTCGGGGGTTAAAAACAGAATATAATGGTAAGGAAAAAATACAGTTATGTAAAGAAAAAACAAAATAAAAACAAAACTCAATTTTTAATTGTTTTCTGACGTTATCACGTAAATTTTTCGTTCATAAACCGACTTTATTGGCACCTTTTTTCTATACATTAAAACAGTATAACCCAGATAAATTAAGAATGTTTCATCTACCTAACATGTACCTAATTAGCAGTAGGATACGTATTTAACTTATCGGGACAACATTTATTTTAGCACTAGTTGGATATTTTTATATCGCACACGTGTTTAATACGTTGCATTATGAGCCTAAAAACGGTTTAATAAGATCCACTTTATGAGCAACTGTTATAAAAAAAAATATTTATTTCAGATAAGTAATTAAATTCAAAATTCAAATTCAAAATCATTTATTTCAGACAATTACAATCCATATGTTGTTAGTACAAAAACTTACGAAAACTATGTTAGTAGGCATTAATAGAATAAAATAATTAAAAACTGGAAAAAAAAAAAAAAAATTAAAATTTCACGTACCGTGTAGACAAATTAATCAAGTGACCACCGCCCGAGTGGTTTTCCACGGCGGCCATCGCTCGATCAAAATGCCTAAACACACGTCCGTGCGGATCATCTGCCACCATTCTTAGGACGCTGTTGCTACTCTACCTTAACCCCCCCTCTCCCTTTCTCTCCCTTAATTAAGATCCATAGAATTAAAATCAAATCAAAACCTACGCTTAAAGTTAAATTTAATAAAGTTAGAGACGGTTCCTTTTTTAACCTTTTCAGTTACCCTAAAAACAGTCAAATAGCCGATTAGATTACCTATATTTTATCTGGTCCATTGGATATTTGGACGTTATTTCATTCGTTCAGTTCCCTTTGGATGTCTGAATTTCATTATAAGCTGGTAGGCATACCAATTACATAAGGGCAGCGTCTATCCCCGTATGTATTATCATATATTATCCCTCTGTAGAGGCTTTATGTACGTACCTAACTTATTTACCGTGAGGTTATCTAACTTAGAACTATTTATCTTATGTACAAAAATACATTATGTAGGTAGGTATGCATTTACCTAGCGTTTATCAGCGTCTTAGTGTTTGATTTCATTTGATTAATTATCACTACATAGTATAAAATAAAGTCGCTTTCTCTGTCCCTATTTCCCTTTGTATGCTTAAGGTGAAAGGGTACCTGCGCTATCTCCATACAAACGTAGTCGACTGTTTCCTCCCTGGATAATGACACTAGAGCAAATATTTTGGTAGCATAAGACAGCCATGACCAATGACCATGCCTCTATGTTTTGATTTTTTTCATATTTTAATTAACGTAGGAAATAAGCGTCTTCAAAAACTAGAAATATTGCCTAAATTTTTCACACATTTTCAGACACTCACCCAAAAAAAACTACGCATATTTACGAGAAAAGGAGAACATAGGGGCGTAGCTGAAGGTTTTTATTAGTTATATAAAAAAAATTAAAACAAAATAAGCATTTTTAGAGGTGTAAACAGTCGACTACGAAATGCTGTTTTTGTCAATAATTATGTACCTAAAACGGTGCTGAGCTGCAGTTGTCCCTTTCTTGCTGTTTGTGGAGAGGTCTGGGGGAGGAGAGGGTCGGAGCCATACGTATACTACCAGCGAAGTGATGCCCCATAGTCGATAATTATATCGATACACTAGTGATGTATTTGTTATTCGATATTTATTCAAATTCTTTGGATATAATATTGTAAGTGAAGTTCGTCGGATACGTATTGTAATTATTTGGATATTGTAAGTAGGAATAACATTTGTATTAACAAAATTAAATAATCTATCTCTTCATACAATAATAGCATATTTGATTGCGATTTTCATTGTTACTTTGTGACATGCCTGGGGTAACGAAGTGTTTGTTTCATCAAAATTACCTAACATAAAAAAAAAAAAATTAATGGGTAATACTATACAATTTCATTTAAAGTTTAAATTAGTATAGAGTAGGTAATATCCAAAGTCCAGTTAACACAATCCGAGTCAAAATATTAATTAAAGTACCGGCGACAATAGCCGGCGAGTAACAAGGCCTAAACTATCTAAAACACACTTTTAACAGCTTTTTTTTCATTTTACTTACGCACAATTATAAAGAACTATTAGAAAAGCTAACACAAATAAAAATAAATAAATATCCGCCGTCTTAGGTTTCCGTAGCTCAAAATATAAAAAAAAACCGATCAAGTGCGAGTCGGACTCGCGCACGAAGGGTTCCGTACTATTATCATCACATAATAAAAAAAATAGATGGCGCTAGTGGTAAAAATACATGAATGAAGGGTAAATGGCGGTTTACGGTTTATGACGTATTAAAAAAAACTACTTACCAGCTCTCGTTCAAACCAATTTTGGGTGGAAGTTTGCATGGTAATGTATATCATATATATTTTTTAGTTTTATCATTCTCTTATTTTAGAAGTTACAGGGGGGGACACATTTTTTACCACTTTGGAAGTGTCTCTCGCGTAAACCATGCAGTTTAGAAAAAAATGATATTAGAAACCTCAATATCATTTTTGAAGACCTATCCATAGATATCCCAAACATTATAGGTTTGACGAAAAAATTTTTTTTAAGTTTCAGTTTCTAAGTATGGGGAACCCTAAAATTTATTGTTTTATTTTTCTATTTTTGTGTGAAAATCTTAATGCGGTTCACAATGGGTTCACAGAATACATCTACTTACCAAGTTTCAACAGTATAGTTTCGGAAAAAAGTGGCTGTGACATACGGCAGACAGACAGACTTGAAAAATCTATAAGGGTTCCGTACGACTCGCACTTGATCGGTTTTTTTTAAGGTAGCTCTTGTTAAGATACCGTGATTTAATAAGAGCCACTAGAAGGTTTTTTAAAAACCTCGATATTAGTGACAAAATAACAAGAAAACAAACATTTAATAAGGTTTTTCCGATTATAAATAAAGCAAATATTTATAAATAACTAGCTGTCCCGGCAAACGTTGTTTTGCCATTTACAAAAAAAATATAAAGGAAAAAAAATAAAAAAGAATAGCGTTCGATTCTCAGACCTAACGAATATACACAAAAAAATCATACAAATCGGTTCAGCCGTTTAGGTGGATTTTGGCAACTAACACCGCGACACGAGAATTTTATAAAAATAGGGATGAAATAATTTTCCCTATTTCTACGAGATATTTCGTTTTCAATAAAATTAAGGTGGCCCTTCTTTGTCGCCGGTACCTTACTATCAGAAATCCAATAAACGTAAGGCAATTCACATGAGTAGGAAGCAGAACAAATTCAATACCACAAGCTAAATTCAGAAAAAAGAGATCACTACCTATGCGCTATAAAACGAAAACTAACAAAACGATTGAATTTCGTCGGCGTCGGCGCACGCACACTAACTCCACGACACCCACACTTAGACAAAGCAGCGGGGATGGAGCGGGGCACGCGGCGGCATGCATCGAGACAGGAACATTTTATTCAAATACCTATTTTTCAAAAGTCTCTCAGGGTAAGTTGCCTCTTAAATCTTTAAAACTTCGCAACGGATTTTGATACGGTTTTTTTTAATAGATAGAGTGATTCAAGAGGAAATTTTATATGTATCATATATGCTTATATAGCCGTGCGAAGCCGGGACGGGTCGCTAGTTTAGAGAAATAACACATACCAGCTGCGCTCCGTGCGATTTCACCCACATAACTCCCGATCAGATGGGAATATCGGGATAAAAAGCCTATAGCATATAGCTTTCCTCGATAAATGGACTATCCAACACAAAAATATTTTTTTAATTCGAACCAGTAGTTCCTGAGATCAGCGCGTTCAAACAAACAAACTCTTCAGTTTTATAATATTAATATAGATAGTATAGATATGTCAGGTAATAATAAAAAAAGCATTTAAATCTACACTATTACGAAAGCTGATAGCATTTTGAAGTGAAAACTTCTTATGGCGCGTTGGGCACTTTTGTGGGTGAGCATTTTCAGCCGTTCTCGCGACAGACGACAGATTTTCTCGCGACAGATGAGATTTTACACAGATATACAGTTTTTTAATTTGGCTGTGAGTGTATTAAGACGTACATATGGTATTTTTTAACGGACGACTATTGACGGACGACAAATGTCGGACGACTATTTATCGGACGACAAATAGTCGTCCGACTATTTTCTTTTTTTCATCTAAAACTCTTTTTGCGTATGTTCTCGCGACAGATGAGATTTTACACAGATATACAGTTTTCACTTCTGCCTGCACTCCCGGAGTGCGCTGTTTTTTTTTTTTTTAGTTTTGGCTTCGCACGATTCATGCATAAATATAGTAAGTACCTAAATCTTAAATCATGTTTCCGTATTTCTACTATTTCTCATTCATTTTCTTTTTTCCATTCTCTTGTTTCGCTAAAGTCACTGAAAAATAACTTTCCCGAAACCTCGCTTGAGATTTTTTTGTCTCAATGAAACAAAATATTTAATAAACTATATAGTTAAGTAAAAACCAAACGCAAGAAACGGTAGCATAAATGAAGTAGCTACGATCTTTTGGGTTTGGCTTGTCAATCCATTCAATGTCGTTCTTCTAAAAATATTGGAGTATCAATAGCTAATTTCGCTTACTAAGTACCAAACAGGAAGTTGACAATTTAGTTTTTAACGACAATAGAATAGAATATAGTTTTATTCAAACAAACACACGACACAGTATTCACACAAATAAGAAACAATAACAGATAGTTACAGAGAATAGTAAAACAAACAAGAAAAAATAAGACATTGTAACTATGTCTTATTTTTTCTTGTTTGTTTGAGATTGTATTGAGAATAGTGAATACAAAAGACAGAGAATAAATAATAAGTATCTGAGAAGTCGTGTGTTGCTCGAATGGGTAAAGCCTCAGCATGTCCTGCAGATACGCACGCACATCTGCAGCGCTGGTCTTCCGGCCGCACCCTGTGTGTGACTTTTCCGTTCCCAAGAAACGGCTTGGTCACCAAAAGAAATAATAAATAAATAAATATATTAGATATAAATTTACATACCTATATAATATACTGCGCTATACTTACATAAACATACTAAATAATAAACCAACCAATTTAATAAAAAAAAAAATTAAAAGTAAAATCGATATAATTTAACAAAAGATGGTCAAGTCTGGCATTCCGTAGGCCTCAGTTTGTAATAAAAAATATATGAAATGCCAGATCGCACTGTCAATGTTATCCTACTAATATTATAAATGTGAAAGTTTGTGTGTATGTGTGTATGTGTGTGTGTATGTTTGTTACTCCTTCACGCAAAAACTACTGGACCGATTGCGTTGAAACTCGGTATTTAGATAGCTGAGTACCTGGATTAACACATAGGCTACTTTTTATCCCGATATTCCCACCGGATCGGGACTTACGGGATTATTCTTTCACACAAAAAACTTCTGGACCGAATGCGTTGAAACTCGGTATGTAGATAGCCAGAGACCTGGATTAACACATAGGCTATTCTTAATCCCGATATTCCTACGGGATCGGGACTTACGGGATTACTCCTTTACGCAAAAACTACCGAACAGATTGCGGTGAAAATCAGTAAGTAGATAGCTGGAGACCTGAATTAACACAAAGTAGACTTTTTTCCCGATATTCCCACGGGATCTGGACTTACGGGATCAGGACTCAAAATATATTTTAAAAGGTTGTAGTTGGGCGGAGGCGGAGAGAGTGATGAAGGGGAGAAGGGTAAGAAAAATAAAAAGGGGGAGCACAGGAAAGGGGGAGGAGAGGAAAGGGGAAGACAGGAAAGAGAAAGGGTATGAAAGAGGGAGGGGACGAAATGGGGAGAAGAGGAAAGGAGGAGGAAAGGAAAGGGGGAGGAGAGGAAAAGCGGAGGAGAGGAAAGGGGGAGGGGACCTAACCTAACCTTCTGCATCCGTGACGGTAATTTGTCAAAAAAACATTTCGAGCCTATCTGGACTCCTAGAAATGTAAGCGCTCGCTTCGCTCGCACGTGTTTGCTACTCATTCTGCGACGGTTCTGTGTCAGAAAAGCATTCTGGGTCTGTCTGGACTCCTTAAAATATAACCGCTCACTTCGCTCGAACGTGTTTGCTACTCCATCCGCGACGGTTTCGTGTCAGAAAAGCATTCTGGGTCTGTCTGGACTCCTTAAATTATAACCGCTCACTGCGCTCGCACGTGTTTGTTACTCCATCCGCGACTGTTTCGTGTCAGAAAAGCATTCTGGGTCTGTCTGAACTCCTTAAAATATAACCGCTCACTTCGCTCGCACGTGTTTGCTATTCCATCCGCGACGGTTTCGTGTCAGAAAAGCATTCTGGGTCTGTCTGGACTCCTTAAAATATAACCGCTCGCTTCGCTCGCGTCGTTCGCACGTGTTTGCTACTCCATCCGCGACGGTTTCGTGTCAGAAAAGCATTCTGGGTCTGTCTGGACTCCTAAAAATATAACCGCTCGCTTCGCTCGCACGTGTTTGCTATTCCATCCGCGACGGTTTCGTGTCAGAAAAGCATTCTGGGTCTGTCTGGACTCCTTAAAATATAACCGCTCGCTTCGCTCGCGTCGCTCGCACGTGTTTGCTACTCCATCCGCGACGGTTTCGTGTCAGAAAAGCATTCTGGGTCTGTCTGGACTCCTTAAAATATAACCGCTCGCTTCGCTCGCACGTGTTTGGTCACAATAACTAACGTTACCTACTCCATCCGCGACGGTTCCATGTCAGAAAAGCATTCTGGGTCTGTCTGGACTCCTAAAAATCTAACCGCTCGCTTCGCTCGCACGTGTTTGCTACTCATTCCGCGACGGTTTCGTGTCAGAAAAGCATTCTGGGTCTGTCTGGACTCCTTAAAATATAACCGCTCGCTTCGCTCGCACGTGTTTGCTACTCCATCCGCGACGGTTTCGTGTCAGAAAAGCATTCTGGGTCTGTCTGGACTCCTTAAATTATAACCGCTCACTGCGCTCGCACGTGTTTGTTACTCCATCCGCGACTGTTTCGTGTCAGAAAAGCATTCTGGGTCTGTCTAGACTCCTAAAAATCTAACCGCTCGCTTCGCTCGCATGTGTTTGCTACTCATTCCGCGACGATTTCGTGTCAGTAAAGCATTGTGGGTCTGTCTGGACTCCTTAAAATATAACCGCTTGCTTCGCTCGCACGTGTTTGCTACTCATTCCGCGACGGTTTCGTGTCAGAAAAGCATTCTGGGTCTGTCTGGACTCCTTAAAATATAACCGCTCGCTTCGCTCGCACGTGTTTGCTACTCCGTTCGCGACGGTTTCGTGTGAGAAAAGCATTCTGGGTCTGTCTGGACTCCTAAAAATCTAACCGCTCGCTTCGCTCGCACGTGTTTGCTACTCCATCCGCGACGGTTTCGTGTCAGAAAAGCTTTTGGGTCTGTCTGGACTCCTTAAAATATAACCGCTCGCTTCGCTTGCACGTGTTTGGTCACAATAACTAACGTTACCTACTCCATCCGCGACGGTTCCGTGTCAGAAAAGCATTCTGGGTCTGTCTGGACTCCTAAAAATCTAAGACCTCACGTTACCTTGACCTGACGTTCTTTCCCTTAACGTCTCGCTTTCCTATAACACCGCTTTCCCTTAATACTGGCATTGCTAAACACAAAAACTACTATACGAATTGTAATGAAAGTCTGTAGCAGGTAGCTAGAGACCCTAACAAATAAGCTACTTCTTATTCCGATATTCCTACGAGACTCGGACTTGCGCGGGTGAAACCGCGGGGCGCAGCTAGTGTTAAATAATTTGTCCAATTTGTCGCGTCACCACCACACCTAACAAAGACACAATACTGTAAAACAAAATTGCATATACCATATATTCACTGCTATCTCATCATTAAGTACGAGGTGTTTAATTCCACATCATAAAGCTTCAGCAGTTACACTAGACCGTTAAATTGTCGTCTGCAATTCTCTGGCCGTCATAAAACATTTACGTCCCCCTTAAAGAAGAGAAAGCCTTAAAGAAAGAGAAAAAGCTGAGTGATTTGAAATTATGATAAAAGAATCAATAAAGTGAACGGAATTCATCAAAAGAAATTCGACTAATTGGGTGAAATAGCTTGTACTCGTATGCTTAATTTAAATATAAGTTATGAGACTTTGAAAATATGCTTAACAAAAATGTAATTTTCTTACAATTTGTGTGATTAGAAATTAACTGAACATAAAATATAAATTATAATGATTTCTTTATTTAGTAATGAAGCTATTATATTGAAAACAGTGTTTCGATTAAAATTTGTCCTCACGCTATGTTCTGCATGTCTGCATTAAATAAGGTTCTTTTTTCTATGACAACCTTCTTTCTCGATAGATCGACATTAAAATTCAATCGAAAGTTTGTGATTCCTCCGTTAATTTGAACAAGTCTTTGTCCCACCCACAGTAATGTAAACAAAGCGTCAATAACGCAAGTTCATGTTATTTTTACGGAAACACAGAAGGTGTTCCGTTCGTTCACCGTCTCGACTAGGAACCGTATTATAAAAGTTTAATGTGTGTTCTTGGCTCGGGTACGTTGACCACTTGGACTGCTGTTTTCAGTGGGGATTCCTATAATATTTTGTTAATATATTACCGTAAGTAGTTAGATGTAGTCACTACTACATCTTCATTGTTTCAAGACGCTTTCCGCTTACAGTTTTTGCGTAGGTAGATACTTCGATTTGCTATTCAAATTCATAGATGTCATTACTGATACTTGGAGTCAAAGATATAGGCATATATTTTACTTCTTAGAATGAAACTATTGTTAAGGAAAATTGTCTGAATTTGTCTCTATATCAAGTTTAATATTTCATCGCATTACCTTCTAAAAAGCAATATTCTTTAGATTGAGAACGTTGAACATGAGTCTCAAACGTATTCTCTTTTATCTACTGCTCGATATAGGTACCTACATCCTATCTACGTTTAATGAATTTGTCTTGTCAAGGGAACATTAACCAAGTTTAGAAACCAATTACGAACTCTAACTTGTATCGGAGTTCGCTGTGTGGCTGTTTACCGAAATTCAGTCCGCCTTCGGCTTCTTAGTGACATCCTTGTATGATACGAGTCGTATGATAGTTCCTTTCCGGCGCAAACGAGCGCTGATAACCGCTTATTACTTGACAACATGCCAACTCCTGAATAAACTCCCAAGAATCAATGTTTGCTATATTCCGCACATAAATGAGCTTTGGGAATCAATATCCGTAGGCGTCAACGTGTAACATGTTCACGGGTGTTGCCTCCAAGCTCTCGAACGTTTTATTAAATGTCGTTTTATTGCTGCTTTCTCACACTGTAGAAACCTCCACAAATACACCTAGTTTTGTAAAATAAGACTGATATTTCAGCACGGACACGGCAGGATGGTGCAGTCTTCGTTTTATCTAGCAGTTGCCACTTTGTGTCTGTTGTTTTATGTATGGCCGGCTCTTTCGTTTTATGTATTGTCATTGGTATTATGCGCACCCCTTTCTCTTTATTGTTAGTTAGGCGTTGATGCAATATGATTCGAAAGTTTTCAATGCTTTTGTTTCAAGAAGCAAATTTTAAAGTTCAATCAATGTTTTGTTTGTATGGAAAAAATGTAGCATCGTAAGTACTTTGTGCAAGCAGTTGTAGATTAAATAAGCCATGAGATGTGGCTACGAACTACCAGGCTCGCAGCGGTTACAAGAGTGTCACCGGCGCGGCGCTGCTGTGAAACGGAGCATGTAGGTTAAGAGCTCTTTGCGCTTTGTTAGCGCTCTAATCACTGCCGGCTCTCAACAACGACGACGACACGCGACTCAAGGGCTAGCGGTGCACTAGCGTTTTGTGTCTCTTGTGTATGCTGGTGCTAGTCTGCAATGTATCTTTTTAGCACTATATCGATATTCTATGGAAATACATCTCGAATACGAATATCATTAGTGTACATACGTACAAACTCTCCAACAATAATAAGATCATGAAAATATTTCGATATACTTCGTTCATTGTTTGAGAGAATCCGAAGTGCTCTTTCAATATCTGTAAATTAGATTAATCAGATATCAAGATAACATCGATATACAGCCGTGTGGCCGACCGCACCAATAAACTAAGATAAATTACAAGATAAACAGGCTTTTGCAATAATCAAACCGAAACTCTATTACTGTTTACGATTCCCAATAAATCAGAAGAGGCGTCCGATCCCAATTTGGTATAATGTAGGAATCTACCTACTGGTCACAGTACAAGGTACAATTTTTACTTGGAAGAACAAACTCTTCGTTATAAACAGAAACATAATTCTAAACCAGTTTTATTTGCAGTTGAATTATTAAAATTCTTGAATAGGAATGCGAATAGCAATAGAAATAAGGTTCGGAATACGACAGCGATTCCGTTATCAGAAATATGTCGGCAGGAAATACGACTTTCGCATCCATTATTGTTTTGGTGGAAATTTATAGGTTGGCGTGGACCGTGTCTTGAATTTGTAATTGGATTTCATGAGAGCATTCGTTGCGAGTTCTTTATCTTTCGTTCCTACAAAAGTTATGATTGAGGTTTGTTTTCGAATGTCAATCAATTTATCATCTTTTATGACGTGGGCATTTCTCATAGGAAATTAACGCAGAAACCATTTATTTTTTGCCTGTTATGTGTGATATTTAATATGGATCGTCATTTCAGCGTAGACGGAAAGGGCGATATAGCAATATACCTTTTTACAAAATGTCTCAAACTAAATAAATAATGAGTGAAATATTTATGACTATAACGTAGCATTGTATTGCAACAAAAGCAAAATACGGCCAAAGGCTTTATTATTTGACGGAGTGCCGTCGCTTGTCCATTCAGTGGTTCAAACAAAATAGGTCTTGGGGAAGTAGAAGGTGGCAAAACTCATTTCCTGAAACCAAAGCGGAAGCCAGACAGCCAATAAGAAAAAAATCTATTTCTAACTGAACTCTTTCGCATTTTTATTATAATTGGTTTTACTTTATATTTTTCCTTCTTCCGTTACATTTTTCAAGTATTTTCCTGAGTTATATCACGTAAATTCGATCACGTTTGTGTCCTCACTCGTTACGTAACGATTTCTTTGCTGCTTTTATATTGCGCAATAACTAAGTGCGTGTTAATATTTTTTTTATTCAGTTTTGCTGGAGGTATAATTTCATCTTGTTGTCTTTGTGCCCTTACCTTGTTAAAACATCTTGAAAATTACAAATTTTAATTTGTGCTTTCTCTGATGCGGCTGTTCGGAGGCTGGCCGTCTCTCCTTTCCACATTTGGCAGTGAGAATCCGTAAATGGAGTCGAAATAATTCCGTTTTCTTGGCATAAAAGTGGTAGGTACATTTAAATTGGCGAGTTTGTAAGAAGGGGATCCGCATTGAGGTTCTGGAACTGGCGACTGTCCAGGTTCCCGACATATGTAGGACACTGGTTTGACATCACGCGCCACTGCTGACCTACTTCAGCTTTTTTACCTTTCAGCCTCTTTTTGGCCGAGATTTTAGTGTGGCTTCAAGTAAATTAAAACTAAACGTTGCTTTTAGTAATATGCCGCCGTACCTGTGGGCGTAATTTAAATGTATGAGGTACGAGTTTTTGCAGTTGTTTTGAGTGCTAAAATGTTTTTATGCTTTTCAAAAGTTTCAGTAAACACAATTCTGTCTTTATATCTTTTGGTAAAGTTTAGAGTTGCCTTCGTTACCTTAATACGAAGGACATTTTACGTAAGTAACCTTTAAAACACCCATCCATCATCATCAGCCAGTTTATTATTCAGACTTACATAACTCAAGTTCTTGCAGATGTCAAATTATTAGGTAAACTAGCTGCGCCCGCGGCTTCACTTGCATTAGATTTTTTTAATTTTCTTATAACAAACCTTGTCCGGACAATAACGAACACAAAAAAAGAATCATTTCTACATACATTTCGGCAATTCTTTTTTATTTATTACTAGCTGTTGCCTGCGACTTCGAACGCGTGGTAGTTTGAATCACTCTATGTATTAATAAATAATCGCATCAAAATCCGTTGCGTAGTTTTAAAGATCTAAGCATACACAGAAACAGACAGACAGCGAGAAACGACTTTGTTCTATACTATGTAGTGATAGCAGCGCTCCACGGTTAACCAGAGTAACTCCCGATCCCGTGCGAATATCGGGATAAAAAGTATGAGATAATACATAGTACCGACCGTTTTTTTCTTTTAATAAGCTCTCCGTAATGGTTTTATCATAATCGTAATAATCATTTATTCATTGCGTTGTTGAGTAATCAAAATGTTCTGTAAATCAAAACATTAAGCTTTAGGATTTTTTTTTATATATCATTTTATTCTAAACACTTTCACATCATACGACAAAGCGAATCATAAATTGTGCGAAAAACTCCCGTATTATTTAGAACGTTATAAAATAAATTGTCTTGAAAACCGAACGAACTCATTCCTCTTTGAACTGTCTGCCTCCACTTTGTATTATTTTTTGTTCGCGTTCGCAATCGAAGAAATCACTGTATTCATCCTTTGAATTGTCTATGAAAAAAGGAAATAAATAATATCTGGGTAGGTTTCCACCGCATTTTCCTGTTTCAAAGAGACACGTAGATACGTATAGGTAGATTATACTATAGTAGATATTCTAGAGTACGTTTTGTGAAACGACTTCGTGGTGAAGTCGCACCGTTCCATTTGTGCCGCTTGCTTTTGTATAATATGTAGTATAGTGTCTCGGGTTCAAAGTTATCTCTGGCACTTTGCATCGAAGCAAACGCCTTTGCCTTTGCATTTGAATACATTCATGTTGTAAAGACTAGACATAGTTGGCTCTTTGAATATTATTCCAGGGAACGTAGGAACGTAGCGGTTTCTATTTTAATTGAATAATTTACTACAAAATTTTAGTCAAAGCATCATTAAGGGGGGTCCATACGCCAACGATCTTGGTACACAGTACACAGCCTACTAAATAGTTACTACTTGCATCGGTCGCCTTCGTCGGTGAAAATTGTTGACTGTTACGAATGTGTTTTGTTTTTCTTAAAAGTGCTGAGATGGAATTGTAGGTAAGATTTTTACAGACATTTTGGTGTGACTTTGAGCCAAAAAATTCCAATAGTTTTGAAACTATCCTAAAATTAAGAATTAAAACTAGTCTAGCTTTGAAATGAGAAGAAATTTTCGCCTCAAAATTACCCCAAAATATCGGTAAAGATTTCACCTACAATTCCATTTCAGCACTTTGAGAAAAACAAAACACATTCGTTATAATCAACAATGTAAGTTGTAAGCGACCGACGGGTATTTCTGGCGCATTGCGTTTGGCAGCATAAATAGCCTTAACATAAAAATCTTATTTAACGTATTCAACAGATGTAAATTAGATTAAAATTGTGTACTTATTAATTAGTTCTTTTAATAAATTATGTTCTAAATATACCCTACTTTGTTACTAATATATAAACTTTTTCTTTTCCAGGTATGTACGACAGTATTACAAATATTTGAGTAAGAAATTCGAATTATAATTCTTCGCATAATATTCTAATCAACGTTTATTAATTCAAGGGTTTTCAAAACATGTTTATGATTCCTGGCCGTACAATTATTTTTAATTATTCCCGCGTTGACTCGTGGATTTCCCGCCAACTCGCCAAACTCTCTGGGCGCCATATTGTTGAATATTCATCTTGCGGAATCCCCCCATTATTTTTCTAGTTACTTTCCTAACCTAATTTCTGTGTAATGAGCCTTGTGGGAGAACATCAAGCTGCGCCGCGCCACAAACAATGCAGTGTTCAAGCTCGACCCTCTTTTGTATAAGACTTTAATTTCAAACTGATTTCAAGTCTATTGTAAAGATTGATGTCAATTCTGTAAAAAATGTTACAAAACATAACTGTTTATAAAATCGAGTGTCCCCTTACCTCCGGCCCGGCCAGTACTCAACCTACCCTCGGTTACAACCCTCAACTATCAGCATGAGAAAACAAAGCTGGCTACTGCTCCAGTCTCCTCACAACCATGACTATTGTAACATAGTCGAAACGTCGAGGTAAGAGAAATAAAAATACACGATTAAAACCCGGGATAATAACTACTAATTCGGATGTAAGCGTACGTAATTTAGCTATAAATACATTTTATAAAATATTCAGTTGCTAAATAATTTCTATGAGACACCACAACCCTATTTCAGATCTCATCTTGTAGATGGACGTGTTGTTTTTCCTTTTATTGTGCTATAAACTGGAGCGTGTTCTTGTTTAATAAATTCACTGTAGGCTCCGTACTCTGCCCGACTCGCATACCAATTTCAAGCTTGAAACAGGCTTATTTTATATAATTTTATATCTTAGTAGGTACCTACTTCATATCGATTTAAAGTATTAATAGGGAATCATAAAACTTAGTTACTTTGGGATTTTCGTTTTAAGCTATTGCATTATAGCTTTTATCGCAGGCTTTGAGCGCGGCGACCGAATCAAGAAATTCCGTAACGAAAATAAAACCTAACACCCTCCACTCCGCCTACCATGTAGCTCGGCCGAGCGTTCGCTTAACGTGTATGTATATGGTCCGACTGTACGAAGCTCGCACGATGGAATAGCTTTACCGCGGCAGTCCCCGAGTGCCACACGTTTTTTTTGTTTCTTCTAACTTTACTTATAGACTGCCTCTGCAATTATAAGGGATTCGAATCCAGGACCTTCGATTTAGAAAAATTAGGGTACCTACTCGAGTTTTCATGTTTATCTATACATTAAAATGCTTTGGATTAAATGACTGACTGACGGATCAACGCTGTTCGTAGAGACCTGAAACTTGGAGGTTATGTTCTTTGTATGACGTCCGATAAGAGCAATCCGATAAGAGAGGATTTTCCGAAATTCTAACCCTTATGGGGTGAAAACGGTGCCAAAATTTTGTACGGGACAACGTGATTCCTTGGTCCAATGCAAAAGCTAGTTAGAAGTAAAAATAATCCTAAAGAAAAGGGAAATGAAACTTTTGACATTTATAACCTTATTGTGCTTTTTTAACTTTTTCTTTGAAACGATGTAGTTAATCTCTGTCATCGTTTAATATTATGTGATCTATAATCATAATAAAGACAAAAAGTCTGTACTTGGCAGCAAATTAAAAATAAAGTCTAGTGGACTTAGCAAAAGTAGAACTTATAATATGTATATTTTTTAATTAGTTATATTATAAATGTGAAAGTTTATCTGTTAGTTTGTTACATCTTCATGCGAAACCTATTAAATCGGGTGTAGTAAAACTTGGTATGTATATCTGTTCTGCAATAGCACTAAGACTGCTTTAAATCCCGATATTCCTACGAAGTCAGCTTGCAAACCAAAGAAATTTGGCTTGCATTAATTATAGAAATGTAATCAAGTGAAACAGTTCATAAGAATAACTTAATTTCCTTTACTTAGTAATGCGACACACGTTACCCGGTTATCTCTGATCCGGATATTACGACTGATGGGATCCGGACATGAATCAGACTCAGTATTACGTCACAGTATGTGCTACAGTATGCTCCTCTTTTTTATCGGGAAACGACGTAATAAATGTATTTGGCGACGAAAACGTGAAGATTGATTTCAGTCGTTTCAAATAACAAACCATTTTTATAACGTTCATAAATTATTAGGCGGGAAAATCGTGAATTTTTAGATATTTATTTTTTCTTTTTTAGGTTATGAAAATACTTGGAATTTTAAACTATTAAGTCTTTTGCGATTTCAGTTGCTTCGCCAGTGCCAAATACCACATCCAAATTTACTAGCTTTTTACCCGTGACTTCGTCCGCGTATGACTTTTTTTGACTGAAAATGTTTAAAAATTATAAATTTCCAAAATCCTTTGCTTACATTAAAATATCTACTTATCTGTTTGTAAAATCTTTGACCAATCCTCTAGTTTGAGTTGTGCGTTGATAAATCAGTTAGGACTTTGTATTTTAATATTTATAAAGTGATTAAAGACTATAATAATCTCCCAATCAGAAACGTCGTGGTAGTTATCAAACAACTGCAGCGACCCATTGATTAATATCCTAACGGTACGAATACCGGCTGATCAGTATTCACCCGGGGCACTCTCATCAGAAGACCGTGTTCCTGCGTATTATTCACGTTACATCCCAGCTCTACTTACCTGTACATACCTATATAAATCACAAAGGTGACTGCAACTGTATGTTAGTTTTGGATCCTGTGATAACAATTTGTGTTTGTCCGATAATTTGCTCTGTTTGGTTTGTTATCGATACATACCTCGTACGATGTAGTCGCCTATGTTTGATCAGTATCGTATTTCATCAACGTCTTCAACAGGTTTTCAAGCTTCTATTCAATTCTTCTTGTTCAATTTCAAAGGAAATTACAAAAATAATTACCCACTGAAATTCTCATTAACGCGAAAACTGCGGGACCTAAAGTTTCACGTTTCCTTTATTGTCTATTTTGCGTTATCTATTACCGTGCTAGAGAACGAGAGGTTTATTTATCCTTTACTACCTTCGAAAACTAAACGAACTCTGTACCTACCCTAATTACTAGCACAACGGATAAGCCGTTTTTATGCTCTAAATGTTTCCAATTTTGAAGCAAAAAACTGAGTTCTACTGAAATTAGATCGTCGGCTATTGATTATTTAACGAAATATTCAATTCTCATTCTGCTAAGAACGGTTTTGCTTATACAATGGACGTCGTAGTCTGTAATGGCTTCAAAATATCTGCTCAGAATATTAGTTTCGTGAAAATGTTTGAACACATCAGAGTTCTAACGTTTCTCGTTTCTGATATATTTCCAGCTGAGTAGACTTGTTTTTCCAGTGTCCGAAAGCGAACAGAACTTTGTTTCGACAAAGACATCCCGTTATTCGATTTCGTTTTGTTGAAATAGAGGACAATTGGTGCTGTATTGAGTTGGAAGAGGTTTCGATTACTCAACGGGCTCATGGAGTCGCTACGAAAGAATCGGATAACTTTAAAACGTAGGTGAGGTATGATTGCTTTTGTTGTTATGTTAGACTATTGTTGGAGATGGATTATGGCGTAGAATTCGATGTATGTTGTTGTATTTGATTCGCCTTTGTTGTTTGATTAAGTTTTTAACTTTTCGATGTTTTGTTTTTATTTTAATCATTAAGAGGAGGCTCTTTCCATACAAACTATTACAAACGTAGTCGACTGTTTTCTCCCTGGATAATGACACTAGAGCAAATATTTTTGGTGCATAAAACTTATAACTGCCATGACCATGCCCCTACTTTTTTTTATCTTTTTTTTATCTCAATCTCTATAAGATAAGGTATTTATATTACAGATAATTAGAAAATGAAAAAAATCAAAACATAGGGGCATAGTCATGGCAGTTATAGGTTTTATGGCACAAAAATAATTTTTGCTCTAGTGTCATTAACGTTATAATCCAGGGAGGAAACAGTAGACTACGTTTGTATGGAGAGAGCGCAGGTACCATTTCACCTTAATAGAAATTTATTATCAGCTTCTAACTTGATAAATCTATCTTGATAGATCGATTAAACCTATCTATGATTAGGAGGTGTCTAGATAAATTAAATTACTATATTGTAAACTTCTAGCCCCAAAAATATTCAAAAAATATCTCTGTGGAAACAAATCCGGTTGCGTTACTTAGGTAGGTAGGTATAAGGTGCTAACAGAAACAAATTTATGAAATTCTAACCCTAACAATATTTTATCAAGTTAGAAAGTAAAAAGTGCAATTTTCGTTATCACTCTCAAAAACAAAATAAGTCATTAATTATCCGTTCGCAAAGTTCCATGGGTGAAATTATTAACGCTCCACCTCCGTCCCAAAATAGTCTCTAATTGAGAAGTTAGAGGCTTAATTTGTGCACAAGTTTTCGTAGCTTCCTCATAAATTGTGCCGAGTTTAGTGTCCACATTGTGAACCTTAAGAGGAAAGGGTATAATACCGGCTCTCTGCATAAAACCTATAACTGCCATGACTTTGGCCCTATGTCTTATTTTTATATATATTTTGTTTTTTTTACTCCTTTCTATGATAAATAGAATATGAAAAAAACCAAGACATAGAGGCATAGTCATGGCAGTTATAGGTTTTATGCAACAAAAATATTTGTGCTAGTGTCATTATCCAGGGAGGAAACAGTCGACTACGTTTGTATGGAGAGAGAGCCGGTAACATTTTATCTTAAGCTGCGAAGTTTCCTCAACAAAGTGGTTCTCAGTCGTATACGAGTAAAATGAAGAAGATATGGTTATTTCTCAGGTTGTATTTACCACTTGTAATACGACGCTTTTACAGCCTGGATGTTATTTGAAACGACTGCCTTCATATAAACACACTCCATATATTTTGGAGGAATAGTGTACCTACCAGTTTAATAAATTCGTTTTTGCTTAACATCACCTTTAATTTCTGTATCTTAGATACTTAGGATATTCTCTTAAATAATTAAGTTAGATTTTCACGCTGATTTTAGCTTTAGTTCAGTGATGAGATGACAAAAGCATTTTTTTTCAGCAAATAGGTGCTTAGTACGACTTTTATTCTTTTTATATAATGTTTTATAACGTAGAAAATAAGATTCAAAATGGATCACGTGCTGTCTTAGCTGACGACAGCCATCAAGAAGCCCTTTTTAATGAGCTACGTGACACCTACTTATTAAACGAAGTGCCTTCAAGGGATCATCAAACACGCTAGAATTCTGCATAATTACTTGGAAACTCATTCGAAATTCATTTTGAAGATAGTTTCGAGACGGTATGCCGGTAATCAAAAAGAGTGCCTAACGACGACACAAAAGATAAAGTAAAAAATAAATGAAATGGTAGTTTTTTGGATGGACCTATAGAAATGTTCGGTTATTTTACTAACTTTTTGGTTTGATTTCTGATTGATTATAATCAGTTAAGTGCTTGTCAACCACAATAATTATTACCCTCCAACAATTTAAAGTTGCCTTAGTAATTATTTTATTAACATGCTAAAAAATATGAGATTTAGACATGAAATAAATTGGTGGAACACCTGCATTCACAAAAAAGTGTCACGGTAATATTGTGTGACGTCATGCGTCATGGTAATATGACAAGACGCATCATAGTAACTTAGGAAACAGAGTATTTAATAATAATATCGCTCATCTGGGCTTGTGTCATGGTGAAATAGAAGACTGATATAATAAATAAAATATATAAAGGAATAACAAAAAAAAAAAACTCAATTATTCATGGTTTTCTGGACGTTATCACGTAAAATTATTATCGTCCGTAAACTGACATTACAGACAACCATTTGTTTTTTAATTATCTTTATTATCACCACAATATTGGTATCGATGGTCGTGGACAGCATCAAAGCTCGATGAAAACCTCAATAACATTGTATCCTCACAGGAGCGCCTTGTTCAGAATCAATTAGTTCTGGATTACTACCGATAGCAACAGCAAACTGAGCCTTACGACAAAGGCAATAAGGCGTAGCTAACGCAGCATAATACTCGCTTTATCTCCAATGATAGCAGGGCTTCTTCTCATTAAAACTTTGCCCGGCGCCCTTTATAATGACCTTCGTAATGGACGATTCAGCAGAACTTTTTGTAGGTTAGTCCAACTCAGATGCGGGGAGATATTTGTTCAGTAACCTTTGGGTATTAACTTTATTATAATTGTTTAAAAATGCGGTGTCGTGGGAGAGTAAACATGTACTTAATGTCTCGCTTTTAACAACTTCGGCCAAAAAAGGTGTAAAAGGACATTTGTCTTTTTTAATGTGAAATGTTAATTTATGAAAGCTTGTGAACTCAAATAAAACTAGTACTTCGTTCTAAACTTATAAACCTTGTTTCTATTAAAATTTCAAATGATAACTTGATTACTAAGGCAAGGCAAAGACGAAAAGAAAATAGTTACAAAAACTTACGTAATGGGACGATTTTTTACTTGTGTCACATAATATCTATATAATAGTACAAACTTGTAAATAAAAAAAATATAAAGATCGAACCAAGATTACATTCTCAAGTTACCGTTGATATCCAGGTAGGTCAATCATATTATAACCATAACATGACGAATCTATAAGGGTTCCGTTTTTTTGCCATTTGGCTACGGAACCATAAAAACGCATTACTATATCACCTAATAATGAACTACATAATGAAATGCAGAGTCATCTGGTAAATTTTTGCTAAAGCCATGCCTAACTGATATTATAGATATATTCTCAAAAGACCACAACAACGAAGCACCCTTTCATCAAGATTACTGGGATTAAGAAAGGCTCAGTACCAATTCTTAACGAAATAGCGTTTCTTTTGAAAATATAAAAGTATTTTTCAGATTAAAGCTTTAATATTAAACTGTGGCTTAAAAGATTCAATAGATTTCATGAATTTTAGTAGAAAACTGGGCCACGAGCTCGGCTTCTTTTATTCCCACACACGTGAGCTGGGAACTAAAGCCACTGTTACATATACCGCATTACTTTTACCTGTTTAGCTACTATTCTCGTTGCTTGAACGCTTGTTACCTTTAAATAGACTGCCGTAAATTCTCCGCATAAAGTTACTGCTTTCAGTTCTCATTAAGCGCGTAACATGGTTTCTCTAAATTAATGTCAAGAGTGACCCTGACTTGGTTTCTGAAGTTTATAATATTTTAAATAAATGTAAGTATTTATATTTACTTACATTTATTTAAAAAAAGTAGTAGAAACTTAGTTCTTCCTGCCTTCATCTCAATTTATTTGGGGTCGGTGCAGTATGTCTTCTTCTTCCATTCACTCCTATTAGTCGTCATCTCATCGTTCACATTCATCTCTCTCATGTCTTGTCTCACGTAGTCTATCCACCTTTTCTTCGGTTCTCTTTATTTCTATCCCTACTCATAACTCTTTAAAAAAAATAGAAACTAACCTTTATTAATATGACGTCAATAACTGAATTCATAATAGGTTAAAAAGTATCTCAACCAGCACAATAAAAAGTTCTATTCATATAATCGTCTTCCCACGGGAAGTAGTCCTAAACCCTGAAAGGAAAATCATTATCTCGTCCCATTGGTTTCGAATACGTTTCGCCATACTTAAATACAATATATCTATCATTGTGTACACTTTATTCTACAATGTTGTTTTCACAATTTTTTTTTTATATTATTCCTTGTTTCATGAAGGTTAGAAAAAAGAACTATCTAAGGTATAATATATCTTTTCGTTATCATCGTCCCACTAGTATACAAATATTAAGAGTTGATTTTCTTTATCTTGTGATTTCTTTGTTCTGTCTTGTCAAAGACTCAAGAAAACAAATGATTTTTGCCTAAAATTTTGCATGAATTAACAATTAAATTAGTTTTTTACTTAAGACCAATATAACCTCTATTCAGTATTTCTTTTAGTATTATTTTATCTTTAAATGGTATAATCAACAATCCTTCAAATTCACCGAAAACTTATACACTCTCATAAAATTGAACTCTTGATATTTTTTAATTAAAGTCGCTCTCTAGGGCATCAAGATTATGAGCGTGCTTCCAAACTTTGTTCCCGATCCCTGGAGGTAAATTTTTAATGAACTTTACATCTCGGTACTGATTTTCCTTCGTTTATTTCGTTTTAGTTTTTGTTTATAACGAGTGTTTTAGAGTTTAGAGGTACGTTGTTAATGTTTGGGAAAGTCTGGATGCTGCTGAGTTCTAGTAGTCTTTAACATTTCGGTAGAGTTACTTCAACTTTAAGTAATTCTAAGCCTGTTTATACGTAAAATAAATACACCTGCAAAGTTGTTTTAGAATTTCTAATTGGGTGAGAGTCTTTGCATGATGCCACTGAACATCTTAGATCATTACGCCTCCATAGTTGTAAACTTTCGTCGTTTCTAACTTTCAGAATATGCAGTAACGAAGAAAGTTGTAATTAAAATAAACATGAAAATGTTCATGGCAACAATAAATTAATATGAAAACAGACGTTAAACTTAACAAACAACGTTTTCTTGAAGTCATTAAAGCGTTGCAACGGAGAACTTAATTACTCTTCCTTTAATTACAAAATCTTCATTATGCAAAACGTTCAATTTTTATAGTTAATTAAAAATATAGTTAAGGGCGATTTCAGACTACTTTTTGTTACGAACAGAAAATCCTCACGGACACCCGCTATCCAGGGTTATGTTGGAGTCGAATCGATTAAAAATTCTAGCCGTTCTCCGTGCAGATTGCAGGCCCGAGTTCTTATTCGAACTCTCCAGAGACTGTCAGCAGTTCATCTGAGGGAAATCTTCACCCGGTTTCCTCCAAGGATCACCAGTCCCGGATCTGCTTCTGATTTCAGACTACCTATCGCCTACTTTTCTGCCTACGTTTTTACACGCGTGCTACATTTCACGTTACAATAAATCAAACGCGCGTGTACGCGCTTATTCGTACGTGACACGTAGGGAAGAGTGCGTTCACTCGCTTTTGATACGTAGGTACAACGTAGTACGTGATCACTCAGTCCTAGTACTGAAATTATCTAAACGATTCAAAAATTGGGTCTTCACTATGTTCACGAGGACAATGAGATCTTAAACCAAAGTCATGTGCTTAAACGTCCCACGTATAAAAGTGCGTTTTTACAACATAAAAAAATCTGTCCAGTCTTTTCGATCGACCTTGTCATTTATGTAATTTGAAAGCAAAAAAAAAACATGTTCCGAACGTGTTCCTTCAAATTGAATATTGGCGAGAGCCCACATTATAACGTATAGAGACAGGCGTTGGTTTTCTATGTATCCAACCAAAAGCTGGTTGTCATTACAGCGGTTTTATGTCCTTTCAAAAAGTTTGTGATTTTAGTTCGTCCTAAATATGTATTATTTCCACAGTCCTAAACGAGGTTATAATTACGTTATGATGTACAATTAAGCCATTTTAGCGGCACCTAGTGGCCTAATTAAATATTTAAGTAAGAAAAGGGCAACGTGATTAAGATTGTACTCATTATGGAGGTGAAAGAGATAGATGTGCGGTACAAGGGATGAGGGTTAATCGTTTTAGAAGTAAAAAGGGTATAATAAAGGAAGTATTAAATATTTTACAGTTTTTCGTGGGTTACGAAATTGAGAGAACGTTACGAGATGGTCTACCCGAGAATCCGTAGGTAACCTTTGTTCACAACAACAGTAATATGGTCCAAAAAACGAATACCCACCTATCTGTCTGTTTGACGACCCAGTTGGCACAATGGTCACCATGCCGGACTGCCAAACACAGGGTTGCGGGTTCGATTTCCGCCTCAGACAAGTATTTATGCTTAGATATTTGTTTGTGGTCTGGTTGTTTCTATATGTATTATAAGTATATATTTACAAAAAGATGGCAATGTGTGGAATGTCCTGCAATATTTATTTATTAATTTTTATCTGTAGATAACTCGCAAAGTTCTGCATTGCAGACGAGTGATTGTTCGCTGCAGAGGTCATAAAATTCGTAAAGACATAACTTTTTAAATATTGTAGAGTTTAAAACATAAAAAATGCGCTTACTGCCAGAGACTTGAACCTTGGTGGCCGCGGTACCCGACTTATCTTAAGGACTCTCGCTCCGTCACAGTTTTATCTCCGTCAAGTGTTGGTACTCAACTTTTCACTTCCACCGCTCGAGTGTGTCACTTGAATTAACATATTCATGACCTGACCTTTTGCTTATTAAACGCTGAGCACTGCAAGAAATTTGATTGATAATTTTCTTTTTTTATAAGACTTTTTTTTAATTACGAATATGAAACAGGTTTTATATTTTTAAGATTGATAATTATTTTCTCTTTTTATAGACTGTTTTAATGACAAATAAGGAACAAGTTTTATATTTTTACTGATTTGTCACCGCATTCGTAAATAAACGTTTCCAGTATTTGAAACGAAAACTTAGTATACTTAACGGCACGAATCTTGAGCACTGAGTCTTATCTGAGTGTATAGAATAGGTATTTTAGGCTATATCCACTCAAAGTCCATAGATGGACGTTTTTTTAGTTTTCTGCCTCAATGGATTCAGGATTTTTTAGAATGACTTTATTTACTAAAATCCACTGTAAAATTCTATTGATGCATCTTTTTTCCACTCATAAATACACTTTATTCCTCCTTCAAAAAAGACTATTCTAATGAGATATTATGTTATTTAAAACAAAATCTAACTGGATCAATTTGTAAGCCCAAGGTGTAGACTGGGTTCAGTTTAGGCTTTTAGTAGAAATCCCTCGAGCTGTGACGAAAGTTGTTGTTATGTAAAGAATAAATAAATATCGTTTTCGAAGATTTTCTTATTATTAGTAACTTATAGTTACTTATTATGAAGTTATTTATTGTAGGTAAGTATAATTTTTTTTAAAGGGCAGGTATTTAAAGGTTTGGAATGTATGGCTTCCACGTTATTTTTTTAATTATATTTTATTTTTATCGAAATCCTTAAAAAATTCGGCAACACAAATTAATTAAGGAAAAGATTGGATATAAATTTAATATTTCCATTTTATTTACAAGCTCTTCTTTCCAATTATTTACCGTGAAGCAGAAGCCTACGCGATTTAATTTTAACATTTCACAATTAAAATAGGATTTTAAATTAAATAAAAACATATTTTACGAAATTCCTTTATCCAGCGTCGGCCAGCGGCAGAATGTACGCGATAATCCAATTTCGTATTCATGCTCATTTCTCTTTTAAACCTTTATAAAACCATTGACATAAACATAAGTTGCTTTAAGATAAACGGCTTTTTGTCAATATATTTTTTCATGCTCGCCTGGTCAATACTGACACGTATTGAGCTGTGAAGAGAAAAAGGGAAAATCAATAGGTAGGTAGGTACCTATCGATGTTCTCTTTAAACGAAAAAATATATATTCCAATCTTTGTAATAGAGCAAAATAAAGGTATACCTACTTCCATACATGAGCTTCTAATTAGTTTTTTCATAGCTAAAATACTTTTGATTTCACCCAGCGGCAGCGCTTAAAATTCGTGCCGGTAACTGTACAAATAGTAGATAGGTTCTATTCTTAAAAAGGTCTTTGCTTATAGTACGGGATCCCTTTAAGGACGACCTTCATCGAGCTGTTTAACCATGAAAAGTATTTTAAATCAAATTAAATAGGTCAATAAATATATTGCAAATGGGTTGCCTAAAAATGTTTGCTCCAGAATGATTAATTTATTTTTATTTCTTTTGTTTTTAGACTTTTCGCTGGGCCAATGTAATCTTTATTTTAACTTAACTTTAATTCATTAACATTATTTAATTTCATTAATTAGGGGGGTCCGCCCCTAATTAATTTGGGTAATACGCCAACGAGCCTTGGTACACAGCCTATTAAATAGTTACTACTGGCACCGGTCGCCTTCGTTGGTGAAAATTGTTGATTGTAACGAATGTGTTTTGTTTTTCTCTAAAGTGCTGTGATAAAATTGTAGGTGACATTTTTACCGACATTTTGGTGTGATTTTGAGCCAAAAATTTCTTATAGTTTTGAAGCTATCCTAAAATTAAGAATTAAAATTAGTCTAGCTTTGAAATGACAAAGAATTTTCGCCATAAAATTACCCCAAAATATCGGTAAAAATGTCACCTATAATTCCATCTCAGCACTTTTGAGAAAAACAAAACACATTCGTTACAATCAACAATATTATTTGTAAGCGACGGGTATTTCTGGCGTTTGGCAGCATAAGCAGCTTTAAGTAGCTCGATGAAGGGATCTTAGGTTATTATGCTTTAGATAACTTTACTTATCATTTTCGATCAAAACACTCAAACCGATGTATAACCGTCCTAAGAGGTCATTATACGATATTAAGTATCCATTTTATAGATGGATGTTAATTTCAACACATTTATATCCTTAAATAACAAGATAGAGCCTTATTGCCGAGACGGTGAAGGCATAAATCACTATATGAATACAATCCCGATATCGTGGAGTGTGGTTTAAAGAAAAGCTATTAGCAATAAATTGCTCTGTTCCACTCTAATCTAAGCGGATCTGTTTCTACTTTTTATTATTTCTAATTCGACTGTTTTTTATTTTCCGCTCTAATCCCTTCGACGATGGATTAGATTCCACTATTTTTAATTGAGGGGTTTAATATTTTTGTAATATCGTACCGTGATCAGGGTATAGATAATGTAAGGTATAGTAAAAATAATAAATATTAAAATAAATATACTTAGAAAATAAAATGTCATTTATTAAAACACCTGTAAAATTCGTAATTTCGAGACCCAGCTTTAATTCGCTTTCCTTTTTATGGGTTTAAATAACGTATTCAATAAAGAGAATAAAATCACACTTTTTTCACTACTAAATTTACTTTACGATTTAAAACGTAACATACCTACAGGTAAAGTAAGTTACTAGCCCTGAGTTTAAAACATACTAAATTCTATAGATTAAATAAATTCAGGAAGTCGTTTCAGTTTAAAGTGGAAGTCTCACCTTTAAGGCTTGAGATTGCACAGTAAAACCTCCTCGACACTCCCGCGAACTTTGTTGACTATCATATAAACTGTGATGAAGACACGTGACAGCTCCTTCGAAATTCATATCATTGCACATCTTCTGCAAGGTATATGGGGATTGCGGAAGTCTTAACAGCACCAGCAACATTTTTGATTCAAGCTATTTAGAGCCCCTTAGTGTCTTGGACCGATATTAGATTTAATAGGCCCGCCCAGAACCTATAGCTCAGTCGAGCGTGTCCAGAAGAAAGAACTTCTCAATACTTACGTCTGAAGCCAATGAAGTCGTGTAAGAGCAATGTTTATAGCGCATATAATTTTTTTAGTAAGAAAAATTTATCGGTTTCTAGAACATTCTAACACTCAAGGATGAAAGTTAGAGGCATGGAACAAGGAATTAGAGGTTAGAGGGAAGCGGAGTGAGGTAGCGGAGCGACGTTTCCAGACACATTGTGCAACATAGAAACTCCACGTGCGGAGTTATTGCGGAGCACAATGTATGTAACAACGCCGCTCCTCCAAAAGACAGAAGATGGCAGCCTAACAACACTCAATAAAAAGGAAAAAAGGAAAGGGGAAGGGGGAGGGGAAGTCTCAAATACTTATATCAAGGAGTCGTTAGTTCTCGCTTCATCTTCCACATTAAGGCACACATATTACATGCACAATAAAACCGTCGTTCGTCGGTCGTCAACTCGTTAGCATGAGAGATGCTTATCTCTCGGTTAGCGCTTAAGCGATGCTAACGAAACAACTCCGATGTGCACGTGCTTTAATGTCTTTAAAGCTCACGATACCTACACGGCATCTTGGAGCTTTTAACGTTTTCATAGAGGAGATACTTAGATTTTACGGTTACCTAGCTTTCTAATGTCAAAAGTTTATATGCCGCTTAAAACAGTGTGAATTTATTCGCGTTAATTACTATTGATCTTACGGTGAAGAACATCATCGTGATGAAACCCGAGGCTTGGTATACTTCAGAGTTCTTTCTTTTCTAAGCTGAGAGGGTAGTATAAGTTCTAGGCAAGTCTATTAAATTTAATACGTGTCCCAGGAATTAAAGCGAGCGCCTTGATTAAAGTTTCTGGTGCAATTAGATGTAAAACGCCAATGATATTGTGATTTACTCTGGAAATTTTCTATTCGTTCAGTCTTCACCTAAAAAACATTACGTAAAGTTGTTTGGTAATTAAGTAACTGAATTTCAGTAGAACATAATTTTACAACTACAAAAGCCATTTATTTTTTAGGCTTACGGTATTTGTTTAATGAAAACCTTCCTTAATTTTAATAAAATCTATTATACCTTTTCAATACGTGTAGGCGAAACTTTAAAACCATTTTACATAATAAACTCAAACAATAGAGTTAGGATTCTTCCTGAGGGCAAAAGGTGGGCGGGTATCAGGTCTGTGGAGTCCGTAACATGAAATATCTACCTTAAGATTATTCCTAGATATAAATAGATAGCCTGTAGGTAGATAGAGAGGTATGAAATATGTATATAATTTCTGCCATAGGTACCACTAAGCCTTAGGCAGTACTTTACTTGTAATGTAATACCTATCTACTTAGCAAAGATGATGATGTGTATCTCGCTGTTTATCGAGATCTATCATGTAAGACTAACAACTAATTACACTACCTTGGTGGTTGGTAGGTAGGTTGAAATTTTGCAAATTACTACCCAATTAAATGTTTCTAATATTAAACACTAGCTGCGGTTTTACCAGCATAAGTCCCGATCCCATAAGAATAGGGATAAAATGTAGCCTATGTATAAGCCCAGATCTCCAGCTATCTACATACTAACATTCATCGCAATCGGTCCAGTAGTTTTTGCATGATGGTGTAACAAACGTACAAACTTTAACATTCATATAATATTAGTAGGAAGTAGAAATTTTACAGATATTGTAATTCATGTTAGCACCCGGTTCTATGTGTGCGTGAGTCCGTAAAAGTGCAGCTGTGAATTGATCTGTTTCACTAAGTTCAACTATAAATTCAACCAGCAAGCAGTTAAACTAAATGATCGTTCGATCGATCGAACTAAATTAACATTCTATGTATTTATTTTGTGGCAGAGACGCGGTAGCCGTCTTTCTAGCAACACAAAACAAGGCTGCATGTTTACAGGCTCACGCACACATAGAACTGCGCATCAATTTGAGTTGAAATATCTGTAACATAATACTAGGTGACGTGATTCGTTTTGTAAAAAGATTTTGCACCAATTGATTTTTTTTATGAATTTTTTTGTGCGCTGATTAATATTGCTCTTACGGTGAAGGAAAATATGAGAAAGGAAATTTGTGGTTTAGTTTTCTTGGTATTAACGAGTTTTTTCCTCTTGACAAGATCGACTAAGCTGAGAGGGTGGTATAGGTGCTTAGCAAGCCTACTCCATCTAAAATAATAACATATTTGACAAACCTCTTTGGTTTTTTAATGTAACTGTTAATATTTTTGTAAACTTTTTAGTGAAAAAGAAATAAAATAGTACATTGCGATACAAGTGTGGAAAGTTGATCTTTGCATAGAGGCGGTTTAACACGTATGAGCGATACGCGAGGGCGTTTAACAAAGCCGAGATACAAAGATCAATCCACATACCTTTTTTCTATACACCAAAACAGTATAACCCAGATAAATTAAGAATGTTTCATCTACCTAACATGTAATTAGCAGTAAGATACGTATTTAACTTATCGGGTTAACATTTATTTTAGCACTAGTTGGATATTTTTATATCGCACGCGTGTATAATACGTTGCATTATGAGCCAAAAAGCGGTTTATAAGATCCACTTTATGAGCAACTGTGATAAAAATATATATATATATATATATATATATATATATATATATTAAGTCCTAGGCACTGCAGCGTTCTAAATAGCATGGATAATAGTAACTGATGCTGTATTAATCATCTAGATTAGACGTAAAGTCCAATATTATTTATCTAAGAAAATTCTCCTTTGAGAAAGTTATCTTTGATCAAACACGTGTATCTTTCTGTAAAGAATTTCAATATGGGTTCGATCGTTTTACAGCTAAAGGGTGTAAAGGAGATAATGGTGGCTTCGTCGTCGTCGGTTCCATTTCGATGCGAATGGTTCAAGAAATACGTGAATTTTTGCGGCTTTACTCGCCTGAAGAGGGTTTCATATTGCTGAAATCTAAGCCTTGTGACGTATGTAACCTAATACTGAGACTTAGGTACAATGTTTCAAAAGAGGAAATGGAGAAAGTGAATGTTTGTGAAAGATGCTTTACCTACGTGGCACCTATAAATTATAGGGGTTCAAGTATTGCAAACCACCATTAAAATTTATAACCGAAAAACAATAAAAACTTTAGTCTGTTGTTCAAACAACAGAGACCAAAATATGTTGAACACCCGTTACCTCCCCGCCATTAAACCATTTCCACAACTTTAAAAAGTTAGTCCTAGCAAAAAGTAAACAGAAATTCGAAACGTAAACAAACATTAAGCGTTAAAAAGCCGCAAATTAAAGCAATCCGACGAGAGAGCGGGACTTGTCCGTAGTTTGTTGAGATTTATGGCGACAGCAGCGGCGTGAAACTCGCGACTTGCCTCACTGGCTCGCTGTCAGGGTGACCATAAAACACCCTCGTTTGTGGACACTGATGATGACTGACAATGGGCCATTTGTTTTATTTTTGTGCATCGTCAACTGCATATTGAGGAATGAGTTATAAACCATTTGCGGACGATGGAAATGTTTTGCAGTAATTGGGAAACCATTTGATCTACCGACCCTTCATTATCCATCGTGTAAGTAGCTTATAAGATTTTCTTTATTGGTTTATCTTCCTCCATTGATTTAGACTCATCTTGACATTATATAGTTGTTACGTTTTGCCGCTGTAGGGACATTGCAGGTTGCAATGCAATGAAGACCAGTCAAAGACGTGCTGATTCGCTGTAGGCCCAATTTGAGAAGCCACGTTCCGTTATCATTACACCTTTCTGTACCTAATATCGGTTAGAGTTCACCTTAGGATAATAAATTATAAGTAACTAGCGACCCGCCCCGGCTTCACACGGCTGTATTATATCTAAAAACCTTCCTCTTTAATCACTCTATCTATTAAAAAAAACCGCATCAAATTCCATTGCGTAGTTTTAAAGATTTATGCATACATAGGGACATAGGGACGGTGAAAAGTGACTTTATTTTATACTATATATTGATTTCACAAAATATATTACTTATGAGTTTTAACTCAATAAAATAGTTTTGATCGTCCGACTGCTGCTATCGTAATTTAGTATTTCTCGTCTCAAAATTAAATTTAATCCAAACTATTTTTATCTCCATATTATCCGATAGAATTCCATCGTAGTTCAATGTCCCAAATCAAACACACGGTAAAACACTTGCTATTCGACATCCGTACAAATAGTCGAAACCAATAGCCATGAAAATTTTATGGGAAATGCCGAGACTAAAACAATAAATTTGGATACAAACTACAAAATACAACACAATTTAGGATAAAAACAATAGTGCTGTTCAAACGATTGTATAGTTCCGCTAATATTTTATATGTAAACTAGCGACCCGCCCCGGCTTCGCACGGCTATATTATGCATGTATTATACATATAAACCTTCCTCTTGAATCACTCTATCTATTAAAAAAAAACCCCATCAAAATCTGTTGCGTAGTTTTAAAGATTTAAGCAGTCAAAGGGAAATAGGGACAGAAAAAGCGACTTTGTTTTATACTATGTAGTGAAGTGAAGTTTGTGAGTTTTGATATTTTGTTGCCTCTTTAATAAAAACTACTGAACCAATTGCGATCAAACATAGTATTTAGATGACTGGGGTTTTGGAATAACATATAAGTAACCTTATAAATCAATATTGACACAAATATTTACGATGGTATACTGCGCGGCGGCTGGGCAGATTGTATTTTATGAATTCATAATAATATCTTATTTGTCAGAGTTTTTCTCCTTGGACCACTCTCGGGCCTCCAACTAGGTCCAACTTTATAAACAGTTGGATCACGGCACGGGACTGTTTGGAGTTTTTTGGTCCGATTAGTTGGACCGCACTCAGAGTTTTTCCATAAAAAAAAAACATAAAAAATAAAAAAGATCGATTACCTATATCATTGATTTATTGTAGGTAGGTAGGTAGTTAGGTACCTACTTGGATTATACTAATCAATATCTTCAAAATTGATAAAACACTTAATGAATTTTAACAAAAACTATCGAAAATAACTTTTATCAGACTAGACTAAATCACGAAATAAAATATGTTTACGTTATTTGTCCTAAATCTCTTAATAGAGCTACAATCGATTGTATTTTTGCTTAAAACGTAGATCTAATGTCTTGGAAAATCTTTCAATCCAAAAACAGGAACAAAACTGCCAATCTGATCTTACTTGGGCTTTATCGTGTTTGATTGTAACCCGTAAGAGTTTAGATAATAAATCAATCTTGCACAGTCGGGCATTTTAAGTAATCGTACCATTAAGTGATGTAGATTGCACCAGCTATTTATACTTTTTAATAACTCACACGATCTATGTCACGATTTTATTTTTATCGCTTTTTACGCGGTTGCGACCCGTTTTAAAATTACTTAATGCATATGGATTTATTTCATTTTTAGACGTAGAAATGTACAGTCGGATTACCAATTAGCTGAACCCCACGTGATCCAGAGCTCACTCGCACACCATGTAAGGTTGTAAAGTAATGTTACCCGATTCTGTTTTTCTTAAACAGTATACTATACAGTACAATATACAATATTTAAA
The DNA here is from genome assembly GCA_907269075.1 of Idaea aversata. NCBI lineage: Eukaryota > Metazoa > Arthropoda > Insecta > Lepidoptera > Geometridae > Idaea > Idaea aversata. Next base: position 4,330,324 of record OU026096.1, read on the forward strand.
AAATAAAAAAATAGGTGCATAAACACATTTTTACAGATGTGCGAGTGAGCTCTGGGTCACGTGGGCTTCAGCTAATTGGTAATCCAACTGTACCTATCACGATATCAAGAATACAATATTTGTCTGGTTTTGTTTCACCTGCGACATTGGTAGCGTAATGGTAGAATTTTCTAAAAAGGCAACGACTAATAAAGGATTCTGAGCTCATGCGTATTAGCTTGAGTTGTGCGTTGATACATCAGTTAGTCAGGACTTGAATTTTATATATATATATTCAGTGGGCGTAGACTCTTTTGAGTACGTACTAAGAATATATCAACAAACTAAAAGCTACAAAATTTTCAAGTATTTAATATTCCATGTCCAAACACCAGCGAATAATCAAAACACTGAAAACAAAGGTTCATGAAAATAAAACCGTGGCAAAAGAAAATGGAAACAAAATAAAATAGAGAATGAAAATAGAGAAGAATTGTCTGACCTGCACGTGTCCGGACACCGGACATACAGATAGCAAAGAAAAGATTCCAACGTGACAATTAAAAATACCTCATCGTTCCGGTTTTAGGTACCTACTGCTCCGCTGGTTGGAAAAACTCTGTTAGAAAAAAATATTCAGGTTTTTTTTATTAAATATTCTTCAACGAAACTATGATTGAATTACTATTAATGGTCGCAAGTCGTAAAGACCATGATTCAAGTTTTTTCTCTTTATTTATTTATTAGTTTTTGTAGAATTAAAGTTGGTACGAGTCTTCATGTCCATAAAACCTAATGATACTCGAAAGAATCCCCAATAACTCGCATGTTAAAGTGAATTCCCCGTATTAAATACGGGCTTATGTAATACGTAAGAAAGTTTATTAAAGAAACGTGAATTTTTCTCGTGTCTTCTATATGAGGGGGTTAATCCGGTCTCGAGATGGCTGCGTCACATAATGAAATTCTTTTTATGAAGGCATTATGTTATTTTTGTACAAGAAGTGAATTACCTACATATAGGATCAATTTTTAATGACATACGATAATGCTGTATGAGAGATTATCTTGGTTGTTAATCTCAAAATCTATACTTATATTATAAAGCTGAAGAGTTTGGTTTGTTTGTTTGAACGCGTTAATCTCAGAAACTACTGGTTTAAATTGAAAAATTCTTTGTGTTAGATAGTATACACCATAAAATATTATTTATTATCGATTGACAAGAAAACACTTCAAAACATTCAGCTTTCAGAAAAAAACATAGATAGATAGTTAGATAGTCCATTTATCGAGGAAGGCTACTTTTCATTTTGATATTGACCCCACTTGATAGGGAGTTACGCAGGTGAAACCGCAGCGCGCTGCTAGTTAACTTTACTTCATCCGCGTAGGAGTCCAAAATCCTTTCTTGGCGGGTGCTTCTTCCGTTATTTGTAATTATCTCAAATTTCATGCCAATACTTTTATTGGTTTGAACTTTAAGTCAGTCAGGACTTATATACAGATATACACACACAGACACAGACAGATATAAGTTATTTATTTGTAGATTTTATAATTTTAGGATTTTTTTTTATTTATTTTTTGTATCGATTTAAGTATTTGTTTATTTTTTTAGAGGAAGGTTTATGTGTATAATTATATAAGTTAATAGAAAGTGAAACTCGTATGTTGTTTTGGAATTATTATAAGTTGTCAGGACTTGCAATTAAATATTCATAGATTGTTGTTGTACAGTCACATAACCAATTAGCTGAACCCCACGTGACCTAAAGCTCACTCGCAAATCTGTAAGGTTGTAAATGATTATGTTTTTCTTAAACAATAAAAAACTATACAATACAATATTACAATATCAAAAATCTTTTGATTCGGTCGCCGCGCTCCAAGCCCGCGATAAAAGCTGTGCAATAGCTTTAAAATAACAATATAGGTAAATACCATACTTTTTACAGATATGCGAATGAGTTCTGGGTCATGTGGGGTTCAGCTAATTGGTAATATGACTGTTCTTACGAGATCTTGTAAAATATAACTAAGTACATAAGCTAAATATTCAGCTCGTAGAATTTAGCAACAGCAACATTTGCCTACTAGAAGCCTAACAACCTAATCTACGTACTTTCTCTCACGTCCCAGCATTAAATCTGGCGATAAAATATAATTTACCTAAATAACGACCATATCAAAACCCCGTATCATACAGCCCGAGGTTTTAGTTCTTAGCCAAGAATCTAGAGGGCTTAGAGATGGGATCTATAGTGGCGCATGTCCATTGTCTGCCCTGTATTGTTTGCTAACTTTGATACGGAGGTAAAGTCTTGTATAGAAAATGCTAGAAGGGTTTTAAATATTGTTGCATATTAAATTTTGTCTTCGACATTAACAAAGACAGGCAGGCAGTTTTGTAGCAGTTTGGCAGTTTTGTTTTTTAGTTTTGTGGTGGCATTTTTTTAAGTTTTGCAAAAAAAAAAGCAATGTCTCTTTTTTCGTTACTATCGGTATTTTTACTGAAAGACAGTTTGAATTGAATGACATGAAAGCAGAATACTTAGATAGCCAGATAACACGAACTCAAAATACCTGATCAGTAATTTTTAACCCCCGACGCCAAAACGACGGGGTGTTATAAGTTTGACGTGTCTATGCGTGTGTGTGTCTGTCTGTGGCATCGTAGCTCCCGAACAGATGAACCGATTTTGATTTTGTTTCTTTTGTTTTAGCGGCAAAATGAGCAAGTAGCATCTGATAATCTTTCAACACTGCTTTTTATGATGATTGACTTCCCTAATAAGCACATTCAAGGCCTATAAGTTATCCTCCTCTACTACCTCTAGTATCATTTACCCGCTATCCGACTCATATGTTATGAATGTGTAAATCTTGCGCACGCTTCTGTCCATCGAAGAAAGTAGTACTGGTTTATTTTAAAGCTTTGTAAGAGTATTTGTTCTCTTTCGGCGTACTTATAAATATCTACATATTTCTCCCCACATTCCTTCGCTAGTAGTGACAAGTAGTATTCATTAAACTATTACGCAGTACCTACTCAAATGAAATACCGTTAACAACATAATTGAATTCAGTAGAAAGCATAGAATCACGTCCCCCAGTTTAATATTTCAATATGCGGCACGTTTCCCGCTTTCAAAGTTAATGGAGTCAAGATTTGAGGAGTCACGTTGTGACGTCATTCATGACTTTCCACTAAATGGTATTGAAGTTAGAGTGATCCTCTTGAGATTACAATGGAAACAGGGAATTGGTAACTTTGTACAACGAGTTTGCTATATTTACCAAAGTACTAGAAACTAGTTTAAGTTAATATTAGAAGCGGTGTGTCTTGTGATATTTCCCATCAGCAACCTCTCGTATAATTTATTAATTAATTTCCTTCCGCCCTTCGGTTCCTTCACACACTATCTATTACGATAATTAGCCAGTATTTTCTGTTTTTTTTTTTAAATATACTAGCTGCACTCCGTGGTTTTATCTGCGTTATTGTTTCTTCAAAAGTTATATGGATTTCCTACAAACACAGAATACCATATTAGGTACTACAAACATTAACAGCCCTTTTTTTTCTATTAGACGTTAAATTTCCAAAAAATCCTTACTTGGTTAGTGCTAAAAGAAATCCCCATGCGAAGTTTTTTAATCGTGGCTCTTGTAATTATTGAGATTTCGAGATGTGTATTTTTCATTGTACATATAAACCTTTCTCTTCAATCACTCTATCTATTTAAAAAAAGCGCATCAAAATCCGTTGCGTAGTTTTAATGATCTAAGCATACATAGGGACAGACAGCGGAAAGCGACTTTGTTTTATACTATGTACCTTATGATAAAGACATATGAACGTTTGACCACTATATCACCCGATAGTAAGATACACTCGTGACATGAAGGAAGACCCTAAAAAAACTGAGTTCTTCAAAGGACTTACCCTCGAAGATCCCAGCTTTTTTGGTCCGACTAGAAGATGAGTGGAACGGGAACTTTTCCGATTCATCCTGTGCGTTTGTAATTGAAAAATAAAACACATGTTTTTAAACTAGCCAACATGACATAAAAACCCAAAAACTGGGTCTGCTTTGTCTCACAATCAGTAGTCAGAAGTTACAATTCACATCAATGTAATTTTGTTGGAATAATTCACCTATAGGCACGTGTATTGTCGTCGCAAAATTAATTCCGGGAAGTACTTACATATTGAAGCATATTTTCGTCAAATATATTACTTCGAAATTGAAGGCAAACACATTCCAATTCCGACTTCGGATCAGAATTTTCCATTAAAACTAATTTCACGTTCTCGTTATAACTTACCTAAAAGTTTGCAAGAACCCTTTCTCGCACGACTTACTAGCGCTATAAAACGTCGTTTGGGGCTTAAGTTACAACTTCGTTTATTAAATCTATACTGGTAGGTACTTGTAGTTACGTAGTACAGTCACATTACCAATTAGCTGAACCCCACGTGACCCACAGCTCATTCGCATATCTGTAAAAAATATAGTAGGTAAGTACCTTTTTTTATGTTGTATAGTAAATTGTTTAAAAAAAACAGAATCATGTAACATTATTATACAACCTTACAGATTTGCGAGTGTGCTCTAGGTCACGTGGGGTTCAGCTAATTGGTAATGTGACTGTACCACTAATCGCGCGATCTAAGCGACCGAGACGACGCGACGCGGACGGAAACTTTGAGTAAGTTATTTTCAAAACTGATAAAATAATAGTAAAGGTAATTTAAACTCTGCATTTGAAAAAGATTCTAAAAGGTTTAGTTAAAAAAGACCCTCATACATAGCCTCTTTATTTTTTGAAATTATTAATATACTTCTGACATACCTACTTCCACCCGTATTCGCAATCAAACGCTATGAGATTGCATAGTGCGTGAACGCATAGAGGCGCAAATGATATACTAGAGTGAAGAGAGCAGCACATAATTTACCAATCATAGGGCCTCATTTTCTGCAGTGCGTTCACTTATCCAAGAGCAACTTAAGTACTGTTTGTGAATTCGGGCGTTAGTCTATTTCCAGTTTTTTGGTGTTTGTCTTGTTTGAAGACTTCAACGCAAGGTGTCGTTAAAGGTTGTCATTTGCTTTAGCAAAACAAGAGTTTTGTTTCAAGTAATAAAATATAGAAGAATTATACTAAAACTTGATGTAAATATTACTTGGTTAAAATCACGGTACAAATCGTACGAAGCCAAAAACAAAATCTAGTCTTTGTCCACAGTCCAGTCTTGTTTCGTGGGAACAAATATAGCTTACAGTTACCAAATATGGTGCGGGATCGTCTCAGTTTAGATTCCAGAACAGTACAGGTACAAGTTCGCTCATTTTGCTCGCTTTGCTCGATTTATTATGCCTCATTTAGATTGATCACGTTACTCGCTTTACTTCACTTCACTCGAACTGAAACGTTCGCCGTTTTGCATTGCATCAGGCGATTTAGATAAATGCTTTTGGAATTGCAAACAAGAAATAGGTGGGTTTGTTTGGAGAGATTAGGGCTGGCAGAGTGAGAGTTTAGGCACAGAATAGATTAGTTTAGTTTGGGTTCGTTTAGTTTTGTAACGTACAGAGTATCTTTTAGTAAGAAATATGTTTGTACTTTGTAGTATACCTACAGTTCTATGGGTATGTATCAGGTTATATATCTTAGTATATATTTATCTTAATAAATTATTACTAAAAAGAGGACCGCTGTTTAAGGCGTCATATGGGGGAGGCGTATGTCCAGCAGTGGACGTGTATGGGATGATATGATGATGATGATATCTTAATAGAGTCTTTGCAGCTTTACTATATTTTTTAAATCCTTAAACTAATGTTTTTAATTTATTTATTTTTTAGCTGCGCTCCGCAATTTCACCTGCGCAAGTCAAAATCCCGCGGGATTTTCAGGATCAAAGTCTTATGTCCTTCTCCATCCCCTATGCCGATTTCCATTTAAATCAGTCCAGTTGTTTAACCGAAACAAACAAATAAACAAACATAACATTACTTAGGATTAGGATGAAAATATACATAGTAGAAGGTGTTGCTGAGCAAGCTTACTAAGTACTGCTTATAGGTGCTTTTATTTACCGGTAAGTAAACTAAACGGAGCTCAGAATTGATCAGCTTTCGCATAAGGTGCGTGGGAGTTACGTGGGCTTAGATCTTAAATTAGCATTTATCAGACAACTATGTACCTGCACGCAATGAAGTCCTTTGCATATGCACTTAGGAGATTGCATGGAAATGTGTAATTTTAATAAAAACAGATTACAGACTAGCGGTCGACCGATCGGAAGATTTATAGGCAAAGAAAACAACCTCTTTTTAGTTTACCTCTTTTTTAACGACGAAAAAATGCATTACTGCCAGAGAAAAACTAGTTGTGAGGTACCTGAGGGTACGAACTCAAATTCTATGATTATTGCATCATCCTCTAGGGGGGTTGCGATGGTCTGACTTTGATATGGCTGGAGATTTACTCACTTAAAACCAATCTGTGTTGCAAACCTACTTACTTACTTATCAATATCTTGACAAGATTTTCTATAAACGGTAAACAAAAACCAGCAGGTAAAAATAAATAAAATCTTGTAAAACATAAATAAATGATATAGCCACTCGTTTTATGCCTGTAGATTAATTATTAAACACTTTAGATTTATGTCTGTAGCGGATTTAAGGGCCGATTTATATCTCCCAGTACTGTCGTAAAACTTCGTTCCGATATAAATTACTTATTTTAACTTGAACTTAGAATATTAAATGAATTTTCAACAAAAATCACGTTAAATTATAAGAGGGATCGCGGTTATTGCTTTTTTTCAATATTTTCCCTATTTATTTTCTTAATACTGCTTCTAGAGCCATCTTTTTTCGTTAACCCTAGGTATGCTGTCCACATGCCCCTCTGTTTTTACCTCTCGACGCAAAAACGTAATAAGTTTGACGTGTCTTTCTGTGTGTGTGTGTGTGTGTGTGTGTGTGTCTGTCTGTCTGTAGCATCGTAGCTTCCAAACGGATGAACCGATTTTAATTTTGTATCTTTTGTTTGAAAGGTGTTTTTTTTTGTTACTATTAAGGGACGCTCTAAAGAAGTCAATCACAGTAACAGCACACACTGGTTTTATGAAAAAGAGTGTTTGTTATAGAAGCATTATTAAGGAAGTAAATAGGAAAAAACAATTGATAGGATACGATATTTCTAACTATGCTGCTAATATGAGCCACCTACAATCAAGCCTCAAGTAGCTTCGCACGCTTTAAAAGCTGTGCTCAAAGTTAGCTTGACAATAATTCCTAGGCAATTAGCAATTTTTGTATTCGTATTACTTAACATTGAGCAAGTGTTTCACAAAAATAATTTTGGAAAATAGACGAGATTGCAGAACTTTGTCGATTATGAAGATAAATGTCACAGAACTTGGTTTGTTAATTCACGTAATATCTATATCGGTTTGAAACGAAGTTTTAAAGTATTTAGAATTATTTAATAAAGTTAAAATTACTTTGACAATATATTTTGAAGAGCCTTAGAACTTTTAATATGTCTACATAAACAGGGTAATTGGTAATTATACTAGCAAGCCGTTGAGGGCTTCTTCTGTGCACCTAAACAAACAACTTATGTTCTACGTCTTTTGGAAAATCAATAATTAAAATAATTGAGGTTAGGTTTACCTGAAAATCAGCTGTTTCATACACGGAGAGGTCATTAACCTTGACATTTTACTTATTTTTTAAGTTTTATCTAGTGTTCTTAGTCTGAATGATCTTTGTTTTAAAATATCAGCTGGTTTTCGAATTTACATAAACTCAAAATTTTCATATAATTTTTTCGAATTACCAAAAGTCGTAAAACAAAAGTTGTTTGTTCAGAAGTAGCCCTCAACGGCTTGCTAGTATAATCACCAATGACCCTCTATATCCAAGTCCCAAAATATTTTCTGTTCCATAGAAAATATAATATTACCTTTTACTTAGTTATTGTTACAAAATATGATTCTTCGATAAATTAAATTTATCGAAGCAAATAGGTACCTTCTACATAATATATCAGCGATACCAACGAATCCCTTCGATTCATACGGCTTATCCTATATCCTAGTGAAGTAACGTCAAAAATAAATCATATAGATGTATTCTCTGGGATTTTATCTAAAGTCCAATTTATTTAGGTCGAGGAAATGGGCCATTTTTGACCCAACGCTCGCGCTCTCAGCGTCAAAGTAAAGTATCTCAATTTTGATATGATAGGGGTATAGAATGGATGGTGTTCAGGTTAATGTGTTACCTTATTGTTTGAGACTGAAATTTGACATAGGACAGGCTTTGTAAGTATCACTACATAGTATAAAACAAAGTCGCTTTTTCTGTCCCTATTTCCCTTTGTACGCTTAAATCTTTAAAACTACGCAACAGATTTTGATGCGATTTTTTTTAATAGATAGAGTGATTCAAGAGGAAGGTTTATACGTATAATACATGCTTAATATAGCCGTGCGAGGCCGGAGCGGGTCGCTAGTATATTTATAAAAGAAAGCTATGTAAGTATTATATACGTTGTCTAGCACCCAAAACACATGTCTAGTAGTAACTAGACTTATGTTTTAGATGCTAGAAAATGGATATCGATTCCACACATCGCCATCTAGCCCCAAGCTATACTTAGCTTTCTTAGCTTGGGGCTAGATGGCGATGTGTGGAATGTCCTGCAATATTTATTAAATTTTTTTGCTATCAAAATTCAACTAATCATGTTGCTTATAAAGTTGTAAATTCGAATCTATTAACGGATGGTAATATACTTTTAAGATATTTAAATTAAGTACATGAATTTTTCTTTACCGTAAAATTAACCTCCAAATCAGTTCACCGAAATGGAATAAATTACTTTCTCCGGGTTTACGGAGCTTCCCATATGTTCTCGTCGACTTCCCAATTCAAAATTTGATTACGATACGGTGCTTCATTCGGGAAATGAAATTAAGCTACGGATATGGGATTCGTTCTTTTAGTTTTTTACCTTGAACAATGAATATTTCTATTAATAGAAACAAGCGAAATTTTCAGATATTTAAAATTAAATATGAATTTCCTGGCATTAATAAAATCTAGTTGTGAGAATCTGGATTTCAAAAATTTCATCACACAAATACCTTTTCACATATAAATATAACAAAGATTTTTAGTAGTCGAAATAGTTTAAAAAAAACCGCATCAAAATCCGTTTCGTAGTTTTAAAGATCTAAGCATACAAAGGGAAATAGGGACGGCGAAAAGTGACTTTATTTTATAATATGTAGTGATAGTGATAGTGATTCAGCGTCTAAAGGAAATAATTCCTATTTTCCAACGAATCCAGAATTAAATTGCTAAATCCGCTAATAATAAGTATTCCTAGAGCTGACTATAGGGAGTTAAAATTTTCCTATTAAGGGGAAATTTTTAGTCTCGTCAATAGGAAATAATCCCTATTTTCCACGGAATCCAGATATTACTCTAACCGCGGGTTGAGTTTGTCATTATATAATTAAAATATAGTGCTAAAATAATCCTAAAAATATAAAATTAGCAGCCTCTATTATAATTTATCGGTTCAAATTGTATGAGAGACCCATTGAATCACATCAAAAGACTCAATCAACAGTAGGTCAGTGTGTGTGAAAGGGACGACAATAAAATCGATATTGTCAATAGGGAGGCTATATGACCTATCGTTATAAAACATGAACAAGTTTATAATAAGAGGTAGGTATTGAAATTGATTTAAATTGTGAAATAATATGTTGTCAAATAATACACATATTTACGCTTGAATAAGCGACTACACAATCGGCAACAAAAGTACATAACAGTGTATCATAGATTACTACTAATATAAATAAATAAATATAAATAAATATTTCAGGACATATTACACATCGCCATCCAGCCCCAAGCTAAGCAACTTAATGCTTGTGTTATGGGTGCCAGATAACGGATAAACTACTTATATACTTTTTTTTTTGTAAATATATACATATTATACATATAGGAAACACCCAGAACCAGAAACAAGAATTTATGGTCAGCATAAATACTTGTTCCCGGCGGGAATCGAACCCGCAACCTTCTGCGTCGCAGTCGGGTGTTCGCGCCCGACGCGCCACAGAGGTCGTTAAATATACCAGCAGTGTATAGCAACCTTGGATTCACTTCAAAGTATGAAACAAAGTCACTTCCCGCTGTCTGTCTGTCCCTAGTTAGGTTAGATCTTTAAGCTACGCAACGGATTTTGATACGGTTTTTTGAAGTGAAAACTTATTTTAGCGCGGCGGGCGGCGGTAAGACTCAAATTATATTTAGAACAAATGTCAACGCGTGTTCAACGCGTGGTCAACGCGTGTGAAGCGCGTGTCGGGCGCTTGGTCCACGCGTGTCATCTGAACACGCCCTAAGTCTTAATCCTGTGGGAATTCCGGAATGAAAAATACGACACTCAGCTACCAAAAAACTATCTCTATGCAAGATTTTATCCAAACCGGTTCACTGGTTTCGGAGATTACCCCCTACAACCTCACAAACTTTACTTCTTTACAATAAAAGTACGCGTGAAAGTATGTCCTGAAAATAATTATTTTTAATGTTAAAAGAAAAGTTTCTTTACAAATACCAAAGGTCCCCAAATAATACTTATGAATTCGCATTACATTATCCCTAGACGCGGCGTTACTCAGTGTAATCGTTCGTAAAAGCTATCTCGAGGAACCTTAGCGAAGAAAACATTAAAAAGCCTATTCTCCATCAAAAGGGCCTTTTACTTTCCTTTTGAATTGACATCTATCGATGTCAGAACGAATAAAGAAAAATCACAGGACATTTGGAGGCGAAAAACTGATTTTTAAACGTTATTGTCACGATCAAATAACTTCAAGTCATAACGTATATATTTATAAATAGTTAATAAAACTGCTGAAACATAATTTGGTAAACATTGTTTGACACAGAGCTTGAGTGTCAAAACACTTTTACAAAATCTGGGAAACATGGCATAATAGTACTCGATGATAGGAAATTCCTATTTCAAAAGCTGCGATCGTGACTTGACATAATGGTCGATGGTCAAAACGCTTGTATCAAATTCTGGGAAACGTGGCTTGATAGCACATGAGTTACTCATGTGTTGATAGTACTCAATGATAGAAATGCCTATTTCAAATGCTGGGGTCATGGCTTAAAATAGTGCTTAAAATTGTCCTAATGCCTGTATTAAAACCTGGAAAACATAGCTTGATAGTGCTTGATGATAAAAATGCCTATATCGAAAGCTGAGATCATGGCTTGTATAGTGCTTGATGGTCCAAATGCCTGTATCAAAACTTGGGATACATGGCTTAGCAGAGCTTGATGAAAAATGCCTATATCAAAAGCTAGCAAACGTGACTTGACATGGCCAAAATACTTGTATCAAAATCTGGAACACATAGCGTGATATAATATTATTATCAACAATCATTTTTTTCTACCGTCTCGCGACGAACGAACGCTTAGGAATAGAATACCTACGTTGAAGTGAAGTGTCATGGAACCAGTATGAAAATAGATTTATTAGTCTAGACTCCTGCAATTGTCAGTTTTATTAGTTTGTTGGCATTGTTACCGTACCTGGTAGGACTTAGAAGTAAGTCCACAGTGGGTAGATGAATTATCCTCGTCCAAGATGAGAATAAGATTCTATTCAGGTTATTATTATTATTAAACATTGTTTTTAGCGCCATCTAGTCCCTAGCTAAGCGACAAGACTTGTGATATATATTTTTTAAATCAAATACCTACATAATAAACACACAGAAGCACAACCGATATTTGTTTACAGCAAACAGATCTTCTGTGTAGAATCTTTCTATACGTCGCATGCTGGAGTTCTATCACCGCGCCAGAGAGATCATCGTTGTCTTTAAAGTTAGTGTATTTGGTTCTGGAAAAAAAAACCCAGCCAAGTGCGAGTTAGACTCGCGCACGAAGGGTTCCGTACCATCACTATCACTACATAGTATAAAATAAAGTCACTTTTCGCCGTCCCTATGTCCCTTTGTATGCTTAGATCTTTAAAACTACGCAACGGATTGTGATGCAGTTTTTTTAATAGATAGAGTGATTCAAGAGGAAGGTTTATATGTATAATACATGCATAATATAGTCGTGCGAAGCCGGGGCGGGTCGCTAGTTATATTCTATTTTAGTGATACAGCGGCAATAGAAATAAGTACATCATTTGTGAATATTGTAACTGTCTAGCTATAACGGTTCATGAGATACAGCCTGGTGACAGACAGACAACCCTAAAAACCAGGGTAACGTGCAGTTCATATTAGCTGGCTAAGCTTAAGGTTTCCTAACTGGTAGTCTGGGTACATACTTACATAAGCAGGACAGACAAAAAACCTCTGTATTGCCCCATTTATTAGTTTTGTATTTATATATTTTGTATAGACAAGACATCTGGTTTGTAGCGCCTTTATTTATTACGTAGTAACCAGTTTCCGCTGACGAAAGGGACAATAAGGATAAAAGGAAATAAGAAAATTAAGCTACGAGTATAGAAATATAAGTTGCTGTTTTATTTCGTTCTAGATATTTGTTTATTTCTAATATTATTTTGGCAGATTACTTAGTTTTTCTGATGGGGAAATGTCATGAACAAAATGACCTAATTGGCAATTGGCATTGACTTTATTGGTATTTATCACTGATACTTGAAAGTGCAAAGTTTCAATCTGCTCTAACAGAATTCATACTATCTGAATAGGAAAATGAGGCATTCGGAAAAATGAGCAAAATTAAAAACTTTTTTTATTTAATATATCATATCCTACTAATATTATAAATGTTAAAAGTTTGTGTATGTGTGCCACGCAAAAACTAATGGATCAATTGCGATGAAACTCTGTATCTATAGATAGCTGCAAAACTGGATTAACACATAGGCTACTTTTTATCCCGATATTTCCACAAGATCAGGACTTACGCTTACATAAAGAAGAAATGCATCGTGATAATAATTTTCGATAGTAAAAACGTGGAAAATTAAGAATTAAGAAATAGGAGCTAAACTACGATACTTTTGACTTCCAAGCCATACTACCCGGATAATAGAAAATGGAGAAATTTCTCTTTGGAATAACAATGCATAAGGATAAAGTTGGTCTACTGCTATACTAAAACTAAAACTGATACTTCGATTCAATATCATTAATTTAAAAGTATTTTATTTTAACTCAGGGAGTTAATTTTGGTGGTACAATCATTTAAGAGGAAAGATAAATAAATAAATATTTCAGGACATATTACACATCGCCATCCAGCCCCAAGCTAAGCAACTTAATGCTTGTGTTATGGGTGCCAGATAACGGATAAACTACTTTTTTTTTTTTTGTAAATATATACATATTATACATATAGGAAACACCCAGAACCAGAAACAAGAATTTATGGTCAGCATAAACTTGTACTACTTGTTTCCGGCGGGAATCGAACCCGCAACCTTCTGCGTCGCAGTCGGGTGTTCGCCCGACGCGCCACAGAGGTCGTCGCCTAAAGATATCCTAGGCATTCTGGTATATTTCTCACAAAAGCTTGGGGAAGAGGAAAAACCCCCCCAATCTCTTGCAACGACAGCACAGGGTCAAAAGACATGGTGCAAAATATGGAGAAGAATTTAAAAAAAATATTTCAGGACATATTACACATCGCCATCCAGCCCCAAGCTAAGCAACTTAATGCTTGTGTTATGGGTGCCAGATAACGGATAAACTACTTATATACTTTTTTTTTGTAAATATATACATATTATACATATAGGAAACACCCAGAACCAGAAACAAGAATTTATGGTCAGCATAAATACTTGTTCCCGGCGGGAATCGAACCCGCAACCTTCTGCGTCGCAGTCGGGTGTTCGCCCGACGCGCCACAGTGGTCGTCAGAATTGGAAAGAGGGGTATTTTTAATATATTTACTGAAATAAAGTCTAATTATCCAATTACAAGAGCTGTTCATTAACTGCTCACGTCCTTATCTAAAGTCAAAACTACTTCCCTAATAGAAGTCCCTTCGAGGGTGAAGGTAAACTTTACATTTGACCTTATGGATGTCACCCTTCGCCACAAGTACGGCTTCAACTTTTACATGCCATTTGTAACCTTATTGCTTCAGAAATAAGACACCGTTTAATTTAACAAGAAACTACAACTGCTTAGAACAATGGCATAACAAAAGCAATCTTCATCCCGAGTTATTAGATTCTTATTTATTAAATTGGCGATCGATTAGGTTGTGACCGCTTAATAATGAGCCTTAGGTTGTAAGGTTATGATTCAATTTTACTTGACAATTTAGTAATAGTGCTGGGACATTGTGTTCACAATGTTGCGCGAACCAGGGTTGCCAAAATCTCGTATTTTTAGTTCAAAATTTTGTAAGTACATACACGTATAAAATTAAAAACATTTAAATTCAAAATGTACTTACGTTACCTACGTTTTTTAATCAAATGGAATAAACCGACAGTTGGTTTCATAAAAAAAATAAAATCGATCGTTACACAAAAAAATAAGTTATTCCACAGAATATTGACAGTTTTCCTGTCAAATTAAATTGCTTGATTTAAAAAACGTGGTATATGTAGCTAGATTTGCATGGCAAAGTTAGTAATGCGGTAAAGAATCTAGTGATGTGCGGAGTCGATTTTAGTGGCGAAGATAATATTATGTTGCAGGGAGTTACCATTGAAACAATCTCGTACAAAACATTACTTACACGATTTTTATTTTTTTTATTCTCGCACAGAAGGTTAATCTCGTAAATAAAAAAAACTGGTTGCCTGTAAAGTCGGTATACGGGCGAAAGTTTTACGTGACAACAACTGTGCTCGAGTGGAAGGGACGCGTGCCTTTCACTTTTTATGTCTGTCTCTCTCGCTCTTAGGCGGGCTAACCATGCCCGCCTGTGACGTCCAGTCGTCACTTGTAATGTAAGGGTTAAGTAAACTAAAACACGCTACTGATCTTTAGGTAGGTAGTAGCTATATGCACCCGAGCGTCCGATGTACGACCTCGCGCGGTGGCTGTCTGATTCCGACTCCCGTCGTCTCGTTCCGCGCGGGCGCATACGCTACATCCCTTCTTTATTAACGATTTTAAAGATACAACGTTGGACAGTTATTAGGATGTGTAGCTTCGGAACGCGCCCTCTAATGAGAAGAAGCTACAAGAAACTCATGAGGGTTTACTCTTTTCTATGATCATGTTATCAAAAGCAAGGTTACATATTATTACACAACATTCACATGAATATTAATACAAATGGAAAATTATTACAAATTATAAATAATTCGTCCAATAATCTCCGCTCCATGGCCGTTACTTTCTAGTTCCGTGGCTGTGCCGCAGGCAGCGGTGTGACTCGCGGCCGATGACAGGAGTGTCAGTTGTTGGCTGTAAATTAACAGAAAAACACGCGCACAGCGTATGCCGTACAATCGCGATGGTGCAAGTGGTGAACTTCACATGTCTCCCAATCACAACATTTAAGGTCTCAAATATAATTCCATTACATTTAATTTACACAATAAACCTAACACCACTTGCATCATACTTTATTATTCTACCTTATCCCTTATCCTTCTTTTCTTTTTATATATATTTTTTCTTCTCTCAGGTCTTTTTACATCTTAGTATGTATGTTGTCAAATTAGATATTCCCGCAAAATAGGTTAGTACTGGTACAAACTAGTACTTAGTACAGACTTCCTCAAGTCTACTTGTTTAATTCAAATAATTCAATACTTAAAAGTAAAAATTAATTATCTTTTATAATGTTATTAAATTTTCCTCTTTACTGCCAGTTCGCGTAGTAACTCGTTTTAGGTAACTGCGAATTAGGTTAGGAGTAGGTATTTACTTATTAGTTACGCAATAAGACTAGCACGAATCTCGATGTATACCCAAGTTACTCTTACAGTTTAGGTAAAACACAATGGCCTTTACTTAGATATGCTTAATTCATAGGTATAATAGACGTACCTTAGTCAATTACGTTTACTGTTAGTTAGGGCCTGATTTTGAAAAGAAAAGTACACTTAGTATGTCCGTACAAGGTTAAACTTCCCAGAATTGAAATTTACTTTAGTGAAGGATAGAATTGTATTCAGTTTTAGCAAACAGTATTAAATTGGTAGGCTACTATGATAGTGGTAGTTTCAAGTCTTTTACTTAGTGTGCCTTCAAAGTTTTTCCGTTTAAAATACTTTAAGCCGTACTCCAATAACAATTTTGTTAGCATTAATAATGCTTGATGTCGGTTTTAAATTTGAAGAACCACTAAGTAAAAATGCTACACCCGCATATGCACAGGCATAACAATCATCTTCTAAGTAAAATATTTCCTGACGAGATACTTCTCGGTCTTACTTTCATAATAATTTGTATGCTTTGTACCCTTTAAAGTTTTGTGCGCATTGCATATTTTACTGTTTGTACCTTTGTACCCTTATCAACATTGAGAGTGTATTGGTCGCACCCAATTTAATGAACGTCCGAATCTTTTCTGGTGTATTAACATTTGCCGCAGTAGGTAAGGGATAAGGTAAGCTAATATTATATTACCCAGTGCCTTAATGGCGGTAGGTAGTCGTGACTTTTTTTTTCTACCACCTGTGGAAAAATATATTATTTGGGTACTGTTTGATTTTCATCAAACTACCTCTTGCTGTTATTTAGGTACCGTCCTTATTTAAAGAACTACCTTTTGTGTTATTTAGGTACCGTCCTTATTTAAAGAACTACCTCTAGTGTTATTTAGGTACCGTCCTTATTTAAAGAACTACCTCTTGTGTTATTTAGGTACCGTCCTTATTTAAAGAACTACCTCTTGTGTTATTTAGGTACCGTCCTTATTTAAAGAACTACCTCTTGTGTTATTTAGGTACCGTCCTTATTTAAAGAACTACCTCTTGTGTTATTTAGGTACCGTCCTTATTTAAAGAACTACCTCTTGTGTTATTTAGGTACCGTCCTTATTTAAAGAACTACCTCTTGTGTTATTTAGTTACCGTCCTTATTTAAAGAACTACCTCTAGTGTTATTTAGGTACCGTCCTTATTTAAAGAACTACCTCTTGTGTTAATTAGGTGCCATCTGGTTTCCCAGACTACTTTTACCATTACATCATACGCTTTTATGACTTAAAATATATAGTGTAGTATTCCGAGTATAACTATGATAATAATAATGAAAACTTTGTAGAAAAATTGATTTTGTAATGAATTGTCATTTGATTGGCTAACTAATGTACTGTGCAACTGACGTAAATATTATGGACTTATTTGTAATTTGGTAACGTGCTGAGACAACCAGATATTATACAATAATAGGTTCTCAACTGAAACAAAGTAAACACTGTGCCCATTGCGGCGAAGTAGATATTTGAGATACAAAATAATGGCATTTTCTTTCTTTAGACTAGTTCTACTTGAGTTTTACAAGTAATCTGTTCTTGTATGAAATTCTACACTATATATTTCTGCAATATTTTGACATGTTTCCATGTTTCCCGAAGGCCTCGATAAGATCCCTCACCTCTGTAAACAGACCATCAATAGTTTCTGAGACACAGCCGTTCCTAACCTGACAGCTGTCATTTTAACATCTGTCATTTTGACAGTTACCTGCCATTATGCCGCCGCCTTTTGTTTTTATTTTCGATCGTCTTTTTTTTCCGATTGCCTTTTGTTCCGATGAGATTGAAATTATCTAAAAACAGTTCTCAATCGACTGAAACGAATGTAAAACATCCTTTAAATGAATGAACTACAGGCAAAATAAACTATTGCTAGAATATCAATTGAACTTGATGCAAGGTGAAATGAAGCATTATTGTAATATAATTTGTCTATAAGAAGCTTAGTTCAATCCACCCTAAGGTGATTGGGCATAGTTAAAATGTAACAAGTGCAACGTGTTCGATAAGGCATAATGAACCCATTTGCAAAGACTAACCGTTAGAAAATGCGTAATAGGTATGTTTTTAGTATTTGCAAACTCGAAACTTCTCTAGTGTATACACTGATATACATATATGACAATACACTATGGCAGTATCCAATGTGGAAAACTGTCCTAAAACTTTACTATGGTATTGATTTTTACCAGTACGTGATTTTTGAAAAAAGTCAGTAAGATGTTATTTATTAGACCTGAGTCTCACTAGGTCTATCTGCAATGGAACTCTAACTCAATAGACCCAAGTCTTAATACGCTCGCTGTGGCCGTTTGGTAGGCATGTTTTAGACTTTAGTAGCCTATAAATTAATGAACATCGTCACGTTCTGTTGACATGGTAGGCAACCATGGCAACGTATTTTCATCAATGTTTTCTTATTAAGTTCATCGGTAAACCGACTTTACAGAGAAATAGTTGCTTTGTAAATATTTGGGTGCCCATTACTGCAGGTATTCAACTATTTTATTAAAATATGTATGTTAGTCTATAAGGTATTTATCTATGGGCCTTTGTAGCCTGAAATAAATGATTTATTATTATTTATTATTATGCAAATTATTTTATTCGGTAAATGGAAGATACAGTGGTATAATTTTTTATTTTTATTTTTTATACGTAGCAAAGTTGGGGCGTGAGTCGCGTGTGTGCGAACTTCGACCTTCTCAGTTCAACTGCTAGATGTCAATGTCAACGCATCAATATCTACTTATCATTAATCAATTAAATATATTATCTTATAAGGTTATGTATATTATAAAAATCAATGAAATTCTGTTTCGTTCTATCATTTTCAATATCTATCAACTTTGACTTGACCTGACCTGACTTAACTTGACTTGACTTGACTTGACCAGACTAGACAAGACAAAACCAGACCAGACCAGACTAGAATAGACCAGACTTTTGACTTTTTGACCTTTCGTCTTTTTGACCTTTCGACCTTTTGACCTTTTGACCTTTTGACATTTTGACCTTTCGACCTTTTGACCTTTTGACATTTTTACATTTTGGCATTTTGACCTTTTGACATAAATATCTAAAAACTTTGACTTGACTGACCTGACTTAACTTGACTTGACTTGACCAGACTAGACAAGACAAAACCAGACCAGACCAGACTAGAATAGACCAGACTTTTGACTTTTTGACTTTTTGACCTTTCGTCTTTTTGACCTTTTGACCTTTTGACCTTTTGACTTTGACTTTTTGACTTTTTGATTGACTTTTTGACTATTTGACTATTTGACTATTTGACTATTTGACTATTTTACTATTTGACTATTTGACTATTTGACTATTTGACTATTTGACTATTTGACTATTTGACTATTTGACTATTTGACTATTTGACTATTTGACTATTTGACTATTTGACTATTTGACTATTTGACTATTTGACTATTTGACTATTTGACTATTTGACTATTTGACTATTTGACTATTTGACTATTTGACTATTTGACTATTTGACTATTTGACTATTTGACTATTTGACTATTTGACTATTTGACTATTTGACTATTTGACTATTTGACTATTTGACTATTTGACTATTTGACTATTTGACTATTTGACTATTTGACTATTTGACTATTTGACTATTTGACTATTTGACTATTTGACTATTTGACTATTTGACTATTTGACTTTTTGACTTTTTGACTTTTTGACTTTTTGACTTTTTGACTTTTTGACTTTTTGACTTTTTGACATTTTGACTTTTTGACTTTTTGACTTTTTGACTTTTTGACATTTAGACATTTAGACATTTAGACATTTAGACATTTTGACATTTAGACATTTAGACATTTAGACATTTTGACTTTTTGACTTTTTGACTTTTTGACTTTTTGACTTTTTGACTTTTTGACTTTTTGACTTTTTGACTTTTTGACTTTTTGACTTTTTGAATTTTTGACTTTTTGACTTTTTGACTTTTTGACTTTTTGACTTTTTGACTTTTTGACTTTTTGACTTTTTGACTTTTTGACTTTTTGACTTTTTGACTTTTTGACTTTTTGACTTTTTGACTTTTTAACTTTTTGACTTTTTTACTTTTTGACTTTTTGACTTTTTGACTTTTTGACTTTCGACAAGTTAGACTTTGACTTTTGGCATTGGCTTTTGGCTTTTGTTAGTACTAACCGATATCAGTTTACTACTTGTATTAGTTTTTTTTTTCTATGGTTACTACCAACTGAACTCACCAGATTTGTACAACCATTAACCAACTCCTTAGATACCGTGTCTTTACAAAATGAATTCGTACATAATTGTTTTACTTTGAATAGTACGATGCATCTCCGTGCGTGTGGTTGGATGTGTGACAGATATCCGGTAGGTATGCATTTAGACAAGGCAACATAATTTAAATGGAACCATGCTAGCTGCCACTTGTACTTGTACCTATTGTTTAATAATACGATTCATTAATTTGCTAACTATTTAAATGTCCAGCAAATTACGTCAATAGGTACGGTAATAGATAACTTTATTTGTACAATACAGTAAGAATCATAGAACACGATAAACACAAAGCAAAGTAATAGCTAGAAAGTACAAGTTTCATTTAGCTTTTATAGTATGTTGTGAGTTATATTTATGGAAGAGGGTAGGTAAATAAACTATTCTTATTTAAGAATACATCAATTCAATTTGCAACTTTAAAACATTTGACCACACGCACGAGACTCATCAATTACTTATGACACGGCATTTAGGTACTTCTTTTTTTTCATTTTTTGTTTACTTACATCCCATCCTGGCAGGGTCGCCACTTGTGACGTCCAGTCGTCACTTGTAATGTAAGGGTTAAGTAAACTAAAACACGCTACTGATCTTTAGGTAGGTAGTAGCTATATGCACCCGAGCGTCCGATGTACGACCTCGCGCGGTGGCTGTCTGATTCCGACTCCCGTCGTCTCGTTCCGCGCGGGCGCATACGCTACACCGCCTAAGAGCGAGAGAGAGAGAGGCACGCCCTCTCACTCGCTCTCATTGTGAGCGCATAACGTCAGCGGAGCGTAACGCAGTTTCTTGAAGTGTCACCCGGCAAACCAATTTATAAAACGTTGTCACGTCAAAATTTGAAATTATATCGCAATATAATTCCGAATATGCATTTCGAATACAATAAATATTGTTGAGAATTTCAAAAGCTGATTTTGAGGGTATTTTGTCCTATTTTGAACACATCTTTGAGGGAATTTTTTTGCAATCGAAATGCAATTGGATTGATATTGCAATGTAATTTAAAAAATGGTATTTAAGAGAATTGGCCTTCAAGACTACTAAAATTCCGAGATTTTTCGTACGTCTGGCAACCCTGTTCGATATTTGTCAATATCGATACTTGTTGTCGTATAGAATAAGGCCGGATAAAGCGTCGGAAAATAAATGCTAATGTGTTTTATGTCATGTGGGTGAATCGTATTTACGAAGGTTCAAACAAGCTATGTTTAGCGTTATTTCGTTCCGTAGTAAAATACATAAAAAACGGTTGATGTGGCGTCGTTTATTGTATGCTTAGCGGTATTTGTTGCTTTTTTATGGTTCCACAACGAAAGGAAAAGACGGAACCCTTATTTTACGGTTTTAGTCTTTAAATTAGCTGTCTTCCTGCGAGCATGGTTGGTGCAACCCATCGAAGCGTTAGGTAAATATTAAAAAAACTGGTTGCCTGTAAAGTCGGTATACGGGCGAAAGTTTTACGTGACAACAACTGTGCTCGAGTGGAAGGGACGCGTGCCTTTCACTTTTTATGTCTGTCTCTCTCGCTCTTAGGCGGGCTAACCATGCCCGCGTGCCTCTCACTCGCTCTCATTGTGAGCGCATAACGTCAGCGGAGCGTAACGCAGTTTCTTGAAGTGTCACCCGGCAAACCAATTTATAAAACGTTGTCACGTCAATAACAAGTAGTCAAGGGGTCGTCGCGACCCGTATTTAAATAATGTTTAAGGAAAGATGAGTTTTAGAAAAAAATAGATGAATGAGAATTAAAATGAGAAAATGGCTGTATCAAAGACGCAGCCGCAATGAAGTTTGTAAAACTTCTAATCATATGTCAAGTCGACAGATGACGACTGTAGCTAATCCAAGGTTAAGTTACTTTCTAACATAGAGGTTATATTATCAGGTGCGACTTACCAGCCAGTTTGTAAGTTTTAGCTTAGCTAAATAAATAGTCTTAGTCATATCTTTCAATTATAGTTTTTATGAATTTTGACTCGAATTTTAACACCAGAGACAAAAATAAAGGTAAGTATAATCTAGAGCATTTCTAGCAACAAAACATCGAGCATTTGCTGTTTCGCTCGATGTATAAGTTACAACCAAATTTAAAAAAAAATGTCTGTCTGTAAAGTCTGTTTACGGACGATAATTTTTACTAGATAGCGTCATAAGAAATCATTGACTGGAGACTTGAGACTTTTTTTTTGGAATTTTGACATTTTATTTTATTTGTTTTAATTATTTTTAATTTATTGTAATTAATGGTTTTATGGTACTTAGTCAAGAATGAAATTGTCTTTAAAATAATAATTATATGCCTTGAGACTTGAGACTTGACACATGGTTGTTTGTAAATTACCTTGTCAGTAACGGAACGTGGGCGGAACGTGAGCGGTAACGTGAGCGTGAGCGATGACGTCACCTTTTTTTTGTGAGTGCTGCCGGCTTATCATGTCAAAACCGTTTAAAACATGGTAATTTTGAACATTTCTGTCTGTCTGTCATGTCTGTATTGTACTATTCGTAAGAACGTTACATTAAATTGAAATGCTCAAGGAAGTGCTATATATCCTTCCTACTAATATTATAAACGTGAAAGTTTGTATGTATGGATGTCTGGATGTATGGATGTTTGTTACTCTTTAACGCAAAAACTACTGAATGGATTTTAATGAAACTTTACAATAATATAGCTTATACATCAGAATAGAACATAGTCTATAATTTATAACGATATTGTGTTAATTAAATAAATTGTTTATTTCACTCACAATTACATAAACCGGCTTACAGGTAAAAATAAAGTTACAAGTTAAGTTGGTTGTTTATGCGATTGTGAGAAGCTGGTGTCTGATGTAGGTATAAAACCTGTATTACCAAAATTGTCCAAAATATAACGAAAAGTGTTGAAGAATTGACACTTTGGCATCTGTCATTTAATTTCACGGGATCGGGATTAACGCGGGTGAAACCGTGGGGCGCAGCTAGTAATCTATACTCACCTTAAAACAACTAGATAATATTATACCAAAACGAACAACGGAGAACAAAACACAAACAAAATATAAAGAAAATAAACAACAGACGTCCGTTAGTCTGCTAATGAGAGTTGTTAAGAAGATATTATTTCATTAAATAAAGCCACGTTTCAGTTCAACAAGTAAAAATAAATTCTACCTTCGTGGCTTTCGTAGACTATAGACTTTTGGTCAGCCGAGTGTTAGTTGGCGGTTCACTTTAAAAGGTTAAAAGGGGGTTAAAAGGGTGTTAAATAAATAAATAAATATTTCAGGACATATTACACATCGCCATCCAGCCCCAAGCTAAGCAACTTAATGCTTGTGTTATGGGTGCCAGATAACGGATAAACTACTTATATACTTTTTTTTTCTGTAAATATATACATATTATACATATAGGAAACACCCAGAACCAGAAACAAGAATTTATGGTCAGCATAAATACTTGTTCCCGGCGGGAATCGAACCCGCAACCTTCTGCGTCGCAGTCGGGTGTTCGCCCGACGCGCCACAGAGGTCGTAAATGGGTAGTCTTCGCGTTCAACGTTGAAGTCAAGGCGGGCGAGGAACGGAGTTTTAGTGGTCAAAATTCTGACCGCCCCCCGCCCCACCTTCAGGGGCCTTATTCTGCTATTTGGCCAACCATTGTCATTATATCGAGACTATTGATATTATATCGAGATTGTGACTTTATTTGGTATTCTGCTAAAGTTTTAATAACATCGCAATATAATCACTATGGAGTCTCAATGGTATGGTAATATTTACGTTGCAGGTGTTGCCTAGCAACATGGTATATGTTGCTAAGCAATATACCGTTTTGACAACTATCGAGATTCCATTAAGCCACGATTGTAGAGCAGAATACAAAAGTGAGTCAGTGGTGTGTCAGTGGTGTCTCGATAGAGTAGTCAACGTTAGGAGAATACCAATTTGACATGTAATGTCATATTTTTGACATTAAATTTCTATTACGATTATATCGACACACTATTGAAACACGATTGTGTTAGCAGACTTAGGCCCCTGGTCTTTCCCCTTAAGGTGAAGTAGGACCTGAAAACCCCTATCCCTTTCCCACGCGCTCGCCGCTAGATGATTTTATCCCTTTCCCCCGCGCGCCGCAAAATGGCCGTTTTAACTGTTTTATGTAATTAAAAGACTCACATCTATTTTAGTGAAAAACCATCTGTACTACCTTATGGGATTTGATGTAGAGTTTATAAAAATATAAATTTTGTAGGTACTTGTTTTTTCTTTACAGTCACCGTAAAATTAAAAAAGTTAAAAAAAATTACGATTTTTTAGGATTTACACGATTTTTTTCTATCGAGGCAAAACACTCTAATCGTGTTTCGATGTGTGTGACAATAAAAAGCATTTCTTCACTTTTACGACAGTAGAAATATCATTCTATGTACCTGAGGTTGATACCCAAAAACTGAGACAAGGTTACCATAGCAACATATTAAAGTATGCAAATGGTAATGTCAACGATACAAAAGAGTTCTTATGACGTTATCATGTAAAATTATCGTCCGCAAACCGACTTTACAGATAACCATTTTTTTTCGTTTATCAACATGTTTTTTTCTTTCAATTTGTCGAGAATTTAGAAAGTGTGATTCTCAGGGACGGGTCTCTCGGGAATCGGGTCTCTCCGGCATTAACCCTTTGATTGTATAGTAGGTGTTCGATTACTAGCTGTTTTTCCGATTATCAGCCGTTTATTTCAGTTTCAAAATAAGTTATTTTGCGACCAAATAATACCAAGTTATCGGCCTATGAACAGTATACTATAGTCTGCGAGGTCTCTCACCGTAATGGTCGACATAAACCTTCGTTTTGTAAAGTTAGGTGGCTGTAAAGTTATGAGGGTGTAAAGTTAGGTTTAGCTTTAGCGACCGGCCGCCGCCCCATTGTCCCCCGGGCACATGAGCCCCAGGCCCTCAATCATAAGAAAGGTGGCGGGAGGTCTACAAATTCTTTGTTAAAGAATCTCTTTAAAAAGTAAGTCAAAATAGGTTGGAGAAAAGAGTTTGTGAAGTGAAATAAAATAGTTTTGTCGATTTAGGAAAGTTTTTTCGTAGAGGACAAAACATTTCCGTAGCACATCGACTAGCGCTACGAAAATTTACGCTTTCGCGCTAAATATTAAATTCTCGTGGAACACAAAATATTCTTATGAATAAAATTATCTTGATACAATTTCTACAAAATGCTATGTAGAATTCGGATACCTACCACATAAACTGCCATATAATTAAACCAACCTGTGTACATAAACAAAATTTGAAACGCTAAAACTTAGGTTCAAACAAGAGAGCTTATTACGAAAACAATCTATGTTCTACGAAAACACGAACATGTGCTACGAGATAAAATAAATCTTCGTAGTATGTGCTACGGAAACTTTTTATGTTCTCTGTGTTGTTATTAGAAGTGGAAGGATTTTGAGCAAAAAAAGCTATGTTTGAAAAGGCAGGGTTTAAAAGAAACCCTTGGCCAGCAGTGGGATATTCTACGAATTAAAAAATAGTCTAAAAAATAAAATATTAATAGTCTATAAAGTCGATTTACGGACGATAATTTTACGTGATAACGTCATAAGAACTCTTATGTTATCTCATATGTCATAATTTTTTTTATTTTTTTTGTATCGTTGACATTACCATTTTGTATATTTCAATATGCTGCTATGGTTACTTGTCAATAACTTTTCTATGTAACGCATGACGTCACACTTTTTTGTGAATGCCGGTGTGTATAATTCTATTTATAAGACGTTATTACACCAATAAATAAAAAAATAATATAATTAAATCTGCCCTTTTTTGGTATTAGTATGTATGTATGTTTGTTTCTATGTTGCGTAAAAAGAACCTCGGAAATCACAGGGGTAAAAGCGCGCAACCATTTATCTATGGTTTTGACATTTTATTTATCTATACTAATGTTATAAAGCTGAAGAGTTTGTTTGTTTGTTTGAACGCGCTAATCTCAGGAACTTCTGGTTCGAATTGAAAAAATATTTTTGTGTTGGATAGTCCATTTGTCGAGGAAGGCTATAGGCTACATTATATTTCGATATTCCCACGGGATCGGGACTTACGCTTGTGAAACCACGGAGCGCTGCTAGTTTTAAAGATATTTACTTGGTTTTAAAACACAATTGCTTCGTTCTTCGTATTTGTCGGTGTCCGCTTGCAATTTCACCGCATTATAAACTAATTTATCCCGCGCTCCGTCACTACAAAGTACGTTTTACCACGTTATTCCACTCTCGGCGGAATGAGATAGGAAAATTAGATGGCTATGAACACAGTCCCGGTCAGGACAGGTAAATTTGCTAAGAGGATGAATTTTAAAGGGGTTTTATAAGACAATTTTAAAGTTTTAAGTAGGTACCTACGTATTTATTTATTTATTTATTTATTTATTTTACCTTAATTATAACGTTTTACAAAAACATTTACAATAATTAAAGAACTAATGAAAGGGACACTCAGTCACACAGATCTCTCACAGAATCTTAAACACACTGACAATATATCATTCCATTCATCCACAAACAGATCACATTCACGATCCTTATCCAGGAGGTCGTTCCAAAAGTTGAGTGCACGAGGAACAGGCGACGTAGTACAGGTACAGTCAGAAAAATACAGAGGGTAGCAACGCACACATTGACAAATATAACGCACCGCCCCTGTCGTGTATTTACGCATAACCCACACATTAGCGAAGACTGGTGGATGTAACTTACTCACACATTTACTAAGGTTCTTACGATGCGCTGGTGGCGCCATCTATTTAGTTACACACATTGCTCATAGATGGCCCCACCAGCGCATCAATATACAATATTAAAGAAAAAAATAATATCGAACTCAAGCTCAACAGTTTTGTTTCATTATTACTTTAGCTATTTATACCATTTTTACAAGTTTTTGTTTAGCTTCACTTGTCCCGATATTTGACATCAAATCTTGCAAATTAATTTTTATCTTATCCCATCAGAATTCACTACTTTACTTCAAACGTCATGTGCCGGTGGAGCATCCGAATTGTCAATATTCCATATCGTCGATGTATTACAATTTGGACTAGCCATTTGTTCGAACGTCTGTTTCACCGAAATGGCAACGACAGTCCTATCCTACGAATATTCATTAGCTCGATGTGCCAGTAACTATTCTTCGGTAACGCGCGCCCGTATATGTTTTTCAAAGTATCATAATAAATGCATGAACGAACTGCGATCGACCGCATAATTGAGAGCTATTCTACGAATTGTAACTACAAATATGACGGCTTAAATACAAGAAAAAGGCTCCCAAATGCAACCTCGGATACCACACTGAAAGTATAAAATCTGTTAAGTACTTGTTTGTTAGTAATTACTTTGTAGTTTTGGTTTTTTATTTTTCGGTGATTATTTTTCTAGCTTTAGCTCAAACATAAGAAAGTAATGTACGTATTACGTTTACGAATGAAATACCGCATGTTTTGAAAATTTTAATATTTCTAATTTAATTGTTCTAGATGATAAAGCGATACAGATTTAGTTGTGTAGTCTGTTTCAAAATCAAATATAAATATATTAGACGTACAGTTTGTTACACTCTCTATGCATTTTATTATCGCTTCGTGTCAAACATCAACTGTCAGACAAGTCCTGTACCACGTGACGATATCACGTTGCGATTTAAAAAGCGATACGAATGAGTTTATTTAATTCCGCAATAAACCAACTTAGAGTACTGTGTAATGTAGATTAGGATTTAAGTTACAGTTATTGCGGGACTCTGGCGTCCGAGATAGCCGTAATGCCTGTATTACGGATCGCCAGGTCCCCGTGAAATTAAACACGGCACATCATTTTCAATTGTCTTGTTGATATTGGACTAAAAATACTAATTAAGTCATTTAAAACGGGATACTTACCATCTTTATTGTCATTGGACTTTGACAGTTAAAGGCATACGTATCAGATGACTCGTCGGCTTCCTCTAACTATCAAGATTCACCCGCAAATTACCGCAGTCTCGTTAAAAGTGATGTTAACAACGACATCGAAAAATCGGGCTCAACAAAATAAAAACGATAAACACGTTAAGTATTCCGTTTTAAATAACCTTAATAATAGTTAAAATAACCATGGTAGATTCAAATCTTAAAAAAATTAATATTGCTAACGGGGTGCTAAAATTCAATCCGTTGACATCCCTTTATATCCAGTGGTCGTTTGTACATTAAGTTTCTACCTATTACGTTTTCAATCTCGAAACTTACAAGCAAATGGTAAAAAAGCACCAAAAATATCAAATACAAAGCTTGAAAACGTGAAAATATTGTGTTCCGCTGCACTAACACTACAGAATATTGTTTTATTTCGACTTTTTTCTCATATTCGCGTTGTTACTCGGCCATTGCTTTCCGCTGGAAAACGGTTTATGAATATGAGTTTTGTATGGAATGTTGGTTTATACCCCCAAAATGTAGTAAAATTGCACTTTTCTGCTGAAATGCTCCGGTTTAAAAAGCGTGGGTGATGATTATAGTTACAGACAGATGTACGAGTATGATACAATATTTGTTATTGAAGTTTCAGAAAGTCTTATATTGCTAATGTTATGAACAAAGGATTCCGACTTAAATCTATTTTTTGTTTTAGGTACCTTCTAGTAAAGCGTGCTATACCTTAGACTTAATCGTCACTTTCCATCGTGTGAGATAGAAGTCAAACGCTGACCTATTTATTATAAAAAAAATTATTAATAGAAACATTAGCTACCTTTTATCTGGATATTTGTACGAAATCAGGACTGAATCTATTAATTTAAATGAAATCTATTTGACTTTAGCATAATCCAACTAAAACATAGTTTGATATTATTAAATTGCTTTAAAATATTAATTCCAATATCCAATCTGAATACCAAATGTATTTACCAATGTAGATCGGGAAATTCCATTCGCATACAACGTTTCTCAATTTCAAAAGAACATTTTAAGGGCGGAACAATTTTGATTGAAACAAAGATAATATTGAATTTAACTCGTCTTGTTAATTATGATTATTCATTGTTTCAGGTAAGACAGAAGACAACTTTGAGAAGTATTCGCCTCTGTTTTAATTAAAGGCTAATACGGGCAGCAGATTTGAAATCGGTTAATGGTTTAAAGTTATGACCGGTTTACATTAATACAGTCCAGTAATCCAGTAGCGTTGGACTGTAATCAACTGGATTAAAGATATCGTCTACATGATTTCAGTCATTTAAAAGCTGTTCAATCGTGTTTCTGTAAAATTGTTCTGTCGACACTGGCACTAGAAGTTGCACTGGAATGATCAAAGGAGTCCCCCAATCCTGTTACTGGACTGGATTGCTCACTGGATCCAGTGTATTCCAGTGTGCGTTTACATTATGCCAGTAGCAATCCAGCGCTGGACTGGAGTAATGTAAACCGGTCATTATAATAAAACAAGTAAACGATTGTCTTACTTTTTTATCGACTTTAAAGTTATGGTATCGGCTCATTAAAAAGTATGTAGTACCTATGTATTGGCTCTTAATTAAAACTTGAGGGAATCAATCGACATTGTTTAGAAGTTCGTGTCTCGTGTCGTTCTATGGATAGAAGTTCTACCCATAAACATGTACCATGATTTTGGAATATCGGTAAGGTTTCGAAATCTGCGGTTTTACATATTTTTGTTACCAATATGTAGAAGAAAAAAGAATCACCACAACGATCACAGCCTCGATGACGGTATCAAATAGGTAAACTTACACACGCATCTGACTCCCCTCGTCATCCCTTGGGCCCCATTACGCTATTACAATGAAATACTACCACGTTATCTCCCGACAACAGAGCGAAATAAGCAAAACAAATAGCTGTAACAACCCCGTTCGGCATTAACTTGCCACTCCAAGCTATTTCGCTCACTCAGAGGTGCTCAGAGGGTACAATTGCGTGGCTGTTGTTGCCGAATGGCCGCCCTTCCTCGATTTCTGACTGGGTTTTATACGCTCGTACTCTTTAGTGTACTGCGTAGTTCTCGGGAAAATAATTAGAAAGAGGTAGGTGCTTAGGATAATAAACACTTCCTTAGGCACAACCAGCGTATGTGTTCTTATTACGTCTCTATTTTCAAATGCTATTAATTGGCCACGACAATTGTTGAACGGTTTTAGTTCTGGATCTGAAAGTTTTCTAGGCTAAACGGCTAACATAAATTCAATTATTTTAGACAGTAAGTAGTTGTTGAGATTCAGAGTAGTCTTGGTCTATGCATATAGTATCTGTCGCAGGAAAGAGATAAACTCACACCATTATTCGAAAATAAAAAGCGACAGATCGCTGATCTATTATATTAGCAGCGGCGTATATTTAGCAGTTGACGTACTGAGATAATGATGATGATGAAAGTTTACTCAAGGTTAAACTTAGATTTATTTTATCTTATTGCCCGAGAATATGTGTGCTATTGTACAATGTATGTTTAAACAGTAAAATTGATCTGCAGAACAAAAAATAAATTGATTTAAGACTTAAACAGATTTAACCAACTGCCAACTTATAAAATAATATGAACCTTGTGGTTATCTATACATATAAAATTCTTTGTCCTGACTGACTGACGGATCCGCGCACAGCCTAAACCGTTGATCGTAGAGACCTGAAACTTGGAGGGTGTGTTCTTTGTATGACGTAGGCATCCGATAAGAAAGGATTTTCCGAAATTCTACCCCTTAGGGGTGAAAAAGGGAGGCAAAGTTTATATGGGAAAACGTGATTCCTTGGTCCAAACCAACTTGGACCTCTACGCGGACGAAATCGCGGGCAAAAGCTAGTTGAAATATAATTTTTATCACAGTTGCTCATAAAGTGGATCTTATTAAACCGCTTTTAGGCTCATAATGCAACGTATTATACACGCGTGCGATAAAAAAAATCCAACTAGTGCTAAATAATACGTTATCCCGATAAGTCAAATACGTATCTTACTGCTAATGACATAGTAGGTAGATGAAACATTCATATAAAACTGGGTTATACTGTTTTGATGTATAGAAAAAAGGTACCATCAAAGAGTTTTTAAGCCTTGCTGGCTTAAAACTCTTTGTTGGTACCTTTTTCTTCTTTTCAAAAGGTTGTCTCTAAAGTCTGATAACGAACGATAATTTTACGTGATAACGTCTTTGAAAATAATTAAAAATTGAGTTTTGTTTTTATTTTGTTTTATCTTTAGGTACATAAATATATTTTTTCCTTACCATTATATTCTGTTTTTAACCGCCGACGCAAAACAAATGAAAAAAACCTTAAAAAAGATTGTATGTCAGACGAGGCTGTATAGGTTAAAAGTATTTTGCCTAGCCTTTCGGGAGTGTAATTAACAAAATAGTAAACATAACCTAAAATTCTTAAAAACTTTTAATTATTTTAACAAGTCTTGTTTTTTATTCGCAACTGTGATAAAAAACGTCGTACGATACACGTGTGGATTGATCATTCCATCTCGGCCGCCTCTATGGAATGATCAACTTTCCACACTTGTATCGAAATGTATTTAACGGGTAATCTTTAGATTACCCGTTAAATACATTTAGCTATAGTGTTTGAGCGTAATATGCGGTGTTGGAACCTTTAAAAATATGTCTGAACTAAGCCTTAAGGTCGGAGAAAAATATGAAAAATCCAACCGAACCCTCGCAATATTCCGACACCATAAAGTGCCCTGAGGACGTTCACAAACTTTGTTCTTGTCTGTTTGATCTTAAGGACATCTTCCCAAGTTGAAGTACGTGTCGCCCGTAACTTGTAAATTGTAATCTTTGAAGCATGACATGTTAACCTTAGATACAATTTACAAGCACTTGAATAGAAATCTTTTTTTCATAATAATCTTTTTGGGTCAATGTGTCGCTGAGTCTCTCAAAGGGACGTTCGTTCACATCCCTTCATGTGAAGAATTTTCACATCGTTTTTATGTGAGCGTAAAATGTTTTACTACCCAACCTTAAATTTGTCGTGAGGTGGGATATCTTGAGCGATTGACTACCACATCGATCGTTTAGATCTTAAGCTATTCAATTAGATAGGTTTGTGTACCATGAATTAAGGTTGGTATAAAATCACAAAGGTTTGTGATGATAACAATGTTTTTTCACTTCAAATAACAAATAACACCATAAAGAAAGTTCAACGGCTATACTTCTAAGCATCCCTATGTTCACTGAATCATATGTATTCAAAATTTATCGCCCTATATTTAACGCTTACGTTTCCTCAAAATCGATTCTCCATCCCTTTCCCATAACTTACAAATGTGTTTTTTTAAATCGTGTTCCCTCACTGAAACTAATTTTACTTCGAAAATTCGCTCAGGAAAATATATACAAGTAATATAGTGATGTGACAGCGATGCCCCAGGGAATAATAACACGTTTCCCGTATCTCCGGGATCAGGGCCGGGCTATCGACGTGAGTGTTGGATTTCATCATTTTCATAATAAAATGTAGTGTTTATAGTGTGGGGTCGACATTGTAACAGGGAAATAGTTTTTGTGCGAGTAAAATGAAACGTACTTTTCTAACGTTCACACATGAGCTGTGCTGTTACAGTTAGAATTTTTGTAAAAAAATGTTAAACAAATAAAATTAAAAAAAAAGTTAAAAAGAAAACTAACTAATAAATATTATAGGTATAAGGTAGGTAGGTATAGTTATTAATGTAAAATAGTTATTTGTAATAAGTTTGTCATTATTTAAGCGTTACATCACCGAAAGTAACGATGCGGATAGTAAATCAATTAAAAAAAATTCGTTCACACAATTTTGCATCAAAAACTCAAAAAACTATTTATTTTTATTCAATAGGAGTCTTGCAGTGCATTACATCACTTTGAAGTATCTTAAAAATTAAGTTAGGATGTGTGCCTTCAGAACGCGCCCACCAATGAGAAGAAGGCACAAGAAACTCATTGGTTTTTTTTTCTTTTTCGTGATCATGCTCACAAAGTTCAAGATAACGAATATTTTTAAAAATATTTATTTATTTATTTTACTTTAATTATAACGTATAATATTTGAAATGGAGCAATTAAAGCTATGTCCATTAATTTAAGGTACGACGAAGTATCATAATAAGCATTACCGCACAATTTCTGCTTTATAAAATTTTAAAATCTGATAATAGACTTGGACATGCATGTACGGTCGGCTGCATAATTGCAGACCCACCGTAGAGCTCCAAAACGGCTGTTTTAAGAAAGTTTTCAACACAAGCAACATTCTAGACACCTGCTTTAGTTGAAGTTTATAGTCTTCTAACTCATCAATTTATCAAAAAAAAATTATTAGAATTAAAACATTCCAATAATAGAATTTTCGAACTCTACCGGTGGCTGCAATTATGCAGCCGACTGTATATCTTTAGGTAACCTATTATATTAGAGCACACTTCTTCACTATCACTACATAGTATAAAACAAAGTCGCTTTCTCTGTCCCTATGTCCCTATGTATGCTTAAATCTTTAAAACTACGCAACGGATTATAATGCGGTTTTTTTTAATAGATAGAGTGATTCAAGAGGAAGGTTTATATGTATAATACATGCATAATATAGCCGTGCGAAGCCAGGGCGGGTCGCTAGTTAACAATACTATTATTTTTTGACCAGGTTTACAAAGAAGAAGGTTCATCCAGGCTTTTAAGAGTAGACTTTTTTTGCAACTTTAATATAAAAGTCATCATAAAAGAATTAAATTTATTCAACATAACTACAAATTGGATGCGCTCTCTCATCTTTGAGAGTTGAGAGCTTTTCCACGTAATCAGATAAAACTGAAAAAATCCGAGTATTAACGAAGCAGAGTTAATTGAATTGCTATTTCCGGGACCTTTACCCGGCCCTTTAACGTCTATCTTTATTTTTTAGAGATTTATGAAAATATTACGCGAATAACTTGCATTTTTATTTGATGGTAAAGTGAGATATTGCTTACATATATAGTAGATTGTAACAGATGTATACAATACCTACACTTTCGTGTTAAATTTATTGTTAAAAATAAATGGTTGTCTGTAAAGTCTGGTTTTCGGTTTACGGACGATAATTTTACGTGATAAAGTCACAAAAAAAATATGAAAAAATGAGTTTATTTTGTTTTTCCTATCTTTTTGTTTTTTTCCTTTATCAGTCTTCTATTTGTCACTCGTCACCATAACACACGCCCAGATGAGCCATATAAAACGTCACGCGTGGGAACGTGATATGACGTCACATTTTTTTGTGAATGCAGGTGTTCATCAATTTATTGTACGTTATCACGACAAAATAACCTATTTCACATTCTCGTAATTAAAATCAGGGTTTTTTGGTGTTAGACTGCAATCAGGCTATGGTAGACTTTAATCAGTAATGTTGCGAGTAGGATGCACACATGCACAGTGTGGCCATCGCTAATAAATACTTAATACTATAAAGCTGAGGAGTTTGTTTGTTTGAACGCGCCAATCTCAGGAGCTACTAGTTCGAAATTAAAAAATATTTTTGTGTTGGATACTCCATTTATCGAGAAAGGCTTTAGGCTACTTTTTATTTTGATATTCCCACGGGATTTGGACTTACGCGGGTGAAACCTCGGGGCGCAGCTAGTTCTTCAGTAGGTAATCATCCAACAACCAGGATTTTTAGTCTGCAGGTCTCATTTGTTAAGTCTATTAGCAAGGCAGCTTGTGGATTAGGATGGGCAGTAAAGCGTTCCATATGCCTATTTTGGTATTTGGCAATTTTCTCAGCTACTGTCGATGTCACCAGCTCAAGGTACCTACTCGTAAATTCTACGTTTCTCGTGAACCACGCCTATATTTTACTTATATATATTGCGAAATACGGATTTTTGCACAAGTTGGAGACAAACTATGTTGCTTTTACTGGTCGGGAACTGTAGGGTTTATTAATAACTTTTGTAGCAGACTCTTTATATGTAAACTAGCTTTTGCCCGCGACTTCGTCCGCATAAAAGTTAGAAATGGTTCTAATAGGATTAGACAAGGGAATCACGTTGTCCCATACAAACTTTGCCCTCCTTTGTCACCCCTTATAATTTCGAAAAATACATGCTTATCGGATGCCTACGTCATACAAAGAACACACTCTCCAAGCTTCAGATCTCCAGGATCAGCGGTTTAGGCTGTGCGTTGATCCATCAGTCAGGATGTAGCATTTTATATGTATAGAGATAAGTATAGAAGATTAAAACGGCAATCTCTAGGATTTCGATCAATGGTTTTAAGTCGTACACTTTACAAGGCTACCCCAAGTTTAAGGGAGTTTATTCCAGAACAAACGAAGGGTGTGTATCATTAATGTAACATTAATGAAACGTTGTCTTGAAGGATTACAGAGACAAGCCTCACAAGTGCGGAAGTCTTCCGAATGTCGAGATAAGGATGATTTAATACTATTAGTGTGACTGCAAACAAAAAACTCTATGTCGGCAGATAGTTGGGCTACATGTTCACATTTGAAGACAATCGTTTTTATTACCTATCTATAAAACGGGCTTTAGTAGTTAAAATTATTTAGTAAATAAAAAAATAATTAATTAAATTAAAAGTTATCATAGTAATGTAATTTAAAAATAGTGTTTTAATGAATAAATGACTTTGATTAGTCAATATTATATATAAAAATCTATAAGTATAAAATTGAAAATCCTGATATCAAACGCACAGCTTATGCCAATATACGGTCAGCGTTTAGCTAATCACTTTTTTGCTGGTGAATGACGATAGTATGCTAAGTTCAATTTTCAATGGTAACTTAAATAATTATTTGTTTGTTTTTTCTTTATGTTTAGGTTGTGGTAGTGCTAGTTCGTAGATACGCTCACGTCTGAATATGCGAGTTACATCATTTTTTAACCGTGAGATCCTGTAATTGGCTTTCTGTTGTTACACTATGTTTTATAAGTATGTAATAGCTGTTGGATCTCCGAATAAATAAATAAATATACGGACAAATTTGGCCTACACAATACTTACACATAGCAATTATGACGTAGGTATCCGTTTAGAAAGGATTTTGGAAAATTCAACTGACGCGCGAAGTCGCGGCTAAAAGCTATTATTATTTTTGGTTTTAATAAAGATTTCTTTATTAAAGATATTTATAATGTGGTATTGATCATGTTTTTTTTATCTAGTCGCATACTGACAACAGTGTTGCAACAAAATAAAAACAAATAACATTGTGAATATTTCATTTTAAACAACTTTGTGTGAAAATAATTATTTTAGTTTAAAATCCAAAATTAACTTGTTTACTAATGCCAAACTGTCGGCTGATAAAGTCGGTAGTGTGCGAGGGTTTGTTAAGGTTTTGTCTTTAAAGAGAAAGCAATTACTTGCTGTTTACAGAGGAACAGGGCTTTGTACGTAGATTGGAGATTATGGGAGATGAAAGGTCGTGGAACCTAAACATCTAATACCATTCTATTTAGATATTGTCTACGATTTTAGATACCTGCATACCGTAGTAATAATGATTTCATAGCGGGATGCCTACTTTAGCACTAAGCCGAGTTTTTTAAACTTTCAAAGAATCTGTAGCACAAAAACAATATTTCTAAAATCACATACTTACTTTAGATCGCACCATGCCTACTTTAGTCTACAGACAACTGATGGTTTCTTTAGTAGGATAAAAAGCAACCTATTTGTTATTTTAGGGCACTAGCTATAGTAGTTTTCGGGAGACGGTTGAGTGGTTTTTACGGGAACAAAATGTTAGAATTATTAGTTAGTAGAATCTTATGGTGGTAACAGGTAGGTATCTTCTAGATTTTTCTAGATGCGCGCGCTTCATCTTAGATGTGCGTTTGACCACTATCATTCAGGTGTGATAGTGGTCAAACGCTGACTTATCATTTGTAAAACGAGGAGGTACGTAGATTATGAATACCTATTATTTTACTTTTTTTTTTATTCTGTCTTCGACTTAATAGCCAATGCTTATGTTAGCTATGTTTTTCTACCAAGTTTAACCCGAACCGGGATTAAAGTAAGTTAGTTAGATCAGCCCGTCAGTCATGTCAAGGGTTTAAGCAAAGTGGTATAGTTAAAGGCTTCTAAAGGAAAAACATCCTTATTCCCTGCAATGTTTCCAACCAGAACAAAAATGAAGGAAACTCGCCTGAAGGAAGGCTCAAAATTACAATGACTGAAACTTTGTCTAATTTTAGTTCTTTAAGCCTTGAAAGTTCAGTAAAAACTCCCTTTCAAATTCTTTAATTAGTGAATCAATTAGGACCGACAAATGAACTGAACCTAAGCGAAGTTAGCTTCAAGTTTTCCCCTTTGTCCCGACTTCATTGTGAAGGCTATCGTCTAAAATTGTATAGAGTAGCTTACAAAGAGGCATTTGTGGAATGACATCCATTTGAAGCTAACGACAGTCACTGTGGGTACAGTCATTGACAACAGTAAATAAAATAAAAGTTCACATATTTAATGAGAATAATCAGTTTCTTTTTGTGGTGAGATTTATTTTGCTCTTCGGTTTTACCTACATAAATTTGTCATATTAAGTTATTAAAAAAAAAATTGCGGCTCGAGATATTACCCGCGTTAGCGTCTGTTTAAAAGTGATATTGATTTCCTACGAACACAGATAAAATATAGTTACAATTTCACCCTCGTAACTCCCGATCCTGAGGCAATACCAGGATAAAAAGTAGCCAATGTTATTCCCAATAAATCAATGTATCCTGGTACCAAGTTTCATTAAAAACGGTGCAGTCGTTTCGAAGCCAAACACAAAAAATGTTACAAACAAAAAAAAACTACTACTAAACTACAAACTTTACCAGCCCTTTTTATCCATTCAAATGCAAAAAATAGTGCTCAATTACGTCCTAAAAGCTAAGGGTCTGAAAGTCCACGCGAACTTTCAGACCCTTAGCTCTTGTAGTTTCAGAGATTTCTTAAGGTGAAAGGGTACCTGCGCTCTCTCCATACAAACGTAGTCGACTGTTTCCTCCCTGGATAATGACTTTAATGACACTAGAGCAAATATTTTTGTGCCATAAAACCTATAACTGCCATGACTATGCCCCTATTTTTTTTTCCTTTTATTACTATCATAAAAATTAAGATTAAAAATAAACAAAAAATAGTGGCATGGTCATGGCAGTTATAAGTTTTATTCACCAAAAATAATTTTCACACCTGCAGCACTTTCATCATGGATTAAAGCCATATTAACCTCAACTTAAAGCAAGACTTTATTCCCAAGGGAGATAATGTTGTATGAAACTCCCAAGGGAATAAAGTGATTTGAATTTGGGACGTTGAAATTCGTGTGAAAATTCTTGGTTTTAATTTTGAAGGTCTCAGCAAATAGGTTTTATTTATATTATGTAATTTGATTGGTCTACAAAAATCTAGCAGGCCACGATTTATGTTTTTTATTTTGATTGTTACTTTAGGTCTAAGCAAATAGGTTTTGCCTATAATACCTACCAAATATTTACCATCATGCTACCATCTCATTGCAATTGCCCCTTTTTTTTTAAATTGGTTTTTTTAAATGGCCAGGGAACTGGCCACCACAAGAATTAAAAAAAAATTGGACTGACGACGGTATGAAAAGTAGAGTATGCACCTCGGGATAAAGCATGTCTTCGTCTTGGGCGGCTTAAACCCACAACATAAGACATTGCTTTATGCCCTTGATGCATAATCTACTATGCTCTAGTGTCATTATCCAGGAAGAAAACAGTCGACTACGTTTGTAATAGTTTATATGGACAGAACCCCCGGTGAGAAAAAAAAGACTCATTAAAAGGGAAAGGGTTCCTCTTTTCTCTCCTAGGCTCATATCGCGTCCTTAACCGACTCAAAATTTCACTTTTTATATTTATAGGTCTGATTACATTTAGTTTGATTTAAACTAATAAAAATTGGTCACTAACTTTTGTCGATGACTGTACGTACTATCTATTATACCTACCTAAATCACTATATGTATAGTATAGTGTATTACCCTTCTGGAAATTTCCGCGGTTTTTGTCAATGCATGGAAAGGCTTCTAATGGAGCCATTTTGTTTATTCTGTGCCTCTTGTCTCTGTGTTTACGATTTGTGAAGTAGGTCAATTAAGTTGAAAGGATTCGGATGTTTGGTTTAATAGAAGTTACGAGAATGTTTGATTTTTAGGGTTCCATCGTCAAAGGGTAAAACGGGACCCTATTACTATAATCAATAATTAATAATCATCATTTATTGTTTCATGTGTTTCAACATGAACCCGGTTGGGCACTACAATATTACTAGGTTTACTTACCTATTAAATTACTAAACATATTAATTACATTTGTTATTGGGGTTTTTTTGTTAAATTTACTTATGCTTACTATATGAGTTATCGTCAA
The DNA here is from genome assembly GCA_907269075.1 of Idaea aversata. NCBI lineage: Eukaryota > Metazoa > Arthropoda > Insecta > Lepidoptera > Geometridae > Idaea > Idaea aversata. The sequence continues at coordinate 4,370,073 of OU026096.1, forward strand.
TATACTCTTGTATTGTATACTAAGCCTAATTAACTAAGACTTCACTTTCCGTCCGTCTGTCTGTCTGTCACCAGGCTGTATCTCATGAACCGGTAAGCCGACCACAATCGGGTTGTTTGAATCGCAACTAGTTGGTATGCTATTCTTTTGATTTATGTTTTGTGTTACTTATTTTAACGAAAACCTTGCTCCAGTATTTCATCGTGTTTAAGTTCTTGTACTTATATAAGTAACGGAAAATTTAGGATCAAATTTTATCTGTAAGATAAATAATTTTATAGCAAATTATTGGAAAATGAAACAAGATTTTCGGAGAATTACTGAAGAAAAAAAAAGCTTTCTCATTAAAGAGTGCTCAAGAAATCAAATTAGGATTTTTTGCGTAATTTGTTTTCGTTACGAAAATATAAAGAGATTTTGATTAAGTGGTTCTGGAATATTCCATATCTTTTATATATAGTACTTACTTACCTATTCGAAATAATTATATAGTACTTACTTACCTATTCATTTTTACCTATTAATTTTCTCGAATAAAATATCTTTGTAGGTAAGGCACGTTTTTTTTAATGAAATAATCCGAAATGATATTTAATAGTGTGAAACAAATTTCAATATTTTGGAAAGACCCTGATTGATTGCTCCTGTAAGTTTGGTGATAATTGGAATAAAACATGGAACAATGTCTGTTGTGGTTGTTGACATTATTTCACATGTTTTTTATGAGGCTTTATAGCCGAGAAAAATGTTACGCGTTACGAGAACTTGAAACAAGAAACCATAAAAGACACACACATGTAAAACAATAAAGAAAAGAAGATCAAGGGACTTCGTTTTTTTGTTTGCTTTCATGTTGAACTGTGCTTTACTGCTCTCCTGAAATAGCTTGATAAAAGCACAATTATTATACAGAGAAATTCATCCTTTAGTATTTGGAGTCAGTTAAAATACAGCATCCCATATCCTGTCAGAACAACGAACCGAGAGCTCAGTGTAAGTTTCAGTTTTATCCAGATAGAACTGAGAGTGGCTCCACACTCACTTTCGTGAAATTTCGTGAAGTTTCGAGGAACTTCAACACGAATCCTCCATCCTTCCGCGTAAACAATATATTAGTTTGGAAAACTGACATGTAGGTAGAAACTAGACACATGTAGAGTAAGTATTCTTATCTAGGTATGTAAAGTTTTCAACTTTATTACACGTTGAAATTATATCTCGTTTCCTTTCAGAGCATTCTTACAGCTAATTTCTTGTTTGTTCACAAGATGTTAACATCTATACATATAAAATGCTTTGTCCTGAATGACTGACTGACTGACGGATCAACGCACAGCCTAAACCGCTGATCGTAGAGACTTGAAACTTGGAGGGTGTGTTCTTTGTATGACGTAGGCATCCGATAAGAAAGGATTTTCCGAAATTCTACCCCTAAGGTGGTGAAAAAGGGGGTTGTTTGGGACAACGTGATTCCTTGGTCCAATCTACTTCTCATTATTAACTTATACGCGGACGAAGTCGCGGGCAAAAGCTAGTCTTTGTATGTACGTTTTGTGTCTAGATTGGAATGGTGAAACATTCTAGTTTGCTGAACAATCAGAGGGGCTTTAGTGCTTTGACAAAGCCGTCCTAGGATTGGTTGCTGTGTGATCCCACGCCACCCTCGAAAGAGACTAGGGTAAGACTCCCCTGGAATGCTCCTGGCTGGGAGACGCCGGAGAGTTCGAAATGAATTCCCGGGCCTCCAATCAGCATTAAGGAGAGTTTTACTCCGACATACTAGTCACCACCCCTGAGATGACGACTATCCGTGAGGATTCTCTCGAAAAATAGGTCCATTTCCCCAGTGTTAGTGTTTCCGTTCAATGGCCGAAATGAAGAGGCTTATTGCGGAAACATTCCGGTAAAACTAAACTAAACCTAGTGTTAGAGTTTTCTGGTCGCCTTATTAGTCCTCTTCTTTATTCAACGACTGCTAGCCGGTGATTGCACCAGAATAAACGACTAAACGTGCCTTCAGCTGTACTCAGAAGCTTAAGAAACTCAAGTAGAAAACTTTTCAATAACTAATTTTTCAAATCGCCGAGAATGTTCTTGTAAAGTTAACGTAACCTACCTATATTAATTGGATTTAGGAAAACAATGGAAACAACAATAAGAACAAAATAGAAGCCATATTTATTGGAGTGTGAAAGGGAATGGAAAAGTCGGCTTCATTATTAAGTTTGATTCGAACCTTCCGGTCTGCAATTAGCAAAACCAATTAACTAACGCTAGATACAATCTCGTTGTCATGACAACGGATTGACGTTGTAGTGATTTTGGCACGTCCTGTGTTGACGGAACGCGGCGGAAATTAGCACCTATCTGTTTTGTACGTTGGATTACACTTATAATATTTGACTAACATCACTGGAGTCCGACAAACTCTATTTTTCGACAAGACTTTACTTCGAACTCAAATACGACTTAATTTCGACGTAATATGTAAGTATACATTTTGATAAATATGTCCATACAATTTATTATAAAAACTAATATCACCTCATTCAATTTAATATTTTTTAAGTGCATGACAGTACTCGGCCCGTAATACTAAGCACCCTTTATATCTTTACCTACTGTGATTTGTAATTAAAAAAAAAAGTATTCTTTAAAATAAGTGACAAGGTGAAAAAAAAATCTAAAAATCTCTGATTTAATCATAATCACTACATAGTATAAAATAAAGTCACTTTTCGCCGTCCCTATGTCCCTTTGTATGCTTAGATCTTTAAAACTACGCAACGGATTTTGATGCGGTTTTTTTTAATGGATAGAGTGATTCAAGAGGAAGGTTTATTTATATGTATATTACATGCATAATACAGCCGTGCGAAGCCGAGGCGGGTCGCTAGTCATCTATAAAACATTAATATTTAAGTACTTACCTCTTACATAGCAAAATATTAATTTTGTTCACTAAACGCAATAAGTTAAAGAAGTGACGTGGTAAGTTAAGTAACTTCGACATAAAACAAGCTTTTATTACAGCAACAGCGGTTCGAACGATAATACGTTACGGGCTACATTTTCTCACTGGGAGTTTTCTCAGCGGGATACCTACACTGGACTGTAGGTACTGTAGCTTCTGAAACTATGTAACTCGTAGAATAAAGTGAATAGTACAAAGTTGCACGTGCTTAAAGTGTTCTACTTAAAGTTACGTGAGAAGGTATCATTGAAATATGTTTTAAAAATGTTTGGTTTGAACCAGCTTCTGCATTTAACCGCTGCAGTGCCACAACAAATACCCAGGAGCGTAAATTTTACGGAAATAATTTACAAAGCGCCATCAACATTAATCCATGCTATTGAATGTGTCATTTATTAGATAGAGTAGACTTTTCCGCAGAACCAATACCATCCTCTCAGCTTATTCGACCGTAATACACTTGTGTATTTCCCTAAAAATTACCTGAGCACAAAGTTAATTTTTTTATTCGTTATGCAAATAAAAAGTCTGAAAAAAAGGAACATTTTCAACACTACGGTATTCAAATTAAGATAATCCAATCTTCAGTCTAATCAGAAAGTTTCATTAACCCGAAAGCCGATGCCAATTCTGCAATAGGACGACACACAGAGAAAAAAATATGAAAGACAAAACGCGAGTTCCACTTTTTTCTTTTGCTGACAAAATGGATGGCGGGAAAGGGTTGGTAAATAATGAACAGACGCTGTGCTGTGGGATATTGTCTTTTCCATATGTCTCTTGTTTTCCTCTCTCAATATCGAGAGGGCGATGTTTTGATGAGGAAATTCTGTAGTATATACATTGTTGTAACAGTTTGTTTATGCGGTGTTGTTACGTCAGCGTAAATGTATCCAGGGGCCTAAGTCTGCTAACACAATTGTATTCCAATAGTGTGTCGATATAATCGTAATAGAAATTTAATGTTGTTAATGTTGTTTTTGTGTAATAAATTATTTATTTATTTATTTTTATTTTATTTATTTAATGTCAAAAATATGACATTACATGTCAAATTCGTATTCTCCTAACGTTGACACCACACCACACGAGACACCACTGAGACACCACTGACTCACTTTTGTGTTCTGCTCTACAATCGTGGCTTAATGGAATCTCGATAGTTGTCAAAACGGTATATTGCTTAGCAACATATACCATGTTGCTAGGCAACACCTGCAAGGTAAATATTACCATACCATTGAGACTCCATAGTGATTATATTGCGATGTTATTAAAACTTTAGCAGAATACCAAATAAAGTCACAATCTCGATATAATATCAATAGAGTCTCGATATAATGACAATGGTTGGCCAAATAGCAGAATAAGGCCCCAGGTACTTACTTGGTGACTCTTAGCTGTTATTGTTTCTTAGGTGTTAGAGTTCTCTTAGGGCAGATCCTGAATGACAAGAAGAGACCGAATAGTTCTTTAACTGTGCAATTAATTACCGACTAAATCCTGTCATGATCAAAACATGAAATGGGTAGGTACTTACTGTGTCCCTGCTAAAGTCACGCACGCAGGAAAATGTGCAGCGACCAGGTTAACATGATATTGAAAGATAAAGGTAAGTATACCCCGCGCAGCGACTGATGAGCTCTGATGGAAAGTAGAAGGGGTATGCGCAGAACTCAATTTTCATATAAATTTCGAGTTCTGCGCATACCCCTTCCACTTACTCCAGCGCTCATCGTTCGCTGCGCGGGGTATAAAAGGATTAATGGTTTCAAACACTGAAAACTATTAATCAATGAAACAATACGAACAAATAAATATTTATATTCAATAGAAGCTTCCAATAAAATTTATGCTAAGACCTTTAATCAATCGAGGCAGGTCGATCTAAATCTGTTCGAAGCTTCTCGTTCCATCAACGGATAGAATGACAATTACGATAAATCCTTAAGTGGTCGGTATAAGATCGAGAATCGCGTGTAGTTCATCAGCTAAAAGGTCCGACAGGTCCCAGCCATCACATTGACTATGTATGAACAGTCCTCAACATAGTGGGAATGATTAAATGTTATGTGCAATGGAATTGTCATGACGATTTTTGTTGTAAACATGGAATTCGAATGTAAGTTGATAAAAAAATGATTTATTATATACCGTTTCATTTATTGGGCATTCTTTGTTTACGTACAAAAGTTTGGGATGCTTTTACCCTATTATGTGTAGAGCAGATTAAACATATAGTACGAGATTGAAAAGCGGTAAAGTTCAAACAATATGCGGTAATTTTGTTTGCGATAAACTGCATTTTCCCTTTTGTATAAAACGCGAGAAACAATGGTTTGAGAATTTTCTCGCTAGCTCCGGTTATTTCCGACTGAATATATTTTCGCTTAGTTCGCTCTTACATTTTCTCCTCGGTGTTCAAAATATTGTATATATTAGCGTGAAATAAAGATTTTTCGGAAGAGTTTTTAAGCCCCTAAGTTGATTGTTTGCTTTTATACCAATTTCATCACACGATAAGATGAGATGAGGATAATTTGATGTTGTTAACATGTTTTTATAACTTGGATTTGTTGATTGGATGAATATTATTGTTATCTCTCTCTCTCAAGTCGATCCTTGATGTTCAGGCATCAAGGATCGACTCGATCGATCGCGACCACCATTCTTCTTTATCCAGCGATTCGTAAGAGTCCTCCACTTATTCCGATCTGTAGCCATTAGAACAAACGCCCTCAAACCTGGAAGTACTGTTCTGTTTCTCTCCCATTGGGGATCTACCACGTCACATATTGCCTTCTGCGTTAGCACAGATGATCAGTTTCTCTAAGTTCTCGTCCTGGCGTCACGTTTCAGGTCGAAATAGCTGAAGATACTTCGCTGGTATATCGTAGAAAGACGGTCTTTAATGCTGAGTTCTTTCAGTATACACGCATTAGTAGTAAACGCGGTTCATGATATCTATTGTTAGCTAAATACTTAGATACTTTCAACAAAAACCTCCTAAGATACTTACCAGTCCATAAAGAATAGCCTTTAGTAATTACACAAAAGATAAGCTGATAACAAGAAAATACAATAGTGATTTCTCCAGTAACCGACTCGGCGATTACTTCTTATAGGTAATTCGATAACAATATTGATATTGCCATTCTGATCTGATAGTCATCCGCTAAAACATTGTAGGGATGAAAATAGACGTGTTATGTATGAGTATGTCGGATATAATGAGGTAAAGGTAGCTGATACTGATCTTTATCTAAATTTAGTCAAATGGTAGTAGGAAGACGATCTTTTATACAATTTTACCGGTTTACCTTTGACAAAGAATTATAGATTTTCTTTAGAAGAAAGAGCTTAACTTATTAGAATAGAATATAATTCATTTATTGTCAACCTGTGTACATGAGCCGATGATAATGCTTAAAATAGTCACAACAGTTCACCACACTGGGCATACAATAAATAGTAGGTTTCAAACTGATATGATTATTATCTATTACTTTTTTTTCTACAAAAGATAGGTCAGCGTTTGACACCTGCTTGACGGTAGGTGACGATATGCGAGATGTAGCACGGTTTCTTAGAAGACACCTGTTCACTTGCTACTTGAGACCCCTAACTTTTACATGTTAGGAAATACAGACGCAGGCAACTGATTCCATTTCCAATAAGGAATAACGACGCAAAACATTTAGTGGAAATTATAAAATGGAAAGTTCTTTTACTGTCTGATATATCAATGCACTAACTCAAACCAATGAATTAATCATACATAGATTTTATGAAGTAGGCAAATAGATGTCCGCTAAAAAAAGATTTTGGAAGATTCAATATTATGCAAAAATTTTTGTTTGTTAATTTTTTATGCTAAATAGGTTAACTGATTTGGATGACATTTTATATATTAATTTGTGGACTTTTGGAATAGTTACGCAACTTATTGTTATAATTTTCCATTTAGAATTTACGTGGGTGAAACTGCAGGCCGCAGCTTATGTTACATTTAACTGTAACTTTTGGCAAATAAATGTATATTAATAGTGATTTGTGTTCGGTATTTGTGTCACGTAACAAATGCGTTTGATTTATTCCACCGTATAGTTTGGGGTTTCGATTTCTATGCAAATGAAGAAGAGTTAGGAAACGTGTTGTGCGAGGCTAATGTTTAGTTTATTGCATGCGGAACACAGATCTGAACTCTCTTTCTTGATTTTCAAATGTAGTTTCACACTAATAAATAAAACGCTTGTCTATTGTCACTTGCTCTGTACGAACGTAGCTATACTGCCAGTAACTTATGAACGCCTAGTACTTTAGGCCAGTGTTACCTTGTTTCATGTATTGTGTCATGAAATCTTTCAAAGACCAAGAATGATGAGAGCTCCTAATAATTTGTGAGCTCCTGGTACTTGAGTCCTATAAAACTTTGCTCAATTGATCGTCAATCTCCGAGGAGGATTCTTTTCCATTTGTTCCCTGTGGGAACGTTACTGCAGTAAGAACATTGCGGCAAAGGTTTTGCTCTTAATACTATACTTCTTTAGTGTCCATCATCATAAGTTTCCAAACTAAAACAGCCCCATTTAAATTGTTCAACTTGTCTAGATTGCCAAAACACAATCCTTAAAGAAAATATAACAAGAAAACTTTAGTATTTACAAGCCAACCGAAAGCAATATAAAATTTTACGACAGAACTGAATAAAGCTATCCATTGTTGAATCCTTTCCGTGGGTGCGGCTTGGGTTAGTTATCGCGGCTTGCTTTAGTCATGGCGTCCACGTCGTGGCCATGAAAGCCCACCCTGGTAATGTGACCCTTACCCTATTTCTTGTCACGCGATAATCATGTAGTTAACTACTTTTATAGCGCAGTCCACTTTCAAACGGTGAACTTAAATATCGAGAAACTATAACGGTAAGGTTCAGACTTGACGCTCCATTTGAAGATTGAATTGAATTGATTGCATAGTTTTTCTTTATAATACACTAGCTGCGCTCCACGGTTTCACCCGCGTAACTCCCGATCCCGTGGGAATATCGGGATAAATTAAGATGTAAGCTATCCTATCTTTCAAGTTGGATCAAACTGCATACGGTGTGCAAATTTGATTAAAATCGCTTAAGTAGTTTAGGAGTCCATCGCGCACAATCAACGTGACACGTAATTTATATATATTAGAATAGGTCAGCGTTTGACCTCTATCTCACACGATGGTAAGGGACGATGTAGTCTAAGATGTAGCATGCTATCCAAGAAGATACTCAGGTATACGCTCGTGACTCAAAGACCCCCAAATAAACATTTGATAGTATATTGGGGCTCTTTAGCTGTACCTTACTTTGACAAACTAAGTGCCGTACATTACAAATAAGTTCCGTACATAATAACTACTTTATAATGTACGGAATTCCCCTTTTCTTAGTCACAATTGCAATCGATAATCAAATTACGGGTCACTGTTTAATTGTTAGGCACGTGTACATGCTTTGACCAACTTAACTTAACTTTGACAAACTAATACCATACATTACAAGTAAGTTTCGTACATAATAACTACTTTATAATGTACGGAATTCCCCTTTTCTTAGTCACAATTGCAATCGATAATCAAATTACGGGTCACTGTTTAATTGTTGGGCACGTATACTTACATGCTTTGACAAACTTAACTCAATTTTGACAAACTAATACCATACTTTACAAGTAAGTTTCGTACATAAGAACTACTTTATAATGTACGGAATTCCCCTTTTCTTAGTCACAATTGCAATCGATAATCAAATTACGGGTCACTGTTTAATTGTTGGGCACGTATACCTACCTGCTTTGACAAACTTAACTTAATTTTGACAAACTAATACCATACTTTACAAGTACGTTTCGTACATAAGAACTACTTTATAATGTACGGAAATCCCTTTTTCTTAGTCACAATTGCAATCGATAATCAAATTACGGGTCACTGTTTAATTGTTGGGCACGTATACATGCATTCGAATGGTTTAATTATGGATTATTGATACAAATGGGTGGATTAACGTTTAATTTAGCTGGGACAGGTGACGTTTGCTTATTGATCTGTACAGCTGTTTATATACCTATTGTTTGTTGGTATTCAATGTAATATCGATGATTATTCGAGCGATTTTAAACAGTGATTGACGAAAATTATATAGAGCAAGCTATTTTGCCTGAAATAATTTCATACAGCGTTCACATAAGCCTAGTAATAGAATAGAATTGTTCCTATTGTTAAATGTAACTTTTTTATTAGTTACTAGCGACCCGCTCCGGCTTCGCACGGCTATATTATGCATGTCATCACTACATAGTATAAAACAAAGTCGCTTTCTCTGTCCCTATTTCCCTTTGACTGCTCTTGCTCTTGTGGTTTCAGAGCTTTCTTTTTGAGTTATTTATTTACCTAGATATAAAGATTACTCCGATGTACCAATAGGAAATATGTTTTTCAAAATTAAGTATGTAATTAACTTTAGTTGAGGATGATAGATAAGAAAACCTAAGGAATATGTATTACAACAAAAGCTATCTCTAAAAATAAATATATTATGTCGTCACATTCACCACAATATGGCACAAAAATAACCAAAATCAAAATGGTGGATATATTCTGACTGTAACTGAGAGAGACGCGGCCCTGCAGACAACAGACTTTCGCTGATAGTACATATTTTATACGATTTTAAGCTAACATGGTTATTTTCACTACTTAAGTTATAACGGGATATTTAAAAAAATATCAAACTCACGCAGCAAACGCACGCGAAAAGAAATAATACGGTTACCTATAACTATCAACATCTACCCTCAAACTCAAGTCTCGTTAAAATGATGCCTAATACAGCATCGATATATCAAGATTCACGAAATAAAATCAAAAACATAAGAAATATTTCGTTTTAAATAACTGTAGTAGTTCACATTTTAATAGTACATTCATAGAATAATCGTCATATTTTCTTTATCGGTTATTTCATCATCATAAAAGTCCCTTAAGTTGCTCGTGGATAAATGAACGCACTGCGCTAAATACGGCCCTATGATTGGTCAATTTTGTGCTGCTCTCTTCACTTTAGCGAATGACGGCCGTATTCACAAATAGGTTGCCTTGAATAAGGAACGCACTGCACTAAATGCGGCCCTATGATTGGTCAATTTTGTGCTGCTCTCTTCATTTTAGCGAATCAGCGTCTTGCTTTCGCTCGAACTATTCATAGGGTTGATAGTGAATACGGGAGTTAGGCCTCCCCCAAATATTTTTAGAGCGACCGCTCGCATGCCCTCTGCATCCAAAAACAACATCATTTCATACTGATACTAAACTATCGGTTGATAGAAAGTCTGCTGTCTAAGGATGTTGTTAAACTATTCATACGTCGATATTCATGAGTCTGTCGACACGTAGGCGTTTGTGTGCTCTTTGGAAAAAAATCTTCGTGAAATATCGCAATGGTATGAGTGGAATATTATAGTTTTGTTTGTGTATGTCTATTGTCTAAGGAAACCTTTAGTAAATTGTCATGTTCTTCGTTTACTTAGGTCCTGTATGAATGAATATAAAACTCTCTTGTTTATTCTGTCTGTTGCATTTAATGAATTGCCAATGGACGTATATAAATTGAACATTAATTTGTATTTAATTCCAAATACATTGTATTCATGCTAATACCGAATACAAAGACTACTTCAGTCAAGAATTTCAAGTAAATAAACTTACCTACTAGTCATTTCGATCGTAATATTTTTTTTTTCGATCGTCTGTTCTTTAGAGTAGGGGTCCGCTGAGATTGAAAAAATCTAAAAACAGTTTTTGATCGAATGGCACTTAGGTGAAACATCATTTGAATGAATGAACTATAGGCAAAATAAACCAGTAATAAAATGTCATTAGGTGAAATGAAGCATCGGTGTAATATAATTTGTCATAATGAAGCTTAGTTCAATTTAGCTTAGGGTGAGTCGTCATAGTTAAAATGTATCAATTGGAACCGTGTTTCGATCTAGCGTAGTGAACCCACTAGCTTTTACCCACAACGAGTTGAATTTTTCAAAATCCTTTCTTACGTGACGTTTCTACATACATTGTGCGACGAAAAAACTTCGTACGCGGAGTCCGCATGTTGCAAAATGTATGTGGAAATGACGATCCGCTACCTCGCTCCGCTTCTGCACAGGCAGCCTTACGGAGCTATGACGTGGGCATCATAATAGATATCGCTGAATGCCAAAGTTCAACCCGAATAATTCATTCATTTGAGCTGTGCGTTGATATATCGGTGAGAACTGTGAATTTTATATTTAGGTACAGATTTTCGCTCTACCATAAAACGCGGTACGTCCTTGCTGATCAAACTTTCTGGTCAAACTAGTTTGTCCAAAAGGAATAAATTTCCTCGTAGTCAAATTACTCAAATAAAAAAATGCGATCAAAACGGAAAGAAGACGATCGAAATGGAAACAAAAGGCTATCAAAACGGAAACAAAACACGATCGAAAAAAAAAACGAAAGACGAGGACAAACTAGTTTGATCAGAAAATTTCATCAGCAGGAACCTAAAAACTAAGGCCTCGTTTGTATACCTAGATATACTAAGTTAAATTAGATAGGGACCTATTTAAAATCTCACCCTTTACCCTACTAATTTAATCCACGAATCGTATCAGACGGGTGGAAACGGACAAGTTTACTCGTTTCTCAGAACTTTTCAACTAATTCAAGTAGAAGCCGTTTTTACTGGTTATCATAAATCCTCTCAAATGGTGCTTTAAAGAAATTTCCTGTGGTTACGTTCCTTAGTTTCAAGTACCTGCCGTATAAATGGAAAATTCATATTTCTGTTGGGTATGTTTAACTTGAATATTGTTTATTATGTTTATCTTTATTCTGAAACAATTATGAAATGACTAGCTGTGCCCCGCGGTTTCACCTGCGTAAGTCCTGATCCTGCAAATATTTTTGGGATCAAAATTATTCTATATCCTTCTCCACTGCATAACCTACCACTATGCCGATTTTCATCTAAATCGGTCTAGCCATTTGAACGTGTAGAGGTAATAGGCAAACAAATAGACAAATAAAGAAATAAACAAACGGATTTATAATATTAGTTCGCATTAGGATAACAGCCTATTTTTTTGCTAACGATATTTTCTGTATCATTATTTTATTATATTTTCTGTTGTTTTAAATCCATTACAATATACCTTAATATTTATTTAATTTGATGTTAATTCGGTTTATTATTATTACCTCTCGTCATTCGTTGAATCTTGTATAGATGCTTCAAAATAGGACTAGATATCCAAACATATTTTTTTAAATTTCCGTACGAAAACTATTAGATAAGTGAAACCATCCAAGTTCTATGAAAACTCAAAAAATAATATAAACGGGAGTGCAGGCAGAAGTGAAAACTGTATATCTGTGTAAAATCTCATATGTCGCGAGAACATACGCAAAAAGAGTTTTAGATGAAAAAAAAAAAAATAGTCGGACGACAAATAGTCGTCCGACATTTGTCGTCCAACAAATTGTCGTCCGACATTTGTCGTCTGTCAATAGTCGTCCGACAAATAGTCGTCCGACATTTGTCGTCCGTCAATAGTCGTCCGACATTTGTCGTCCGTCAATAGTCGTCCGTTAAAAAATACCATATGTACGTCTTAATACACTCACAGCCAAATTAAAAACAGTAGGCCCAGGCATACATTTTCGCCGCGCCGTAGAGAGGGGATAGCTGTCTACTCTCCATCCGTCTTACGCTTTTTCGATCAGGTCACGTGTCCTGACGCGAGTTTAAGATTTTATACCCATTACAGAAAAAGTGCTCAACGCCGCTAAAGAAGTTTTCACTTCAAAAAACTACGACTAGAAAATCTAATAAACTAAATTATTTAACCAACCAAATCATTTGATGACAAAATATATTTGTATTTTTAATTACAAATTATCGGTTAGCATGATGGGATTACAACATCAGTAATTGAGTAACGGTTGAGTTCACTGATGTCGATGACGTCACTGTTTATTATAAAACTGCACGATTTTTATTAAGCTGACCGTTGAACCAATATGGGTGCTTCTATAGAGAGAAGCAGAAATAACTGTAATGCGCGGTGTCCGCGGAAGCAGGACGTATTTTGGCCACCAAGCTCTCTACTCCGTGCCTCGGACCGACCTTGTTAGTCTTTTTTCATTTTCTTCATTTTCAAGTCTTACTTCATTTTTAATTAAAGACTTATTTTCTGAAAATATTTCAGGGAAAAGCTGACTTGCATGTGATATTTAGTGCTTCATCTTCGATGATAGTTATAGTGCATAACATCAGCAGTGACAGGGTTAAAAATCATTAAAGAGATATGAAAATTAAAAACAATTGAAAACGAATATATTGACAGAAATTAATTACCAAAAATATACTATGGAACTGCTGTAACTATGCTGCTATTCACTGCTGCTGTCGTAAATAGTAGATTATACAACAAGTAAAAAAAAAGGTAATTTAATTCGAGGGACTAAGTTGGATCCCAAGAGCAGCGAAGGATTCTAGATTAGAATCCTGAGCGGAGCGAGGGATACAAGAACCGAGATAAATTATTTTTTTCACGAGTTGTGTACTCTACTTTTTACCATTGACTGCGAGAAAATAAATTTAGAAATGGTTCAAGAGATTGTGTCTCATTTTCGTTACTGGAAGAACTCATTTTAAAATATTTATGTTATTAGATGTTTCAAAAACTTAAAACAACCACGATAACAGATAGAAAAGAAAAATTTTAATTGTAAATAATATTTTTAAGTTTTATTTTATTTCATTGAATTTTATTCCATGTCATACTCCCATTGTCGTGCTCCAGAGATTTTAGCGGCAACAAATTATCTACTATAATTGCTGCTTTATTTCGAAATTATTCCGGAGTCAGTGTCTCATTTTCGTCACTGGAACAACTCATTTTATTATATTATTTATGTTATTCGATTTTTCAATGACATTAAACAACCACTTTATCAGATAGAAAAAAAATCTAAATTGGCGGTATACTTTTTTTTTAATTTAATATTCCATCCAGCCAGTACGTTCTTTCAGCACTTTCAGTACGTTTTTTTTATAAGTCCATATTATTTCGTATATCCGTGCATGTTCCAAATTCAAAATGATATTATTCACTCAGTGAGTAAAAGTGCGTTTTATTCACTGTTATCGATGAATAAAATGCCCCTTTTCGAGTGGCAATGGTAAAAAATAATTTATTTATTTATATTCACCAGATGTTCTTATAGGTAGATATGCGTGATACTACAGACCTTCATCAAGTTATTGAATGCAATATTATGATAGAGGTTACGAAATATCCGTTATAAAAACAACTATAACTATACAAGCGCCCGATCAATGGAAAACTAATTAAAGCTGTAGTGAACAGGAAACTCGTAATGCTCCACGCTCGTCGTTCACTTCCGTTTCATGAAAATATCCCGAATATTTTCAGGATATTACAGCTTAATTGCTGATTTTACAACGTGACATTTTATGAAATACGATTTTTTAGTTAGCCTGTAGAGGAATGCGGGTTGTAATTATGAAATTGTAATTTATTATCGTTTATAACTGCTGGTATTTCAGATTAATATCTTTTATGGATTTTATGGATAAGGCTATGGACAGACAGCTAAGTGGAACGACTAGTAATAAATGTTTGTACAGAACTTAAGCAGCAATAAAAATAACTTCTAAATCTTGTATTTAAAAGAGATCCTGCATCTAGTAACCAATCTCTACCTACTCACCTCTATCGTAAAAAGAAGATATAGTTTAAGAATTTCCAATTTGCCACCAACACGTAGTCTATTGCAGTTTGTAGTGGTAGATTTCTATAAAAATCTGAAATTCCAGTGCAAACGCAACGCCAGTGTTCTATAAAATTGAATTTTCTTTAGAACGAAAATTAAAATGTTCTTTTTAAAAATTCTTTAAAAATCCAACCTTTTTTCTCACTGCTCGCTTTTATTTGGAGCTCTACAGACTATACTGTCTTTTCGATCTATTATTTAGTAGCTCACATTTAAAAAAACAATATAGATCATTTCTTTATCATACTATTGATACTAAACTATCGACGGATAGAAAGTCTGCGAGTCTGACGACACAAAGTTTGTGGTCTACGAGGGCTCTTAAAGTTAAAATAGCAACGAACAGTTTTACTTTACATTTGTTACGGTCCTTTTTTCGAAATGCACCTCATTTATTTTTCAGCCGAACATTTTACCCTCCATTTATTTTAACTGTGTGCTCAAGCCTAATACAAAGGTACGTATAGTTGTAATACTTTACCTTTTCTCCTTTGTTCCATATTCGGAACTATAAGCTTTGTTACGCAATTTAAATAGTTGAGCTGGCCTCTAAATTATTACGTGCCTAGAAAAAGGTGCAGGGGATTTTATAGACTGACTAGCTTTTGCCCGCACCTTAGTCCTTAGTAGAAGTCGAAAATGGACCAAGGAATCACGTTGCTCTACATAAACTTTGCCCCTCTTTTTCACCCCCTAAGGGGTAGAATTTCGGAAAATCCTTTCTTATCGGATGCTTACATCATACAAATAATACACCCTCCAAGTTTCAGGTCTTTACGATCACCGGTTTAGGCTGTGCGTTGATCCGTCAGTCAGTCAGGGCAAAGCATTTTATATGTATATAGAAGATGTGAACTTTTTATTCGCTTCGTTTCATCAATTTTTCTCGTAAAAGAGTACCCACTTCAACACATCTGTCAGATACTGAACTTTTCATATCTCATCCGTTCTATTCACAGAGACAAAACATTCCAAAATTCGACCACGTCACCCGTTCACGGTTGAATGGTATTGAGTTTTTCCAGTGATCGCACAACGCTGCAACCAATCCTGAGGGGCACGCGATTTGAGTATCCAATCACAACGAGTATTCATTCTGCCAGTTACGTGAGATAGGACAGCTTACTCTAGCCTGTTATCGTAGGTACTTGACAGATATTTCAGCTCCGTTTTAGGGTTCCATACAAAAATGGTAAAAACGGGACCCTATTTGTACGGGCCAAGCCGTACACTGTCACTAGTATGTAACAAACAACACCTACATGCTGACACCGCAATATAGTCGTCACGTGGAGCGGCCACGGGACGACCTTTGTATTCACTGCATTCCTTTACCTTATTACAATATTTTAGTTTAAACAATCTATCAAAATTATAATCAGAATTAAATCAACCACGAAACACATCACTTGTGTCTTTGGTTTAATTTTCCGGCCGGTCTGGCCGGGCCGGCCGTAACATCATCCTGTGGGAGTCGACCACCTGGCTCCTACACTATTACTAAGACCTCACCGTCCGACCGTCCGTCTATCTGTCTGTCACCAGGCTGTATCATAAGAACCGTGATAGCTAGACAGTTGAAAAGACAGTCTCATTGATTATTTCTGTATTCGCTATAACAACAAATACTAAAAACAGAAGAAAAAAAACTAGCGTGCGACGCGAACTGCGTACGGCAGCTCGCTGCGAACCTGCACCATCCACCGAGAGATGTCGCTGTTAACACTGTTGTACAGAAGTGAGTATCGTAGTTCGGCCGTTTGCACAGAGATGGCGCTGTTTTCAATATTGCATAGTAGTAGAAGCACAATAACTGTTAAAATCTCATCTGTCAAAATCTCATCTGTTGCGAGAACGGCTGAAAATGCTCACCCACAAAAGTGCCCAACGCGCCATAAGAAGTTTTCACTTCAAAAATATTCAAATGGGGTTCCCATACAACATGGTACGGAACTACTCACACTTGGCCGGTTTTTCCAAATGTGGATAATATCACACTACTTATGAGGTTATATTAAGGTTACACCAATTCTTTCACAAATGACTTTGAAGTGTAAATTGTGGCATTAAGGTCGTAGCACACATATAAATAAATAAATAAATAAATATGCAAGACATTCCACACATCGCCATCTAGCCCCAAGCTAAGCAACTAGACTTGTGTTATGGGTGCTAGTCAACGGATATACTACTTATATACTTTTCTTTTGTAAATATACAGGGTTATTGGAAATTATACTAGCAAGCCGTTGAGGGCTACTTCTGTGCACGTATACATACAACTTTTGTTCTACGACTTTTGGAAATTCGAACATTTTTTCGAAAATTTTGAGGTTAGGTTTACCTGAAAATCAGCTGTTCCTTACACGGAGAGGTCATCAACCTTAAAACTTTACTTGTTTTTTAAGTTTTATCTACTGTTCTTAGTCTGAATGACCTTTGTTTTAAAAAATCAGCTGTTTTTCGAAATTACATAACCTCAAAATTTTCAATTTTTTTTTCGATTCCAATTCCAAAAGTCGTAGAACAAAAGTTGTTTGTTAAGGTGCACAGAAGTAGCCCTCAACGGCTTGCTAGTATAATTTCCAATAACCCTGGACTTATACTTATTATACATAGAAACAACCAGACCACAGACAAATATCTAAGCATAAAGACTTGTCAGAGGCGGGAATCGAACCCGCAACCCTATGTTTGGCAGTCCGGCATGGTGACCATTGTGCCAACTGGGTCGTCAAATGACTTTGAAGTGTAAATTCGTCGTAGCACACATATAAATAAATAAATATTGTAGGACATTCCACACATCGCCATCTAGCCCCAAGCTAAGTAACTAGACTTGTGTAATGGGTGCTAGACAACGGATTTACTACTTATATACTTTTCTTTTATAAATATGTACTTATAATACATAGAAACAACCAGACCACAGACAAATATCTAAGCATAAATACTTGTCAGAGGCGGGAATCGAACCCGCAACCCTGTGCTTGGCAGTCCGGCACGGTGACCACTGTGCCAACTGGGTCGTCAACGGAACGTAAACGAACGAACTCGTAAACGGAACGTAAACGTATCAATTCGAGAAGTTCAGTATTCTTTTTATGCAACGCACACTAATCGGAATCGTAACGTAATTGCCTCGCCTCGGGACAAGCCCAAGAACCGCGGTACAGTGCGTGGTCGACTTGCCGTTCCCGTTGCTCCGGAGCTGCAGATCGCTTGGTATCGCGCTTACGTTAGGTTGATGGCGAGGCGATACGGTGACGATCCTTTTCTGAGTTGATGTGTGTGCTACGGCCTTTAAACAGTGGTTTGTTAGCATAAATTGTCACATTGTAAACTTGTTAAAAGTTGAACTTTTGTAAGGATATGAGTTTATATTGAGTTTGAAATACGAGTATCTCTTTACTACGTATATACCCTTACACTCGTAGAGCTCCTCAAAGCTAAGCATTTCTTCGTACCTACTTCCCACTCTAAATTTACCACTCATGCTGAATAATAAAGTCATTTGCATATATTTGTAAGATATGTTGGAAACTCATTAGCGTTTCTGGCTTTTGTCTTGTAGGTGTAGATAGATAGATAGATAAACACTTCATTTATTCAGCACACAAAACATTTAAAATAACAAAAAGGACGAGCAATCTTATCTATACATATAAAATGCTTTGTCTTGACTGACTGACTGACGGATTAACGCACAGCCTAAATCGCTGATCGTAGAAACCTGAAACTTGGAGGGTGTGTTCTTTGTATGACGTAGGCATCCGATAAGAAAAGATTTTTCGAAATTCTACCCCTTAGGGGGTGAAAAAGGGGGGCAAAGTTTGTATGGGACAACGTGATTTCTTGGTTCATTTTCGACTTTTGCGCGGACGAAGTCGCGGGCAAAAGTTAGTTAACTACAAAATTGTACAAATAGGCGACATTATCGCTAAAAGCGATTTCTTCCAGGCAACCTTAGGATGGAAGAAACACATATTATATCATGCTAAATGGAATATTCTTTGTGTGGTAAGGTGAATCACTACAAGTTCTTTTCTCTAGACTCGGTCAACTACGCTGAGAGGGTGCCGTCAAGCAAAGCCAAGTACAATGAACATTAATATTTGTTCTATCGATTGAATCAAATTTATTTCGAAATGAAATCATCGTAAGATATTTTACGATCATAATTTAATTTTTCTCGTATAAAAGCACTCACCATCGTTTTATATGAACTAAGCGTAGATAGTAGCATTCAAGCAGCAATCGGTCGGAAATTGCATATACCAACGCTGAACATTTTGCTCGTTTTAACAACGTTGGTCGGAGTGCGATCGACCTCCGCTTCTAATTGCTCTCAATCTATTGCTTTTTAATGTGTTTGCTCCAATCCGATGCTTTATTTTGACATTTTTTTCCATCGAGCAGACGTAAACGACGACAATAATTTGAATTGTAAATCGATTGGCGCTCGTGTGAAGTGCTTGTTTATTGTTGAACTTTGTAATTTATTTGATCGACAATTTGTGGAGGTTTGCGAATAGTTTTACAATAACATGTTAGTTTGCAAGGAATAGTAAGGTTAGCCTCAATATGCCCCACTGTCCGTGGGGCCAAAATAAAACCAAAATATATCTATTAGTGCATTTTTGAAACTCTAACCCCCTTATTCCAAGACGAGGTTTAGGGATAGTCCGAAATGTGGATTTAAACCTTAGATTTAGACACAGATTTACTCGTGAACTCTAGTCTGAACACTATCCCTATAGATTATTATGGATAGTGTTTAGACTATAGTTCACGAGTAAATCTGTGTCTAAATCTAAGACTTAAAACCACATCTCGGACTATCCCTAAACCTCGTTTTGGAATAAGGGGGTAAGAGTTACAAAATAGATTAACAGCTAATAGGTATTTTTTGGTCTTCCATACAAAAAACATGACTAAATACTTTCGATGTTTTAGATCATTTCGCTATAAAAGCAAATTCAAAGTCTAGTACGTTATTAAATAACGTCAATCATCTTAAAATAAACAAATTAACATTAATTGCCTACTAAAAACTTGCCGCTGAATTAATTGTCTGTCCATTTATAATAGTCTCTCTTCAGATTAATATTTTGTCTAGACATTATTGATCATCTTATCCCTATCTAGGTACAGGCGGTTGTTGATCTAAATTGTACCTTATCACCTTGAAAATAAGTTAATATTAAAGTTAGTATTTGACTGAATAATTCAGTGCTTGCAGCTGAAATGGTATATAATTTATTATCGAATAATGCTGAGTCACTCTGTATTGAATGAAGGCAACTTGTGAAATGGTCATGTTTAACGCAATGACGTAGCTTTTACGTTTGTCATTGATCGACGTGAAAGAGCTATTTGTGGTTACATTAGAATCATTTTGTCTATGCTATTTCTATATGTTCTGTTTATATGGAAGTTAGTTGTATATTTTCTTATAATCAAGTGGTACCAAGAAATAATAATCTATAGGTACTTATAATATTATAAAGCTGAAGACTTTGTTTGTTTATTTGAACGCGCTAATCTCAGGAACTACAGGTTCGAATTGAATTTTTTTTCGTGTTGGATAGTCAATTTATCGAGGAAGGCTATAGGCTACTTTTCATTTTGATATTCCCACGGGATCGGGATTTACGCGGGTTAAACCGCGGTGCGCAGCTAGTATTTCTTAAGTTTAATCATGCCTTCAAAAGAATGAAAAAATAGTGATTTGTTTTCACAAACAGTATTAGTTATTTATTTATGTTTTTAATGGTACCTAGATCTGCGTTAGACCACTATCACACCAGCCTGATGGAAGCTGACGAAAAATGGCGGTCTCAGATGTAGCACGCTTTCCTGGAAGAAACTTGTTCAGAACTTCTGCAACTTGAAGATCCTCAAAAAAAACTGGTTGCCTGTAAAGTCGGTATACGGGCGAAAGTTTTACGTGACAACAACTGTGCTCGAGTGGAAGGGACGCGTGCCTTTCACTTTTTATGTCTGTCTCTCTCGCTCTTAGGCGGGCTAACCATGCCCGAGTGGAAGGGACGCGTGCCTCTCACTCGCTCTCATTGTGAGCGCATAACGTCAGCGGAGCGTAACGCAGTTTCTTGAAGTGTCACCCGGCAAACCAATTTATAAAACGTTGTCACGTCAATAATATGGCCTTATGTAACATTACAACAAAATCGGAAAACCTTAAGTTATTTTACTCTTCTAACCTTTACTTTCGTACTTGATGTATGAAGCAAAAACTATCCTATGCTGATAACATAACTAAAACCCAATATACGTAACGGTCAGTGAAAAAGTCCGGGACGTGTGGAAATGACTAATGCGGTCATTTATCACGCGGTCAGTCCAAGGGAAAACCATCGCGGTGAAACCGACACTTCACACAGTCAATGGTGGATATTCATTCGAATTTATACGGTATTTTGCTTATTTGCTGTATTTTGAACAGGATTTTGTAAGGTACCGTGAATATTTTGTGGTAAATCGTTTTGTTGTTTGGGTCTATGGTTACTCGGTTATTTTGCGTCGTTGTTTCAGTCTGTTGAGGTACTCTATGGATCTTCTTTTGTCATCACATTGGTAATGTTAACATGTAAATTGTTTTGGCACGTGCTGGACAAACGGGGTTTCTACCAGACGATCCCAATCCCTTAGGCACCCGTTCCTGAGTTACCCAATAGACGGTCCTTTGCGGGATGTCGATGTTTATTTGTTTTTAAATTGTTATCTAAGATGAATCTGTAGGGTTGGTAATCTGTTGGGTTGGAAATCTGTAGAATTGAGAGTCTGTATAGAATTGGAAATCTGATGAATTGGGAATCTGTTAATGAAATCTGTAGAATTGGGAACATCCATGTTTTCGATGTTATTTAATTATGGTATTAATTAATAAAAATTAAAATAATTGTTTGGCAAAAACCTTATAATTCATTTTAGGTATAGGTACAGGTAGCCCCGAAACTTACCTAAAAAATTAAAACAAAGGAAAAAATTTAGTTAATTTTGGGTAATTAGAAAATTACCCAAATTTAGGGTTTGGAGAACTTTCAAAATCTGGTAATTGACACGGGCTATAAAACGGGTGTCGTAAAGATATTCTCAACAATGCCTTTAATCAAATAAGGTAACTTCCGGAGGTATTTGTAAATGTTAAACCTCTAAATAACCTTTAACCCAATTAAGCTGTCATGTATCGTGTTCCGTCCAAACCAGATTCTCTAATACAAAATTACAAAGGCATGTGGGTAGTAGGTACATCTAAAGTAAGTACAAACCTAACTGTTGATGACATACAGTCAACCTTAACACGCTTTGAAGGAAGCTTGCTAATGACGTGAGTGCTTTTACTTATTATTATTCCGTACGACGAAATATGCTCGAGTTCCTTAATTGTCTTTCCTCTTGAGAATAAATTCAGGATTCACGTCTGAAATTAGAATAGTTTTGTAGATTTCATAATATCCAAAATGAATATAAGTTTGGTCCCCTATATAATATGAAAAATTATCATTGAATCTACGACTTATGAAATTCCCTTAGATACCTTCTGATTTGGAGTCAGATCGACAAAGTAGTGGTTAATTAAAAATCCTTAGAGCGAATTAGTGTGACTTAAGAATTAGTTCCTTCACAATTCGTTGGACTCTTACTTAATATACCTACTATTAAAGCTGTATCTACATTAATTGCATAAATGTTTCGTAAGCGATATTAGAATTTAATTTTTTAATTAAAAAATTGTAGGTAGAAAACACAGAAAAGGTTTCTTGAAGTGAGAAATAATCCTCTTGTAAAGACGCTCGATTTCATTAGAATCATTTCTTTTTAGTAAATGTTCTTGTTTTTAGTAAATATTATATTAAAGAATATTGTAATTCTTAAATTAAGAATATTAATTTTAATTAAATATATTATAATCAAGAAATTATTCTCTAGTGTCGATGGGAAGAGGAATATTTCTTACTTTAAACTTTAAAGAAACCCGTTTTTATGTGTACCTAATTGTCTAATACCAACTTACTCGGTAAAACTACGTTATACATACAGTAACATTAAACGCATACTTTATATCTAACTAACTATTAGAGAGTGGATATCAAATATCAAACTTTCAGAGTGAAATATATTTCCTCTTTTATTTTAGATAAAGTAACTAAACTATACTAAATAACAATTAAATAACGAAAACTTAAATTAACTTAAAAAATGGCTCTGCTGGCGGTCTCGATGGCCTCAGCCCCCAACACCTTAAAGACCTGGTCTGTAACTCAACTGGGGACGCCGGTAAGCTTCTTTTAAAAGACTTGACGGACCTTACAAATTTAATGCTCTCAGGTAAGGTAAACTCTAACATTATTCCACTTCTATATGGAGCGAATCTCGTCGCTTTAAAGAAAAAAGATGGGGGAATTCGTCCAATAGCTGTCGGATGCACATTTCGCAGATTAACCTCAAAATTATGCTGTAATTTCATCCTCCCTAAATTAACATCAAAATTTCAACCCGTTCAGTTAGGTTTTGGTAGCAAAGGAGGGTGTGAAGCAGCCGTCCACGGCGTTCGTTCTTTCTTGGAACATGACAAGTGTGAGGTGTTGGTAAAGGTAGATGTGAAAAACGCCTTCAATTCAATAGATAGACAAAAAATTTTATTTGAATCTAAAAACTATATTCCAAAAATCTACCCCTATTTAAATCAGTGTTATAGTTTTCCATCTGATTTGGTATATAAATCCCATTTGATCCACTCCGTAACAGGATGTCAACAAGGCGATCCACTCGGTCCTGCCATTTTTAGCCTCGGCATTCATAAAATCATTTCGGCACTTAAATCAAATTAAACGTCTGGTATTTGGATGATGGCACCTTAGGAGGTACAGTCTCCGATGTTATTGAAGACTTGGAGACGATAACCAAACAATTTCAAAACATTGGTCTACAACTAAATTTTTCGAAATGTGAATTATTTATTTCGGATTTAATACAACCTTCAGAAAAAAAAATTATCTTTAAAAAATTTAATGATTTGGCTCCAAACATCAAAATTGTAGACAAAAAGTCTCTTAACCTCTTAGGTGCTCCTATTTTTAGTGATTCATATGAAAATTTCATATCTGGCCAATCCTCTAAGTTTTCGGAAATGTCCAGTCGCTTGCTCAAAATTCATGCCCATGTTGCCTTCACTATTATTCGGTTTTGTCTATTTGTTCCAAAATTAACATACGTTCTTCGGTGTACACCGTTTTTTAAGCATATAAACCTATTACTCTCCTTAGACGATACTTTGAAAAATATACTAACACAAATCCTAAATTGTCAGTTTAATAATAAAACCTGGAGTCAAGCTACTCTTCCAATAAGGTATGGTGGTCTTGGCGTCCGGAAAATATCAAGTGTTTCTCTACCTGCATATCTGTCCTCTATTCATAGTTGTAAATGCCTCTTCGAAAAAATTATTAGGAATGACTGTGACATTTCCGTACCTTCTTGTATGTCTGAGGCTATAGATAAATGGAAAAATGAATGTCCAGACTTGAACGTTCCAACTGAGTCTTCATCGCAGAGACTTTGGGACGAGCCAATTTGCGAAAAAATTCAAAAAGATTTATTAACTTCTGAAAACAATTTGGCCGAACGAGCTCGTCTCATTGCCTCTGCGAAGAAGGAGTCGGGATTTTGGCTGCAGGCTTTGCCATCTCCCAATTTAGGCACACTATTAGATAATATCACTTTCAATACTTGTATAAGTCTTAGATTAGGCTGTTCATATATATCTTCCCATAATTGTGTCTGTGGCTTTCAAGTTGATTACAAGGGTTACCATGGACTTTCCTGCCAACGCAGCGCAGGCAGAATATCACGCCACGCCGCTATCAACGACGTTATTCGTCGGGCTCTTGTTAGCGTCAACGTACCGGCTCTCTTAGAGCCGAACGGTCTCGTACGTGACGATGGCAAGCGTCCCGATGGAATGACGTTGATTCCCTGGAGTCGTGGCAAACCGTTGGTGTGGGATGCTACTTGTGTTGACACACTGGCGGCTTCACATCTTAGCTCCACCTCCAGGGAGGCGGGCTCTGCGGCTGCAGCGGCGGAAGTGACGAAGCGACGGAAATATGCTTCTATCGGTGATGGATACATATTTCTGCCGTTTGCAACGGAGACACTTGGTCCTTGGGGTCCAGACGCCTTAAAATTTTATAAAGAAGTTTCAAAATTACTAGTTTTAGCTTCGGGTGACCAAAGGGCTGGCTCGTACCTCGGACAACGGATTTGCATCGCCATCCAACGTGGTAACGCTGCCAGCCTTTTGGGCACACTTCCTAGGGATCCCCATTTGGACTTTTAATTTAGTGTAAGTGAAATATATTTGACATTTTGTCATCTAACCATACCCTGGGGTTTACTTTCCTATAAAAAGCTCGTTAAAATAACTTCGTACCGATGTGTTTACACGCGAAATAATCGTATGTAGAATTTGTTAATTTTTTCCACATATTTTGTGTTAGGTACTTAAATGTTTTTATTTGTAACAGTTTCGTTTGTTTTACGATGTTGGGTTAACGTTGGAAATTTGGTGGAGCTTTATTTCTGAAATATGTTTTGAAGCTTACATTGAAAGCTTTATTAGGAGTTGAACAAAATTTTTCTTTCTTTCTGATTTATTGATCTTTAGAGTAAGATAGATATTATAGTTCTAATCAAAGCTTTTGTTTTGATAAAGTCGGTAGTCCACTTCAATATCTGTCGTTGTTTTAATCAATACACAATTATTTTCAACTCACGTAAAACAATTACATAGAAACTAACCAATCATTTCGAAAATGGAAATCCGAAGCTAACTTTATAAGCGTTTTAAATTATTCACAGAATCCTCCAATTTGTCTGTGCTGTCAAAGTGGAATCCCTCTATACAGTATGTGCCAGAATCGAGCTAAAACGTAGGTACCTTTGTAAATTCGGCATTAGCCTGAACTGGATGGATATCTGGTTTCTCGTCACGTTCGTCGTTATCCGGACTGAGTCTATTGCTCAGTTTCACAACCACATTTGATATGGAGTTCGGGAAGCAAATATCGACTGTAAGAATGATTCGTAAGTTTCAGGACATAAGATTTGGTTACATAAACTTCCTACATAAGCAATAGTATGATTTCACATAAGCATAAGTGCAGCTACAAAAGGAGGAAGGGTCGATAAAGTATTTGTTCTATGCCCGTCTACCTATCTTCACTCGCGTCCCTCAAGATCCCTAAATAAAGGGGGCTTCCCTTTATTTAGGGATCTTCGAGTCACGATAGGTATCTTCTAGGAGAATGTGTTACATCTTAGACAGCGTCATTTATCATCGTGTGAGATATTGGTCAAGTGTTGATCGAGTTATTATTTTTTTAAAGTAAGTTGAGTGTGTAAGAAATTCGTATTTGTATTCCATAAACTGGTACAGCAAATTCAATAAAATATAGTGTGTATAAAAACGTCACATAACACAATAACAAAATACAAAGCGATACAAAACGCCAGGGGCCGGATACGATCCCAGAGTATGATAAAGCGTCGTAGACCTTAGGCCTACTTTCAAACACTTTAGCTACTGACCCTACCGTGAAAAATGTAGATAAAACAGGAAAACGGTTCAGAACTCGTGTCAATTCAATTTCGATGTAGGTCCCTGATTCAATTGAATAGTACGTCAAACTCATTCTGAATCATTTCCAAACCTTACCATTCCGCCTTCACTATCACGAAATGTTATTGAAATGAGAATTCGTTCCCGTGATATTTCAAGTTTGTTTAACCTGAAAGTCGGAACCCGATTGTCAAGATTTTTCTTTAAACAATTATCCTCAAATTAAACTCTGCCACATAATTTGTGCTATCTTTACCATCTGCCCTGGTTCTAAACTATTACATATCAGTAAGCAATGCCAAGCAAGCATAAGAGTTAACTAAGCATCGACTATAATAACACTTTGAGCAGTTTACTTTCAGCTCATAAAGAACGCCTTGATTGTTGCCTATACGTTTATAGATACAGTAAAGTAATAATTATAATCTAATTTTTATACGGAAATAAACACTTCAATTAATTACACCTAAGCAGCACAAACCCAGAACTAATCGCCTCAACTAATGTGTAACACCATGCAAAGGTACTGCACTGCGACTCATCGTATTTGGCACGTGAGTTCGCATTATCCAGGATCACGGCCCTGCCAATATCACAACAGAATAATAAACATTTTCTTTATGTAGGTCGGCTAACATTAGCTAAATTATTTGCTGAGGTCAGCTCTGCATTGCGGACGTTCATAATCTGTGTTTTAATTTGTCTATATATAGACTGAATGTCTTAAACAAATGACCACTCACAATTTTAGGATGTTTGGCTTTGGAACGCGCTCTTATCAGAAGAAGTCACATCCCGATGAGACTTCTTCTATTTCCTTTTCCATAATTGGTTTTTTAAATTTTTTTTCCGCACTGGGTGCCGGAAGACGGACGTTAGAATCAAGGCAGACCCCCCCGAAAACGATGGCGTGATTATCTCGATGCATTTGACGGAGACTATGGTCAAACCTAGACCCGGACCGAACTGCTTAGAAAGATGTTAGGAAGGCCTTTGCCCATCAGTATACCTATACCTACCACTATAGCCTAAAAAAATGATAATAAGTATTTTAGTTTTCTTGGTCGCCTTCAGAAAAGGCCAATTTATTATATTCACTGTCCTTAGTTCAATTTTTACAGTCATTTAGAACATTTTAACTTCTGCCTTACCTTAAATAGCCGCTCTCTAACGCTATAAATTTGGCAAACCATCTCATGGGCTTTGCACGTCCACACTATAACACCTCGATGTTTATGGTCATTGCGGAGCACGTGAGCATTGTTCTCAGATACAATTAGACCCTGCTCTACTAGTTTAAGTATAAATCGTGCCTAGGTAATTAGAAATTATGGAAC
Organism: Idaea aversata; assembly: GCA_907269075.1. Lineage (NCBI taxonomy): Eukaryota > Metazoa > Arthropoda > Insecta > Lepidoptera > Geometridae > Idaea > Idaea aversata. Next base: position 4,397,908 of record OU026096.1, read on the forward strand.
CGAACACAGCCAAATGTGCAAAAACAATTATTGCATACATATTTGTGTGAAATCAGGGTTGATTTGTTATAATGAAAAAAAGTGCAAGTCTTGAAGTGCAAGTTTTTATTCTATTGGAAAATTGCAGGTTGCAGCTGAAATAAATTTATAGCGTATGAAACACGAGCGCACTATTTTCTACTGTTATTATAGTATAAGCATTAGATACCTATTGAGGTACGGCTATGGGCCACTATCAGGTAAACCAAAACAAAGTTAAACGCTATACCAACAAATTCCGAAACAACATTCCATTACAAACGCTTTCCGAAACGTAGACAAACATTACGGAACAAACAATGTAATTCCTATTAAATTCTAGACGGAATTTTAACGGGGAGCTTTTTGTACCACAAGCGTAAACCTACGTACTTACACAGATGGCCGTACGAACGAACATAATAACTTATGCATAGTGTTAAGAGAAGCTATGTGAATTCCACATATCAAATGCGACTCGAATACTTGCTCCGGCTCCGCATTTCTCTATATTTAAATTCACGTTCCATATTCATTTAGGATATTAATTTAACGGCCACATAACAGGAATAATCTAGTTTAGAATTGTGTTCAGAAAAAATTGCTTAGCTTTAGAAATAGTAAAGAAATTGGCTTATTCCAATTTAGCCCATTTTTTTTCAAAATCAGCCCAAAAATATGTTCTCATATCTACTAGTGATACCTATTTTTTTCGAATCGGTTGTAATGTCAAATTAAATGGGAGAAAAGTAACTTTATTTTCGTGAAATCGATCAAATATTTTTGACAAAGGTAATTGTCAATGAGTTAAGTACATAGCTACAAATAATGTAAAGAGGCATGGCATAAGTAGGTGAATAAAATCATTTTCAGGTCGCCGCATTGATATTGTATTTTCAGGTCCCAAAGGTTTTAAGAACACATCGTATGAGCAATAAGTATGCAGTGATTTCATCGTAGGTCCATTCGCTGGCGGAGAAATTGGCAATTTCCTGCTATCCAGTGCCCGTCCGGTACAGTTTTACGTCGCGTATACATATGCAATTTGTTTTCATAACAATTTAACACGCATTTAGTTTAGGAAATAGTTACTTATAGGGCGAAGTTGGGGCCTTGGTTACGGCCTCATGGTCGCAGCGAAATGTTATTTGTTGTAATTTTGATACAGACTAATAAATAAAGCTTTATGATCAAATCATCTAGGTAGCAAAACAATCCTTTTTTGATCATATTTAAGTAAGTACTTATACTAGTAGTTATAAAACGTCTTATCAATATATCTAATTTAAATCGTCTCGTCTAAGAGTTTAAGCTTTATAAATGCTATCGTTTGTGTCAATGAAGTTGTTCATCCTTTTGACGGTCTTTCAGATTCTCATCAAAACCATTATACACAAAATTTAGGTAAGTAATAGACAAACAAATAAAATACATACGTGATTATTATTTCCACAGATGTGTACAAAATAACACGAGGTATACAGTAACACAAATTAATTGTCAGTGTTAATGAGTTTCGTGATTCTCTCGTAATTGCTTAGGAAACTAATATTGACAATACACAAACATAATAGATTTTCCTTATTAACTTAGATTCTGTGACGATTTTATACAAAATATTTATTCGCCACCATATTCCATAGAAACGAAAACGAATCGCGTTTCAACCATCGTGTTTTGTATTACCATTTATCTACACTAATATAATATTATAAAGAGGAAAGATTTTAAGGAATAGGCTTCGAAACTATTGGACCGATTTTGATGAAACTTGGTATGAGGATACAGTGATTCATTGGAAATAATATAGGCTACTTATTATCGGACACGGGATCGGGAGTTACGTTATAAATGAAGCAAAAACATATCAAAAATAAAATATATTAGCAATGAATTAGCCTAATTCTTTTTTAAAGTCGGTTAATCATACACAAAATAATAATTCATTACGTTTCGGATACAATTCGTCTTCGAAAGTATTTATTTCAAACCTGCTGTACCTACACTTTTGTGCTTTTGCTACTGCGGTTCACTGCTTTCATACCGGCGTTGTTCGGACTTTAATTTGAAAGGATTTTTGTTTTTCAGATTGTAAAACGGAACTCATAGTGTCCATTGTTCAGTCCATTCAATTACATTTCAATAGATTGCGGGTGAAACCAATCAATCTGGCTTTACTCGATAAATTCTAGTCTCGTTTCTAGACTGGCATGCGATTGTTACTGACTTTATTAACTCGTAGCTCAGTTCATTTAGACTGGATTTACTTTACAAGCTTGAAGGATTGTTTGTGAAACTATTTTGTAAGTATTAGATTAAAACTGACATGGGTATTTTCACTACTAAAGCAGCATCATCTAAATATAGAGGTCGACAAAATCAAAATTGAAAACTATAGTAATATTCCCATTTCTAATAATTTTAGTATTTTGAAATCAGCATGTCGGAAGAGTGTTAATGACCCTGACTACGTGACGTTGTGGCTTTTGAAAAAGGTCAACCGATTTTAATAGCTGAATTTCTGCTGAAAACGGTTCACGAAAATCGAGCCAGCATAAGTGTAAAAATGTGAACTATCCCCGTCTTGAATCTTATGAGTTCTAGGCTCCGAGGTTCTTAAGATTTTTTATTATAACGTAAGCTGTTTAAATCGCTACGTATAGGATGCATCATCTGATCGACCCGTCATTTTTTTTAACAAAATAAAGAAAAACATTTTTCAAGTAAGTAAATAACTTTTATCTTCAATCTTCAAGTACCTATTTCTTTTTTCCTCCCCTATCTGACCACTAATCTCAGTTGAACAATCTTTGAAGAAGTCAAAATATTTCCCTCAATTTTCACCCTATTTATCTTTTATTGTTTTGAGAAAATATAGACAAAATTTTTCTTATAAAAAAATCGAGACGCAGGCTTTTCACGAGATTAATCGTGTTTATTTTGGTTTTGGTTCTTTATACCTTGGGAGATTTTCATCTTCCAAGGTTTAATAATTACAAAACTGAAGTCTGGAAGCCTTTAATTTTCCAGCGGCATCGTCCTCGCGTGCGATCCTGCTGGGAGCCGCAGCTACTTCAAAGTTTTTAATTTAGTTTCAAAGCAGTGTGTTTCAGATATAGAATTAATAACATTGTTCTTTCCAAGAAAGAATGGCGTCTCGTCCACGTGTCTTGTTTTATTTAAAGTCTTTAGCAAAACAAGAAGATGGCAAAAAAGAAGAGGAATAATATAATATATATAGATGATTTACCTAACTTTATGCACAAATCGCGCAATACCAAAAAAAGGTGGTCTAAATATTTTAAAGTGAAAAATCCTTTGAAGTCTGTAAAGTGACGTCACCATTTCACTTCACTGATTCAGGTTCTAAACGAAATTATAAGAACCAACCTCTCGGGAGCCCACGAGTATGCTTTGATGCAACGATCAAAGGATGTCACTTCAGCTAATTAAAATTCCTGTTCGACTAAATAAAATTAACATCTCGTTTATAACTTTGAAGGCGAGTGAAAAGTTATATTTCAATGTTCTCGTACCTCAAGAAAAAAAACTAAATTCTTATCGGGTCTCTGTCTATCTGTTTATTTTTATATTCAACGAACGTTAGAGAAAAGTTTTGAATTTCTTTGTGCGATTTATTCTCTTTGTTCTAAATTGAAATAAACTAGAATTTAGTCAAATTTTAAAATAAACGTTTCTAAATAAAAGTTTTAAAACAAATCGTTTGAGAGACAAGGGGATTCGATCCGTTTAAATTAAAAAGTTTACCAACTCTCGGTAGCTGACACATCCCCGCGTTAAACTAAAGGTTTTGCGACGCGCCCCTATAAAAAGGTTCGATTCGTATCGTCGCTTCACCCTTGTTCCTTTTTTGCCCCAACCTTACCCCACCCCTGGGGCACGAAGGGGGTGGGGTATGAGGTGCGCGCGCAGATAAAATCAATACGTTCTCGGGTGTTACGCACAAATACGGTGGTACGATGCCGATGATAGAGATGTCACGGTCAGCTTATCGATATTAATCGAATTCGGCTTCTATAACTGTACTGTGCTTTTTCAATTAAATATTTAAATCTCATTTTACAATCGACGTTTGTTTACGATGTTGTGTTGGTATTTATTGGTTTTGGTTAATTGTGTTTCAATTGTTATTATTACAACGACGACGTTTCATTACCAGAATAAATAATGAAAATTATTTTAATGCAAATTTGTGTTTTCCAAAATTTATTTTTCATGGAAGATTTAATACAAATAAATAGTAATTTTTTTACAAAGTAAATTACCATATTTTATTATAAAAATATTTTTTATCAGAACGAAACACTAACGAAAATTCTATGTAATTATCATCATTAAATAGGTACATATATTATGAGTGGTTTGTTCATTTAATTGACATATCATATTACTATAATAAACTATGTTTATTGCTACCAAAATACCCTCATCTAGATAATGAGAATCAGACCTTCGATTAATAACCCCGTCATCGGCTCGATGAACGCCAAACGCAGTCTATTAACTAATAGCCTTGTGATAGCCACGCGGGCTGAGTTATCGATATCGATATTATCCAAGATTATCGATATAATCGACATTTTACTCGTACGTGGCCTCGACCCTACTTCCATAGGGACTATAGCATGATTAATCACCTTGAAATTTTGCAAATTTCCACGTTGACAAACCCCAGTTCGCATTGGATAATTCAAATATTGTTGTTCGCAAGCCTGTTTATTTGATTACGATGATTGCCTTATGTTCTTAATGGTTTTACTCAGGTAAGTGAAGGGCTGAAGAAGAATATTAAATAAGCGTAGGTAAGGAAAATCTGGGATAAAGTATCTTTTTAAATCGTCGATGTTTTGTTTAGAATAGGGTGGCTTATTCCATTATTACTTCAACACAAATTCCTTTAGGAATATCTGGAATAATATTTTTCTTTTGCGTTAGGTTATCTCCATATGAAATTATATCAAAATAGCTTTAGCAGTTTAATTAGAGCCACGTTACCACGTGGACTTAGAAAGAGAAGAAAAGCATTTATTGTTTTACAGTCGTTACTAAAAATATGTTTGTAATTTACAATACGTAGCGTTTGGAAGCTCTGTATCTAATTTCCTAATTGAATAGGCTTTTTCAATAAAACTTTTAATAGGATCGTTTCATAAAAATTAATGATCTGTCTCTTACTCAAGAGCTGTCCATTTATCTTAATGTTTATAATTCAGTTGACATTTTAGAAACAAGCGATAACAAAAATTGGATACGATCCCATAGAATCCAATTAATTTAGGATGACTCCCTTTCGCAGAAAACGTGATTAAAATAACAAAAAAATAAGCTTGTTATAGTTACGAGGAATGGATCGGGGTCGTAATGGAATCACTACATAGTATAAAATAAAGTCACTTTTCTCCGTCCTTACGTCCCTTTGTATGCTTGGATCTTTAAAACTACGCAACGGATTTTGATGCGGTTTTTTTTAATAGATAGAGTGATTCAAGAGGAAGGTTTATATGTATAATACATGCATTATATAGCCGTGCGAAGCCGGAGCGGGTCGCTAATATACTTTAAATATAAGTAGAATTGAAGAAGACCTAAAAACTTTAACTTTTAGGCGAAGCTTTCTGAAAGAAAAGATATTAGGTAAAGATATTAAATAATTCTTGAAACCTCTCACTATATCCTTATACTTATGTTTTGTAATGAATGATGTTAGTTCTAATCAATTAATACTAAAACAAATTAAAAAAAACGTGTGTCACTCGGGGTCTGCCGCGATAAAGCTATTGGCATCGTGCGAGCTTCGTACGGTCGTACCATATACATACACGTTAAGCGAACGCTCGGCCGAGCTACATGGTTGGCGGAGTAGGGGGTGTTAGGTTTTATTTTCGTTACGGAATTTCTTGATTAGGTCGCCGCGCTCAAAGCCCGCGATAAAAGCTATGCAATAGCTTAATAACTTCGTACCGATGCGTTTACACGCGAAATAATCGTATGTAGAATTTGTTTTATTTTTTCACATATTTTGTGTTAGGTACTTACTTAAATGTTTTTATTTGTAACAGTTTCGTTTGTTTTACGATGTTGGGTTAGCGTCGAAAATTTGGTGGAGCTTTATTTCTGAAATATGTTTTGAAGCTTACATTGAAAGCTTTAATATGCGTTGAACAAAATTGTAGATAGGTAGGTAGGTACCTCTAAATATGTAGTAGTTATATTTGCGCTATACGATTTAATACTAACATCGAAAAATAATGATTATTAGATATTACATCTGATTCTATCGTCGATTTGTCACTATAGATCAGACCTTGTCATCTATAAATGACCTAAATTCAGTGCTCTTCAGTATGATTCTGAACAGTCTGCGAATTTGAGACACGCGTTTTTATGAGAACCAGACTTTGTAACGTAATTGAGAGGAAAAGTATATTTAATGTTGGTTTATTACGTATACAAAGTTATTTCCAATTATTTCTTCTACTTAGAAATTAATTTGATGAATTAGGTACTAGTTGGTATGGCTTTCATTTGCGTAATTTACGAAATTGATAGAAGATTCGTAATGGTTGTTATTCGGTTTATATTGAGCTATCATCACTATCACTTCACTATCACTACATAGTATAAAACAAACTATCGCTTTCTCTGTCCCTATATCCTTAAGTATGCTTAAATCTTTAAAACTACGCAAAGGTTTTGATGCGGTTTTTTTTTAAATAGATAGAGTGATTCAAGAGGAAGGTTTATATGTATCATACATGCATAATATAGCCGTGCGAAGCCGGGGCGGGTCGCTATGTTATTTTATAAGGGTTTACTCTTCGATCATATAATATAGGTACCTACTAAGACTGTTTTCAGAACAGCATTCAAAGCCATTCATTAATGTTCATTCATGTTCATTTGCCTTCGATTATATCGTATTTATCGACTTTTTTTTATATATGATGTATCATATCAAAAAACCTTCCTCTTTAATCACTGTATCTATTAAAAAACCCCGCATCAAAATCCGTTGCGTAGTTTTAAAGATCTACGCATACATAGGGACATAGGGACGGCGAATAGTGACTTTATTTTAGGTATATACTATGTAGTGATATATCAGAGTTTTATTACTATCAAACCCGTCAGATAGCAGGTGACGATGCGACCTAAGATGTAGCAGTAGCACGCTTTCCTAGAAGATACCTTCACTCCCGACTTTAAGACCCCCAAATTGTACACGTCAGGAAAGACAAATGCAGGCAACTGATTTCATTCCCTTGCAGTATAAATAAGGAATTACGAAGCAAAACGCTTAGTACGGACGTCTGGTATGTCCACCATGAATCGCTGCCATATATCAGTTTGCCTGGTTGTATGACGAAATAATGAAAGAATTCGATTGTTGAGTTCTGTTGCACACTCCCAGAAATGTATCCGATTTTAAAAAAGGAGGAGTTTCTCAATTCGACTGTTTATAATATTATATGTTTTTTATGGACTAAAAAAAGAACACAGAGACGAGATAGCCTGCTGTAGCGGTATTTTTATCATAGGCCATATAAGTGAAGAAGAGATTTTTCTCATTACCTAACTAATAAGTTCTAACAGATTTTTTGCATCAATTACTTACCAATTTCAAAGAAATATAATTCAGAACATAAAATCAACAGAATATCAGAAGCAAAATCCAATTTTAATAACGTTAATGCCAAAAGTAAAGAAGGAAATAGGCAAATTAATCTTATTAGAATTTTATTAAAACGACAGATCTTGGTAATTTGCGAAATTACTTCTACAAGCCAATCTGAGGACGAAAACAGACTGCCGACTTACCATCGGCAGATTATCGGTAAACAAGTATAAATGAATATAGGTAAGTATACTTTTAAAACATAAACTCCCATAGTTTCTTGTAGTTTTTTATTTTTTTTAGGGGCGAGTTTCAAAACCTCATATCCTAAAATTCTATCATAGTTTTATAACATTTTAATTGGTGACGATTCGTCGATCGCCTAAATTCATACTAAAAAATTGTTTAAACCATCACTATCACTACAAAAACAAAGTCGCTTTCTCTGTACCTATTCCCTATGTATGCTTAAATCTTTAAAACTAAGCAATTGATTTTGATGCGGTTTTTTTTAATAGATAGAGTGATTCAAGAGGATGGTTTACATGTATAATACATGCATAATATAGCCGTGCGAAGCCGGGGCGGGTCGCTAGTAAATAAATAAACATTGCAGGAGATTTTTTTCACTATCTAACCCAAAGCCGAGCAACTAGTGGTTGGCTGGTGTTGTGCCCTGACAACAGATATAATACCTATTTAAATCTATACTTGATATTATAAAGCTGAAGAGTTTGTTTGTTTGTTTGAACGCGCTAATCTCAGGAACTGCTGATTCGAATTGAAAAATTCTTTTTGTGTTGGATAGTCCATTTATCGAGGAAGGTTATAGGCTACTTTTTATCCCGATATTCCCACGGGATCGAGAGTTACGCGGGTGAAACCGCGGAGCGCAGCTAGTACTTAATATACATATTGACACACCCCGACCAGCTCATAAATACTTACTTGGTTGAGACGGGAATCGAACCTATAACTAAACTAAACTTCGGTTTCGCAGCCGGGTGTTCGCACCCCGAACCACCGGCCACACATATTCGTTGATATAAAGTCTGCAGTCTGCTTCAGCCAAATACTTCGACAAGGCAATCTTAAGGTTGTTGATCTAAGGCTTCCTTTGGGAAATGGTTTCTGAGGGTAGTTACAAGGAGTGAGGGTAAAATCCGCCCTTGAGATAGGGCGACTGAACAGTACTAATAAATCATAGGACTTGATGACGCTATTACTAAGTGTAAAATAAATATAAATAACAGGCTTAGTTTGGAGCTAGATGACGCTGTGTGCAATGTCGGATAATAGTTAGGTTTATTTTGAAGTAATTTGGACGAAATGTTCGTATTATATGACTTTTATTAAATATCTAAATCTGATGCTGCTTGAAAATGTCCTGATTGGTTTTATAAGTTAGGTATGCCTATTTATATTTTCTATTAGGATTCTAACCAACGCATTAAAGTTTTCCTCCTACATAAATAAAAGCTACCCACTTATTACATAGTAATGTGGGTGCTCAAAGTTCTCTCTTAGAACTCAGCGCAAACTGACGACAACTCCTCGTTCAAAGTTTTGTTCGTGACAAACACATATACTACCCGACTATATTGATGGAAAATCAATATATTGTTCCTACAGACTACGGATGTTTAGTTTGCTATCAGTTTAAAACAAGTGAAATGTTGGCGAACTATATGTCGCAGATTGTCTGTAGTATGCGTGGGCTTTAAGCCTTCTTACTACTGACCATCCCTGTTGAGTTGGCCCTTTGATTTACGATAAAAGCCTATTCGGGTATATTATTCTCGTATCGTAAGAGGTTTGTCGAAGTCTATATTGAATAATTAATTTGCTTAGTTTGGTGCCTTTGGCGAGAATTACACGCTGTTTGCCTTCATGACTTGGTTAGTCGCAATCGCGATTGGTTTCTGAATTTTCCATTTCGTCAGGTGTTAATCAGCTACAACTTTTACAAATGGTTTTTAATTTTCACACAATCCTCAATTAAGACGTTTTGTGATGTTTCTCATATTTAAAAATTTTGCTCTACCGAAAAAATCTACGCAAAAGTTCAATTTTAAATTGTTATTTAGATAACAAATAACGCATAATTTCTAGTAACTTAAGAAATAATTACCATTCCCGCCGTCTCGACGTGAAACGATACAAAACTAACTCTCTTTTTCAATATGTAAACGAGTTTTTCGTTGTTCGGGAGACAAATGATACCAAGTTCGAGTCAGCTTCTTAACCATTTATCATTTTGTTAGAAATCTATGAGGTTCATGATGTGTGGCCTTGCCTTTGTCCAATGTTTATGAATACGACACACTATTACGACAGTTATTTCTTCTCGTGTGTTGGGAGAGCACCATATTTTGGCTGTTTCATTTTATTAATACGTCTTTATGATATTACTATTTGACTTTCTTTTTTGCACTGAGAAGAAATGGCATAAAATGCTTGAGTCTTCTTGTTCTGACATCTTAGGGGCCTTTAAGTCACAGTTCATAGGTATTGTCTAGGCAAGTGTTTTATACTCTTAGATAAGGTATTATTTATTATGTAAATCCTAAACTTTAGACTATCATATGTTATTTTAGATGAGACAGTGGTCAAACATTGAAATAAGTAAGAAATTGAATTAACTAAAATCAATAAAAATCCAACGTTCGTAATAAAAGAAACATTAATAACGTAACAGATAGAATCCCAAGGCATTTCCTTTTTATTTTCTCCAGCGCAAGCAGTGAGAAAAATAAAAAAGTGTTATCTGAACAAGTGCGAGAGGCGTTTAAGTGTGGTATGCCGAGAAAGTTGCCAAGTTTGGTACAGGACTCGGTACTTGGCTGCACTTGGCAGGGATGTTGTTAAGTATAAAGATTCTAGAATGTTTATGAAAGAATATTCTTCGTTGGATATCTTATATACAATTTAAAACACAAACTACATCTAGGTATTTCAAGAATCCCTTTTTTGATGTCAGTTAAAAAGGTAAGTACTCCGTCAGAAACATGTTTTTAATTAACAGAGAATTTAATTGCGAAAGGACGCGGGCAAAGTAACCTTTTCCTTTGAGAACTTGATAAATTATGTCACGTAAAATTGAAATAAATATAACTCTAGCTAATTTTAAAGAACGAAATAAAAACAAATCACAAAAGTACTTCATTATACCAATATGCAAATAAAGTTAATTACTTTAGTTTATTCCATCATTAATTCTGCTTTGAATAAAACTCGTTCGCAGACTTTACGTCAATTTTTTTAAAATATGAATTATGACAGCACTTTCACTTTTTTATCACCGAGTGCCAAGTACTCTCTCACTTAAGAGCCTGCGGTAAGAAAGGAATCTGCATACATTTGCATAAAAAGGCAACTTTGCAAAGGTGATTTTGATTTGGTCTCCAAGTTTTAAGAATTGAAAGTTCTTCTTTCTTTGCAATTTGTTACCGCTAATTAAATTCTGCTAGGAAACTTAGTAGACGACTTAGCAGACGATAGTTTTAATTATCTAAACGTGTACCAGAGAAAAGAGCTGGGTAGTGGAAATTGAATTAATTGCAAGGGACGTTATTTGTTAAGGTGGGTCGAGTCCACTGTAATGAGTGGAGGTTTTCCGTCTAAAAGACGATTGATACTCGTAGGTGGGATGAATTTTATGTAATAAAGTAAAGGAAGAAGCAGATATTTATCTCAGATTAGAATTAAGTAAAACGTAATTAATTCCTTTTCATATCCTTTGTTCTTTTTGTATGTAATTTATTATTAAAATCCATTTTATTTAAGATTGATAATATAATCTGGTGCCGTTTATGCTGGAGTTTATTCAAGGTATCTAGATTATAAATAATGTTTTGTTATCCTCGGTTTATGACACTTGGAATGTGTTATTTAGAAATTGGAAAAGCTTTATATTTCATAAAGATAAGGCAATACAAGGCAGTTCGATATACGAGTATATCTGTGATGATACAGGTTCCTACCTCCGGTACGAATCGCTCGTGGAGCTGTTTCGTTGCCAATTGGCAAGTTTTCAGGAAGGCTTGTACTTTTTCAGGAGATTGCAACAACTCATTACTTTCGCCATGTATTTCTTTAATTTAAAGTGCAGTGATAAATGTTTGCTTATTTATAGATATACATTTTTTTCTTAGTATAATTCTGCGCATGTATAAATAAATACTGTAGGACATTCTACACATCGCCATCTAGCCCCAGGTAACTAGACTTGTGTTATGGGTGCTAGACAACAGATATACTACTTATATAATATATCGGCGCAATTATGATTAATAACCTAAACTTTGATTGGTAAAACTAACTTTCATCTAGAATTCATGAAATTATTGATTATTCATAACAATATTGTTGTTTTGCAATAACATGTTTTCATTTCGTTATTCTTCGTAATTCTTGAAACTAACGGTTAATTTAAACTACAATAAAAAACAGTTAAGAATTTAATTGATAGATCGATTTACATTGAATTTAACTACTAAAAACAAGATTCTAGTGTTTGAAAAACACTCAATTGACTTAACACAAAATCACTATAAATACAGCCGCAAAACAGTAGGAAAGCAATAGGAGATTGGAGAATTTCGGCGACGTCAACAAAGCTGACATCACCGATATTCTTTAAGTTCATGGAAGACCTCCGTCATATACGTTTTTTTTGCAAATATATACTTAAAATACATATAAACAACCAGTCCACAGACAAAATATCTAACCATAAATACTTGTCTGAGGCGGCAATCGAACCCGCAACTCCGTGTTTGGCAGTCCGGCATGGTGACCATTGTGAGAACTGGGTCGTCAACAGTATATAAATAAACAACAATAATAGGCAACTTGGTTGTAAGAAAAATACAAGGTGAAATTATGATTTTTCTAGTTAACCTTAAACTTTCCTACCACTATCTTACCCGATGGTAAGTGACGATGGGATCTAGTATGTAGCACGCGTCCTCGTAACTAATGCCATAGCACGACTATGGCATTCCACAATATTACCTTGATAGGTATACCGTTTTTGTATTATAGTTCCTTGCAATGCTGTTGGCTTGGTGTCGGAAAGAAATAACTATAAGATAAGTAGTTGTCAATACCCTTAATCTTCCATGAAAAAATGCAAACATACCTATACGCGGAAGACACGTTTGTATAGGTTTTATTGGAAAATAAAGGGATTTTTTAATATAAACTTAGGAAGTTTACTGAGGTAGGAACATTTGACTGACATAACTTCCTGATATTACCGGATATTAACTAGTACTTCAGGGCCTTAAATTCTTATAGTCTGTTCAAAAACTTCATAGGTTCAGCTTCCTACTGAAAAATTCTTGTAAAGTCATATTTTTCAGACTGACTATCAATTTACTAAACAACACTTATCAACAATTGTGTAATTGTCTTGCTAAATGTTAACGTAAACGCTAAAAACTTTGCATGCCCTACGGTTGAATAAGGTGATTCTTTAACTATTCTGTAACACCAATACTATGTACCCTTATCACTATCACTACATAGTATAAAATAAAGTCACCTTTCTCCGTCCTTATGTCCCTTTGTATGCTTGGATCTTTAAAACTACGCAACGGATTTTGATGTAGTTTTTTTTAGTAGATAGAGTGATTCAAGAGGAAGGTTTATATGTAAAATACATGCATAATATAGCCGTGCGAAGTCGGAGCGGGTCGCTAGTTTGCAATAAATGAATTATCAATTATGTACACTTTAATATTGTAGGTCAATAAAACGGTTGTAAGTAGGTTTAGGTTTAAAAACCAAGACTTTTTTCTTTATTTAAATTTTCTATTTTATTTTTCCCAAGCGATAAATACAAAGCTGTCGAGAAAACTGCAATAAATAAACGCTACGGTGCATTACCAACATAGTTCCAGCAAATTTGTAAGAACCAAAGTTTCGTAATATCGGACACTTGCCGGGAGGAAAGCTCGACTATTTCTGAAGAGGACTACAATGTAGGAAGTTTATTAAAGTGTCGGACATTATTGATATTGTATAGGTACGAGGGACCTATTAGAAAACTGTAGGTAAGAAAGTTGTTGAGTTTACCTATAGGTATGTTAAATTTATCTATACTTCTACACTTATATATTCAAGCGGGAAGATATTTTTTAATTTTTTTGTTTGAAACGAATAGGCTCCGAAACTACTGAACCGATTTTGATGAAACTTGGTATATGAGGATACTTTGATTTATTGGAATTGCCACGGGATCGAGAGTTATGATGATTATAGTGAACAATTAAATACCTATAGTTTTTATACTTATTAGTCTATGCTTCTATATATACATCTTAATATATATAAATCTCGTGTCACAATGTTTGTCCTCAATGGACTCCTAAACCACTTAACCGATTATAATAAAATTCGCACACCATGTGCAGTTCGATCCAACTTGAGAGATAGGATAGCTTACATCCCGATATTCCCACGGGATCGGGAGTTACGCGGGTGAAACCGCGTAGGGCAGCTAGTAATATTATGAAAAAATATGTTATCTTTATTATATTAATAGACTAGCGACCCGCTCCGGCTTCGCACGGCTATATTATACATATAAACCTTCCTCTTGAAACACTCTATCTATTAAAAAAACCCCCATCAAAATCCGTTGCGTAGTTTTAAAGATTTAAGCAGTCAAAGGGAAATAGGGACAGAAAAAGCGACTTTGTTTTATAATATGTAGTGATGATAGTGAAGTGATGCTTCTCTAAATACATAATATAATAAAAAAATATGTTATCTTTATTATATTAATAGAAGACAAATCAGCATTATCAAGTCATCATAACCAATAAAGAACTTAGATTTCATGTATAGAAAACTCAGCTACAAAACCCAGTCAGACATTTTCTTTCAAATTCCATCGTACGAGTATACATAAACACTTCTCAGAATTATTAATACTCAAACTCCAGACATTTATTGATTGACGTTCAATAATAAACGAAGATTACAACCTATTTACGAGCGTTGACGCTATTAAATTATTATTAATAGGACGTGTTATTACTGCTAAGCTAATGTTACTTTATGTTTTCTGTATAATGATTCCATTAACGTAATACCTTAGAAGGGATTTAAAATTATCCATAGTAATGAAACTAGCCATGTTTCAAAGGGGGATATTCGCCGATTCTTAGAAGTCACCCGTGGCTTATAATGTTTCTAAGCCATAAACTCGTGGCTTTAAAGCCCTTTACTTAGTGTTTGACGAAATGGTAACTTTACTTATATTTCTTTTTTTATTTCTTTACTACATTAATTAATCAAATGGACAAAACTAAGTAAAGTCAGTAACAATATTTAACAAAACCTCGCCGTGGAGTTTTTGCGTTACGAAATAATGTCACATATAACACTTGTATTCGTACCTTGGATAAAATATTCATTAAAATAACATAGTTTAATTCAATACCCTTTTTAACTAGAAATAAAACAAGGACAATGCTATTTTTTTTACTTGGCGACAAAAACTTGGTTTTCTAATCTGTGTTTTGACAGGTGTATTTTCTTGTATAGTCTGTATTTATTTTAAGCTTGTGCCCTTTGCCCTTCGTCACTCTAGAGTATAAAGCGAATCTAATCCCTTCCCTCTTGGAGTGATTAATTTAGGTTGCAAAGCTGTCGGATTTAATTTTCTTTCAACCTTCAACCTTACCTAAGAACGGCCCGGAATTTTAGAATTATAAACTTTAAAACTGGAAAATTTGTCGCATTGATAAAAGATTTGTTGAAATTCTCAAGGGTACGGAAGGGTTCTTTTGTAAGATTTCGCTCTTTGAATGTTCCTACCTTCTTACAGAAACTGTCTTGGGCACAATTCACCAAATGATTCGGGTCTTGGTTTATTACTTTGTCCATTTCTGTTTGTTTTAAAATGAAATTATACGAAATGTATTTTGAGAGAAAGGCGAAGTACAGACGGTCGGTAGATAGCTCGCTCATAACCCCATAGCTCAGTTTATATTAGATTGCGACAAACAATCGCGGAACAGTTTAATTGGTAGTTGTGCCTTAGTACCTCGTAGTAATAACTATCAATTCTTCCGTATCATTCAAATAGATTGTTTATTCAATATATTCAAATAGACTAAATGACATTTAAATTATATGAAAGAATTTAAAATCCTTAGAGAAATTAACAGTTGTTAAGACGTTTCTATGTCATCTATGTACAAAATATACATAAGCATCGAAATTTATAAAGAAACTAGCTGTCCCGGCAAACGTTGTTTTGCTATTTACAAAAAAAAAAACAAAAAAAAAATAGATGTTGGCCGATTCTCAGACCTACTGAATATGCTCACAAAATTTCATGAGAATCAGTCGAGCCGTTTCGGAGGAGTTCAAGTTCGAACCCCGTGACACGAGAATTTTATATATAAAGAGAAGAGATTTGACTTTGACTTTAAGTTATGTTAGTCCATGTAATTAATTAATGGATTTTATCTAAATTTTAAATCCAGGTTAACATTTTTAGAACAAACAAAAAGTATCGTTCAATATACCTATCTAAATAAATTTAAAGAGAAAAAACCTTACAAGAAACTAGTCACTAAACTAAGTAAAATCTATAGCTTCCATTACATTATGTTGCTACAAAGGCGGACTTTATACCGGATAACTTTACACAATCTACTAGATATTGCACTTAGTGTGAATTGTAGACCCTCGCTGTCGTGTTCACAGCTTTAAATTTATCAGTAATGCGACTTGTTTTATACCGTTAGCCAGTATAAAGTCACTTAAGTTATTTAAAATATAATATTTACAATGTTTTTGTTTTAATTCTGTGTGATATTACATCACCACTTCATACTCTGTATAGTAAGAGAAGCCATTGAAATTACTAAATAGAAATATAATATAGTTAATTCGAACAAACCACAACATAGTATACACACAAATATGAACCAATAAGAGATAGTTGCAGAGAAAAGTAAATACAAAAATAACACAAAAAAACAGTAATTTCAACAGGGAATATGGGTTTCAATTGTCGAGAGTCTGGTACCTAGTTCGTTTCTTCTTGTTTATGCAGAAAAAATCGTGAAGAGTTTTGCCTGTCGAGTACATAATCGAGTTATGAGCGAGATGAGTGACGAGAGTAGGTGATTGACATTTTAAACATATGCGCAAACGCACGCGAAGGGTGGTAGTCTGAGACGGTCGTTTCTAATTATCAAGATCTACCCGCAATAACTTCAGTCTGGTGCTTGTAACAGCATCGAAATTTCGAGCTCTACAATAAAGGCCTATACCTGTGTATCACTATCACTACATAGTATAAAACAAAGTCACTTTTTCTGTCCCTATTTCCCTTTGAATGCTTAGATCTTTAAAACTACGCAACGGATTTTGATGCGGTTTTTTTTAATAGATAGAGTGATTCAAGAGGAAGGTTTATATGTATAATAGATGCATAATATAGCCGTGCGAAGCCGGAGCGGGTCGCTAGTATTGTATATGACAACGGAAATCCTCTTAGATACTAATAGAAATTTCCATACTACTTCATATTTCCATAAATGTCCACTTTTAGTATGCGATTAAAGATATTTCTCTACATATCTAAAAGCAGCCTGGGCGTTATTTTTTCTGCAACATAGTTTCTAACATTTTACACGCAAGAACCACAAAACACGCCCAATTTAAACTTTCTCTGAGTACGATAAGCTTACAATACCTGCTAACCATTAGTACGACAGACCGTGTTACATTTGTACAAACTTAGCCCCGTTGTCAGTCAGAGGCTAACGAGTTGGGTTAGCTTAGTACGTGAGCTAGCTACGACTGGGTAAGTACTTCAGACACTTGTTTGCATACAAATTGGTAGGTATTGAGAATACTCAGTCATATTCCTCTTCTCCTTTCTCAAAGTTTAGGATCGTGGATGTCGTCTGGTACCTACCTACAAGGTGTTTTCATCTACAGCACTCTTCAGCTGTGCAGAACGCGACGTCTACTGTTATCTCCAGCTGCTCTAACACCTGAGCCAGAATTTCGTATGACTATTTGATGATGCCGATCGAAAAATAAGACTTCAGAAATAACGTTTATTTAAAAAAATATGAAGAAACAACATTAGCCACTAACGGATTTTTTTTATCGGTAGTTCGTGTATTAACTTTAGTAATTTAAGAAATATTCAGAAAAATATTTCACCGTATCTTACGTAAGATACGTCAAGTATGCTCTCCAGGAAAACGATAAAGGCTGAATTGAGAACTTTGACCTTTTTTGGAAGGCGGTTTAAAGAGCAATTAAAATGCGCTATCTAATAACTTATTTTTTTCAAACAAAGATAATATAGGTACCTCCTACCTTATATGTTTAGTCTGGACGTGACGAATTGAAATCAATAATAAGTATTACACATACGTATAATAAGTGTGTATTACCTACTACGTATTTATAGTATTTACATTTAAACTATATCGTGAATCGGAAACCCAACTGAAGTTAATAATATTGAATGATAAATAAACTTAATCGCTCCCTTTGTTTGCAACCCATCCATTTTATTGCAAACGCGATGTACGGTGTACGGTAAACATAATGAAAAACAACCAGTGCCTCGCATGTATTACGTTTCAGGTTATTGCTCTTTCTATTTTATTTCGTTTCGTGCTGGCTTTTAGACTATAACAAGTTAATTCTGTTTTTTATGAACCGATGTCAGTGAGCTTTAGTTTTTGAATTTAAAACTGGTTTCATGTTGTCTAGCCGTTTTTAACCTCTGATTACTGGTATCCATGGTAATACTAAAGGAATTTCATGTGTGTGTATGTTTGAGTTAGGTATCTATATCACTACATAGTATAAAACAAAGTCGCTTTCTCTGTCCCTATATCCCTATGTATGCTTAAATCTTTAAAACTACGCAACGGATTTAAATGCGGTTTTTTTAATAGATAGAGTCATTCAAGAGGAAGGTTTATATGTATAATAAATGTATAATATAGCCGTGCGAAGCCGGGGCATATATATATAAAAATCAATGTCACTTTTCGTTGTTATTAAATAACTCAAGAACGAGCTCACCTGTCTAAACCAAATGTTTAAGCTTTGTTCGGACTATTTAGTAGATGGTTTAGATTCACAAATCAGCCCGGCAGACGGCGCTGCAGTCGGTATCTAGGTTATTTATCTATTCTTACTGCAAAACAACGTTTGCCGGAACTGCTAGTAATTTTTATAACTATAAGATCTCCATTTCTCATAAAACTATCTTTCTCTAATTAACGGTCACAAGGTAACCATTGTATCTAAAAACATGTTGTTTTATACAAGGATTTACAGGATTTTTTTTCGATATATGTACGCCTCAATTCAACCACGCAGGTATTTCGAAGAAAAACACAACACAAGTTACTCGTAGTAAAAACTATTCGGTACTTATTTAATTTCCACCTCCGTATTGGGTATATCACATACATACTGTGAAAATTGGGATCTTGACTGATTTTCACTATAAGTACCTACATCCCTAACAATTATCATTTCTTTTTCCGAAAAAGTCTTATATTTTTCATCATTAATTTAAAATTGTCCTCAAAAAGCAGTCGGCCACCATACATTTTAATTTGTGACGTCACCTTTCCTTGCGCCTTGCGCGCTTTTTCGTTTTTTCTCTAGGAAAATGATAAACCTTGACGTCACACGAAGGACAGTCATGGCCGCCCGTGTTTCGTTTCTTTTAGTCAGCAGACAAAATATTGCAAATTTATTTTGAGTAAATAAAATATTTACAATACATTTGTTGTTGTAAACCTGTACCTTATATTTTCAACAAATTTTCAACAAAATTTTAATATCGTTATCACAGTCATGTAGCCAATTATACCATCATAACAGCTTTGTACTCTAGATAATCATTTTAAACCATCGCACACAGAATTTTCGAGGCATATTCTAAAAGCATTGTTGCACTCAGACGAGTTAAGTGAATTTAATTCCACTCCAACGTAAAATACTCTATAACCACTTGAGATAATTACCCTTTTATCCCGTACAACGACCTGGAATGTCTACTTCTTTAATATGTAGACTGTCTGGAGTTAGACTAGACTTGAAGTAGCTAGATAAGTATTACAGACTTTCCTGTTGATTACCATTAACAAACATTTGAAAGAAATCGCTTGTTTACTTTGTTTGTTTTCGAATGTTAACGTTTATCGAGTAATAGGCTTATTTAGGTACGATTCAATCTAGGTGTATCCGCAACATACATATTATGTACCTACTAATGTACTAGACAAGCCCTTTCTTTTACTTTCTTATATACAACCATACCTATGTGCCAAGAGACATACTCAATTAAAAACATAACTACGAGTATATTTTGTCACTAATTCACATTTATAATTATCTACATAAAATACATCTTAAGAGGAAAGGGTACCGGGGGCTTTCTCCATACAAACTATTACAAACGTAGTCGACTGTTTTCTTCCTGGATAATGACACTAGAGCAAATATTTTTGGTGCATAAAACTTATAACTGCCATGACCATGCCCCTATTTTTTGATTTTTTTAATTTTAATTTTTTTTAAATTTTTATTTCTATGATCATTAGAAAATGAAAAAAAAAAACAAAACATAGGGGCATAGTCATGGCAGTTATAGGTTTTATGGCACAAAAATATTAGTGCTAGTGTCATTATCCAGGGAGGAAACAGTCGACTACGTTTGTATGGAGAGCGCGCAGGTACCCTTTCACCTTAAGAACAAAGGACAACAATTTGAGAAATGGACTTTTTGAGTAAAGGACATTTAAAGAACAGGTCCTTTTTAAAAGGACATTCTGAGAAAAGACATTTTGAGGAAATGACATTTTGAAAAAATATGGAATGAGGGATACCGCCATGTTTCTATTTGAAAGTTCATACTTACTGATCTACACCTTTGCGTGTCTACTCCGCGGCCAGCTCTCAATAGACAATTTAAGTAGCTTCAACATTTCAAATTGATACAGAAAACGATTTAAAAATTACTTTGTTCATAAAAGTTTGGGCAAGAATTCTTGAGCAATTTATATGCCAGAAGTTTTTTAAGGAAGGCAGATTTTATTTCTTTCCCTCGTTACAAACAGTTCAATGTGGCAACAGTTTCAACTTTTGTAATATGAATTCTGAAATACGTTTTTTCTTCCATTAAAACCATCGTGAAAAATGTTGGTTATCCCGTGAAAGCGGGATTTATCTACTTCACTAAAATATGTGAGTGTGGCTTTTATAAATGGTATTTGTTATTTGAATATTTTTGCGAGGTATGAAATTGCTTTTACATTCCATTTTTCGGATTTGGCGAGAATTAATGCGTTCCGTATATAAATATAGTTTGGATTTGTATGCACATATTGTACAGCATAAATATTTGTAGTTGCACTCAGCTAAATCCTATAATTTATTATCAAAATGGTGTTTGATTAATTACAGGGCGCGAAAGGGAAGAAACTATACCACTGACTTAACCCCCTCTAGACACATCATGCATGATTTCAGACGCTCCCAAATAATTTGACTATTTTGGTATACCATAATAGTGAATATGGGTGCAAAAAATTGCAGATTTTAATCAGAACAAACTAACAATGATGGTCTGTGATGGTTATCTGATCAGTGAATTATACCAATCGACACACACATCTATATGTCTACACACTTATAAACGTCGTACATACTGTTCTTAAAAAACCAAAAGAAAGTGGTATTTTTCATTGATTAAATCGTATATTGGTAACCAAAACTCAAGTAAGATTACCTACAAATGCAACAGTCGTTTGAAGAACACTCGTTTTACAAATATTTTCTTAATATTAAAAGGGTAGAAAGGTTAGGTACTTCACCTTCGGCGAGGGTTGGTGACCCTACATGGATTAACAGAGGTTGAGAGGCTTAAGGACAAATAACTAATCTTTATGAACATAAATCGATTTCATGTAGGTGGTCTAGGTAGGTACGTAAAGGTACTCTTTGTGTGGGTAGGTATTTTTATGTTCATTTTTTTTCAAACCTTTCAATTTAAGGGGTGATAACGCAAATAAATCAGATGTTAAAGCTCACTTTAGGTACGCACGCATAGCGTTTTATTGAGACTAGATCATGATTGGAGCATTAAACATTGATAGAAAGATATAACGTTTATTTACATTGATAGAACTGCAAAAAAAATCTGGTAGTATCTAATGTTAACATAACGCTTCCTTCTTGTTACAGGCCAGCAATGGAGCCGAGCCTCAGGTAGCCGTGCTTTGTGAATCCGGCGGCACCTACCACCCGCAGTACATGTCAGCAGCAGGACGATGGACACCCGACCTCACGACCAAACCGCACAACTGCCTGAAAGATAAAATGGAAATTCTCGACTATTGCAAAAAGGTAAGATAGAATAGGTACCCAGTTTAGTTTTTATAAAAGCTTGTTAAGACGATACCTCTATGAATAAGTGATAATAATATAGATAAATTCAGGGAAACATAATCATCATTCGGTCTATTAACAATAAACGACTTCAGACGTAATTTGTGCGGCACAAATTGAGCACACAGAACAATTACATTACCTTATATACACCGTAATATACCTCGTATTACAGCACATTGAATTTACCTCGCATAGTTGCGCAATTTATCCTTTAATTGCTATACTATGCCTACGTCATGAGTGTTAATCGGATTGTTAGCTTAATTACGAAAAGGGAATTTAGGTTCAGACATAATGATCGTTAGAACGGCTTGTTGATTTCTGTTAGCTTTACAAAGAAGAATTAGCTCTTCATTAATTAGTAACTGTCACTTAATTCCTATTCCAGGTTTACCCAAGCCACGATATCACCAACATCGTGGAGGCGTCCCACTACGTCAAAGTCAGCAACTGGTGTAAACTCGGAACTGGTAACGCTGCAAAGTGCAAGGTCACCAGATGGGTCAAGCCTTTCCGTTGTCTTGGTATGTACTATTGGCATACTGGCTACTTTTAGATCTAATCTCAGAGAAAGGGGTTAGGCAATTATGAAGCCACGACACATGAGTAATTATTTACTCATGTGGCCACGGTTTCTTTCTCTGGATTGACGATCTTCTTCCTTCCCATTATAAAGTCCATAATTGCTCTAAAATTGATAGTAGGTATTGTCAAAATGGAAACCATCAGCTTTACCCTCAAATGAACTACAAACACTTATTTGGTGGCAGAAGGTCCATTCCAATCGGACGCGCTGCTCGTGCCTGAAAGCTGCTTGTTCGACCACATCCACAATCAGAGCCGGTGCTGGCAGTTTGCCCGCTGGAACGCAACCGCTGGACGCGCGTGTGGTCAACGGGGACTGAGACTTAGGACCTTCGCAATGTTACTGCCTTGTGGAATCAGCTTGTTCTCTGGTGTGGAGTTTGTGTGCTGCCCAAAGCATTTTAAAGGTTAGTTTAGATACTGTTATCAACAAATTGTATTAAACAAATAGTACAGATAAATACTTTACAGTTTGTTTAAATATTTCAGAAAACGTAAAAATGCATAAACCCATGGACGTCGGTGTGCCCGTGAGCCCTGGAGCGGAAGAAATGCTAGCTGCTTCAGCTGCTATGGATGAACGAGACGATGATCTGCTTGATGACGATGACGCGCTGGATGATGATGATGATGACGATACGTTGAACCTGAGCGATGATGACGATGATGATGATACTGATGATGGTGAGTTTGTAATAAATATTGAAATCAACTTAATAAACTTATTCAGATGGTTCAGAAACAGTATTGGAAGTTAAAGGTCACGAGCTCTTCGCAATACGCTAAAAACTCCTCTAAAGAATATTATCATCAGCATTGGTTTTTTTGTCTTCCAGACATGGACGAGGACGAAGATGCCGATTTATCACGTGATGACGACGCTGAAGACGATGACTATACCGACGGCGATGAGAACGCATGGCCTCGCCCTGAGACGTCTCCATCTCCTTCTACCACCACCTCGACTACCACCAGTACTACGACGACGACCACATCATCAACGGCTACCTCAGATCCTTACTTCTCTCACTTCGATCCTCGAACCGAACATCAGAGCTACAAGGATGCTCAACAGCGCCTTGAAGAAACTCATCGGGAAAAGATCACAAAAGTGATGAAAGAATGGTCAGAGCTCGAAGATCGGTACCAACAGATGATGTCTTCCGACCCGGCAGCCGCTCAAACGTTCCGGCAACGTATGACTGCTAAATTCCAGTCTAATGTGCAGACTCTTGAAGAAGAAGGTGTGGCTGAACGTCGTCGGCTGGCCGCTCTGCACCAACAGCGAGTGTTGGCACATCTTGCTCAACGTCGACGCACTGCACTCTCTTGCTATACTCGCTCGCTGAGGGATACGCCACCGAATGCGCACCGCGTACAGAAATGTCTACAGCGTTTAGTTCGAGCTTTGGCCGCGGAACGAAGCGGAGCACTAGCTGCGTGGAGGCGTGCTGCGGCTGCCGGTAAGGAAGCCGCTGCTGCTGAGAGGGCGAGTGCTGCCGACAGATTACAGGTTCGTAGGTAGTACGATAGAATAGGCATACAATGTGGGCATAATAATACTTATACCCTTCTTATACTTTGTTTAGGATGCTGATCGTGCTCTTCAGCGTGCCCTTACTGCCCTTCGTCGCCGACCCCACTTGTACGCCAGCATCGGAACGTCTATTGAAGATTACGTTCAGGTAACTATGGTGACTGATGTGAAATCCTACTACTAACACTCAGTCAGTACTCCAATGACTCTCTAATAAAATCTAATATCCTATTGAAGCATACACTTAAATGTCAATATAACCGCCACTTAAGATAAGTAGCCTTTTAGTATTCGTGCATCAGTCAGTACTCAAGATAGTTAAACTACATGGCATCTCTTACTTTATTTGTTTCTTAGGCACTTGATTTTTTATCCCAACATCTTAATATTTTGTCATTTCCATTCAGTCAATGCAATCCAAAGATGACATGGCTGTATCCCTAATGTCGATGACACCTGAAGCTGAGGAACTTCTGCTGGACCGTATTGAGGCCGAGGTTCAACGGGAACAAGCCGCACGAGACCAATTGAACGCCAAGAGGGATCAGAGAGCTAAGCAGAGACAAGACATACAGAATGAACGGACTAAGGTAAAGTGAGGAGATGTTTTTAATCATCAATATAAATATTGGTTTTATCAACTAATATTAAAAATGATATTCTATGATGATATCAGTTTATGGATTTAAATATTTAGTGTAAGCAATTGTCTTTTAAAATATTGTCTTTGTAGACCGACTAAGTACCAGCAATATTAAAACACTTTTCGTTTCTAAAATATTTGATAAATTGCACAGTTAAAAACTAGCAAATGCCCTATTTCAGTAAATAAAAATAAACCATAAATCTGTTTTATATCTCTTGTATCTAAATTTAACCTACCTTCAGACATCAAACGGTGTGAAAGAGAGCGAAGAGTCCGACGATGAAGCACGTGAGGAGCCGACCGAGATGGAGGTGACAGCGCGCTCGATGCCTGCAAGCAGTGCCTCGCCCGCACCCTCTGCGCTGCCCTCCTCGCTCGCACCTCAACCCCTCTCTGTGTCCGTACACGATCTTACAACACGACTCGCTTACATGCAGGAATCTACTACCACTGTGAGTTAATTAATAATATGTTATCATCTAATATTTTAATTACGCTGCACATTATAGGGCTATAATACCCCATCTACTTTTGTGGGTATCGTAGAAATTAATAAGGAATTCCGGAACCTTAAGCAGATTATCGCAACTTGCTTGCGGTAAAGAATCCACAGCAACAGCATTCCCAAAGAGGGTCGGTGCTATGCAAAGTGGCCGTAAAATTTTATTAGCAAATTAGGTTTCAGTATAAGCTCGGATACTACAGATTGCGCCTAACCCTAAATTAATTGACAATGAAAAAAAAACCCTTTAATATTTCGATAAACAAACAATGACGATTTATTAAAAAGGCCTACTAGGCGGTATTTTTACACAGAGATTTTCTTTATTACAGGAAATCATGACAAGCACTGTGACTGAAATTCCAGAGAGTGATACTGCTGAAACTACTGAAGTTAGCGAATCTACTAGCCGACGATCCACTGGCGAGGTAAGTGCCACTAATCATACTTACATACATTACTATGAAGGACAATATAATATCCTACCAAAACCAAGGAGTATAAGATACCATCCAAACATTTCAAACAAGTTATGACTCACAAGCTCATAACATAACAGTCACTGCTAAAATTTTACGTAGCTCTACAAGGTCTAAAACTACAAGCCTGAAGAGTAGAGGTAGAAGAATAATTTTATACGATACAAACATTATATTAGAGTAAGTAACACTGTTATTTTTTTGCCTTGGGGTCGATCTCTCATACACAATCTATACTTTTTGACCTGGAGGTATCTAGAGTTAAGACTCTAGAAACCTCCAGGTCAAAAAGTATATGAAAGAAAGAAAGAAAAAGCATTTATTGAGTACAAACACACGACAAACACAGGAATGAAGAAATGAACATGATAAAGAAAACAACTAAAAAAATATAACGAAAACTACTATTTTATGTGAAAAGTATATGAGATTTATCAACCCCAAGGCAAAAAATAACAGTGTTACTTACTCTAATTTAATGTTTGTATCGTATAATACTTCACCGACCTCTGTGGCGCGTCGGGCGAACACCCGACTGCGACGCAGAAGGTTGCGGGTTCGATTCCCGCCGGGAACAAGTATTTATACTGACCATAAATTCTTGTTTCTGGTTCTGGGTGTTTCCTATATGTATAATATGTATATATTTACAAAAAAAAAAAAATTATATAAGTAGTTTATCCGTTATCTGGCACCCATAACACAAGCATTAAGTTGCTTAGCTTGGGGCTGGATGGCGATGTGTAATATGTCCTGAATTTTTTTTTTTTTTTTTTTTCAAAAGGTAAAAAAGGAACTCACTGTCTTGTCAGTCTATATGTCCGTGTGTCACCACTGATTTTCTCAGGAAGAACGGGTGGACCTAGCAAGTTGAAATTAATTTCTTCCTCGTCAAGATCTTCTTCTTCTTCATCTTAAGAGGAAAGCGCACCGAGGGCTCTCTCCATACAAACTATTACAAACGTGGTCGACTGTTTTCTCCCTGGATAATGACACTAGAGCAAATATTATTGGTGCATAAAACATTTATGCATAGATATTTGTCTGTGGTCTGGTTGTTTCTATATATTATAATTATATATTTACAAAAGAAAAGTATATAAGTAGTAGGTAGGTATATCCGTAGTCTAGCACCCATACCACAAGTGTAGTTACTTAGCTTGGGGCTAGATGGCGATGTGTGGAATGTCCTACAATATTTATTTATTTATTACTTATAACTGCCATGACTTGTTTTTTAATTTTTTTTAATCTTAATTTCTATGATAATTAGCAAATAATAAAAAAACAAAAAATAGGGGCATAGACATTTCACAAAAATATATCTCTCCATACAAACGTAGTCGACTGTTTCCTCCCTGGCTCTCTAGCGCAGGTACCCTTTCACCTTAAATATGTATAATATTACAGACGGAAGGAGAAGGTCTCCGCGCCGCGCTCGAACACGCCGAAGAACGTGCTCCGCCACCACCGGCACATGCTCTCAAACACGAGCTGCAACACTCGCAACCTGTAAGTTGACAACCAACATATTCATTTAGAACGTATGTGTAGATAAATCGCAGAAAGTCTAGTTAAGACAGAGAGAAAGAGAGAAAAAAAAGTGGGAGACTACTGTGAAAAGTGTGAAAAGAGACTCCCTACAAATCATAATCTGCAAAAATCTACGTGGAAATTGCTTGACTGACTCAGGAGAAAATATAGAAAGATAGAAAAACATTTACTGGACACAAACACAGAAAAAAACGATAAAATAAGTAAAAACAACGATCAAAAAGAGCCGCTCCAAATAGGTTCATCTCAAATCAAGCCAAACTTGAGCCAAGCAATCATGTTTAGCTGTGAGTTTTGTACATTTTCAGCTACATATAGGTATTTTATAGGCTCAGATTTTAACCGTAACTCTGTTTTGTTCTGTTCCAGGGTTTTACAGTACGTGGTAGTGGTTCGAGCGGTCCCGGCGGTCCGGGCAGCGCCGGCGCATTGTACCCCGCGCTCTGCGTGGGCGGCGCGGCGCTCGCGGCTGCCGCGTGTGTTGCGCTCGCAGTTGCTCGCCGTCGTGACCGTGCGCCCGCAGCACAAGGCTTCGTACAGGTTAAATAACTTCTAACTTAGAATCTTTCTAACCGATTCAGGTTGAAGAAAATGATAATTTCATAAAATCGTAGACGGCCTACGACCGTAGAAGGTCTACAAAACAAATATACGTAGGTCTGCCACTAGTTGGGTAGTGGGGACGCAAGGGTGAATAAGTAAATGTATATTGTTATCTAACCGAACCGAATTTACAAAAAAAAACTAAAGGACACAAAATAAAAAAATAGATAGTAGCAGACTTACTGAATATGCATATAAAATTTCATAAAAATCGGTCAAGCCATTTCGGAGTATGGTAATTAACATTGTGTCACGACAATTTTATATATTAGATGACATTGCATACAACGCTATCTAGCGCCATCTAGCCCCAAACTAAGCAACTTTGCTTTTAATAAAAGCGGTAGAGAATGGATGGACTACTTAATACTACTTATATGATACTTTTCTTTTGTAATACGTAGTTAATAAACATAGAGAAACACTCAGACAAGGTACAAATTATATTTGATTATTATAGAAAAAATAATTCAACAGCGGGAATCGAATTCGCAACTTTATGCGTCGCAGGAGGGTGTCGTTGTTGTTCGATCACCGCACCATACTCACAAGCATCATACGTTCCTTAGCCAAAATTAATTGTAATAAAACTTGTAGACTTTCTACGACCGTAGACCGTCTACGACATTTGAAACCAAAACCTCTGACTTTACCCCCAGGTGGAGCAAACTGGCGCAGTAGCACCGACTCCAGAAGAACGACACGTAGCCAACATGCAGATCAATGGCTATGAGAACCCAACTTACAAGTACTTCGAGGTGAAGGAGTAAGCCATCCCTCCTTACCTGCCTACCA
Organism: Idaea aversata; assembly: GCA_907269075.1. Classification (NCBI taxonomy): domain Eukaryota; kingdom Metazoa; phylum Arthropoda; class Insecta; order Lepidoptera; family Geometridae; genus Idaea; species Idaea aversata. The sequence goes on from OU026096.1 coordinate 4,426,729, forward strand.
ACCTCGATGCAAGCTCACTGTAGAACGTCACCCGTATTACGGGCGTTAGTGTATTGAATAAAAATTATTCGGCCAATCGTTCATCTACTCCTGAATTTACCGATGTTTAATTTGCTATCCCTGATTTTTTTGTTTGGTTTTTATACGAGTGATTTTTAAGTTTGTAACGTCCAAATTCATCGTTTAAATTAACATCATATGATCAGCATTATGCCCAGACTATACAAAAAGGTAGTTTGTGTGAAAATGCCACAGAATCAACGATAAAGTAAGGCACGAAAGGCACTGGATTCGTTTGATGGTGGTCATGAAATTGCTCGTATTAAACCGTTTTTTGATTAAAAGGTTTATTAAGGAGTAGATAGAATATCTAAATTTGTTTGTGACGTGTGTTAGGTACCCCTTAGAGACAGGGTGGCCCCGACCCTGCACCTTATCGTGTCCTCTAAATTATTTATGGAATGAATGTGTGTGGAACCTTCGAGCGGCTCGAGAGTCCCGGTGGGCAGGCACCTTACTCGTTTATTTCGGAAAAAAGCTTGTGTGATTAGTGGATATTAACCCGTTTGCGTTTATTCGCGATCAGTCATTTAAAATTAAGATAATTTAAAAATTGTTTTTGTTATTTTCTGCACCAATAAGTTCTTAATGTTTAGATCTAAGTTTTGTCTAGTAACTTAGGAATGATAAGTGTCACTGTAGTAGATTTTTAAATTAAGTTCTTTGATGCCGTTGCCCGAGTGATTGCACGCGGCGTTTCTTGGCGTAATGCGTGGATGTTTCTCTTTGATCTCAAGTTTAGTTAGTCTATCTCTACCTTAGTTTTAGTTTCATGAGTCGTTCGCTATCACTCGGGCAAGTGGAACAAACGTCCATAGTACGCTGTGTATATACGCTCCGCGTACAAATTTTTGACCCTAAAATACTCTTAAAAGGCCCGCTTTCTTTTACTTTTCTAATGTAGGTAGATCATAAACATGAATTTTATGTAATAAAATGCGAAAATATATTTTAATAATTAATGTGTATTTAGCTGTGGGACGGCAAAGCCGGCGCGGGCGGACTTAACCGGAAACCTCCCGGGTTTATTTCAACAGATTATAGTTTATTAAAGATTATACATTTTTTATTTTCCTTGTAGCTTCCTCGCTTTAACCCGTCGCAGTCCGCCCGTGGGTCACCATCCCGGAGAAAGCGCCGGGTACTCAAAATGTTTTCTAAATTAGAAAAAACGATGAACACTCGTGATTTTTATAGATCTAATCATTCAGTGAATCTCATATTCTAGTCATTACAGCATGACGCATTTTGGCAAAGGTTGTGTCGCATATTGGGTACCGGCTGCAATATAAAGCAAATAAAGCTTAAATGAGTGTATGTATGGTTAATATAAGTAGATGTACAAAAATTAATACATTATATAGATGTTTTAGCGTCAGATACCTAGTTATAAAGCAAAATATAATTATATATCGCATTCGTCCGTATAAAGTAAGGGCTTGCGCTCGTGTCTACTCCCACACCTAATATTACGTAGTTAAGATGTAATTCTGCCTCAGTATTATATACATTTAAGCTTATTTATTACATAAGCTAATTTATATACACTATTACTGTTCGTTTACGGGCGTTTGTGGCGTGATTACAAATGAAGTCATATCAGATGCGTCACGGCGATCTGCTGTGTCTGTTTTGATGTGGTTCTCGATAATCGAATGAGTATCATAATATCACTTGTGACATGCTTGAGAGAATCGCATGAGAATTGGCATGAGTAGGTTATAATGCACGCGTTGTAAGTTAGCCGGCCTGAAGTTACGCGACAGTGAGAAGAATAACTAACTCAGTGGCACTCAGTTAATTTTTACTGGAACTTCGGGATGGCCAATTTAAACCGCGCGTATTAATATCGCCCGCCCGTGGCTTTTCGTACGGCATTTCGTAAATGTATAACGTAATTTTTATCCAGCATTTAATATCTTATTATAACAAGCCGACCACATATTTTTTTAACAAAGTTTTTGCTCAAAAATCAGCTGTCTTTAGTCGGTATAGACTTTCGATCAAACAATTTGAATGTTAATAATATTGATGTCTTAGATAACCTTATTTCCTGTCCGATGTCCCGATCAATGTATCACGTCTTGTCACAACTATTCTATAATAATTAATGGTTTGATGATTTTTGTGTTTACTGTGCTGCATTTTATTGTGAGTTCAAAGATCAAATTGAATCAATAAATAGAAATATAAATATTGGTGTTGTTATTAGCGTTTGACGCTGAAAACCTGTCCCCTTATTAAAAATAAATAAATAAAATAAATAAATATAAATAAATATTGCAGGACATTCTTCTAGCCCCAAGCTAAGTAACTAGACTTGTGTTATGGGTGCTAGACAATGGATATACTACTTATATACTTTTCTTTTGTAAATATATACTTATAATACATAGAAAAAACCAGACCACAGACAAATATCTAAGCATAAATACTTGTCTGAGGCGGGAATCGAACCCGCAACCCAGTGTTTGAGAGGAAAGGGTGTCGATGCTCTCTCCATACAAACGTAGTCGACTGTTTCCTCCCTGGATAATGACACTAGAGCAAATAGTTTTGTTGCATAAAACTTATATCTGCCATGACCATGCCCCTAAGATTTTATTTTTATTTTTTATTAAATCTTAATTTCTATGATGATTGGAAAATGAAAATAAACAAAACATAGGGGCATGGTCATGGCAGATATAAGTTTTATGCAACAAAAATGCTCTAGTGTCATTATATCCAGGGAGGAAACAGTCGACTACGTTTGTATGGAGAAAACGCCGGTACCCTTTCACCTTAAGCTTGTTAGCTAGTCTCGCTCAGCTGTCGACAAATGGTTTGCGGCAATATTCACACTACAAAATTCAAGGAAATATTAGCATAAACATAGGCGCAAACCATTCGTTAAAAGCTAGGTGAGAGGTGTAGGTATTTAGCATTGGTTAAAGACGATGCGTGTCTGCAGATTTGTACCAAAGAGGTATGTTATGAATGAAGCCACAGCTTGACCTACTAACTACTTGAAGCCATCTTGAAGCAGTTTTAGATGCCAATATGGGAACACTAAAATTACTTAGAAGAATCATCCTAATTCTATATGCATTCAGATAATCAAAGGCTTCGGGGCTATACCACTTTTGTACCTGTCCCTTGATTTAATATAACTACCTACTCAACCGATTGCGATGAAACTCAGTATGTCAATCAACGGTCAAAAGTCTCTGCCCACCGTACTTAACTCATTATTGTATGTCCGGGATGGACAAACTGTTGATACCTACCTACTATAATTTGACATCTTATGTACCTACACAGTTTTTCAATAAATATTCTTGGTTCTTGATCCTGTGCAGCACTATTTGAACATTATAACAACGTAACCTGTGAATCGAACGCACGTCGGTTGGTGTAGCGGGTGGTGGCTTATACCACTCGGCTTACTAAAGACATAGCTAACATGTTGAAAATAATCACACTGAGTGAGTCTATTAAAAGATGGTAGTAAGTCCAATTTTTGTTGATAGTATTATTGTAGCAAACTGATCATTTACTTATATATGACCCATACTGTAGGTACCTCGGAGACCTTTTTACGGAAACGGTCAGATGCATAGGAGATATTATAGTAGTGATCAAACGTATCTTTCGACGTGAGTGTCCAAATGTACAAACGTCTTTATGTACTTAATTATAATAAGAAGTACGGTGGGTGAGTATGAAAGTAGCGGTCATTACTGACAAGTTAAAAAATTAGCAGACTGGCGTGGGTCGGTCACGTCATGTGAAGATGGATACTCATGTCACCAGAAGAGTACAGGACTTGGACGTAAATGGTCGTAGAACAAGAGGATTGCTAAAGATGAGGTGGAGGGGAGATGGAGGAAAGTAAGGAGTAAGGTATGATTTATATAAACCGGGCCTTATCCGGGCTGAACGCGGCGGACGGGAGCCGGATTTTAAAAGTTATATACATTTTAGTATGAAGCAATTTATATTACAGCGTGCATGATCCGTGTCCCGTCGGGGTCCGGACGGGACACGGATGGGACACGGATCCATCTCGTCCCCTCGGCGGCTGATAACCCGGTGTAATATAAACGTGCAGCACGACACGAACAGGGTTCCACCCCGGACTCGGCCCGGCGTGGACACGGCCCATGTTCGCAGTTTCGATAAAAATTCAACTTGGCGGCTTTAATCATATTTTGACAGTTTTTCATTGAGATAAATATTATTAGTACATATAAACTCAATGCAGTTTTTGTCGATAAATCGCTAGCCGGGCTGGTACATCTATAATATAAAAATCAATTGCTGTTCGTTAGTCTGGCTAAAACTCGAGAACGGCTGGACCGATTTGGCCAATTCTTTTTTTGTTGTGTTTGTCGTAGTCCAGGGAAGGTTTAAACGTCGGACTTACGCGGGTGAAACCGCGGGGCGCAGCTATCTCTATATATAAAAATCAATTGCTGTTCGTTAGTCTCGCTAAAACTCGAGAATGGCTGAACGGATTTATCTTATCTTGGTCTTGAATTATTCGTGGAGGTCTAGGGAAGGTTTAAACGGTGAGAAACATCGGACTTACGCGGGTGAAACCGCGGGGCGCAGCTAGTATTATATAAATCATCCCTAAATGCGGACTTGACGGGGAATAAAGTGGAGTGGAGAGGGACGACATTTTGTGCCTACCCTACATGGTGGGAAAAGGTAGAAGAAGAAATACGGTGATAGTGATAGGGCATCCTCATAACCGTAAAATTCTGCTAGAGATAGAGCGCTACAAAACCCAACCATTGGAACCCCGCAAATACTTCACGAAAAACGAACCCTTTTTTACCACTTGTTTAAAAAAAGCGACATCTATTTGACTATCCCTAAATCATTTTGACGTTTTTGGCAATTTTCATAACCGTAGAGAGGGCGCTATTACTAGCTCGTTTAATTGAATAGACATGCAGTCTTTATTAAATAATATTAAGTCCATGGTCTTTAGTATTATTCTTAAAAAAACCAAACCATGGGAACCTCACAAATACTTCACGAATAGCGAACCCTTTTTATTACCACTAGTTGCAAAAAAGCGACATCTATTTGACTATCCCTAAATCACTTCGACATCACATTGCTCATGTTGTTGGGTTGGTACAAATATCTGAACCTTTTCACCTAACATGATTCACAAAAAGTTCGTAACTTTTGACACAGATGTCGCTACAGTACACAACGAAACACCGCATTGAATACTGATAAAGAGATTGACTGACATTTTATATTAGAAACAGCAACGTTTAGATTTTTATATTTATTGAATTACGTAAGAACCGAATACGTAAGTAAATAAGACCATTTATTACCTAACTATAGGACCTACCAGTCTAGATATTTGAGGCACTAGTTTGCTCTTAAAACAAATCGTGGTCGAATGAAAATTAATTATTCAGATAAATGCCAATCAACCTATGAAATGAAATAAGTGTTGAGGTGTTGAGTAATGTAGAACTTTAGTATAGAAATGAGAATGGGGAGCATCAAATAAAAATGGAATATTCATAGTGGTTTTGTGGCTTTTTTCTTATATTTCCAATAAAAATAGATAAAGCGGAAATACTAAAGATATTTGAAACGGGATATATACCTACCATGTTTTTTGTTCTATTCTGTGGAGATGGATATTTCGATGCTCTTACAAGCACCATGTTCTCGAGACTGGAGCCATTGCGGGCAGATCTTGATAGTTGAGAGGTGACCGTATCGGACTAACTAACCTAAACTACCTACTTATCTTTCGGAATACCTATTATGTAGTAAAAAAATAGCTATGTCAGTTTAAAATCTTATTTTAAAACGTATCTACGTCAACGTTCTAGTAGGGTACTTACCTATATAGAAATATGTCTTTAAAAACCCAGACCGAGAATAAATCATCCAAATTGGTTGATAGGAATCTTTTCAAAACGTTATGAAGGCAGTAATTTGAGAATTTTACCAATTAAGGTTGGAATTGTATTATAAAGTGGACACTCTAAGCAAGAAAACCACATTTGCAAAACATTTTTAGGGCTAAGATAGACTGCAGACTTTTCAATGAACCGATATTTAATAATTAAAAGCAATTGTTCAATCGTGATTACTTGTAAAGTCAAAATTTCTTTATTCCTAATCTTAATTAGGAATGTGTGTCTTCGGAACGCAAATGGACTCTTATTCTTTTTTATTGTGATTATGCTCACAAAGGTCAAGATAACAATTTTTTTTGAAGTGAAAACTTCTTATGGCGCGTTGGGCACTTTTGTGGGTGAGCATTTTCAACCGATCTCGCGACAGATTTTGACGCGACAGATGAGATTTTATTTGTGTTAGTCTTTTTGTTTAACTTATACTGCCATCTATTACACAAATTGAGAAACTTAGTTTCTAGAAAGACCGCTATTCGAATGTAGATGGCGCTGATTTAAATTTTTTATTGCCATCTAGCGAATAAAAAATAAACTATATTTGTTTAAGTGAGTGCTAATAGATGGCAGGTAGCAGATCGTTTCAAGAAATATTCTATGAGAAATAACAAGTTTATTGTTTTCACTTCTGCCTGCACTCCCGGAGTGCGCTGTTTTTTTTTTTATTTATTTACTTGTAATGGAGCAATTAGAATTGAATAGAATAGAAATAAGTTTATTCATGCCAGAAAAAAGATACACACACACACAGAATAACCTTAAATACTTAACTATACCTACAACTAAATACAAAACTTGATGTGCATATGTATACAATTCTGTCACGAAAAGGCTCAAGCTCAGCTAATATGCTACAGATGACTGTAGCGCTGATTTTCAGCAGGAGCCGCAAGTGACACACGGACGAAGATAAGCATACATAAATTTAATTTTGGAAAATTCGTTACTTACAATAATTATTTCAAAGAATATATTATATATAAATAAAACCATACTATTTAACAATTAAAGTATTGTCCATGGGTTAAGTTAAGTCGTTTTACCTTAATGATAAGATCATTAAGGTAAAACGACTTAACTTTTCCACCTTACCGATTTTGTGCTTTATAAAAAACTAGCTGTTGCCCATAATTTCGTACGCGTTTGTTTTTTAAACTAAAACCTTCTCCGAGAACTACTCTACCCATTGGTTAAAACAGCATGAAAATCGGTGCAGTAGTTTTCGAATTAATTGTGAACAGACAGATAGTGAGATGCGGCGGAGAACTTTGTTTTATAATATGTAGTGATTTGAACCTGTTAGTGGCCATGTCATTATAGAGATTCATCCTTGATTATCAATTGCCTAACTATCGACCGATAGTGAGTCTTGCTGTCTGCAGGAACCCTTAAAGGAATCCCGTTCTGATTCCTTTTTGGAGTGTATTAATTTAATTTTGTTTAAGGATTAGTGTTCCATATAACTTGTACCTTATTAAGGTGCTTTTGCTATTCAAAAGATTCAATTGCGTTGTTGAATATTTGATGATTTTTTACCTCGATTGGGATTATTTAGGCAAAAGGTTTAATTTGGAGAAAGTATAATAATATGAGCATATTAAAGCAAAGGTTTGGTACTAATGTAAATAGTCTTACAACCTTTAATATCAGGGTTCGAGGATATATATCAATGGATATACAGGAAAAGTATTTTTGTAGTGCACAAATTTCGGTATGTTTTAAGCACATTAAAATAAAAAATACTGTTTTTTTTATTTTGGAGCTAACTCAAAAACTCTCAGAGCTATAACCAAGTGTTTCTAACAAAACGACGAAGTCCATGGACACAATACTAGCGCCAGCGAGTTTAATAGCGCGCTCTAAATGAAGGTAGGTACCTACGTCACATGAGTAGAGATGACCAGAGGCTAAGGTTGTTCGGAGCTGTCAAAATGAATACGTAATTGTGACATAATCATGTAGGGTTGGCACAGGTGGATTATATTAAATAAAAAAAACTTGAGAGGTGTCAAGGGACACTCGGATACAACGAAGTTCCTTTCGATTAATTAGTTAAGGAGTTGTAATAAAATAAAGTTTTTTGTTTTTTAATTTTTTGTAAATAATCGTCGCGACACCACACTGTTCAATGCGAAATAGAAAGACGAAACGAAAATAACTGGCTTGCTTTCTATGCAAAAAGTGTCGTTACATCTTTTGGTCTTAATTTTCTCCGTCTCTTTTTTCGCAACGAGCGGTAAGGAACTTCGTTCCAAAAAAAATGTGTTTCAGTGTCTTTTATTATGGGCGTTTATTTTAACGCGGTAACAATGTAATCTGAATTTTGATGATTAATCTATACTTACTAATATTATAAAGCTGAAGAGTTTGTTTGTTTGTTTGAACTCAGGTACTACTGGTTCGAATTGAAAAAATATTTTTGTGTTGGTCAGTCCATTTTTCTAGAAGGCTACTTTTTATTTTGATATTTCCACGGGATCGAGACTTACGCGAGTAAAACCGCGGGGTGCAGCTAGTAGGTAAATAAATGAATGATGAACTTATTACCTAAATCAGAAATTTTTATGGCTTTCCGGGAAACTTTGATGACACAGAATCGAACGTTAAATAGATAAACGTTGACATACTAGAATTCACAAGTAGTTTGTTATACATACATATAACTATGCTTTCCGTCGTGTCTAGTCACTATAACACAAGCCTAGTTGCTTAGACTGGAGCACTCACTCACTAAATCGTTTTCATCCTTCCTCCCGACGAGAGGGATCTCTATAAAAGAAAATCTTCTATCCGTGGTCTGGTAACGATAGCACAAGCCTAGCTGCTTAGGTTGGGGCACTCACGCACTCAATTCCCACCCAGTAAAGGTACAAAATAACTATTATATCCGTCGCGTCTTATATCCGTCGCGTCTAGTCACTATAACACAAGCCTAGTTGCTTAGACTGGAGCACACGCTCACTCACTCACTCAATCGTTCCCACCCTTCCTTCGAAAGAAAGAAAATTATTTAAGTCTTCTATTTCGTCACTCGTCACCATAACACAAGAATGGTCCACACTCACTCCCTCCCTACTTAAGATCAAATTAATAACACTATATTTTATTAAACAATATGAAACAAACATGCGACGCGTGATGTTTACCGCTCGCATGCGAGTGTGACAGCCCTGAACTTGGGCACTGGCCGAGCCAGTATAGACCGGTTTCTCTCCGTACGTGACGTGCCGCCAGTGCTCACGCACACACGCGCGTCAAGCTTGTAGTAGTGGACTTGTCAGAGAGCTTTGTATGACACATTAGTCTCTGGTTGTATTCTTTACTCATGTGCCTACGTGTCACTGTGTGTATCAATACTGAGATACCCAATAATTTAGAAATTGCAGGAAGTTTTTCACATTAAGTTTTGTTTTTTTTTTGCGTAAATGTACTCCACTGCTGACATATATTCAGCAGAAAAAAAATGTGCACTACAAAAATACTTTTCCTGTATATCATGATATATATCCGATATATATCAAAGGGTTTTTTGTGATATATATCAATACAAAAATTGTTTAAAAATTTGATGAAAATAAGTCATGTTTTGCAGTTTTCTACTGTAGTTCTCCATCCTAAATATAGATAGCGTTGGAGTAAAGTTAAAACATACTCCCTAATAGTAAGTTTAGGTATTAACGTTTAAAGTTTAGGTATTTTAAGTATTAGTGTAGGTATTCAGAAAATTAATGAAACCATTGAATGATTGGAATTTATAAGATTTTATCTTTTTGAGTTGATTTTTTTTTTAAGTTGTTTTTTTGTAAATAATTTATTATATTTATAAAACATAGCTATGCGAACAGTATACATAAATAATACAATAAAATAACAATATGGCTGTCATACAAAATGGATAAATATTATGTAAATATCACATTTTTTATATATATCGGATATATATAAAAAATCCGATATTTTGATATTTATTATAAATATCGGATATTTTCGAACCCTGTTTAATATGCAGCATTTGCTATCTCTAGTAGCAGTCGTTAGTTTAAGAAGAGGCGTTAGCCTTAGGGTATCAAGTCAGCTACACCAATTTACGAAAAGGAAAAGAAGTAACAATTAACAAATCCCTAGTGGTTAGTTCTTGTCGTGTCGTTGGAGCTTGTAGTCGTGATGGTTTACAAAACTTAATATAGCCTATTTACACCTTACTTTAGTCGTCTCTCGTATTTTTTTTTATCAGTTTAGTATTTGTGTTTTGTTTATGCTTCGATCGTCTTGTGGTTAGTTGAGATCGTCATTTGTTTCCATTTTAAACGTCTTTTGTTTCTGTTTCGGAAATAGTTGGACCACTATTCCGCATTCGAGCCTTCAACTAGAGGTCTTCCAACTTTTTATATATTATATGAACCACGAGCCGAAGACCTCGCACTAATTAAAATAGATCTTTGTCATCTTTAACCACCCAATGACAAAAGAGATGTGTTATAAGTTTCACCCTTATGTTTCGTCATGTATGAAGGAGTACTTACCATCATAGCTCCGAAAGAAATAAAACTAATGAATGCAGATTGTTTTATCTGAAAGCTGAATAAATAAAATAAATAAATATTTCAGGACATATTACACATCGCCATCCAGCCCCAAGCTAAGCAACTTAATGCTTGTGTTATGGGTGCCAGATAACGGATAAACTACTTATATACTTTTTTTTTTTTTTTGTAAATACATACATATTATACATATAGGAAACACCCAGAACCAGAAACAAGAATTTATGGTCAGCATAAATACTTGTTCCCGGCGGGAATCGAACCTGCAACCTTCTGCGTCGCAGTCGGGTGTTCGCCCGATGCGCCACAGAGGTCGTCCAGCTAGTTCAGCTAGTTTCATGAAAAACGATTCAGCCGTTTAAAAGTTATGGTATTACCTATTTAATTGCCAATCATTGGGTTATTTTATTTGATAAATAACTTGATCATTAAAATTATGTAATTAATTTTGAATAATTTGAGGAAGTAGCATTGGTACCCATGGAATTACCCACATATCAATTAGTAATCGGCTTAACCATAAGGTGACCTTAATCAACGCGTTTAGAAATATACTCGACCATTTGCAAAATCAATTTATGTTTGCTATCCATTAAATCACATGCAGCCTCAATACTCATCCTTGACCAGTTTAACTAGAACCATCCCCTCGTCACCGTTTCATTGTGTCTTCAACCACGGCGCTGAGCTGAATGATTTGTTACAGCTCTTTATAAAATGGTCGGCTATAAAAGTTACCCCATGTTAAGTACAATGCATAGTGCAAAGGGGCTGCTACCCTTACAATCCGAAGATTATGGGGTAGGAAATGGCGGTGTTCGAATCACTTGCCTCAAATATTGTTGATAAGTATTCTTGTATATTGGTTTGCACGAATACAGTTTCTAATGATTCGAATATTATGGATATTTTTTTAAATAATCTGGTAATTTTTTTTAAATCAATTGTGCCATAAGACCCGGGGAAAAGGAAGGCTTGCGACAAGCTGGACCAATGTTACTCAAGGCCTGAAGGCTCTGGACATCTCTCCAAGAACAACCCAGGATCAAAAGATCTGGCGTAAAAAGAGCGTGACCCCACCGGGAGATAGTCAAGACTTAAGACAAAGAAAGATCTCGAGCTGATTTAGACTACTAATAAAGAGGAACTGTTCCGCAAAATCGTATGTTTCTAGACCCAGTAGTTTTATGACCATTTTGGGGCCATACAGTCCAGTGAGAAGTCATCACAATGACAACGACAAAAGACGATATGCAGAAATTATAATTAAGTAGGTACCTTTACTTGCTACAATCTGTTAACACCTCACCGTGAAGTCATTTCTGTCATTTTATGTGTGAATAAACAAAGGTAAGCTTGCGCAGTCATAACATTCGGTCACAGTCAGAAGAAATAAAACCGGACAAGTGCGAGTCGGACTGGGATCTGTACCATGTTGTAGTATGGTAGCCCCACTTATTTATTTTTCTGTTTTTAGTATTTGTTTTTTTTTAGCCGCTATAACACGGTTAAAAAAATACATAAGTAATCTGTATAAAAAAATATTCTCCCAGATTCTCTCTAGTGGCAAGTCGGTCGGTCGGTTGTATCTATGTATCTATGTATGTTTGTTCGACGATAATTTGAGTACCGTTGTTCTGATCTAAATCATTTTTGGTATACGCGTAGCTGAGGTCCATAAAATTTTTAAGTTCGAACATGAGCAGGATCGGTCGGGGGGTTACGGAGATAGGGGGTCCAAAAGGGGATCAACATATATGGCAGGCAGACTATGGGGCAAGATTTTTAAAATGACAGATTCATAAGATACAGCCTGGTGACAAACAGACGGATGAACGGATGAACAGTAAAGTCTTAGTAATAGGGTCCCGTTTGTACCCATTGGGTATATACGGAACCCTAAAAAGGTAAGCTTGACTTATAATGACAGAAATGACTAGAGTGAATTGGGCTAACTGATTGTAGCAAGTAAAGGTACGTTATAAATTCTGCGTCATAGTACCTTACCTACGTCACAGGCTTAAGGTGAAAGGGTACCGGCGCTCTCTCCATACAAATGTAGTCGACTGTTAACTCCCTAGATAATGACACTAGCACAAATATTTTTGTTGCATAAAATATATAACTGCCATGACTATGTCCCTATGGCTTTTTTATTTTCTAATGATAATAGAAATTAAGATTATAGTCATGGCAGTTATAAGTTTTATGCAACAAAAATATTTGCTCTACTGTCATCATCCAGGAAGGAAACAGTCGACTACGTTTGTATGGAGAGAGCGCCCGGTACCCTTTCCTCTTAAGATGGACGGAAAATTGCTGAGAACTGCCCTCATTGCATAAAAAATTGCATTACATTGATAAAGAAAAATGAGAATACCAACCAATGTCTTCATAACTTACAAGTGTGGCAGAATCATAACAAATTGCGAGGATCAACGACGACGAAGACCGGTCGCTTACGCAACCGAGCTGCGAAACCGAGAAAGTTGCTCCAGTAGATAAAAAATACGGAAAGACCTTATTTCTATGAAACTCGTGCTTTATTTCCTGATATTCGATTTATAGGGAACTTCTAATTTATTTAATTCAGAAGATACATAAAAAGGGATAAGTGACTACGTCACTGGATGTACAATCCACGGTCAAAAGTCTCTGCCCACCGTAACGTTTACAATTCTGTGCAGCACTATTTGGTGTAGCTTGTGGCGGGTTATACCACTCGGTCAACTAAATACATACTAACATGTTGAAAATAATAATCACACAGAGTACCTACTTTTAATTGAAGTATTTAAGTTTGTGTGTAACGTCTATTAGAAGAAGGTCATAATTCCAATACTTGTTTATAGTATTATTGTAGCAAACTGATCATTTACTTATGACCCATACTGTACTCAAAAATTAAAAAAAAGAATCATCGAAATCGAACTTCATATACGGCGTCAACATAGCTATATATAATACATAAATACATTCATCAAACATACCCGTCGAGTTAAGAACCTTCTCTTTTTTTAAAGTCGGATAATAAAATGCAACAAATTATGCAATTTAACTCAAGCTACACAGATAAAAATAAACCATTTTCACGAAGGACTTTAGAAATTGAGTGCAACTTGCTCCTTAGGTGTTCTCTGTAAGGGTCGAATTATTTTAAACGTATTTATGACTAGTGGACTAACAACGCAAATTTTATTTTATAGAACCTCTGTTAGTTACGGTAGTACTTATTAATATTTAGTTTTTATGAATGGTGTCACTAACACTAATTATTGCTTTGCCTCATTGCTTGCCTCATTTGCGGGAGGGCGGTTCACATTGCATTTTTTGTTTTGGCACTAGGCTCGGAACTAAAAACTAACTAAAGATTTTAAGCTATTGCTTATCTTTTATCGCAGGCTTTGAGCGCGGCGACCGAATCAAGAAATTCCGTAACGAAAATAAAACCTAACATCCCCCACTCCGCCTACCATGTAGCTCGGCCGAGCGTTCGCTTAACGTGTATGTATAATAATGTATATGGTACGAGTGTACGAAGCTCGCACAATGCAATAGCTTTATTTTGTTTTTAACGAATAGGCTCCGAAAGTACTTGACCGATTTAGATGAAACTTGGTATGAGAATACATTGCTTCATTGGGAGTAAAAAAGGTTACTTTTTATCCTGATATTCTCACAGGATCGGGAGTAACCTATAAACTTGTAATGTCTAAACTAAACCCTTTATAAAATCAAGTGATAAACCTCACCTACATATAAAATGTTCTCTTCATTCCAGTTTCGACAGTTTGTAAAGGTGCCCTCATAACTTTAAACTTGGTTTTCTTCCCTTCATCCGCTTCAATGTAGACTTCAACTCACGTTGAAACTTTTTAACACCTAAGTACCTATGTAAGTGATTAAAATTTGTCTTTCTGTAGCTGCGTAGCTTTCACACTATTGCTTTTAACAGGTGTTTAATCAAACTTATATAACAATATACAATTCTGTGTTAGAAAATTGTAAGAAAAAAAAAGGGTGCGTGTACTTATGTACGCGCGTGAGAAGTTATACTTCTTTGGCATTTAAAAAAAAAAAAAAAAAAAAAAAAAAAAAAAAAAAAAAAAAAAAAAAAAAAAAAAAAAAACTCGTCCGGCAAAAAACTCGTCCGACAAAAAACTCGTCCGACAAAAAACTCGTCCGACGTGAGAATTTTGTGTGACGTGAGAATTTTGTGTGACGTGAGAATTTTGTGTGACGCTTTTGTAAAATTTCACTCTCATCATTTTTTCATAACGCGCCTAAAGAAGTATAACTTCAAAAATCGATTGGTTCTAAATCACAGTATAGATAGGCCCGTCTATTTCAGCCTCTGCTTTTTGCTCTGTCTAATCCAGAATGTAGGGGTCCTGCTCTCCACTCCCGACGGTCTAAACTAAAGCGATTGACAGCCATAGCCTGCGTGTCTTTTGTTTGATATCGTTTTTCCATCTTATTAGTGGTCTACCCCGCATTTTAGTACTTACGTAATCTATGAATGAACCAAATTATTTCACTTACCTACTACACTCAATGAACGTATAAAAACATAATCGACGTTTCGTATATCACAGGTTTCATAATAAAACGATGAATCGTGAATCTACTTACCATCTGACTTGCTTTCGTCGTGGGAAACAATTTTCCAGGAAAATTGGTTTAATACGTTCTGTTATTTATTCCACAGGGAATTTACAGGATTAGACCTATATAAATAAATAATAAAGAATACTGAATAAATATTTTTTTTTAACAGGAAAGTCATTTTAGTTTGTACAGTCGTCTAGAAAAGTCATAAATAATTTATCGAACCTACTAGCATCTGGATCTAAAAAAGCTTGTAGTTTTTTATTTTCTTTATGACATAAATGATTTTTTGGAAATGACTAAGAACTTACACATAAATTTTAGGACTTATTAAGCTAGTAAAATTCTTTTAATAGCAAATACTGGCTGCATAAAATAATGAAATTGGATTATGTAACTACTTCACTTGTTCTTGTGGCTCAATTTTTTCGACGAAACTCTGCAGATTACGTAGATGTTCAAAGTTTCCAATAAGCTTTCCATTATTACACAGGGTTGTTGATAAATTAGTTAAGAAACCAGTAAAATGCTACTTCTGAAACAACTTTTGTAAATTCGTACATTTTTCCACACAAAAAACAAGCATTACCGTGTAAAAAATAAATCATTAAGGTGAAAGGGTACCTGCAAGCTCTCCATACAAACGTAGTCGACTGTTTCCTCCCTGGATAATGACATTAGAGCAAATATTTGTGTGCCATAAAACCTATAACTGCCATGACTATGCCCCTAAGTTTTGGTTTTTTTCATTTTCTAATTATCATAGAAATTAAAATTTAAAAAATTATAAAATTTAAAAAATCAAAAAATAGGGGCATGGTCATGGCAGTTATAAGTTTTATGCACCAAAAATATTTGCTCTAGTGTCATTATCCAGGGAGAAAACAGTCGACTACGTTTGTAATAGTTTGTATGGAGAAAGCCTCCGGTACCCTTTCCTCTTAAGTAATCATTGAAAGTCTTAATCTATATTTTGAAAATTCTGATTTTCGGATGAACATAACCTCAAACAATTTCTAAAACTTGTCCGAATTTTCAAAAGTAACAAAATTTATACCTACTGAAGATTGATTAGCTTATCTACATTGTAAACTTTAATTTAGCATTTACCATCAAATCAAAACTTTATAGTTTATAGATGTAAAATATGTAAAGTATACTTACTTACCTATCTGATAAATAGAAACATAACCCTTTTGGCTTCGCTGTAGTCGGGTAAAAAACACAATTTATCTTCTTTGTGTTTAGAATCTTCATTATTTTTTCCATCTTTCATTGAAATACCAATAGACTATCTATGCCTACCTATCGAAAGAAAATTACAATTTCAGTATCATGTCTGAATTCGCACGAGGCCCGAAGCGGTGTTATGATCGTTTCCCGTGATACATATTTAAGCATCCGTCGGCCCTTGACAGGCCCTCGCTTACTGACCAACCCTTCTACGACTACGAGGAAAATATTTTAGTAGCCTACATTATTTATCCATACATTTTAATAATGCAGAATAATTTCGAGCATGATTGTACTTACATTATACATCCGCATCGTGGTTATAACAATTATTATTTTGTGTTTAACTGTGAAAGCGAATGCTAAAAGAAATAACTGATTTCGTTGTTCGATTTTTATTCAAATTAGATATTTTTTCCATCTAAGGCCGGATTTTCTTAGCTACTTTATCTACTTATGTTTTTGGTCATATCATGAAAATGCAGTTTCAGATTCTTTTTCTGTATCTTTAAGTTGCAATGAAATGAAGTACTCAATAGGTGTCTCTGCCTTATTGTTAGGTCATCATCACCCAAGCGATTTTAAGCATCCATGCCTAATTCTTATGATTACTTATTAATCACTACCTAGGTAGCTGAAGTTTCAATATGGCAGGAAAACAAAAGCAGATATATTTTTAATTAAATATTTATTAATGATCCTCTTAGCTAGACAGGAAACATTTATAAAATAGCAGCTAATCACAATAATAAAATTATGATAACATTTACAAACTTCATCTTAGAATCAAGTCACGAAATAAGTGCGGCGCTAGTGTCTTTGTATTTATTTATTTATTTAAAACATTGTAAAACTTTTATACTTTTATTATTGTAAAACTGATTTGTTGTTAACAATCGTATTAGTTCTTTAACAACTCCGCAGGACTTTTTTCGTGAAAAGACTTTAATATTAAACAATTACATGTACTTCGCCTCTTAAATCTAATTTATTGCTTTACGTGTTTTATCTGGTTTATTTCGACAACATTTTCGTTTGAAAACACCTGGCTTTGAAAGTAACCATTCTCAAAACATCGGGTACTTTAGAACCAAATTTCTTTCGGGAAGAAAGTCCAATAAATCAATCAAAATTATATTTATCAAGTGCCTTCCGTATACCTATTTGTTTACACTGTAAAGCGTTTAAGAACTTGAGGGATAATTCTCGACATTGTCATGTATTTTGTTGAAAAGACTTTAATATTAAACAATTACATGTACTTCGCCTCTTAAATCTAATTTATTGCTTTACGTGTTTTATCTGGTTTATTTCGACAACATTTTCGTTTGAAAACACCTGGCTTTGAAAGTAACCATTCTCAAAACATCGGGTACTTTAGAACCAAATTTCTTTCGGGAAGAAAGTCCAATAAATCAATCAAAATTATATTTATCAAGTGCCTTCCGTATACCTATTTGTTTACACTGTAAAGCGTTTAAGAACTTGAGGGATAATTCTCGACATTGTCATGTATTTTGTCTTACATTTGCCATGGTAAATAAGGTAGGTAAATCTATAAGGTCTTAATATTTCCACCGATTATCAAACGGTCACGTATTCTTATACAAATTGAAGGTCTATTTCGAAACAGCAAGTATTTTTACAAAGCTTGACTCATAATTACCATAATGGCTTATAACGCGATGACTCAGGAATCACCGACAGGCTATCGCCGACATTTTGTTGTTACATTTTTGCCTGAGATGCGTTGCAGTCTCTGTTATTTAGTTGCAACTGTTGTATTTTAATTGATTGTATTTAATTTATATTCATTGCGGCTCCGTTTTAACGACCGAGAAATTTTCTTTGTTAATGTTTTCAATGTGTTTTGTTGTATTTATTAAATACTAATTTTAAAAAAAACATTGTGATAAGTAGTTACCTACTACTTAATTTGATTTACTGCTCTGCTTTCGTTTTTTAACTAAAGTTATTTTACATAAGATAATTTACTCAATTGTTCCGCATTAGAACGTCTGTAGTAGGTAGGTATCTATCCTATCTGGGTTAATTGAAGTGGTTGAAAATTATTAACTTTTGTTACAATTCCTGCTGCGAAATTATTTAAACAGTCAAGAAACTTTTAGCGAGGTGTAAAACAACTTTGCAGACATTACAAAGATTATATTCGCGCTTTGAGAAACATTTGCTAAATCCGAGAGTTTGTTTTTATCCCTTTTCTATTTCTTTTGTGGTCGTTAGCGTGAGAGAGATAGAGGAGGATCCGATAATCAGATAGACCTCAATATCCTGCAGTTTTTGTCTTGTTTTACGGACACAGATCGACGGATGTAAGTTGGTACATCTTTAGCGATTAAAACTAGAGGCTCAACATGTAATCATTTATTTATTTACTAGGAATCTTACTTCCACGATACTCGAAGCCGCGTATTCACAAATTCTTACAATGTTTTGCACAAACGTGGCTTCTCGAAAGCATGTTTTACTTATCTATTTAACATAAATGTGCGTTTTTATCAATTTGTTATTTACATTTGGGAAACGGGGTCCTTCTACTGAATAAAATGGTAAATATTTATTCTTCATCTTAAACATTATTCCCAAAAAAGGGTCCGATCAATATAAAAGCATTTTAATCAATAATTTTAATTTCATACTTTTTAATTAATCATTTAACATTATCAAATGCTACAAAAACCAACAAAAAAGTCATCTACTTTCACAAAAATTTCTAAATGTGTTCTAATGTCGGTATACGACTTTAAATCCGGTTACTCCGTATAAAATTATTCAAAAGGGATATTCTTTAAAAGCTTAATTTTTACAAGCATAATATCCAAATATTTCGGTTGGGGAAACTAGCACAAATACGACAAACAGGCTAGGCTAATATCACAGTAGTGCTGGGAACGGTGCGGAGACTCACCCCACTCGCCCGGCCCGAAGCCACCCCACTCGCCTCGGGGGGGTGCTGGCGGTACACCCCCGCTCACCTCGCTTCCCCCTCGGCCACACTTCCACCTACTTATTTACTATTCACAGGGGGCGAAACGGGATACTACCGATATATTTTGCGACAATTAAGATTTAACTTCAACGTTAAAGGCAAATTGCACAATTGATTCCGTCAAAACTCATTGCACAACCGTCTGATAAGTATGCAGCCAATGCACGCGATCGTACGCTCGCATAGCACCACATCGCACTATGTTACAATACTTTTTCATAAACTCAAATAATTAAGTAAACAAAAATTAAGAACATAAATCTTAAAAAATAAAAAAACAATTTCACAAACTTCTCTCTAAGATTGCAATAGGATATTTCCATAAATCATACAATAGATAATGGTAACGAAGCGTATGATTGCGTTTAAGCACTAAGGTAACATTATAACTAAGCAATAAACAAAAATTAAATGTTTAAATAAAAACTTAAGTGACAAATAAAATACAACAAAACTCAGAGCAAACTCAGACTTGTTTATAAAATGCAGCGTATTCAAACAATTGTCCGATAGCGGGCGAGCGAGCGGCGGCGTGGCATGGAGCGGATTAAAGGCGGTTAGCTTGCTCATAGCTGCACAGTAGTGCCCAGTGCAACAGTTCGGCCGGCAACAACGTCGTCGGGCCAAAGCTACTCGCCATCTACCTCGCCTCGCTCGCCCGCCTGCACACGCGAGTATTGTATTGATAAGGAAACAAAAATCCCATTAGTCGATGACGAACACATCGCAACATGGTATTCCTTTGTTAGAAGGAAAACCGTCAACGAGTAATTCACGATGTGCTCATTACGACTACTACCGACCTACCTACTGACGTTCTCATCTTACTTTCGAAACCAGTATAAATTATTTTAATCTCACAAAGCAACCCGCAATATCGCTGCAGTTATGTATAGTACGTACAAACTAATAAACGTTGAAGTATCGTATTTATATGTATGCAACCGTTCCCAGTCGTTTTGCACTAAGTATCTCTTATACACTATCATTTAACAATACAATAATAATGTAAAACATAATAACTATAGCTTACGACTATGCCTCTAGTATAAACCATAGAACTCACAAATATCTGGAACAATGTCACGTCATTAGCCGCGTCATCAGGGTTAAACCACAGTGTCCTCAGTTCGATAAGAATTGAATCGTTGAACACTAATTGGACCGCGCCCGTCGGCAGCGCCTGAGCAACTTTCACTAAATAATAAAAACACGCTAAAAGTAAGTACACGTCTTAACGCAATTAGCTAAACGTCGACTGTCCGTGGGGTAACGATAATAATAGTCCAGCGATCTCCGGGTCGCCAACGAGTGTCTCGACCGGGACGGGGGAACGTGCCCCTGGGCCGGGCCGAGACCGGAGACAGGAGGCTCACAGCAGTGGGGAGTGGAGGTGTGCAGCGCGGCGCGGTCATGAGTCGAGCACCGTGAGCAACGAGGGAGGCAGCAGTGGTACGTCCTGCCGCGGGCCTTGCTGGCGCGCGAGCTGCGCACAACCCAGGTTCGCATCGCCCAGCTCAGGGATGGCATCGAGTAGCGCGAGACACTCGTCCTCGACCTCGCGCCTCGCCTTTTTGCCGACCGTAGACCAGGAGTCGTCGCACTCCTCGCGCGCGCGCCGCCTCCGCGCCTCTTTCTCTCGGCGTGCCTCCTCGCTGAGCCGGCAGTAGGTATTGTTAATGCAGACGGAACGGCGAAGGTCGCGCGCTGGGTCCTCGATGTTCTCGAGCTTCTGCGAGCAGATCTCGATAACGCGCTTGCGTTCCTCGTTAGCGCGTAACCGCGCAGATATCATGGAGAGCTTGGGCCTGGCGGCGGCGGGCTCGGTGCGCGAAGGGCCGAACATGTCGTCCTCGAAGGCGTCTGCGATCTCCGCCCCGCGCGCGTTCTCCCTCTCCTCTTGAGGCGTCATTCTGCAACAACACACATACCGTTTCATTACACTCTACCACATTATTTGAATTTTATTACACTCTACCACGTTCTTGAATTCGAAGTGACGAAAGTAGAACAACCAGTTCAATATCACATTATTTTGTCTGCATATATATATGAATGACGTTATTCTCCTTACTTCCCAGAATTACCTTTGTGTTAAAATTTTGTAAGTGTTAGTTTAATATCGTAACGCATGGTAAGATTTATAAAAAACAATAATTAAATTCGAATTAAGTAGATAATACAACGAAGAGCGAGTTGAGTGCAAACATTTATACTAGGTCAATCTGAGAACAATGCATCGACGCTCGAGCGAGTCGATCAGGTTCATAAGTTGTTATAATCCACTCTCCATTTGCAATCTCCAAACGTGTACAATGTACACATTGCCGAACTGAATTAGTCAACAAGTTCAGAGTGGAAAACGACTGCCTAAAACACTACAATAAATGAGTTCCATAAACACCCACCTAAAAGACAAATCCGGAGAGAGAATGAAGAATCCTGACATGTACATGATTCACTGTAATCCTATAAATATCGTAAAATCAGCTCCTCCAATGTCACTGAGTTCAAAACACTGGCACAATACAAGCGCGCAATTCGTCACTTTGTCCTCGGCCACTATAAAAAGTAAAAAGACACAAGTGAAACAAAAATATCGCGAGGCGAGCGGCGTGCGCGCAGCTCGACGTCCACTCGACGAATGACAACATACCTCACAGTAGATAAGACATTGAAAAAGCCAATTGCGTCATGTACGGCTACGTACGTGAGAGAGGAAACGAATGACGTAGCGTGAACCGTCATTTTAGACGCGATCGCTGGCGCTGTTCGCTCGTTGTTCACTCACTAGCCAAGCAAGCAGTACCTTGCCTAGTCATGACTCGTACTGTTAATTTGTTTACGGGACAAAACCGACAGAATCTAGACTGTGACAATAACACAAGTGCACTAATACCGACAAGACGTACATGAACATGATAACGATTCTTAGAATAGTACATTGCGATACAAGTGTGGAAAGTTGATCATTCCATAGAGGCGGTTTATGACGCGCGAGCGGAACGCGAGCGTGGCAAAAGCCGAGATGGAATGATCAATTCACACGTGTATCGTACGACGTTTTTTATCACAGTTGCGAATAAAAAAAAAGACTTGTTAAAATTTTAATAATAAAAAGTTTTTAAGAAATTTAGGTTATGTTTACCTTTTTTTTGTTAATTACACTCCCGAAAGGCTAGGCAAAAGACTTTTAACCTATACAGCGTCTGACATACAATATTTTTTTAGGGTTTTTTTCATTTGTTTTTGCGTCGGCGGTTAAAAACAGAATTTATAATGGTAAGGAAAAAATATATTTATGTATGTACCTAAAGAAAAAACAAAATAAAAACAAAACTCAATTATTAATTATTTTCAAAGACGTCATCACGTAATATTATCGTTCGTTATCAGACTTTAGAGACAACCTTTTGAAAAGAAGAAAAAAGGTACCAACAAAGAGTTTTAAGCCAGCAAGGCTTAAAAACTCTTTGGATGGTACCTTTTTCTATACATCAAAACAGTATAACCCAGATAAAGGAGATCATTCATGTTTCTAACAAAAAATACCCACAAAAAAAAATGCCGGCCAGTAATAAAAATTGTTTCTATCTTGTGGAGAATAACATTTTAAACAATGTTTACTAAGGCAACAAAGAGCTACGATCAAAAATCGTTGAGTTATTTTACATTGAAAACCCAAAAAATGCATTTTATAGAGATCCGTTTGACCACTTTTAAGATCCCACTAAAACTTCTGAAAGGGTTATTGGATATACCTATTTATATAAATATAATAAAAACAGACAAAGCTTATCCATTTACTACTTATTTTTATATTTTTTCTGTAGTAATATCTTAAAAGTGGTCAAACGGATCTCTACAAAATGCATTTTTTTGGGTTTTCAATGTAAAATAACTCAACGATGGTTGATCGTAGCTCTTTGTTGCCTTAGTAAACATTGTTTAAAATGTTATTCTCTACAAGATAGAAACATTTTTTTTTCTGGCCGGCACCTTAAGTTTTGGGTACGATTTGAACGATGTCCTTAAGAATGTTTCATCTACTATATGTCATAAGCAGTAAGATACGTATTTGACATATCGGGATAACGTATTATTTTAGCACTAGTTGGATTTTTTTTTATCGCACGCGTGTATAATACGTTGCATTATGAGCCTAAAAGCGGTTTAATAAGATCCACTTTATGAGCAACTGTGATAAAAAATAATTGATCGACTAATTGAAAAGTAACAACACAAAGAAAAATAAAATAGAAAGAAAACTGCCTAAATAGTTTCTTAAAACAAACATACCTAAACTAAAACGAGGAAAAAATGAAAGAACATAACATCAAAAAGGAAATAAGCTGGCTCCTAGATATAGGACTATGAAATTCTTCCCATTTACAAAAGATAAGATAAAGCCGTACTACGGGATAATAACATGCTGAGGGCACTCAGAGTTTGACAATGCCTCCTCGACCTTTACTATTGGTTATATTATTACAGCTTTTTGGAATGACTTATAATATAATTAACTTATTACCAGTGATAATACAGTTTACCGCAGTTAATGCAATGTTTACGAAGAGTTAATATGTAATTAAATTTAAGTTCTATTTTTTAATACACCCATAAATTATTGAATCGATATTTTATACTTCAAATATTACACATTATACTTTGTCAAATAAATGCATATTTTTCATTAATTATATTCTGATAATTCATATTCGACATGTTGGTAAGAAAAAGTATTTATGTAATGTGTCAGAGCCTAAATTTCCAAAAAAATCATTGTTATAAGAATCTTCTGGACTTATTCCAGAACGAAATACATTTCATCACAATCTTATTATCGAAAAATCGTTACAAGCTACGTGTTTTAGCAGATCAATAGCTTAGAGTCTGACTTATCTAGAGCTGTTTTAACCTACACAAAGCTTAGCAGTTTTTTGTCCAGAAGATATTTTGTATCAGTCAGTATATGCGATATATTACGGTCAGAATATTTTTAGATTACCGCAAAGTAAAGATGAGATAACATTTTTGGCAATTTTTTACTACTATGATCTGACTGTAGAACTAACGGAAAATAAACCGGGTACATACGAAACAGATCTAGATACAGTTCAACAAAACTTATCAGATGAACTGTCTGGGAATGTTAATAAAAAATATCATTTAGAATACTTAGAACTTAACATTGAAGCGCCTGTTACTTGTCTAAACTTTGTAACTCGGTTCTAAACTTTCATAAAATACAAAGTAAGAAATTGATGAATATAATTTTGAAACCGAAAATTAGGAATGAATAACCCATAAAACTATTTAAGATTAAGCACACTTTAACATCACTTTGATTGTTTTAAATATTGATTTTACCGACTAATAATTATTTAAAGTGATTAGCCCAACCAATATTTGAAGCAAACATTACTTAAAATCTTAAAATATTCAGTGTTTTACAATTCGCAAAGTTATAAAACGTTTTGTATATCGGGTCCCAGGTCATTTTTTACCCGTAGCAAATGCGTGACGAGCCAGTATGCGCGCTGTTGGCGACCCGACGGTTACGACCTAATAAATCCTCCGACTACGAGTGACTGTCTACCTGAACTTTCTTTTCTCTGTCGCACAACCCACACTTTAAGATACCCCGTCTATTTTAGGGAACATTTTTTGTCATCTCTCAACATCATTGCTCCTATGTCTTCGCGTTTAGAGTGATGCTTCTATACCTTTATGTTTGACACTGTTGGCTTTTTCCGTTTGCCCCGCCTTTCTTCTTTTTATTATCTTTATGAAGTAAGATAGGAATTTATGTTGGACTATAATATACGTTATGCCTAATAAGTGAATAACCTGCATGCAGAATTTAATTTACTACCATTGCAATGCATTTCACTAAAATAATTATGTTTGAGTAAGCTGTTGATAACATGTTCTATTTTTTATTTTCCTGTTAATTATTATCTACATCTGAGTAATTGCACAAATAGATATAACTGTCTGTTGTTTTCCACTCTGATACAAAAATAAAATTATCAAAAAGGTTTTTCAGTACTGTCATTGGATCTCCACTATTCTAACCTACTTGAACGTTCACACATCAAAGGCGGTTATTTCACAAATAATGGTCAATTATTTAAAATAATATGATCATATTTTTCACTTTTCGCTTTCTCTTTTATTACCTGGTTGCCCTTAATTACAATAGTTACTGTGACAAAGCAGGCAACAATGAAATACCTTCGCTTATTCTCAGAAAGTACTTAGGAAGTAGGATTTAGATATCATTCAATATTATGAGCTCCTGGTTTTTGACTTTATTATAGAATGAAAATAATATAATCCTTTTTGAAATCTCAGAAAATCAGAAGATAATATGGTGCTTTGTTTTGTTAATATTTCTTAGAACTTGTAGTTCTAACTTTTTACGTCTTTTGACTAATATGTATACGTCAAACTTCTAACAATTACGTCATCGCGGTAATAATTAAAATCCTAAGTTCGTTTTTATTTAGTTAAAATATTTGGTACACGTAATTACTGCGTAATTTCAAAGCTGCTGTTGCTTAAATCTTATTTACTTTTCCGTTTGGCTTATAGTTTCTTGCTATTACTTTACTTTGTGTATATCGTGTTCTGTTTCTTCCTCTTTTGTAAAAATAAAGTTATCTATCTATCTTCGTCGTAGGTAGATGACTAGGGTTTTAATTTCGACTAGAAGTTTTGTAGACTTACTGAAATTTCAAACTACAACAATTTAAAAGATAAGATTGTCCATCACAAGTCCCCCAGAGTAGAGGCTATAAAATAGTTTACATAATCCATTATCTCAACTATACAAAGATAAGATAATTTAATTTCCAAATACCTATGACGTAATGGAACCGTTTGTTTTAAACCAGTGACGTCACAATACGCTTTAATTAGAATTCTCTATTCCTGGTAAACGATAACCTACCTTTACCCAACCAATTTAATTTGGAACAACGCTTTCTCAAATAAAATAATTTGTAGATTTTTAGCCTACATAAGAAAAAAGAAGTGGACAACAATTGTGTTTTTGTAGATCGATATGAATGCACCCCAGTGGTTTCAAAATCTTTTTTTTTCATTACATTACTAACTAGATAATATTTTATTAGTAAGGAAGTAGGTACGTAAAGTTAAAAGTTTTAACGTCGCGTCACAAAGAACAGTTGGTTCTTTATTCGTTCATGCATGACACGACAAACAATGTATGCTTACCGTGATATGACTTTTCCATGCAACGTCATTACGCCAAATGGCTACCTTACTCAGTCGATGTTGATTTCTAAAGGATTTCTATTTATTTGTTTAAAATAATTCGGATAAAATTCAATATTTTTGTACAAACATGCTTTCGTCTGTGTTTTGACATTGACATTTAACCCTACTTTTTTAAATTGTGGCATTGTACGACATAATCGTCGTATTGCAACTGCGTTTCAAGTTTACAACGAAAAAGGTTTTAAATCGAAATTAATTCTCTTTGAAATTCGAAAATAGAACATGCAACGCCTAAGTTCATGTAATGGCTAAATTGGGCGCTGAATAGTTATTTAATGAACGAGCTTACGAGAACAACACGATAGCATTATGTCGACGATAAAATGAATATTCCGACCGTATTTTATGTTTAAAATCGAATTGTTGATTATAATCGAACATCGAAGCCACTCGCGTTTTATAACGCTCTGGCATTTTATTTATAACAGTAATTTAATAACATAACAAAGGTTAGTAAAACCAAACTCTGTTTCTCTCAAAAACAAAATAGCTCCTGATCTAATTTGAGAATTATCCAACGTGTACATGATCTGAATCGATGAGTCCTCGTGCCGTGCACCATCATACATAACTTTGATGTGGCTTTGACCCTACATTTCAAGTATTTAGGTAATACTTTGTTTAAATATACGTTTTAAATGGTCAAAGAAAAATAAGAAACAATTTCATTCTTGAGGCTTTTTAAAAGGAGGTACGTACATTTTTAAAAAACAATGTATTTCAGCCATAATTTTGGAAGATATAGCGCGTCTTCCACTAAATTATGTACCTATTGCTTTACATAATAATATATCAGAAAAATATTCGTAGAGAAGTTAGGTTTTTCGTGAAGATTGCTGACAACCTGAAGTCTGGGGAGATTATAACCTTATTATGTTGAAAAATGGATGACAAAAAAAGATAATATTAAGATAAAATTTCTTTGTTTTTTAACGTTAAGCAATAAATGAAAAGTAAGGCTATTGGCCGAAACACTTCCATATAAAACAATGACTAGACATGTATCTACTTACATAGTATCTTAGCTAAACAATCTTCTAAGCACTTTTAAAACAATTTTAACAATATTTACAGTCCAGCCAAAGTATCTACCACAGTTTGTATATTAAGCTCATTCCATCAGATTGAATAGACATATCTACGCATATTTTCCCAACCAATATCACGTAAACAACGATCATTCCCCCGAGATATAAAGGCCTAACACCTCGTAATACATTGCATGTGCTAATCAAAGTCATTTACCTATACCACCCTATACACTGCCGCTATAGCAGCATCGAGTTAATTCCTAGTAGTTCCGAGCGAACAATGGACTGTGCACATTGCAAATAAATCATATTTAATGGTCTCCGAGCTGACGCACTTTTAAACTTATTGACAACGTATGAGTATGAGATATTTTTATTTATAACATTCGATTATGGACGGTTTTATCTACATAGAATGTTAAATTAGGTCTCTCAACAAGTCAGTCTGAGTGCGCTAACTTCTGATTTTTATCTGGTTTTCATTTACAAGTCCACAAGAGAGGTTTATGTATGTTTTGACCCCGTGTGGAGTCAAGTAAAGTCGGTAGGCACATAAGCACACCTACCATTACCTGTTTTTTTATTGTAGGCATGTTTGTAAGGTTATGTTTTACGATGTTACAAGTCATTGATTGTTTACAAAATTCCTAAGCTTTATCGCGTGCCAATACCGGCTAATGTAAACAAAATACAGAAACAGATTTATTTATGTACAGATAGCTGTTTTTGTCAAGTTGTGTCACTTAATAACGATTTAAAAATACGATTATGGAAGTTCAACTGAGTCGGACAAAACGTTAAATTGGTATCCAAGTAGTAAGTAAGTTTGAAGTTTATTAAGCTTGGCCAACAAAACTAGTAACACTCTTGGCACGTTTTTCTTTACTTATATTTTTTTATGAGACGAAAAAAATATTTATTTACTAAATACTACTTACGTTGTTTTCGCGCATTTTATGATAACCCTATTTATTCACTTAAAATATCTAGAAAATGTAATCTGTTTTTATTATCAATCTATTGTTTCTATTTTGATTAATACCAATTTATTATCTGCTTAGATTATTATTTCGTTTTTTTAAGCTATTGCATAGCTTTTATCGCGGGCTTTGAGCGCGCCGACCGAATCAAGAAATTCCGTAACGAAAATAAAACCCAACAACCCCCACTCCGCCTACCATGTAGCTCGGCCGAGCGTTCGCTATGCAATAGCTTTACTACGGCAGTCCCCGAGTGCCACACGTTTTTTTTATTTTATAGTTTAAATGTAAGTATAATTGTACTGATTAATACCCAATAACTACAGACCCGATTTTAATAAAACAAGATACCACCTGCAAAAAAAGGTTTTTTGCCAATATTCCCACAGGATCAGAACTGACACGGATGACCGCGGGGCGCTGCTAGTCAACAATAAAAAGGGTTGACATGAACACTTGTTTGACCACATGTTGCTACATAACAAAAAGTACAGATAAGCACCTCTATTTTAGTTTTAACGCTTTGTGATGGGATTTGCAATAATTGAATTCGCTAGACCCCTCTGTTTGATAAACCGAATTAATTACATTTGTTATATGGTAGCACCTAACCAAAATGTACTTTTTTGGACAAATAATATGATTTTTATTTAAAAAAAATTTGAAAACTATCTTAGTGTCCGCTTAGAAGACATATAAAGAGGCCACGGTAACCATGAGAAAGACATTTTTAT
This sequence comes from Idaea aversata, assembly GCA_907269075.1. Taxonomy (NCBI): domain Eukaryota; kingdom Metazoa; phylum Arthropoda; class Insecta; order Lepidoptera; family Geometridae; genus Idaea; species Idaea aversata. Next base: position 4,456,176 of record OU026096.1, read on the forward strand.
TTTTATTAGTAGACATACAAATCCTCTTTGTTTCAATATAAAAAAATGATGGTAATTGGGCTGACTAAAAACAGTTCTAGATGCCTTTATAGATGGAAGCAGCATTAAGGTAAATAAAAAACAGCGCACTCCGGGAGTGCAGGCAGAAGTGAAAACAATAAACTTGTTATTTCTCATAGAATATTTCTTGAAACGATCTGCTACTGCCATCTATTTGCACTCACTTAAACATATATAGTTTATTTTTTATTCGCTAGATGGCAGTAAAAAATTTAAATCAGCGCCATCTACATTCGAATAGCGGTCTTTCTAGAAACTAAGTTTATCAATTTGTGTAATAGATGGCAGTATAAGTTAAACAAAAAGACTAACACAAATAAAATCTCATCTGTCGCGTCAAAATCTGTCGCGTCAAAATCTGTCGCGAGAACGGCGGAAAATGCTCACCCACAAAAGTGCCCAACGCGCCATAAGAAGTTTTCACTTCAAAAAACTAAAAGATGACTATGACCAGTAACAATCGACCAAGGTTGAAAAGACGAGGCTGTATGGTCACTCAGCAGTCTCTGCCTAGTGCCAACCCTGACTGGGTAAAATTAAAACATCCCCCGCAGTATTTGCCTACCCTGACAAGAATGACAGACATACAGACAGACGAACAAGAAAGTGATCTTATAAGGGTTCCTTTTTTACCTTTAGAGGTACGGAATCTACGGTATTAAAGTATTTAAAGGTTTTTTTTAGTCCTGCTACCGAGTCTTGGCCCTGGAAAAAGCCTATGAAATAATTGGAATAACCTTTTGTGATATTCAATAATTAATTAATTATGAATATGATATAATTAATTATTAATATACCAATTATTTCACAGTAATTAAGTTTGATTTTTTAAGTTTGCAGCCCTTTTCTAGGTCCTTCTTTACTTATGTGGCCAGACTGACCAGAGACAACAGAGGCTATAAAACCCGACATTAATCGATGAATTCGGAACTAGCTCAAAAAAAGTCAAAGATACCTCATTAAAAAATGTTTTCTTAATTTAAAAATGGCTAAAAAACCAAAACGTAGTATTTAGTTAAACCATTATAAAGCGCCTACGTGTCACCCACATACCAAATATGTTATACTTGAGAGACATTATCTGATATTTCATTGACTCACGCACATCGAATAAGCAATTCCTTGACCTTATTGCGATGAAATACTACTACTACTTCTTCTTTTAAAAAAAAACATAAATAGTCTCTAGGAAGGATTGAAATTAGGGAAGAAAATGGTGTAGGAAGTTATTCTCAGAACATCAATTTTCAAAGACGGAACTTTTTTTATAATTATTTTTTCTCTGAAAACCCTAAATAGAATATAGCGTAACGTGTTGTTCAGAATTACAAACGGAACCTCCAGCCGCGAGCCTTGCATATATGAGCCAGGAACCCTATATCAACTGAGCGAGCGCCATCTAGTTGACCGCTGAGAACTAGTTTATCTTATAGAAATTCCCAAGTTTTCCATTCATTATTTAAAAAAAAACTATTTACGATAGATGGCGCTCTAATGAAAAGCAATGTTATTTGTGCAACGACAATTAACATTGCGGTTATGTCAAAATCTTTAGCTATTTTTTTTAGATTAGAAAACTTTTTAAATTAATGCTACTGGATGACACTATACAATAGCTAACAATGAACTAATTGAGGTTCTAACTATAAAAAGCTTCACTAAAGCTCTCGGTATTAAAAAGCTTAACAGCACGTGGTCTTTTAAATTAAAATAGAAGTACTGGAGTTAATTAAATTACGTTCTAATATTTCATCTGATAAACAGCTGTATTTAGGTATTTGGTTTATTTGTCCTTATTAGTAAGACGTAGTTTATAGGTAACTATTACTAATTGATTTTCCATTAATAGGTAAATAAATTAACTACTTTCCAGTGAAATATTTAGAGTTAATTAGGTAATTGGTAATTAGTTTAATTTTAATCACTAATAAAGAATGACAATTTAGCAAATAAACACTCTTTGCATACCCAATAAAAGAATAAGTAAGCTTAAAATCGTTCCTAATATTTCACTATTTCATACTTATGCTTCGGAATCTAACGAAAAATGCCGAAATCAAACAAACAATGAACATTTTGAAACATAAAAACCGAAATAAATAATTAAATAGCTTGCCTTTCTTTCCGTGTGGGTTAGAGGCGCGGGTGTGAAAGAGATGGTCGTATCTTACAGCGTTCAAAAGGGCTTGGTCAGGTAGAAATTGAAAAACGTGTCGTTTTGAAAAAAAGTAGACCTTTGAAATGAATTCGATGACATTTGTTTGAATAGTGTTCAACATATTAACATAAAATACAACATTTACTAATTGAATAGATATTTAAAAAAATAAGTAATGCATAAAATATAGCTCTTATCAAATAATATAATGCACTCTCAAAGTTTTCCATAATTAATTATTTATTTAATTGAAGCTCTTAATGTGCACTTCTGATATAAAATAAGCATAAAACTACAAATACTTAGTTCACGGGAGACTTTACTACCATATCCAACTGAATAAATCCAAATCTAAGTTTCCATAGAACTAGAACTACAGTCGAAATAATTTGTAATAGCAGGTAGGTACCTAGAGTACCTCAACATTCATTGCTTAAAAATAATTGTCAAAGGAAAAGTAAAGACCGTTACGTAAATTAAATGGTTAGCAATTATTTTACAACTTACAATTTAGCTATCAAGTTGTAAAAGGATTATGCAAGAAAGAACCAATGAAAGAATCAATTCAAATACCTACTTACATATTTGTAAGGTTTCTTTGTTTCAAACTCAACTTCTGACATGCAAAAATATTTATCCTACTTAAATAAATGTTAATTTAATTGATAATCTAACACTTAGTACATTATTTCGAAACGCTAAAACTTCCACGCAAAAAAATAAACTAATAAAAAAATAATTACCTCATCAATCAAGTGAAACTCCAACAAAGATATGAACACGCAGAAATAATCCACAAATAAGTTATGTAGAATAATATAACACGAAACAATTTAATAATCGAACGGTTAAATTAAACATAATGGCAACCTCAACGAGCTGTATCACATGAAACGATCAACTTAGCACTTGTCCAAACAGGCGCGCGCTACTACATAACTAAATCGTGAGCGTGTCGCGTTCAAGCCGTGTACCGTTGCCGGCTTCGCTACCCAAACTGCGTTCGTGCTCCATCCCATACATAAGTTCTGGTGATTTACAGAGGGCGCGCAGGCGGGCGGACGCGGCCCTATAGCTGATACTCCCCTTGCGAAGGATACCTCATTATCCACACTGTAATCTGTGTGCCTTTTTGATAATTTTTATTTATGAGGTGTCGCATAGCAAACCTTGCGCTATGCGCCAATGTTGCCAATTTACTAACTTCACAAGACATTATCCTTTTGTTCAAATTAAATACGATTTTTTAGGAACTGTACGTGTAGAAGCATTATAAAAATCATACACGTACAATTGGAATGAGGTTAATACATCATTGATGAGAACTTGTAACGGTAAGAAGCAGTTTCGCATAAAGATAACACAAGGTACATTGATAAATGTCTCTACATGGACAAATATTTATTTCTATTCGTTTTTATACTTTTTGAGTTCGATAAAAACATTACCATCCCGTGGTCGAGTAAAAATAACCATGACTTATGACATATGTACTTACTTATTAGCATACAAATCAACATTATGAATAATTCTATCAAAGTAATTGTATAAAAATATAAAGTGTATTAAATAAAACGTTGAATATCGAATAATATTGATACTATGAAAATCGTTTCCCAATTTATATTCAAGGTTGAAAGTTGAACTATAATAGCAATTGTTGTGATTTGTTACTTAACTCTATTCATTATCTTACTTCATTATTGATTTCGACTACATTTAAAGACATTGCGAAATGTCTATTTCGTAATTAAAAAAGATAAAAAGAAAAGCAAACGATAACTTGATTTGAATATGTATAAATGCCACCATTTTGCTACAATTTAGTTTCTCGTACATATTTTTAGTAATAGCTTTGATAGGGAAAACATCAAAGAAAAGCCAAATTATGCCTTTGAAAGTTTGGTCAATTGCCTCACCACTAGCCTAACTTCACTCCATTTAAACTCCTATAAAATCTGGTAGTTTGGTTGAAGTTTTCGTCAACTTATATGCAAAGTGCTTGCACTGTGCTGCTATTTCTCCCTCAATGCTTTAAGAAAAAGTAAGGAGTTTTATATTAAAAAAGTTACTGTTTTTTTTTGGTTGAATCAAGAATCAAGATTTTTTACAACTTAAGTAAATATTATGAATGTAATAGTTTCAGAAATAGTTTAAAAAGCCTGGAACGACGATAGTGACTGCATCGACTACAAAAGTTTTGATAAGAAAGAGACTTCACTATACTTACTACTTAACAAAGAAATTCAAAACAATCATAAAGTTGATGACGATTTTCTCGTGGAAGGTGAACTTATACTAAAATAGTGATACGTTGCTTCAAAGCGAAGTTCTTCAAGTCCTTATTACGGTTGCAACTCGGTAGATGAATACATTTAAATTTGAATGGGAGCCAAACGTGCAAGCAGATGTCGAATCGACCCTCGGATCGCCTTATCCAATCACGCGTGAAGGTGTTTCTACGTAGACATGCGGTAGAAATAAATATTTTTAAATTAACAAATGATAAAACACGTACTATTTCATAATTCTTTACTTATATGATAAAAATTATCGAACTAGAAACAGTAGAATATTAAAAAGAAATAACTACTTGAGTCTGACTGAACTCATAAATATACGACAACTTCGGTATTGTTTAGAGTTAATTGATAAATTACCTATTAAATAAAATTAGCTGTTTTTATGTTCCGCAGAGTGTCGTTAAAAGTACTTTCGTGTTATCATTTGATAATAATATAGTTCCGAAATTAAAAGGGTTGTGAATCTATGTCCGAGGCGTGCGTCGTCGTCGTTCGGTAGTCATCGCGTAAACCTGTCGAGGAATGCGGAAGTCAGGAGCGCATGCTACCGCAGTTAGTGCGCGACGTTTGTTGTAACCCGAATATAGGAGGATGCCAGGTCGAGGTTCAATAATTGCGTGCGGACCGTCAAGACTTTCACCTTCGGCGCACGGCCGATCCACCAAGGCCACTGAGGCACCGTTCACTGAAACTTCCGCGGCCCGTGCCATGACGCTGCGGCCCGCGCGCCATCGTAAGCCGCGGCACTGCGCTACGCCTCCCGCTCTACACATCCCCACCTTCGCACTCCGCCTTTTGCAATCTCATTTTTACAGAAATCAACGCCAGCCAGAGCAACGGCCTCATACCAAATAACGGTTAGAGGCAGCCATCGGTCAATTATATAACTACCAAGGAAACAGTTGGCAGTTTATGATGACGGTAAAACTAGTTCAAATAACATTCGAGTCATCTCTTTGCAACTTAAGTAATGCTTTACAAAGCTCTATAGACAAGGTCAAGTGTCGCAATGGGCTTCAACGCTATTACGACTTACGATGTTAGTAATAACAAAAAAACTGTTTACAGTTTCTATTACACCTTTTGTTAATTGAATACCGCACCGCGGCACGGTCGGCAACTGAGCAAGTTTACAAGCGAGTCACCGGGCAGCCGGCGGTGCGGGAGCGGCACGGCAGCGGCGATAGCCAAGCCGACCCATATTCACTGTACACATAAAGAACAAGTACGTAGATACGCGGTACACCATCTCATTCCGCTCGTTAAATCGATGCTTTTAATAGAGATGATGGCTTAAGACTCCATTATATTTAAATAAACGGGAACGCAGGCACGTGCGAAATGTTAACCTGACATTTCAAACATTGAAATCCTGTAATATTCATGTCGTTTCCAATATACCCCTGATATATTTTTATCCTGACTAAGCGAATGTCACAGGTTAAGTTCACATGTAAGAGGATCACGGTGATATTGGCAATATGTATATCGAAATATCTTTCTAATAACATTTATCTAGTGTAGTAAACAAGAATATGTAAGTATATAGGTTGATAGACCGTCACTGTACGTCGGTAGTAGGTACAATATTTAATGAAAACCTCCGTAAACAAGGTGAAGACAACGACCGATAAATTTCGAGGTCACGATGCGACAGCCGGTCGAACATTATTTCCCTTAAATTACGTTATCAAGAATCTAGTTGGCGAGTGACGTAGCCCCTCTGTTTATATCGATCGAATATACAATATACCCACAGATACGTACACTCAAGAGTAGCTTACTTAGATATAAATAATCAAAACCGCGTTATTATTTAGGTTTAAGTAATAAAATAGCTGATTTTAAATTAGACGAATTAGATTTGCGCAGTCTAATCAAAAAACATAAACTAAGTTCTTAGTTCCTAATTTTATCTGTAACCCGTTTAACTCTCTCAATTTGCTTTACATTGTGATACAGTTTTTAATTACCAAGTCCAGTGGGTACAGTGCAGCAACGAAACGAAATAGCATTCTGTATAGTCTTGTGTAATCTCTTTGCCGTTTTGCCGACGTGTTTCTCTAGTAAGCGTTTTATATTTTCTCTCTGAACCACATAAAGGTATTTACCGCAATTCAATTACAAACATATTATTTCCATCTGAAAATATCAATTAAATTTTATAAAGCTTGTAAAAATCTACAGATTCATCGTATTTTTAAATCGTATTAAACGCCGTACCTTCTCATATGAAATAAAGTCCGATTTTCATGATTATTATTTTATTTGAATGGTCTCCGCTTCAAGTTGGTCGTACGTATAGAAAGTTGTCCATTCTATGGACTACCTTTGCATAAGTTTTCATAGGAAGAATTATTATGATTTCATGAATCATCATCTTTTTTTTTAATTTCGTGAAACACAATTTTTTTTTCATCTTTTTTTTTTATCTGGCCGTTTGACCGCCAAGACAAACAAACTTTTGTATTTAAGCAAAGCATTTAGAGATAATCTGTAGATATCAGTCAAATCCAATCAAATTTATTTTTTATTTATTATCACTAATCACTAGATAACAATAATTCCGTCTTGCTCGAAGGTGTGACACCAGAAGCGTGGAACAAGAAGGGTGATAAAGCCCTCTTAAAGAATTATAGGCCCATCTTGCTGCTGAGCCACGTTTATAAGTTATTCTCAAGGGTCATCACGAATCGTCTCGAACGCAGGCTCGATGACTTCCAACCACCCGAACAAGCCGGTTTCCGAAGAGGCTATAGTACCATAGACCACATACATACGCTGCGGCAGGTTATACAGAAGACTGAGGAGTATAATCTGCCATTATGCTTAGCGTTTGTGGACTATGAGAAGGCCTTTGATTCGGTCGAAACCTGGGCGGTGCTGCGATCTCTCCAGCGATGCCGAATTGATCATCGGTATATCGAAGTGTTGAAGTGCTTGTACAAAAACGCCACAATGTCGGTCCGAGTTCAGGAGCAGTGCACGGGGGCGATTCCATTGCAGAGAGGTGTCAGGCAAGGAGATGTAATATCTCCTAAGCTATTCACCGCTGCTTTGGAGGATGCCTTTAAGCTCTTGGAGTGGCAAGGACTCGGCATTAATATCAATGGCGAGTACATCACTCACCTTCGATTTGCCGACGATATTGTGATCATGGCAAAATCGTTGGAAGATCTCGGTGCAATGCTCGATGGCCTCAGCAGAGTCTCCCAACAAGTAGGTCTAAAAATGAACATGGATAAGACGAAAATTATGTCAAATATCCATGTCGCGCCTGCCCCTGTGCTAGTTGGGAGCTCTATTCTTGAAGTTGTAGAAGAGTACATATACCTAGGACAAGCTGTCCGATTAGGTAGGTCCAACTTCGAGAGGGAGGTCAATCGACGAATCCAGCTCGGCTGGGCAGCGTTCGGGAAACTGCGCGATATCTTCTCGTCCAAAATACCTCAGTGCCTCAAGACGAAAGTTTACAACCAGTGTGTGTTACCAGTGATGACTTATGGCTCAGAAACGTGGTCTTTCACTATGGGCCTCATAAGAAAGCTCAGGGTCGCACAGCGTGCTATGGAGAGGGCTATGCTTGGCGTTTCACTACGAGATCGAATCAGAAATGAGGAGATTCGTAGGCGAACTAAAGTTACCGACATAGCCCAAAGAATTAGTAAGCTGAAGTGGCAATGGGCGGGGCATGTGGCTCGTAGAACTGATGGCCGTTGGGGCCAAAAAGTCTTAGATTGGAGACCACGTACCGGAAAGCGCAGCGCGGGACGGCCTCCGACTAGATGGACGGACGACTTAATTAAGGTCGCGGGAAGTCGTTGGATGCAGAGAGCATGCGACCGATCGCTCTGGAAGTCTTTGGGGGAGGCCTATGTTCAGCAGTGGACGTCATGTGGCTGATATGATGATGATGACTAGATAACAATACAAACGAGGTAGAAACGACGAAGGTAAGTATGTATTTTACTGACGCACTCCTGCATAATACCATCCACTGCAACAAATTAATAGTTAGATTGATGCACGAAAATATTAATCTTCTATGGCACTCAGTAAAGCTGCGTACGGCCAGTGCGCACCTACCTACCTACATTGGTACGCGTAGTCGGTTACGCGTATCCTAGGAACGGCTGCCATGTCCATGTTTAGACTCATAGCACCATATCATACGCGAAACACCAACTCGAGATTTTGTGGTGTTTTGCGGATCTCATGGGGAACGCGTGTCGCGCGAGCCGCCGCGCCGCCCGCCCCGCGCGCCGCTCCGTCAATCGGTTTTTGGTTGCGCGTCAAAGCGGACGCGCATGCCCGGGTACGCTATTATTTGGACGTCGAAATGGAAAGACACGTGTCTTTAAATAATGAAAATATTGTAAGATTGATTCAACTTTATGAATTTCACCGGTGCTTGTGGGATAGCAGAGTAATTAACTATCGAAATAAAGTTTTACGCCAAAATGCATGGAAGGCAATTTCAAATGAAATGAAAATTCCAATAGAATTATTAAAGAAAAAGATGAAAACTTTATTGGCATCTAATAGAAAAGAAAGGTGCAAAACCAAAAAAAGTTTTGTAACAGGATCAGGTAAGTATTTTTATTATTATTTATTTACGCATTGCATAGGTAAATGTTTGCATTCTAATAATTTTTGTTTTATGATAAGTTAGAAGACTTTAAACTTCACCTAAAGCAGGTGTCTAGAATCTTGCTCGTGTTGAAACCATTCTCATAACAGCCGTTTTTGAGCTCTAGCGTGGGTCTGCAATTATGCAGCCGACCGTACATTGACTTATAATAAAGTAGTAGACATAATAATTATACCCCACTTGAATAAAAAATTGACAGTTTTATTTACAAATCGCTATAATTGTTTGTATTATATTTAAGGTTCCTTACCTACCTCCAAAGGTAAAAAGGAACATTTTCTTGTCCATCTGTCTGTCTGTCTGCCCGTGTGTCACCATTGATTTTTTCAGGAACGGGTGGACCTAGTTTTACAATAGTCTGTAATATATATTTTTACAGGACCTGATGATGTATATAAATCGAAATGGTTTGCAGCAGAACATTTTACGTTTCTAAATAATAAGAACAAACGTCTACAAACTAAGATTGCTGTAAGTAAATAACACATATAATACAATAATGATACAAATAAATCAACTTACTTGGATCTCACAACTTTTTACGGTAGGAGAACTGAGTTGCGAGTTTGGTTTTTTATAAGTATTTTGATGGTTTTAATTTTCAGACGACTACCAGCAACAACCCAAAGAACGTGAATGAATCTGTATCAAATGGTGAACAATCAGCCAGTGACTCTGCCTCAACCATACAACAAGTGTCTAGTGATTTGACTTCATCCACACAAAAAGCTCCCAGTAATGCTTCATCATCCACACATCAAGCACCCAGGAATTCTGCTTCATCCACACAACAACACCAAAACAGATCATTCAGAAATAAAAGGCTCCGTAATAAAGATGACACTGATCGAAATTTAACAAAACCAGTGGGAGTACTCAAGCACAATGTAAAATATTTATCCAAGGAAGAAGACTGTTACACTTCTTTTGGAATCCACATTGCGCACGAATTGAAAAAATACGACACGCGAACATTTTCACTGGTAAAACATGCTATCAATAATATTATTTTTCAAGCAGATATGGGCCAATTACCAGGTCAATCATGCGAGTATACCAGTCCCTATTCAACGAACTTGACCAACTCTACCTCGCAGCAAAGCAATTACAGCGACATGCCAAGTCCAGCAGAAACTGAACATACATCAGCACCGGAACCTCAAAGGGAAGCTGATGATGCTCAAATCGAAAATTATGAGATAGTTTATGTTACGATCAAGGAGGAGCTGAATAATTCAGAAAATTCAGAAGAGCCTTTATAATTGCATCACACACACCCAATAACAATAGTAGATGTTATTATGGACTGTTTAGATATTACCCGAAACCGATATTATAAAGTAGTCTCCGTAGCCAAGCCTTTCTCTGGCTGTGATAGCTTCTCGAAAATATGTATTTTTTTTTCACGCTCAATTTTTTTGTGAATGATTTCAAAGACTTGCGAAGTCATTCTCACCGTTTTCTTTAGAATTCATATCTTGCATAAGCCCATTTCCATACGATATTTTTTTTTATCCACCATTTAGGTTTCCTTTGGTTTCTCATTTTAGGGTTCCGTGCCCAAAGGGTAAAAACGGGACCCTATTACTAAGACTTCGTTGTCCATCCGTCTGTCTGTCTGTCACCAGGCTGTATCTCATGAACCATGATAGCTATATAGTTGAAATTTTCAAGGTCATTTAACTCTAAAAACAGCTGGTTTTAAGTTATCATTTTCGAAAATATGTTAGAACATTCAAAAGTTGTTGTTCCCCTTTCGTATTACAATCCCCTCATCCAAATCCATTGTATGTGGGTATTTTATTTAAATAATTGAGTTTTAATTTTCACTGAACGCTAAAAGTATTTACCTTCTAGAACTCCGTGAGTCCGTCACTAAGATATCCGCTTCAGGGCTAAGCAGTTATTTATTAAACTCAGTTTTTCCTTTAAAGTACAGGTACCTACTTATAATCTTAACTCGATGAAATTAACGTCATAAACTGTTCACATCCCACTCGCTACCACACAGATGAAAATTAAACTCAACAGTGTAAAAATAAGGTGGAGAATTCTTTGAAGTCAGACGTTCAGTTCGGTTTTGTTTATAGATTTCTACAAGACAAACAATGGTCTTGCCGCGTTGTGATCTACCAATGTTTTTCAACAACGCATGTCTCTTGCGAGCGTATGGAAATCGTGTTTTTTGATACGGTTGTTAATTTTATGACCGATATAATTAAATTGTATTTACATTTTTAAAAGTAAGAGATAAGTTGGGGAAAAAGGTACACGTACACATTTAATTACGACACATAAGTAAGTTTCCTCCACAAAAGGAGGACAGGTCGGAAAAGTTTTTGTCCCACTGCCGTCTTCCTATCTTTATTCGCGTCTCTCGAAGGCACCCGTTTATTTGGGGGTATTTGAATCACGAGCGAGGGGATATCTTCTAGAAAAGTGGCGATGCGGTCAAAGATGTAGCAACATCTTTGACCGCATCGTCACTTACCATCGTGTGAGATAGTGGTCAAACTCTGACATATCTTTATCACTACATACTTACTATAAAACAAAGTCGCTTCCCGCTGTCTGTCTGTCACTAGGCTGTATCTCATGAACCGTGATAGCTAGACAGTTAAAATTTTCACAGATGATGTATTTCCGTTGTCGCTATAAGTATCAACAAATACTAAAAACAGAATATACCGTACGGAGCCCTCCGTGCGCAAGTCCGACTCGCACTTGACCGGTTTAAAACCCTAAAAACTAGGAATCATAGAAAAATTGCTTTGCTAGTGAGAATAACTATGTTAGTTTAAAAATCAATACGACTCTGATACCTTTTATTTTGCGTAATAAAAGGTATGTAGTTACAGCTGATAGATAGTCCAAATAGGTATGCGGTAAAAAACTCAAAGCTTTTGTTTATTAGAAAGTTAATTCTTTAACAAAACTTTCACTATCGACGGGTATCGTTACCTGCAAGGCAGGTAAAAATCTGAAGATTAGCAACCATAGTAAGAGAGTAAGTAGATTTTTTCTAACTACATGTGTTAGATACTTACTAAATAATTTATAATAAAATTATTAAATACAATTTACTTACCTAATTCAATAAGCTAGAGCAAACAATATTAATAATCCGTTTAACTAAAATAAGTTTCCTTAGATGCCTGAGAGGGAATGCCGATCTGTAACCCAAAGTAGCAGTCAGCCTTTTAACCACCTGAAGCTATAATTAAGTAAGTAAATATTTGTAATTAAATAAATAAATATTGCAGGACAATCCACACATCGCCATCTAGCCCCAAGCTAAGTAACTAGACTTGTGTTATGGGTGCTAGACAACGGATATACTACTTATATACTTTTCTTTTGTAAATATATACTTATAATACATAGAAACAACCAGACCACAGACAAATATCTAAGCATAAATACATGTCTGAGGCGGGAATCGAACCCGCGACCCTGTGTTTGGCAGTCTGGCATGGTGACCATTGTGCCAACTGGGTCGTCAATTGTATATCACTTAAAAATATAAAATTTAAAGTACCTACTGAATAACTAACTGACTGATATATCAATTCATAGCTCAATCAACCACAATCAATGGACGAAACGAGATATTTAACGCAGAAAATTCAATCCCTATTATACCCGGACAAAAGCTAGTTCTAAATAAATTTCCATAAAAATAGAGACATAGGTACTCACCAATATTATCATAAGTGTTTAAAACTCCGTCAAACATTCAATTTTAGTTGCGTCATGCATAAATTACTTCACCAGACCTATTTACAAGTCTACGTGTTATAGATCTACGTCATATAGGTGTGAAGTACAGTAGGTGTTATACCTACATAGATAGATAGAACGCTTTATACACACTACACTTGCTACACTTGCTTGCTTTGCTTGCTTGCTTGCTTTTTACATACTATATAAGTATGTCCTCCATCGAACTATATTGGCCAAGTTAGAGGTACCCAGAATTTTATATCGTCGTAGGTTCCATTACCGGCTGACCTAGGAATTTTTCCATTCGAAAAATTTAAGTATAAGTATCTCTGCTAACATTGCGCTTACGGTGAAGCAAAACTTTATGAAATCCACGGCTTGGCTCCAAACGGTCTTCCTTCTGATCACAGTCGAGTAGGCTGAGAGAGTACGAGTAGTAAAGTATATACTTGAAATACATAGAAATAACCAGACCACAGACAAATATCTAAGCATAAATACTTGTCTGAGGCGGGAATCGAATCCTGTGTTTAGCAGTCCGGCATGGTGACCATTGTGCCAACTGGGTCGTCAAATAATAAATCATCACTACATAATCTTCTTATATATAAAAATGAATCGCAAAATGTGTTGGTAAGCGCATAACTCAACAACGCCTGGACCAATTTGGCCAATTCTTTTTTTGTTGTGTTTGTTATTGTCCGGAGAAGGTTCTTATGAAAGAAAAAATTAAGGAAATCCGTAGAAAATTATTACGCGGGTGAAACCGCGGGGCTCAGCTAGTATAAAATAAAGTAACTTTTCGCCGTCCCTGTGTCCTTATTTCCCTGTGTCCCTATGTATGCTTAGATCTTTAAAATTACGCAACGGATTTTGATGCGGTTTTTTTTAATAGATAGAATGATTCAAGAGGAAGGTTTTTAGATATAATACATGCATAATACAGCAGTGCGAAGCCGGGGCGGGTCGCTAGTATAATATAAATAATAATACGTGTCCCAGAACAGTTTCTGACACTGTATAAAACATCTAGATTAACTAAATGACGTAGGAAAGTTAAGGTCATCAACGAAATAACCCAATGGTGACCATTGATAGTGACATGTTAAATTAACAAAACATTACGTCATAGTTTCATAATTTCTTACCAAACATTAACCATACTTTTTCCAAGTACAAGAATGACTAGCAAATTTTCCGTTACTTAAACAAATCAATTCTTGGTATAATCATTTACAATGTGGAATCAATAGATATTCTAAGTAGAGCATCTGTTAATGATTCTTTTGAATCTTCAGGTAAAAGTGGCTTCCGTAAAGTTCCCTGAATAGATAAGGTAAAGTTTATTTTATACAAAAACGCCGACGTCATAAATGAAAGTGGATTTCGGAAATAAAGAGTGATTTTATTGATTTACAAATAAATAATAACTAGCCTTTGCATGTAATCAAGATTATTTATGCAGCGCCAGCAACTTTAGGCCATGCTATTTAGGCCACTGAAGTGCCTTGGTTTTGTACAGTCGAAATACGAAATAGCTGAACCCCACGGGCCATGCTATTTAGGCCACTGAAGTGCCTTGGTTTTGTACAGTCGAAATACCAAATAGCTGAACCCCACGTGACCTAGAGCTCACTCGCACATCTGTAAGGTTGTAAAGTAATGTTACCTGATTTTTTTTTAAACAATATACAATATAAACTGGATACTGGTTACCAAACATGATGAAGGGTATCAGAAAAGTAATAAATCCTATCACTTGGATACCAGTATCCTACGACGATCATTTTTTCTTCTTATGATACTGGTTACCAAACTCTGGTATCATACACGGCCGAAGGGAAAAAAATAGGTAAAAATACTACATTTTTACAGATGTGTGAGTGAGCTCTGGGTCACGTGGGGTTCAGCTAATTGGTATTCCGACTGTACATGTTTTGTGGTAGGCTTCTATTATATCTAAATTCAAAGGGGTCCGGACATTTAGTATGGAAGCTTGGCATAGAGTTTTTTTGCGCAGTGCATTTAGAGACCCATGCCAATCGATAGAGGGCATTACATTGAACAAATAATATCTATACACTGAACCTCTAAAGCGTCTCGGAAACGGGATATACAAAGAAACGTGATTCGTTCAACAACGTGATTCAACAAATATCTCGTTTCCGAGGCGCTTTAGCGGTTCGAAATGAAGGCATTATTTGTTCGCCATATTGCCTTCTGTCGATAGGTATGGGTCTCAAAATGCACCGCGCATTTTATGAAAATCATAGGACAACACGTTTGGTTTTCGAGACGCTTTAGAGGTGTTAAGGCATTATTTGTTCGCCGTAATACCCTCTATCGATTAGCATGAGTCTAGCAGCGGCATTTTAAGTTACTATGCCAATAATGTCCAAAGGCCTTTATTATGTAAGTAAGTAGAGTATGAATTGACCTACAAAAATATATAGAAATATAATCTGAGGCACGCATTTTGCACAGTGATGTCATTATTATCCAATTTAGATTTGATTTTACTAGATAGGTACCTAAAACTAAATGGTTCCTGAATAGCACCTTCCCATGTCTTCTGTGTTCTGTCCATTTTATGTTTCCTTTTTATTTGTTTAAATATTTCGTTTAAAAAAAAACGGTTGTCTGTAAAGTCGGTTTACGGACGATAATTTTACGGGATAACATCATAAGTAAACATTGATGGTATTGACAAAGGTAACCATAACAACTTCACTCACGATGATGATGATGATGCACCATAGCAACGAGCATACGTTGCTATGGTTCATCATCATCATCACGTTCCCGGAACGTGAGTGAAGTTGTTATGGTTACCTTGTGCCTTGTGTCACTCTTTTTTGTTAGTGTTGAAGGTGTTCATCAATTTATAAGACGTAATCAAGTCAAAAAATTGTTTGTCAGATTCTTAAATAATATTTTTTCGTTATCATAAATTCTTTGTCCTGACTGACTGATTGACGGATCAACGCACAGCGTAAACCGCTGATCGTAGAGACCTGAAACTTGGAGGGTGTGTTCTTTAAGGACGTAGGCATCCGATAAGAAAGGATTTTCCGAAATTCTATTATTAAGGGGGTGAAAAAGGTTGGCAAAGTTTGTATGGGACAACGTGATTCCTTTGTGCATTTTCGACTTCATCACTACATAGTATAAAACAAAGTCGCTTTCTCTGTTCCTATATCCCTATGTATGCTTTGCTTAGCTTAGCTTTAAAACTACGAAACGGATTTTGATGCGGTTTTTTTAATAGATAGAGTGATTCAAGAGGAAGGTTTATATGTAAAATACATGCATAATATAGCCGTGCGAAACCGGGACAGGTCGCTAGAAGTTAATAAAATACGAGTCAAATAACGTAATTTCTGCAGTAGATTTTCAATAAAGTTCCGACATAACAGGATATTTCATCCATTGTTTGTAACGAAGTGGAGTTTTTTTTCTAATAGGTATTAAAACGGCCAGTGCCCTGTTCGACGAAAGGTGAATATATTAAAACATGATTCTAAACAATTAATTTAAATCGCTACAATGAATAGAATTTATATAAACAATTTGTTTTTATTGGAAACAGTTACATAGCTGTAAGCAAAGTAAATATATGTCTTTGGTTACCTAAAAATAAGCAGTAATAAATTATAGGAATCGAATACCAGATGTACGCAAAATTTTAAAAAGGTAGGGTTTTTTTAATACGCATGTTAGTGGAAATCAAAATGTGACGTTTTATTTTGAAAATAGATAAAATGTTCTATTGCAAGTACATACAGACTTCAGAAAAACGCCTATTTTATGTGCCATAAAAAATAAATATAAATATTGCAGGACATTCCACACATCGCCATTTATAGCCCCAAGCTTGTATTATGGGTGCTAGACAACGAATATACTACATAATATATACTTTTCTTTTGTAAATATATACTTATTACAAAGAAATAACCAGACCCTAGAAAAAAATATCTAAGCATAAATACTTGTCTGAGGTGGGAACCGAACCAGCAACCCTGTGTTTAGCAGTCCGACATGGTGACCATTGTGCTGACTGGGTCGTCAATAAATTCATAAAACAAAACTATATAAATATTTTATCCGTTGCGCCAAACCACAAGCCCAGTTGCTTAGCTTGGGGCTAGATTGCGCTGTGTGAAATGTTCTACAATATTTATTTACTATTTTATATCTACGTAATGACTATCACTCTAGTGACAGACGCTACAACAGTAGTGAAAGAGACGGAACGAACACGAAAGATACCGAAATTGATCAACTAGGTCTTACGAAAACCGTTCTCGAAGCGCGCAGTCCTTGAATAAAACTACGACTCCAATCTGTTGAAGATAAAATTGGAGGTGTAAAATAAACATTTTTTTTTTAAATAACTCTTTTTAATTTAACTAAGTTTTTGTAACTAGCTTTCAGATACACCGTAGGTAAGTAATCATCACTACATAGTATAAAACAAAGTCGCTTTTTCTGTCTCTATTTCCCTTTGACTGCTTAAATCTTTAAAACTTCGCAACGGATTTTGATAGGGGTTTTTTAAATAGATAGAGTGATTCAAGAGGAAGGTTTATATGTATAATACATGCATAATATAGCCGTGCGAAGCCGGGGCGGGTCGCTATAATAGTTACTTATAAATATGCCACCATCCCCCCCTTAATTCGTGTATGCCGACCATCGGGTTCGCCAACATCGTTTTTCTTTAATAACACAGTTAGAAATCGGAATAGTAAGGTTTTTTATCGATCCTTAAAAATAAATAGCATTCGTAGTACAGTTTTTTCGATGTAACGTAACTTCGCAGTAACAATAAATAAGGCGTCGCGTTGAGATATCGATAAAAAGTATTCATAGAAACACAGTCAAATAGTAGGAGGTTCTGAATTCTTCAGGTTTTTTTTATTACATATACCCACTTATTCATTCCTTTGTTCACCGATTATGGCGACTAAAACATAATTTTCCAAATACTTACCAAAACCTTAATTTAGGCTTTGCATTTAAAAATATATGTGCGTACCTTTAAATCAGATTAACCATCCTTCAAAAATTCTTAATCAAAATTCATAATTAATTATGTTACATGCCTAAATAAAACAAATGAGAATAATTAAACTATAGCATGATTTAATTCTTACTCCTAAGATGAAATTATTTATTTAACGCGGACTTATTATTAAATTATTTACCGTGGATTCGCCCCACGTGAGCTGTAGATAGGACGAGTCTAAGGTTTACTCCTATAAACCATGCATTTCGATCGGACAAACAATTTTCTTTATCCTAAAACCTTAATTAGGGTATACAGAGAAACTCGCCACACATTATAATTATCGTTATTTGTGTACTTATAGTCATCAACCAGATCTGAAATTAAGAATAGTGTCACGGTTGTGGAGTTTAAAATAATTGTGCATAAGGTAAAATCTGATTAGCCACCCTTCAAAAATTCTTAATCAAAGTTCATAATTAATTTCATGTTACGTGCCTACGTAAAACAAATGAGAATAATTAAACTATAACACAATTTCTATCTTCCTACTCCTTTGGGATGAAATAATTTATTTAACGCCTACCGGGAGTGCCTTACTTACCAAATACCTATTTCACCCACGCAATTTAGACGTAAAATAAGTTTGTAGTCAACAAATAATAACATACCAAAGAGTGTTTACGTTCGTTGAAAAAGAGTGAACATCTGAACCTTTAAACTTAGCAAAATAAACTCGGCCTACATACTTACGGCCAAGTGAGACGAGTTCACTTTCTCAATTTTTTTTACCGTAGACTCGTCTCATTTTACAACCAAAATTATACTGAATAATGACTCTGGGACCTTAAAAAAGCGTTACATTGCACACGTAATTCAAGGCGAGTTGTAGATCTTTAAAAACGACTTAAGTAATATCATGATTTTAAACAACTAAAGTTAGTTAAAATATTTTCCATGTTTTTTTATCATCTTTTGTGACAGAACTCCTCAAAATGTGAGAATGGGGTGCTTCCTCCTATTTTTTTCCCTTATCTTTTTGACACTCAAATTGATATCAAAGTGTGGTTTTCGTAAAGAAATTGATTAGATGTTTTCTCTTTATTACAATAATTTCCATAACATCTTTGTAACACAGACTACGCTACTAACCGCACAAACACGTGACTTGTTTCACGTTATCTTTTGTTCATGTGAACAATTTTTTCACCATGTTATTTTGTCATAAATAATTGTCATTTGAATAAAGTACTTACCTACCTGTGTGAACCTTGAAAAAAAAACAGAATAGGTAGTTTTGTACAAAAAAATAAGTAACAAACGACTAAGTACTTATCGGCTATATTATTATTCTAGGTATAGACTTTAGAAAATTATTTTGGAAAGCTTTCTGCGTAAAAATGTATGCACCTAGGAAATAGGAACTAGTTGACTCAAATTAATATTGTCAATAGTATAAGTAATTTATATAAATTTTTAAAATAATCGAAAACAAGTCGAAGGGGTGAATATGCCGTTGGTTTTTTTTTATACCGTAGACTCGTCCCATTAGATCCGTAAACTAGATATGTAGGACGAGTTTAAGGTTTACAAACCATGCACCCCAATAGGAGAAACATTTTTCTTTACCCAGATGAATAATTTAAACAAATTAAGTCACAAAATCAAAAACTACCTAATCAATTACTGATTTTTACATGGCCTTATACAAAAAAAACAGTGTACTAAAAGTAGATTCAATATAGTCTAAATTACATTAAAATCATAGAATATTCTGAGTAATACTTACTTAATAAATGAAATAAAATTAATTTTTGTATTAGGGTGTTTTTGGATTGGTGTACCAAATCTACACTTTGTTTGAACGCGCTAATCTCAGGAACTACTGGTTCGAATTGAAAAATTATTTTTGTGTTGGATAGTCCATTTATCGAGGAAGGCTAGGTACTTTTTATCCCGATATTACCACGGGATCGGGAATTACGCGGGTATCGCGCAGCTAGTAAATAAATAAATAATAATAAATAATAAATATTGCAGGACATTCCACACATCGCCATCTAGCCCCAAGCTAAGTAACTAGACTTGTGTTATGGGTGCTAGACAACGGATATACTACTTATATACTTTTCTTTTGTAAATATACACTTAATATACATACAGACACCCAGACCACAGACAAATATCTAAGCATAAATAATTGTCTGAGGCGGGAATCGAACCCGCGACCCTGTGTTTGGCAGTCCGGCATGGTCACCATTGTGCCAACTGGAAAATCAATAAAATAAAATAAAATAAAATTGGTAGACTCATTGGGTAAGATGTAATTATGTATATGTCCAATATCACAGGGCTATGAAGACCTTTGATAGGCGTGCGTGCTTTAGCTAGGCTTATATTATTATTTACTTCATAGTCCTAGAAATATTTCTTATCTCGATGAAATGAAATAAAATCTCCTATACACTTACTTACCTACAAATATATAGAGGGCGAGACAGACAGACGGCGCCACTTATTATGGTTTATCCCTCATTATGTTGCAGGGAAAATCTTTCCAAGGAACAAGACTCAAGTAATTTCGTTTCCTCGCAATTTCACTGTCATTATCGGCATTTTCTGTTTCTAAATATCGAAATTTCAAAGTCATGATCAATTTGAATAACAAATTAAAATATGTATTAATTGTTTATGTTTTAATGTGGTTATAAATATGGAATCATTATGGAATAGAGTCATTCGGGTTATGGATTAAGTAAACAATTAAAAACCTACATCCAAGAAAAGGTAAAAATAAACGCAGTTTTACGTAGGCAAGTACCAAGTTTGTAGTTTGAATGCCCGACTTCAGAATAAGAAGTTACAGTTATTTTTGAGTTGGTTTTTAGAAAAAATTGTCAATCTGCTAATTAGTTTATTAAGGAATCCATTCTACAGGCAAAAATATTAAACATAAGTTTTAATATTAAACATAAATAAGAAATTCAGTTCACTACTCAGAAAATTCTCGTCAGATCCTCACCAAATATGAGACCACCCTTGAGTCAAATTGGGAACCTCCACCTTTTTTGATATTGGTTAAAAATATCCGTGTGAGCGGAAAAGTACTACCTTCTTTCCATAAGGATGATACAGGATCCAAAGCAAGGGAGGGCAAACGCACAATTCTTGTCTAGTTAATTATTGCATGGAAAAAATGTTGTAGTGTTGGCGAGTGTACCGTTTGTAGGTAAGTTTTTTTAATATTATGGTATAGTTAGACAAAAATAACTAGTCGTTTTTAAGGCTATCCAAATTTAGGTAAAAAAAAAGGTATTTTTGACTTATTTTGGATAGGTTTAGAACACACAACAATAATAAACAACAATTTTCCATGGAATTAACAATTTTATTTGTACCTAGACGACAGGACTTCAATCAATGTATGGCTGTGATTTTCTTAATACTTTCTTTTTATTTATTCTTCGTTAATCTTTTGAAGGGTGTCAAGATACATTTTAAGTTAGTTACTTATTTATAGAATGGATAAAACGGTTATCCGTTGACATTAATATATTAAATACTTCCTGCACTATAAAAATC
Source organism: Idaea aversata (assembly GCA_907269075.1). NCBI lineage: Eukaryota > Metazoa > Arthropoda > Insecta > Lepidoptera > Geometridae > Idaea > Idaea aversata. The sequence goes on from OU026096.1 coordinate 4,477,664, forward strand.
ATTACATATTTGTACCTGTTCGTTCAACTCGCAAGTGCCACTTGACAACTAACACGAAAACTTGTTTACTTTATTTGGCACCATATTGTTTCCAAAAGAAACGAAGAGATTTATTACCTACTGTAGAATAGATGGAACATCAACTTTTGCAAACAATTTCACGCTTAAATTACCTATGCCCTACTTTACGCGTTCTGACGCTCAATTTGAAAATACATTTTATTAAGTATAATATAATTAATTTATAATAATAAATAAATAATTAGTAAATTATTAGTATTAGCTTCAGGTGACCAAAGGGCTGGCTGCTACTTTGGCCAAGGTAATGCAGCCAGCCTTTTGGGTACCCTACTTAGGAAACTTATTTAGATTATTGATATTGTTTTATTTCTTTGTTTTTAACTAATCATTATTATTATTATATAAATATTAAATAAATTCAGCGCAAGTATAAATAATTAATACTTTAAAACTACTAAAAAAAATTTCCTTTTTTTGTCTCTATTTCTGTGGAAAACTAAGTAAAATTCTATTGAATGCAAAATAATTTAGTAAGTAATTCAAATGTTTTATTTTTAAATACCCTGAAAAAAAAACCCGCTTCAGGCGTAGTAATAAAAAATGACAACACGGAGTAACAAAACTATACACAACAAAATACTATAAAAAAAAAACGGTTTATAGCCGTTTTTTTTGGATTGCAGCGAAATACTATAACTCATATTACATTATATACCGATCATTCTCGCATACGATAAAATTTAATTTAATTTTTCGCAAGGGGTAATCATTGCTCGATATTAATTAATTTCATAGTATTTTCTAAGGTTTTCGCGACCTGAACTCAGTCTGCCTGGGACCACAGGATCTGCAAAGTTTTCGAAACGTCAGGTTTATAACAAAATTAAAACGCGAATATATCCGTTAAAATAAATAAAATTAATATTAATTTCATTTTACAATTATTAAATTTAAACGAAAATGGTTGTAATACTCTCTCTATCTAACCACAATTTACACATCTTTATACTAAAATTGTTATTCAAACTATGTGCCTTTTAACAATGCTGTAGTTTTTTTAGTTCACTAATAAATTAGGTCTAAATACGGCGAGTTAGACAATGAGGTACCAGTCGCTTCGCTTCGGAAAGGTCATTGTATTGGGGAGCCCGTTTTAACCGATATTGAAAAAGGTGGTGTGAAGATTACAACCTACGTCTGTCAGTGGCTTCCTGCGAAATGTGCATAGAATAATAGAAAAGTTATTGGTTTATTTCTAGAAATTGTAGAGCTCTCAATAAGTATTTTATTTGATTACGTAGGTAGGTGATGCTTAGCATGTACGGTCGGCTACATAATTGTAGACCCACCGTAGAGCTCCGAAACGGCTGTTTTATGAATGTTTTCAACACAAGCAAGATTCTAGACACCTGCTTTAGTTGAAGGTTAAAGTCTTTTACCCAATGAATTTGTCAAACAAAAGTATGAGAATTAAACATGCCAATAATAGTAATTTTTGAACTCTACCGAGGCCTGCAATTATGCAGCCGACCGTACAATAAAAACCGGCCAAGTGCGAGTTGGACTCGCGCACGAATGGTTCCGTACCATGTTGTAGGTAAGGGAGCCCAACTTAATTTTTGTATGTTATGGCGGCAACAGAAATACATAATCTGTGAAAATTTCAACTGGCTAGCTATCACGGTTCATGACATAATACAACCTGGTGACAGACAGACGGAAAGACGGACAGTTATCGTTATAATAATAGCGGTGACATGTCAGTAGGTACTTGATGGAAGAAAGGTACTTTTTAGAAGAAAGGTAGGTACTGGTTGGAAAAATTGTACTTTTTGGAAAAATTGTACTTTTTGGAACAAAGGTACTGGTTGGAAAGGTACTGCTGTATGCTGTACTGTATTTTGGCAAATAAATAAATCTGAATCTGATCTGAATCTGGAAAAAAATGGTACTAGAGGGAAGAAAGGTACTTGATGGAAGGAAGGTACTTGATGGAATAAAGGTACTTAATAGAAGAAAGGTACCTGTTGAAAGAAAGGTACTGGTTGGAAGAAAAGTACTTGTTTGAAGAAAGGTACTTGATGGAAGAAAGGTACTTGAGGGAAGAAAAGTACTTGATGCAAGAAAGGTTCTTGATGGAAGAAATGTATTTGAGGGATGAAAGGTACTTTTCGGAAGAAAGGTACTTGTTGGAAGAAAGGTATTTGATGAACGAAAGGTACTTAAAAATCGTTGGCACTTAAATCCTAGACACAGTCCCCCTTATTCCAAAACGAGGTTTAAGGATAGTCCGAGATGTGGATTTAAACCATAGATTTAGACTCGTGAACTATAGCTTAAACCCTATCCCTATTGATTACATAAGGAACTATAATCTAAACACTATCCCCAAAGAATATATAGGGATTGTGTTTAGACTACAGTTCACGAGTAAATCTGTATCTAAATCTAAGGTTTAAATCCACATCTCGGACTATCCTTAAACCTCGTTTTGGAATAAGGGGGAGTGAATCTCGTAGTTATGTCAAATGTAAACACCGTTTAAGACTTCATAATTTTCACGGGCAAATGACGTAAAACAGTTACTCATGTGGTAAAACCATACAAAACGCTTTTGTATCTCGTTCGCATGATGTCTGTATATTTAGAGTCAATGTCACTTTGAGAACCATTGCCAAAAGAGTCACTGACCTCTGTAGGCAAGTACCACAATCACAATAATCGTATGAATTAGGGAGAATGTTAGGTTTAATCGTACATATTATACTGAGTGCAAAGGGCCGTTTTACAAAAGAAATAATAGATAGAGTACTAGATGTTGCCCGCGACTTCGTACGCATGGTAGTTTTGTTTTATATAAGTACTAAAAACTTCCTCTTGAATCACTCTTTCTGTTAGAAAAACCGCATTTTAATCCGTTGTGTATACTTTTGGAGATATAAGCATACATAGAAACAGACAGCGGGAAGCGACTTTGTTTTATACTATGTAGTGATGCACTAGCTGTGCTAAGCGGTTTTGCCCGAGTCAACGTCTCTTTTAAAGTAATATTACTACAATCTACAAATTTTAATATCCCTTTTTAACACTTAGTACGCGTCTAACGTCCTAAAAGGTACCACATGCAAAGTTTTAGATTCGCAGAGATTTTGTGATGAGTCTTCTTCTCTTTTTTCTATCTACATAGATTGGCTGCATATTGCCGTTTTACCCGTTTATGGCGAATACAGTGTGCAATGAAAACCCTGTCACCATCACCAGCACCATACTTGAAAAATATGTATTTACTTATTGAAAAACATTATAGGTATGCCCTAATAATGAAATACATTATAGGGATATTTTCAGTTTTTAAGAACTATTATTTTAACGTCAATTCTACGTATAGATAGGTATCCTTATAACAATAAATGTATATTCGCAATAAATGAATTATGAATTATAAATAGAAATGTTGCACAGAAGTTTTTCCCACGTTTTCGCCTAGTTAAAAGACGATATACGATAAAATAAGGTAAAATATATTATGTGTAAAATAAAAATGAGGTTATTAGCTAAACAATGTGCCAGTAAGCGTCTAAATTATTACGTAAGAAAACCCATCTACATTTACTTACTTACGACTTGTGACGCAAGTGATGTAACACTGGTATAAGTTAGTAGATAAGTAATTGAAACTGCTCAGTTTTTAATTTTTAGAGTTCCGTACCTCAAAAACACCCTCATAAAATCACTCTCTTGTCCGTCTATGTTTGTCTGTCTCAAAATTCTCACGGGACTTACGCGAGTGACACCGCGGGCCGTGGCTTTGTATTCGGCTGTCAGTCTATCGATTACTTTTGCTCAAACAGCTGAACCAATAATGATAAATTTTGGGAAATTATAGAAAAAAAAGCAAGACTTTGGGAAACTCTTAAGAGACTCTCTTTTGAGAAACTCTCTCTCTCTCTTTTTTTGTCTCTCTTTTTTTTTTTGAGAGACTCTTTGGGAAAGTACATAGGCTACTCTTTAATTTGATTTTTCAGGTTTGCAGGTTGAACAGCCGCGGGACAAATACAAATACTCCGTAAATAGGGACGCAGTTTTAACAATTATTATAAAACCAAATACATTGATACTCATTAATTTGTAAGGTATACATATTAGAAACAAATCAATTAAATTACAAATCATTAATTTAACTAATTTGTTTACATGTATATTACTATCAGTTGCCAAGAGTACAAATAAACTTAAAATGCAATATCACTACATAGTATAAAACAAAGTCGCTTTCTCTGTCCCTATGTCCCTATATCCCTATGTATGCTTAAATCTTCAAAACTACGCAACGGATTTTGGTGCGGTTTTTTAATAATAGATAGAGTGATTCAAGAGGAAGGTTTATATGTATAATACATGCATAATATAGCCGTGCGAAGCCGGGGCGGGTCGCTAGTAACATATAATTTCTTAATATATTTAAATAAATAGATATTGTAGGACATTCCACACATCCCCAAGCTAAGTAACTAGACTTGTGTTTTAAGGGTGCTAGACCTGCTGAGGGTGCTTTGATTATACTACTTATATAATTTTCTTTAATACATAGAAACAACCAGAAGACCAATTCTCATAAATAACATTGTTTAAATTACGTTGAAATATCATTTCGATTGCATTTCAATTACAAAAAAATCCCTCATTGTTATTTACAAGAATTAACCTTCTGAAGGTTAATTATTCTCGTAAATAACATCATTCAAATTACATTTCAATATCATTCCGATTGCAAACAATATCCTCTAACAAAGTACCCTCAAATTCCACTTTTTGACAAAAAAACTGATTTTGAGGGATTTTTTTGTAATTGAAATGCAATCGAAATGATATTGCAATGTAATTTGAACAATGTTATTTACAAGAATTGGCCTTCTGACCGTTTATGTATTTACATACCATATAGGTAGGTAAATACCTACATAAATGATGAATGTACTAAATTATTATGGATTATTAAGATAATATAGAAGATAAATGGAAAACAATCTAGAAGGCACCTCCATCGCCGAAGCCCAGACTAGTTCATTTAGAAAATGTAATACCTAAAGTATTTGCGTGAAATGTCTGGATTCACAGTCTGGCTAGAACTACTCGACGGTAAAGTTCACTGCTCCTGTTGACGAACGATTGGACATGACTTACAAATGTTTCAACTAGGTTTGAATATTTAAAACAAAAAAACCGGCTAAGTGCGCGTCGGAATCGTGCACGAAGGGTTTCGTTCCATGTATGTATAGGTCCTCACTTAAATATCTAACTTTTTCCTTTTTTAGTAAGTATTTGTTGTCATAGTAAATACTAAAAACGGCAACTAAAAATATAGCGGCAATAGAAATACATAATCTGTGAAAATTTCAACTGTCTAGCTATCACGGTTCGTGAGATACAGTCTGGTGACAGACGGACGGACGGATAGTGGAGTCTTAGGCCCGTATTAATAAATCGCTCTCAATATCGATCCTGAGTGCATATCAATCGAGTGAGTCTTGAGATTTGGTCACTATCTTAAGTTAGGCGTTTAATTAATAGATAAAACTCAAGTTTTAACCAGGCTGATATCGCTCTTGAGATTTGAGACTGATCTTGAGAGCGACTTTGAATATAACGCTTTGTTCTTACCTTGAATGATATGTTCTTACCCTATGGTAGGTAGTGTGTCGTCATATTTTGCTGTCAACTTGTTTTTAATGTGAAAATATTTAAAAAAATGTAAGATTTGTATGGTCCGCAATCAGACTTGAGTTCACGAAACTACATCTTGAGACATATCTTGAGAGCTGAGTTTGATTTATTAATACGGTATCACTCAAGTGATACGTCGCTCTTTAATCGCGTCTTAAGATAGGTTTATTAATCAGCGCAACAACTCAAGAGCAAACTCAAGATTGAAATCGATATTGAGTTCGGTTTATTAATACGGACCTTAGTATTAGGGTCGCGTTTTTACCTTTTCGGTATGGAACCCCAAAAAAGGTATTTTGAAGTTCGATTGGCTACCTTTGTAAAGGTGGATTAGACTAGAGCATTTACTAGTAACAGAACATCAAGCATTTATTTACTCAAAACACACTTCGAACATTTTTCCTTGCATCTGCTCGTATTGTTTCATTCTATGCGAAAGAAGTTACATTACATTGAAGCGGTCGAGGCTCTACAAACCTTAATGCAGCAAACTAATATAACCACGTGGTGGCTACAGCCTGATTTTCAGCTACCCAGCTATCTTTTAGGTAATTTATACAAATATTTAAAAAAAAGTTTTTTTTGTAACTATAGACTAATAGAATAGACTTCGAAACTACTAGACTGATTCAAATGAAATGTAATATGAGAATACATTGATTCGTTAGAAGTAAAAAAGCTATTTTTTATTTCGATGTTCCCACATCGGAACTTAAGCAGGTAAACCACAACTCACTGCTAGAAACCTGTGATCAAACTTATGCTACCTCTCTATTTTGCATCAAAAATAGGAAAAGAATAGCACAATAATGAAATAGTATAGTTTATTTGAGATTAAACACAACAAAAACATAGTTACAGAAGAAAGAGACACAAATCTTGACAAGCAAAAGATCAAACATATTACATCAAACATATTTACAATAGAAGCTGATTATCTTGAGTACTAGCTTAATATAAATGGTAACAAGTGTTTTGTAACAGTACTGCTAGCAAAGGTCCATCAAAGGATACGGGATATATGTATATTGCTGATTATGTAGCAAGCAGTAAGTATTCTACTTTCTCCATATTACCTACTAGTTACTACCTGAACGTAGTAAAACTTGTCGAGTAATTTACTAGAATACTTGGCTGCTGGATAGTAATAAAAATCACATCAAATTCTAGTAAAACTAAACTTTATCATCCCAGCATAAGAACCTTTGAAATACTAGGTAGCGCAAACATTTCATCGTATTTATTTCAAATAAAACGAAATGTTACTTGCGGTCTTGTTTTAATTTAATATTAATAATCAAATAGCAAATTATTATTAGTAGTATTTAGCCTATTTTTATCTTCTATATAGCAAGGGGTTTTTGGTGTGGACAATTATTACCTGTCAAGTTTTATCTATTAACTAGCTGCGCTCCGCGGTTTCACCCGCGTAACTCCCGATCCCGTGGGAATATCGGGATAAAGAGTAGCCTATAACCTTCCTCGATAAATGGACTATCCAACACAAAAAGAATTTTTCAATTCGAACCAGCATTTCCTGAGATTAGCGCGTTCAAACAAACAAACAAACAAACTCTTTAGCTTTATAATATTAGTATAGATAAAATCCGCCATCAATGTATCAACTCAATCGACCTCATTTAATTCAATAAACTTAAATCTCCGTCAGAATATTAACAACGACCTACGAATTATAAATTAGAATCGACTTCCGTTGTCGTTTTACGCAGAATGTTATTATTAGCTGTAGCAAAATAGATCTTAACTATGAACAAATCTTTAAATTCTGGTTAAAAAGAAGTTTAGTATCAAAAAGGCGGCGTATTAACAAATTTAACAGGACCTATTATCTTCTCTCAACGCCATAAATTAAACTGCTAGGTGGATACGAAATGCTGGACTAGTTGAGCAACTGGGGACGAGACTGCTTCGTTGGTTGACGAGTTGGTAGATCCGTGACTCAATTGCAATCAGTTTTCTTTGTCCGTGTGGTGTATCCGAACAAGTCGATCAACTGGTTTGGGTTTCCTCATAGTGACATATACGATACAGTTCGGGCCAAGATCGGAGTACTGCGTTAGATGTTTGTGGCAGCCCTACCGAGGGAGGCAGGTGCGTTTGTTCCTTAGAATAAGGGATTCAATTGAAAATCGGACGTTGACGATATTAATTTTCTTGTAGTTTTGTCGTTGAGAACATGAATATTGTATTAGTTCTGGAACAGTTGCACAATTCTATTGTATAATGAGTTTATCCGCTGCGCCGCTTAATTACTTAAATTAGACACATTCAAGCTAAATATTTTCACAAAACTGACGATTTATTGAACCCAACTTACATCAATTTAAATAAAAAATTGTACGATAACAATAAATCCATTGGGAAATGTTTTAAAGTACATAAAATGATTTTTAATTTTGTTTATTTAAACTAATTGGCAAAATCTGTCAGACAAAACTGATTAAAAGACGATGTAACACTTTATGTGATGAACAAATACCCGGAACTTCTAATAAAAACATGAAACGTAGAGTTCCAACCTTCTCCACCTTCATTTGAAAGGGGCGTGCTATTGTTACCCCAAAACGTTGGTTCTCTGGGGTTATTTTTTACAAATAATGGACAGGTAAATACTTTTGTATACGGTAGAGTAGAGCTCGCAAACAAAAAAAACGATGAAGTTTAGTATAAAACTTGTCCGGAATCTTTCCTGTAGTAGTTAGGTAGACTTCAAAGAGTTTTATAGCGATAGCATACCATAATCGTTTATTTTAATTGCCGTACAAGAATACATAAGTTCCCCAAAAGCAATGGTAACTAGGACGCCGCGCCGCGCAGTACTATTCGGATTTCGGACAGATTACGCGAAAGTAGTTCGAATTCCAAACGTTGTCGGTGTCGTAAGTTTCTGTGTCCATCGAAATGAGACCTTTCATAAATTAGTTGGCGGCTTCTCTGCCGGACCGGTTTGTTCGAGACGTGAGGGGGGAAATAGCTCTCATTATAATGGTAATCGAGTAAGTACCTTTCACGATCTTGAAGCGCAGGCCGCATCGCGTCACTTTCCCCGCTCTAGTGAGTTTTTTCGAACGTAACAACATGGCTATTACATCAATATCGCTTGCAGATAATTTCGTGTGGAGTGCAGTTGCACCTGTGAACGCGGTTGCCGCTGGCTCTTTACAAAATACAGCTCGTCAATTTTGATACTAACTGTACTGCAATATGCTACAACAAAGGCTTATACCTACTCATTGTACAGTCAAATAGAGAAACATAAAACACCAAAAGATTTGATTACCTGTATTAGAACCCGTTAACGGTTCGGTGTGACGAATTGTTTTAATAGACTTCGAAGAAAAAGCGGACGCATTGTCTACGTGGGCGGTTACTAAGAGCGATCGAAACACTTACTAACAAAACTTAAAAACAAGTATTTATCTTTTCCTTCTTAATTATTTTTGCAAAAATGTAAGGTGGATATACATCGACAGGGGTTGGTTTCAAAGCAAAAGACTTACATAATTTTTATTTCCTAGTGCAGTTAATACTAATATTATAAAGCTGAAGAGTTTGTTTGTTTGTTTGAACGCTCTAATCTCAGAACCTTCTGGTTTGAATTGAAAAATTATTGTTGTGTCATTTGTCGAGGAAAGCTATATAATATGGCTATTTTATATTTCGATATTCCCACGGGATCGGGAGTTACGTGGGTGAAACCGTAGTATTTAATAACGATGACGATTATAACGATTATAATTCAACTTGGGTATTAGGTTAGGGACTAGGTATTAACTTAATCACGGCAGGAAATAAGTACTTACTAACCCATGTATTATTTAGAGATTAATCTTTATTTTAAGATAATTTTCTCGTCTGGATTTTCCAAAATAAACACAATTTTATAATCTAACTAGCTGTCCCGGCAAACGTTGTTTTGCCATTTACAAAAAAAAAAAAAAACTAAAGGAAACAAAATAAAAAATAGATGTTGGCCGATTCTCAGACCTACTGAATATGCTCACAAAATTTCATGAGAATCGGTCGAGCCGTTTCGGAGGAGTTCAACTTCGAACCCCGTGACACGAGAATTTTATATATATAGGGACTAGCTATCACTCGCGCGCAATTTTCCAAAATCAATTCTTAGCGGATGCCTAACTACATAATAGCGTAATAGTGTGTGCTAAATTATAGCCCGATCCATTCATGGGCATGGATATAATATATCTGACTGACTGATATTATCAGTCAGTCAGTCAGATATATTATATCAACGCACAGGTCGAGCCCATGAATGGATTATATGTCTGACTGATATTATCAGTCAGTCAGTCAGGACTCTGTATTTTATATTTATACTAGCGACCCGCCCCGGCTTCGCACGGCTGTATTATGCATGTGTTATATCTAAAAACCTTCCTCTTTAATCACTCTATATCTATTAAAAAAAAATTGCATCAAAATCCGTTGCGTAGTTTTAAAGATCTAAGCATACATAGGGACATAGGGACAGCGAAAAGTGACTTTATTTTGTACCATGTAGTGATGATACTATCTATACTAATATTATAAAGCTGAAGAGCTTGTTTGTTTGAACACGCTAATCTCAGGAATTCAGGAGGTTCGAATTGAAAAAATATTTTTGTATTGGATAGTCCATTTAAAGAAAGAAACAATGAAAGCATTTATTGAGTACAAACACACGACAAACACAGGAATGAAGAAATGAACATGACAATGAAAATTAATTACAAAACAAAAAAAAAGTGGTAAAGAAAAAACAAGATAAATAAAGGAGTCGTCGTGTGCTGACCCAAATGGGTCGACCTCAGCTAGAAACTGCAGCCAAGCATGCTTAGCTGCAGCGCTGGTCTTCCGGCCAGATCCATTATCGAAGAAGGCTATAGGCTATTTTACTTGATTCCACTCTTAAAATAATCTATACTATTATTATAAAGAGATAAAGTTCCCCCTTATTCCAAAACGAGGTTTAAGGATAGTCCGAGATGCGGATTTAAACCTTAGATTTAGACACAGATTTACTCGTGAACTATAGTCTAAACACTATCCCTATATAATCTTTATGGATAGTGTTTAGACTATAGTTCCCTATATAATCTATAGGGATAGTGTTTAGACTATAGTTCACGAGTAAATCTGTGTCTAAATCTAAGGTTTAAATCCACATCTCGGACTATCCTTAAACCTTGTTTTGGAATAAGGGGGTGTGAGTTTGTAGGGCTTAATCTCCGAAACCAGTTAACTGATTTGGATACAATTTTAAAAGAGCTAGTTTTGGGTTAGCTGAGTGTCATAGGCTATTTTTATTTCGAAATTTCTACGGGATCGGGACTTACACGGGTGAAACCGCGGGGCGCAGCTTGTCTATTGTAAGTAATTTGCGGTTAATGATAGATGATACCTAATGGTTTCACTTTATATTTAGTTCTTTTCATTTATAATTGTAAAAACAAAGTTTTGAATCAGAAAATACAATGTTTGTCACTTTACCTACAATATTATAAGTAGTGTATTATAACATTTGATATCTCAATTCACGTAATAATTCGATACCTATATAGGTATTTACCCACTTATCGCATGTTATATAATTTAATGTTTCGTCTGATAATAGTACAGTCGGTGATTGTCGGTGGATTTTATCAGTATTTGTTGAAAACTTAAAAAAAAATCATCTATGAATCGGATACTTAAAGTTAATTTTATATTACAATGGAATTAGTTGGGTTACATTCCAACTAATTTTCTCTCTTCTATCTACTTCTTAAAAACTTATTCCTATATAAAGAAATAAATAACAAAAAGCTAAATCAAAGTCTTTGAAAAAGTAGAACAAAAACTAATGTATATGTTAAATGATTATTTTCACTATTTAAGTTATTTATGAATATTAAAAAAAAAATGTTTTTTATTTGTTGGAGTTGGAACTGCTCATCTCGTCTCGTGAAAATGACGCTTTTGTTACAAATAACTTTAATCATGTCCGTCTGTCTGTTTTGCCTTCTATTAACTACCAGCGACCCGCTCCGGCTTCGCACGGCTATATTATGCATGTTTTATACATATAAACCTTCCTCTTGAATCACTCTATCTATTAAAAAAAACCGCATCAAAATCCGTTGCGTAGTTTTAAAGATTTAAGCATACCTAGGGACATAGGAACAGAGAAAGCGACTTTGTTTTATACTATGCAGTGATGCTTATACAATTATAAACTCCTGAACCTTTTAAATTCGGTTTTAGATAGCTCTATTTTCTGGGAAGGTCTTGATATATTTGATTTCAAAATCCACCAAATAGAACCTGAGAAAGCAATGTGAAACTCCGGCCACCCACCTGCTTGCGCTGTGCCGCTATGAAAGTGCACACTGCGGCCACTATTTATCCTGATTTTCCCACGGTATCGAAACCAACAGCGAGTAAACCAGCGGGACACAACTAATAATAAACGAAATACGCTAGTTTTTTGTCTATTTATCGAAGAATACTAGGAAATCACTACATAGTATAAAACAAAGTCGCTTTCTCTGTCCCTATGTCCCTATATCCCTTAAATCCTTAAAAGTACGCAACGGATTTTGATGCGGTTTTTTTAATAGATAGAGTGATTCAAGAGGAAGGTTTATATGTATAATACATGTATAATATAGCCGTGCGAAGCCGGGGCGGGTCGCTAGTAACCTATATGGCACATTATTTGTCTGAAAACGTCTCTAGGCTGTGAATGACAAAAGATAGAAAAAAAATAACTACGGTCAATAGCGGTCTGGAGCAGTCCTGGTGCTACGGTAGAGTGGACGAAGACCTTTAAACTGTAGGTACATATCCAATTAAATATCTCGAATCGCACCGAAAATCGATTCACTCACGTCAAATCCGATTCATAATAGTATTCAACGCGTAAATCGAGCATTCTATTTGTTTGAACTCGAGTTTCGAGGTAGGAGAGCATATCGTACAAATTCCATTCAGCCCGTCCCATCCGCGTCGAACACTGTCATAACACCAAGTTTTTATACAAGCTAAACTCAAACATGTAACTAAGGTGTAAGATTCATTTTTAAACAGTACACATTGTCCTGTGTACTTAGTTATATTGAAAACGCACCAAGTTATTTTTAAAATCGATGGGTGACCGAAGTGGGACATGCTGTAGCTTTTTCAATTAACAAACAGTTAGCCCCAACGACTTTATCTTTGTATTTAAAATGATACAACTAAAATAAGCTACTTTGTAACTGAATAAAGACACACAGTATCATACTTATTAGAAACGTAACCGGACCTACATTTTTCCCCGTAATTTATCGATCTTAGATTATATTTATTTTAAGGAATATAATCTCGTTTTTTATTAATTTATTTTAACCACGTCAGGTTAACCTTTATTCCAAAACGAGGTTTAAGGATAGTCCGAGATGTGGATTTAAACCTTAGATTTAGATACAGATTTACTCGTGAACTATAGTCTAAACACTATCCCTTTATAATCTATAGGGATAGTGCTTAAACTATAGTTCCTGATAGACTATAGTATATAGGGCTTAAGGTTTAACCACTCGGGAACTTTGCAGATCCCATGGTCACAGGAAGACTGAGATGACAAATTCGTTTCGTAATTATGACTCCAAGTCGCAAAAACCTTAGAAAATACTTTGTCGATCTTCATTTGTCATTGATTCATAATATTTCTTACATCGTGGGCCTATTATGAGTCGGTATAATGTGCTAAGACTCTAAACTTTAAGCCTTGATTGCTTTGAAGATCATAAAGTGCCTACTCGTAGTAATTGTTAATTAAATCATGTTTTTTAAACAACTATTCACAATTTTAACGCAAATGTTCATGTTAATTTAAACGAAATTGCCATGGAAAGATGGCTGTTTGCCAAAGAGCTTAACCATTAAACACACATAGCGAGAGTTTAGTATTGTCCTATACATGTTTTTTTAGAACTGCATTGGAATTTTGTTCCGACTTTACTGCGGATGGCTACATAGCTTCATTATTATTTTTCAAGCAATGTAATTAGTTGAGGAATTTTAATTAAGTATTGAACGGTTTTTAGGTGACAATAGGGCTGATTTTCGCATGTACTTACCTGCCATAACTTTTGCTTTTCACAGCCTAGTATTACGAAGGTTGTAAGCAAGGCAACCTCGCCCTTACCCATTCCATTGTGGTATAGGTAGGTAGAATAGCTTTCTCTACGCCATGAAGTGCGTTGAAGCGTGGGTAATGCCTTGTCTGCGTACAATTCTGCGACGCCATTCTTTCAACGTTTTTATTATGAATTGTAAATTGAGTATCGGTGGTGTCTTGAGTCTTGACTATCGTAATGGTAATTGAAATAGTTGACCCAGCACGATTTTGCACGAGGATAGAAAATATCATTTAGGAATTCCAGTTGTGTCGCAGTAAGGTTATTTAAAAATTTCATAAGTGCATACATGTTTACTATCACCATTTTATTATTTCTGCCTTTAAGCAATTGTGCACTTTGACTGCTGCTGTGTTCCGGTTTTGATGAGCAATCCGAAACGATCATGTTATTGATTGGATTCCTTGGAATACCGTAATAAGACAAACAAAGGCATTTTATATAAACAAAGAGAAAACTGAATTATAACCGTAGAGCAGTGGTTCCCAATTACTTTTTCTGCGTACGGCTTTAAGGAATAAGTATACAGGGAAAACTAGCTATTTTTGTCGCTAATCTGGTCGTTATCAATTTTCAGACCGCTCTTTTCGAAAGATTTAGTTATTGAGAAAATAGGAGCGAGCGAAATGAGGAACTGATTTTTTTTGTCGTAATTTCGACTCCAGGAATAATGATAAAATACTGATTCAATTATTTTTATTACAATAGTATTTACAAGTTTTTATCATACTGAAAGAGCTGCAATATCATAAAGATTAAATAAGGAAACGGGGGGTGACAAAAACGAACGACCGCAAAATTTCGGTTCCGACGTTTTGATTGTAGTTTTCAGGAAAATTAATAATAAAAGCTAAATCATTATTCGTCATTGGGCAATAGTTTGAATAGATGATTTCATGCGTATTCTGCGTAGTCACATCAGGGGTACGCATACCATTAATTGGAAACCACTGCTCTGGAGGATGATCCACTTTTCTTTCGAGATCAAAAGCGTCGAATTTTAATTTAAGTTGATACCTAATACCCATCTACTTACCTACAAAATTCATTAGAAGACGGAATATTTTCAGCAAAAACTTTTTGAAAGAATATCTATGCTCGTCGGATTAGGTCAGATTTAAAACTAGGCTATTTGGGGACTCATTGGTCTACCAAATAGGTAGCCTTAGTCAGAATTACAAACACTTTATAGAAAACCGTATCTAAATCAGTTTAGCCGTTTAGGAGATAAATGGGAACATTTGGGTGAACAAACAACTTCTCAGCCTAAACACAAATCTGTCCACCGAACGGCAGAACTGTCTCGGTAAAAATCAATAAAAGAGTCATAGATAAACCTATTTTCTATATAAGTGCATACAATATTTACAGTCACATTGCCAATACGCTGAACCCCACCCACGTGACCCAGTGCCCATTCGCATATCTGTAAAAAATACAGTAATTTACCTTTTTTTATATTGTATACTAGCGACCCGCTCCGGCTTCGCACGGCTATATTATGCATGTATTATTCATATAAACCTTCCTCTTGAATCACTCTATCTATTAAAAAAAACAGCATCCAAATCCGTTGCGTAGTTTTAAAGATCTAAGCGGTCAAAGGGAAATAGGGACAGAAAAAGCGACTTTGTTTTATACTATTTTGTGATTGTATTGTATTTGTGAGTCAGCTCTGGATCACGTGGGGTTCAGCTAATTGGTAATGTGACTGTACTTACAATTACAAAAGAATCTAACAATTAATTAAATTAGTTACATTACCTATGTTAATAACATTGGTTCAATCATTATCATTTTGATGAGCTATAAAGATGATAAGTATGATTGGGTATTGTTAACGTGTCAATGACTCTACGATAGGTCTAACTATTATCTATCTTTTATAGTTTAAGTTGTAGAATAGGGTTGAGAACCAGGAAATTCCTGAACCGAAATACCGAGAATTCCCGGTATGATTGGATTTGAAAGAAATCAATTGTAGCCTGTTTTGTGGGCTTTTATAAGTAAAATAAACCATTTTTTTTAGTATAAAATGTCCCAGAACCAGACAGAACGGCATAATAAAATAGCCTTTTGCATTATTTAGCCTTTAGAACTTTAGACTTCTCCCATACAAAATTTGATCAATATCTGACGATCCGTTTGACCGTGAATGTTATGTTATATGTTATAAACTAACTTCCGTATTTATAATTATAACATAACTTTAGTTTTTTTCTTCTAATAATTTAGCGTTTGACCACTAACTCAGTCGATGGTAATGGTGACGCTGCAGTGTAAGATGTAGCACGCTTACCACGAAGACCTATACAATACATAAGTGACTTTACACATATTGTACCTAATCGATCAGAAAATATAATCTTTCCTCTCTTGTAGCGAAAAACTCCTTTTTTAATAATGAATAGGTCAGCCTTTTTAACCACTATCTCACACGATGGTAAGTGACGATGTGGCATGATGTAGCAAAGCAATACAAGTACAAGTAGGCATGCATCGACTGCATTGAATGCGAGTGCGACGACGACGTAAACAACAAATAGACTATAAGTACACCTACCTACCCTGCACCTGAGTGAGTAAATGAGGAATGTACACCTAAGATAAACCTCGTGTGGTTTAATTGGTGTTTATATTTTGTATTTATGTTTATTCTTAATTAAATAAAAAAAATAAAAATAAAAATAGCAGAAATTCCATGTCTTCTAGTACCGAATTCTCGATGCTGAAGAAATTAATATTGTTTGCATTCTCTAGTAGGTGCTAGTAGGTAAGTGCTACGCATTCTACAACGCGTCTATAATATTGATGAATCAATCACCAGTTCAGACTGTCATTGTTCTGGTTACCTAACGTTTTCTCAGCTTTCTTTGTTTTGTTTTATTTATAGTTTAGTATGTAACTGTACGGTATATTGATAGGAAAATTTCTTAGGTCATAAATCTTGAAATAACTCAGAAGATATCTTTAAACGCCGCGTCGTACTGCGTTATATTTCTGTACGATTACAATGAATAATTAATTGTTGTTTTAAAAAACCGTTATTGTCTATGAATGTCCACACCCATAAATAAAAAGACATTGTTTGCGCGTATTTCTTCAATCAGAGCTGGACAAATTCGAAACTCCATTAAAAAAGGTAGTTACTCTTAGAGAATCACGTAGAACTATGATATAACCACGCTTGAGTTTAGCGAGACAAAGTTTTTTGTCGTGTAAAAATGTCTTCCTAATCGGTTAAGGAGTATCAAAGTGGTCACTTGGAAAAATCAAATGATCAAGGTCTAAGTCACATCAAGTTCTAATCTAGGATACTTGGTTATATGTTTTCTATTTTTTTTTTTAATTTTATTCTAGCACTCATTTAAACAGTACCTACCTATATAAAATTATTTGTCCTGACTGACTGATTGACGGATCAACACACAGCCTAAACCGCTGATCGTAGACACCTGAAACTTAAAGGGTGTGTTCTCTGTGTGACGTAGGCATCCTATAAGAAAGGATTTTCCGAAATTCTTCTCCTAAGGGGGTGAAAAAAGGGGGCAAAGTTTGTATGAGACAACGTGATTCCTTGGTCCAATTCCTTACTTCAAATTTTGCATAAACATTCGACATTTCGACTTCTACTCGGACAAAGTCGCGGGCAAAAGTTAGTGTGCAAACTTTTTATTTAAAGTATATTAATTAAATAATATTTATACTTATTTAGTTAATATACTTTAAATAAAAAGTACGTATATTAATTTTATTTTAATTATTAAGTAATATAAGTATATTAAGTACTTTGAAAGTATTATAAGTAGTATAAGTAGTATCCGTTGTCTAGCACCCATAACACAAGTCTAGTTACTTAGCTTGGGGCTAGATGGCGATGTGTGGAATGTCCTGCAGTATTTATTTATTAATAGTATTTATTTGACATGTAAGTTTCAAAACGTCCTGTTAAAACGACCTGTTTATTTTTAAAGTCCACTTTATTTCACTTAAACTTATGAAACAGAATTTTTAAGAACGTAAAGCAGGTTTTCGTAAATATATTTAAAATAGACCGTTAATATATTTTTTATCACAGTTGCTCATAAAGTGGATCTTATTAAACCGCTTTTAGGCTCATAATGCAACGTAATACACGCGTGCGATAAAAAAAAATCCAACTAGTGTTAGAATAATACGTCATCCCGATATGTCAAATACGTATCTTACTGCTAATGACATATAGTAGATGAAACATTCTTAAGGACATCGTTCAAATCGTACCCAAAAATTAACGTGCCGGCCACAAAAAAAAATGTTTCTATCTTGTAGAGAATAAAATTTTAAATAATGTTTAATAAGGCAACAAAGAGCTACGATGAACCATCGTTGAGTTATTTTACATTGAAAACCCAAAAAAATGCATTTTGTAGAGATCCGTTTGACCACTTCTAAGATATTACTACAGAAAAAATATAAAAATAAGTAGTAAATGGATAAGTTTTGTCTGTTTTTATTATATTTATATACATAGGTATATCCAATAACCCTTTCAGAAGTTATAGTGGGATCTTAAAAGTGGTCAAACGGATCCCTATAAAATGCATTTTTTGGGTTTTCAATGTAAAATAACTCAACGATTTTTGATCGTAGCTCTTTGTTGCCTTAGTAAACATTGTTTAAAATGTTATTCTCTACGAGATACAAATAATTTTTATTACTGGCCGGCATTTTTTTTTGTGGGTATTTTTTGTTAGAAACATGAATGATCTCCTTTATCTGGGTTATACTGTTTTGATGTATAGAAAAAGGTACCATCCAAAGAGTTTTTAAGCCTTGCTGGCTTAAAACTCTTTGTTGGTACCTTTTTTATTCTTTTCAAAAGGTTGTCTCTAAAGTCTGCGAACGATAATATTACGTGATGACGTCTTTGAAAATAATTAAAAATTGAGTTTTGTTTTTATTTTGTTTTTTCTTTAGGTACATAAATATATTTTTTTTATATATTCTGTTTTTAATGAAACCCGGAACTAATATATTCTGTTTTTAACCGCCGACGCAAAAACAAATGAAAAAAACCCTAAAAAAATATTGTATGTCAGACGCTGTATAGGTTAAAAGTCTTTTGCCTAGCCTTTCGGGAGTGTAATTAACAAAAAATAGTAAACATAACCTAAAATTCTTAAAAACTTTTTATTATTAAAATTTTAACAAGTCTTTTTTTTTTATTCGCAACTGTGATAAAAAACGTCGTACGATACACGTGTGAATTGATCATTCCATCTCGGCTTTTGCCACGCTCGCGTTCCGCTCGCGCGTCATAAACCGCCTCTATGGAATGATCAACTTTCCACACTTGTATCGCAATGTACTATATCTCTTTATTTGTTTATCTTATTAGTTAATATGCTATGTTATTTGAGTTAAGTAAATTAGGCCAGTCCCACTATGAAACCTCAAAACGGTGTGCAGAGTTACCCATTACACCTGACAGATGGCAAGCGGTAGGTAATCATTTGTCACACGAATTTTTCACACGAACAGATGGTTTTAAAACGCGAGTGTTCATATTTTTTACGATATTATGACGATTTTTATTGAGGTGATTGAGTTTTGCGGAGTCCATTAGTAACCATCGACTGTGATAATGTACTATCTGAGAAATGAGGAAGAATTAATATATTTTATGACAGAAGTGGAAGCTGACGAAAGTGTCGTTATATCTCGTAAAGGTTTTCGTTTTCAAAATTGATTGAGTCAGCTTCAATATGTTCTTTTGACTTCTCGATACAATCGTATAGATTTCTTTTAAACCCTGAAAAATCATATAATACAAGTAAGAAGACTCAGGGCGGCTTGCATGAGATTGTTCTTAGACAAAAGCTAAATTCCATCTAAATGCAATTAACGGGTAATCTAAAATTAAATTCTATTTCAATAACCATACAGATGATAATTATTTAATTAGTTTGATGCTTTGACAGTTGGTTAATCATGTTTATGGTCTAAAACGATTTTTAAAATGTTTTTATATTTAACTAACGACCCGTCCCGGCTTCGCACGGCTATATTATGCATGTATTATACATGTAAACCTTCCTCTTGAATCACTCTATCCATTTAAAAAAACCGCATCAAAATCCGTTGCGTAGTTTTAAATATCTAAGGATACAAAGGGAAATAGGGACAGAGAAAGTGACTTTGTTTTATACTATGTAGTGATGATAGTGATAGTGAAGTGATATTTGTTGTCAACCTCAGACTTGAAAGGGCTGATAGTAAATAGTACTAACTACATAAACTTTTTTGTTAGCATCTAATTATCTAGAATCGGTCGACTTATTTGTCTTCAATCTACTTTCGTCATAAATTAAATCACACCACAATTCGGCAACAAGAAACCTTTCAATAGTCAACAAAATTGACGGCATTAAGAGCAAGAATTTGATTTTGCGTCAAAGGCACCCCAAGGCAAACCTGATCGAGACGTCGGAATATTAAATAAAATCTCTAGATGTATGTTCTTTGTTACCAACTTAATAAACGGCAATACATTGCTATTTTTAACGTTTTAACTTAACTTTCACTTTTACCTTACGTACCTACGTACTAGTGAAACATTCTTCCGCCATGTTAACCTTTTCTAGAGCCAGTTTTTGGGGTTCCATGCCCGAAGGGTTAAAACGGGACCCTATTACGATTGGAAAAGGATATGTTGTGCGAACCCCACATAGTGGGAAAAGGGAAGAAAGAGGAAGATAGAAAATGTACCTAATTGCATTATATTACAGTCACATTACTAATTAGCTGAACCCCACGTTACCCAGAGCTCATTCGCATATCTGTAAAAAATATACCTATTTTGTTATTTTTTATATTGTATAGTATATTGTTTAACGACCCAGTTTGACAACCCAGTTGGCACAATGGTCACCATGCTGGACTGCTAAACACAGGGTCGCGGGTTCGATTCCCGCCTCAGACAAGTATTTATGCTTAGATATTTGTCTGTGGTGTGGTTGTTTATATGTATTATAAGTATATATTTACAAAAGAAAAGTAAATAAGTAGTATATCCGTTGTCTAGCACCCATAATACAAGTCTAGTTACTTAGCTTGGGGCTAGATGGCGATGTGTGGATGGTCCTGCAATATTTATTTATTTAAAAAACACAGAATCAGGTAACTTTACTTTACAACCTTATTGATTTGCGAGTGAGCTCTAGGTCACGTGGAGTTCAGCTAATTGGTAATGTGACTGTACATACCTATATAATTATCAACTAAGTAAGTAGGTAGATACTATAAAACCTAAATACCTCTTAAAGATGTATAAACCATAAGCCGTCTAGATACCTTTATACTGTACCTAAGTTATTTTCAGAAATCCTTTGGGACCGAGAATGGCTGCGAAGAAAATTAGGGGACGATGATCCTGTCGACCTTTGCTAATAAATTGACCAGCGAATAACTTTGTTATTTGTCTTTATTAGACCTTAATATGTAGGTAGCTATTAGATGTCTAAAATTAGTTTTAAGATGGTACGTGGATTTTGTGTTATTGGTTATTGGTAATTATACTAGCAAGCCGTTGAGGGCTACTTCTGTGCACCTATACAAACAACTTTTGTTCTACGACTTTTGGAAATTCGAATTTTTATTGGATATTTTTGAGGTTAGGTTTACCTGAAAATCAGGTGTTCCATACAGGGAGAGGTCATTAACCTTATAATTTTACTTATTTTTTAAGTTTTATCTACTGTTCTCAGTCTGAATGACATTTGTTAGAAATAAATCAGCTGTTTTTCGAATTTACATAACCTCAAAATTTTCAAAAAAACAATTTGAATGTCCAACAGTCTTAGAACAAAAGTTGTTTGTTTAGGTGCACAGAAGTAGCCCTCAACGGCTCGCTAGTATAATTACCAATAACCCTGTACAAATGTTTTTATTTCTATCCTGAATGCCAGAGCCATCTTTTTATATAAATCCTAGATTTGTTGTACACATGTACCCTTAACTACTAAATGAAATTATACTCTCTAAAAACCTTAAAAACGTATTAACATTGTAAAGAGACATGTGTGTGTATAGACCTTGGTTGTATGAAAATCAATGATTGTTTTAAAGGCAATTATTCAGGGAAATATATTTGCATGAAAAAAAAACAGGGGAATTTGTTTCTTTTGTTTTCTTATGTTTCTAATTAATATTATTACTGGATAGTTAAGAGGAAAGGGTACCGGGGGCTTTTTCCATACAAACTATTACAAACGTAGTCGACTGTTTCTCCCTGGATAATGATACTAGAGCAAATATTTTTGGTGCATAAAACTTATAACTGCCATGACCATGCCCCTATTTTTTGTTTTTTCTTATTTTTAATTTTTTAACCCCCGACGCAAAAACGACGGGGTGTTATTTTATTTTTAATTTCTATGATAATTACAAAATAAAAAAAAAACAAAACATAGGGGCGTAGTCATGGCAGTTATAGGTTTTATGACACAAAAATATTTGTGCCAGTGTCATTATCCAGGGAGGAAACAGTCGACTACGTTTGTATGGAGAGCGCGCAGGTACCCTTTCACCTTAAGGTGCGCAGGGACTTTGTGCCCTCAAATTTTTGGAACTAAACAGGACTTTTTAATACCGTGTTTAAACTCTAATAACTAAGTAAAATTTTAATTTCACGATGATGTTTCGACCCCGTTACAAGAATCACTAGCTGCGCCCCACGGTTTCACCCGCGTAAGTCCCGATCCCGATGGGTATATCGGGATAAAAAGTAGCCTATGTGTTAATCTAGGTCTCCATCAGCTATCTAGATACCGAGTTTCATCGCAATCGGTCCAGTAGTTTATGCGTGAAGGAGTAACAAACATACATAATAATAAATAATAAATAATAAATAAATATTTCAGGACATATTACACATCGCCATCCAGCCCCCAAGCTAAGCAACTTAATGCTTGTGTTATGGGTGCCAGATAACGGATAAACTACTTATATACTTTTTTTTTTTTGTAAATATATACATATTATACATATAGGAAACACCCAGAACCAGAAACAAGAATTTATGGTCAGCATAAATACTTGTTCCCGGCGGGAATCGAACCCGCAACCTTCTGCGTCGCAGTCGGGTGTTCGCCCGACGCGCCACAGAGGTCGTCATACACACACACACTCTCACACACACACAAACTTTCACATTTATAATATTAGTAGGAAGGCAATAGGAGTAGGATAGGATAGGATGGTCATAAAGACTGACAGCAGCAAACGCATGGTGTTATTGCGAAAAGAGTCTAATATGATAAAATGGAGCTAAACAGTTTCGTTAGGTTCTAACCACATCTCGTCTTCTTCGGAAGCAATAAAATACAAAAAAAAAATAGTGAAAATCGGGTAACTCTAATAATTTCTATTATAATGTATTCAAATAAATTGTCATCTCGGATATTGGTGGACCTACTAATAGTTAAGACGCGTCCCACGATGCAATAAAACCCTTAGGGGATAGGAAAGTTGCACGGCACGCTCTCGCATAATATCTAGTGAGTGCAAAAAAGCACGCAATATAGCCTCTTGCTCCCACTTTTTACTACCTCGCGGGACACGAATCCTGAACTCAACTATAACAAAAGCTTTACGTACTTAGCTTAAAAAACTTTCCTAATCATACATGCAGGTTTCTTTAACCCATAGTCACAATAGCCTTGAGCCACCTTTCTTCGGTATTTATTCAAATCATAATATATTAACCTCTTTTTAACTGAACTTCAACTGTAAAAATAGTATTAAGGTCATATAATATCGTACCTAAACTGCTCAAGGTTAATTATTATTGGGAATTTACCGACTGGTACTCTTGGTTATTTTATCTACCTACAGCTTGATAAGGATCTTATGAACGTGGCAAAAAAAGGACTAAAGTGTGCCAAGGATTTACCTTCTCACAAACTTACAGGTTGCTAGCACCCTCCTCCCTACTGATTAAGACCCCTGTCACAGTTTGCATTAAAATGAATAGACAAACCACGTAGCAAGGTTACCTAATAGTTTTTT
The DNA here is from genome assembly GCA_907269075.1 of Idaea aversata. NCBI lineage: Eukaryota > Metazoa > Arthropoda > Insecta > Lepidoptera > Geometridae > Idaea > Idaea aversata. The sequence continues at coordinate 4,501,645 of OU026096.1, forward strand.
TTTTACAAATTTTTAGGTCAGCATTTGACCACTATCACACATGCCTGATAGGTAGTAGGTGACGATACGGTGTAAGATGTAGCACGCTTTCCTAGCAAATACCTGTTCACTCGCCACTTGAAGACCCCAAATTGTACAGTTCAAGAAAGACAGACGCAAGGAACTGATTAGTATGACGACCCAGTTGGTACATTGGTCACCATACCGGACTGCGAAACACAGGGTTCCAAGTTCGATTCCTGCTTCAGACTTCGCGTATTTACGCTTAGATATTTGTGGCTTAGCCTGCTGGGGCCAGATGGCGATGTGTGGAAAGTCCTGCAATATTTATTCATATGTATTTATTAGTATTTTGTAATTTTGTAAAATGTCTGCTACGGCAGACGGCACCTACATAATATGACATTATTTCGATATACGATGTACATCTGTGTGTGTTGACCGTTAGCTACGTTATGTCTCGTCGTCGTGCGCAGGCGACGATGGCCAACAAACAGGTCCCGTGATATCGAGCACCTACTTAAAGTACACCTACTTAATCCTTAATAAGTTCCTTATTCATTTAAGACACAATAGACAAAAAAACTGAAAATTTTAAGATCCAGTTTAGGACCCAGCAAGAATGTACAGGGATGGAGCCCTACCTAAAAATTCTAAAAAAAAATGCTGCAGTCATAGGGAAATAGGGACAGAAAAAGCGACTTTGTTTTATACTATCTAGTGATAGTGATAGATATCTTGTCTCATAAGTCACTAACCGTGGTATATTATGTAAAAAATTGTGATTGCGTAAATATATTCTAGGTTCTCTAAAAAGCTTAGAAATTCAGTGTTATAGAGTAATAAATTGTCTCCATTTACATAATTGAACCAATCAAATAAATGGACGAAGGGCCTGTATTGTTTATCTTGTTTTGTTTGTTTGATGATAAAAAGTCGTACAAAATAAAATATTAAAATTAAGGGGATTACAGGAGCTCATGGTCACTGTTGGACTCCATAGAAATGAGAGAGATGCGAGATGGTGCGGAATTAACAATTTTAAGCAATGAACGAATCATTTACACACAGATGTTTTAGTGTTTTATTTATTGAATCAAAATAGTTGTTCGAATCAAAATCACTGAAGTAATTCATATACTTTTAAACGAAACTCGAGTCTCGAGGACTCTTTTTTTAAAACTCGAGTTCCCAGTTGCGTTCTAGACGAGTTGCTACTTTAGACTACCTAGCTAGAGAGTTAGACAAAATGTTAGACGAAGACGAGTTCTGAGTTGCGTTTTAAATAAGTTGCTAATAATTGAAACTACCTAACGTTTGCGACGATTTGATACTAACTCATATATCTTGCGTATCAGGCCTGTAGTCCTCTTAAGTAAATCCGAAAAAAAATCTCTGCGTCTACCTACAATTAATAAACATTAGTATAATTACAATTATTTTAATTTATATTTGTTTTTGTCCAAGTTTGAAGGTGACTGAGGCCTCTATCGCCTATTATCAACTGTCCTGAAGGCAATTGCTTTCTGACATTTAAAAAACTTATAACATTGCCTAATAGAGACTAGAGAGACTGTGGTTTGCTTGTCAACACATGATCATAAAGTAACAGATACACAGTTACTAAGCATAATAATAATGTCTGATTTGTGTATTTAGCTGGGCCAGCCGGCTTATCTTATCGGGACAGATAAGCACCAGAAAACTGGTGCAACATGTAGTTTTAAGTGTTGATTTAACTAGAAAAAATGATCGATTTTATTGGTATTAAATAATATTTGGGAGTGCGGGCAAATTCTGATAAGTTGTCGTTTTATGGGTCGAATAATAGTTCAATAACATGTTTGAATTTTTATTTACTTAGTCGACAAATGCAACAGTGTTACAAAGGAATAATTTTATCGATAAGGTAACAGTAAACTAAGATGATTATTTTTACTACTAAATTATAATAAACGGGTTAATTTACTATGTAAATAAACTTGATTGAACTCAAAATTGATAAATCATGTACAATCCACGGTGAAAAAGTATCTGCCCACCGTAACGTTTACAATCCTGTGCAGCACTATTTAAACATTATAAAACAACATAACTTGTGGATCGAACCTACGTCGCACAAACGGGTATTTGACCATTCTACGCGGCCATATATCAAATTGTTAAAGTACAAAGGTGATTAAAAAAACGACAACCTGCGTTAGAGAATAGTTAAGAGAACAATACCCAACCCCTTCCACCTTTCCCTGGCGCACGCAACTCGTATAGCTTTAATCGGAATCCGATCATTCAACTTGTTGTTTGTGTTGTTGTTGTGATGGATCCTAATACTACAGGTTATAATGCACATCCTTATTTCATTTTTCTATTGATATCATCATTATAACGTTTAGTTATTGTAATTCGAACGTATTCCCATTTTAGACAGTATTTTTCTTAAATATTTCATTTAAGTTAGTTTTTAATGCCCTATCAAGGTGGATCCTGTGATTATTTCTAATAAAATCGAAAGTTTGAAATATTAAGTAGTGAAAAAGAAAAAGTTTTGCCGCGGAATCCCGCGGATGTGTATGTTTTTGATACCTTGAAAATAGGTTACTTTTAACATCAGACCCTCTTATAAGTAGCATGAGGAACGTAAAAAGAAGAAAAATGAATTCCTTTTTACCAGAAACAATCGATCTTCTTGTGCCTGCTAAACCCAATGATAATTCTTTAGAGAGTGATGAAGATGAACAATAATTTAAGAAGATGTATATTATAGTGCTTCTTTTTTTAATAAATGGTGTTTATAATTCCAAAAATGTATTTTTTCTTAAAATTGTATCCTTGTAAATAGATATAGAACATAAAATAATTTTGGCTGCGTAGATTACTGAAATACCCGTTTGTGCGTCGGTTGGTGTAGCGGGTGGTGGCTTATATCTCTCGGCCAACTAAAGACATAGCTCACATGTTGAAAATAATAATCACACTGAGCACTTTTAATTCAAGTACTTATTTAAATTTGTGTGTAACGTCTATTAGAAGAAGGTCGTAACTCCAATACTCGTTGATAGTATAATTGTAGCAAACCGATCATTTACTTATGACCCATACTGTACTTACATAATTATTTAATGTGTGAATTAGTCATCCACAGGATTATAATCAGATGATCAAACCATCAAGCCCCAAGCATTAGGTATTGCGTAGGTTGGGTCTATACTTGATCGTGTCCAAAACGTTTTATTACAAACCAATTTGTTCAAAGCTCATTGTCGGCTTATTATCTACGTAATCGATTATTATCTAAGAACACGATAAACATCCGAACAACCTATAAAACAAGCATAAAACTACCCACAGTGTATATAGTTTAGTTAGGCAGTTCAGAGAAAGGTCCGTTCGTAAAGTGATTATAAACTAACGCTTACGATAATATTAGGTTTAGAATATCAATTTTGTAATTGAAGTTGGAAAAATAATACGAAGATAGTTTTTATGGAGTGCCATAAAACTATGCTATCCACGAGATTTTATGAATCTTCTGTCAGAATATCCTGTTAAAAACTTCTTCTGAAGTTCTACTAGCCTTAAAATGTGAAAAGACAATAAAACTGATTCAAAATCTTTTCAAAATAAACCTTCGTACCTATCTCTACGTTATTTATTTATGCTATCCACGATATTTTTATGAATCTTCTGTCAGAATATATTCTTAAAAAATTTTTCTGAAATTCTACTAGAGTTAAAAGGACATTCAAACTGATTACGAATATTTTCAAAATGAACTATGGTCCCACATTATTTAATTATATCTTTGATTAAAACACCACAAATAAATTAGAGAATACGTCAGCAAAAACTGATATGAAAATGAAACTTACGTGTTATTTTCCTACACCGCACTTCTTCCTGTAATTAAAAAAACACTGTTAGTAATGTTTTGCTATAAAGTTCTTATATTATTAAGCTTGACTTTGAGATGCTTAAGTTTTTTTTTCAGAAATAGAGACGTTTAATAGGCCTGAATTAAAAAAAACTAGTTTTATTATGCATCCACCCCACCACTAGCTACATAAATATCCTGAAAGTCTACGACTAGAAAAAAATATATTTTGTAATGATACCTATATTTTGAGATAACACTTAAGGGGTCTTCTTTCTTTCCACCAGAAATTAATTAGTGTAAAAAAATGCTAAAGTAGGTAGGTATCTTTCATAACGTTTAACGAGAAATTCTATTGATTTATTTTATTACCTTACGCTAACAAATATCTTAATCATCTAACTGCACTCGCTAAAGCAATCACTGTTCCCAACAGTTCAATATCAGAACAAAATCATTTAGTTAAACAATCCCTTTTGGGTCGCGTACGATTTACAAAAGGGGCGAGAACACAATTAATCGTACAACTTCTGTCACTATATCCCCCTACATCTCCCATAGCATCAATGTGCCACCAATTTTAAATAAACCTCTCCACACAAAGGAACGTAAACTCTATTCGTAACCAGACAAAGCTTGAATTTACTTTACGAATGCTTCACGATGGCTAAAGATAAGAATATTGGTATTTTTTACAAACAATTATAAGATAATGCTGTTGTTATTATACGATTTTACTAAGTTCTAGTACACAATTAGTTTTCGAAGCGTTTACAGACTTTTAAAAATAAGAATCATTATAGGTATTTTTATACTGAATCTCTAGAAACGCAAGGAACATTCTAAATCCTTGATTATGAAAAATCGTATTCTTTGATATCTAATCTATTATTAACAATCGATTTATAACGTATCAATGTATTGATTATAATAATACAATTCATAGAAAATTGAGAATGATCTTTAATGTAGCAGCAAGGCCCTACAACTACGTATTACAGCGGGTGGGAAAGAGAAAGACGTATCATGGCATGGGGTGTGGAGCTCCTTTCCGCCCTTATTGCGCCGCGTTCCATTTAGAATTGTTAGAAGCTTTTATCACGTTCAAAGTATTGGTTTATTAACCTGCTGACATCAACTTCTTAGATCAAATACAGATGTAATAATGAACTCTTATTTTCCTATACTTTTTACTTACTTAATATATTTTTTTCATACTTAATTAAATTTATCGTTTTATCTCGGAGCATAGAGATTATTAGAAAATAATAAATAGGTTTAAGACTCTTTAATTATGTTTAAAGTATGTACGTATTTATTTTACAAAGTCTTTGTAAGAGAGGTGGGCTGATTGATGACCGCTCAGGGTCGTACTTGATGCAAAGTCTAGCCATTGCTTTATGAGAGGCAACGCGGCTAAATAAATAAATAATAAATATTGCAGGACATTCCACACATCGCCATCTAGCCCCAAGCTAAGTAACTAGACTTGTGGTGCTGAACAGCGCTACTACTTATTTACTTTTCTTTTGTAAATATGTACTTATAATACATAGAAACAACCAGACCACAGACAAATATCTAAGCATAAATACATATCTGAGCCGGGAATTGAACCCGCAACCCTGTGTTTGGCAGTCCGGCATGGTGACCATTGTGCCAACTGGGTCGTCAACATTCTCAGCTCCTTTGCACCGGGCAACCAACATTGAAAAATTGTAGTAGTTTGATAACCGGAATGCCAATCGTACTACTGCAACTAAGTAGTACATAATTGATGGTCCTCTCTTTCAACCGAACTACTGATACTAAAAAGTAGCAATCGAACTACTGGCTACAGGTCAATTTGATTGTATTTTATTTTAATTAAACAAAGTACATTTTTTTGTATTATACTGAATGCACAATCGATAGGTATAAATACCAACATTCCTTTTATCTCAAATGATAATGAAAAATAAATTACTTAGTACTTAGTTATCGGTTAACATTGGCACAGTTAAGTGAGAAATATTTTACTTATTTATTCATGTGGAACGTAGTATGGCCATCAATTTTTCACTTTACCTAAAAAAACAGACAGACAGACTGACAAGAAAGTGATCTTATAAGGGTACCTTTTTTACCTTTTGAGGTACGGAATCCTAATTAATAATTATTCTGATAAACATTTTGTTAAAGGAAATAAAAAATGCTCAAATGATTTTCATGAAACGTAATAAATAACACTCGTGGAACATTCAGCTTTGAAATGAAACCGCACTCAAATCTGTTTATTCATTTCGGAGCTACGATGCCACGTAACGTATCCAAACAAACATGGGGGTCAAACTTATAGCCCCCCTCCTTTGTAATTCGGGGGTTGAAAAGGAGATTTTCATTAAAATGATGCCAGTCGAATCACGTTGTTTGCATAAAAATGTCACAAAGTGCATAGCAATATGGCGGGTAAATCTAAATACTGAGTTTGAGATCACGAGCTTCAAATTATGGGTCGTGGTCTGCGAGTAATGAAAAAATGATGAGAGTGAAATTTAAAGATGTAACACTGTAACACAAAAGTCACAGGTCGAAGCTGCGTAACACAAAAGTAATAGGTTGAAGCTGCCCAATAAATATCAGACGGACGGACAGACAGAACTTCTAGAAGTATAAACTTCTCACGCGCATATACATAAGTACACACACCCATTTTTTACACCACCCTATATCGACTCTATTTCGCTATAGTGGGTCCAGACTCTTATTTGAACCCCGAGATACACTTCATTGATAGCCCGTGCTATAGGTACGTCCTGATTGATGAGTTTACCTTGTCCCTGTTTACGCTCAACACTGACTTTATTAACTCAGCTCAGGTAAAAGACCCTGTTCACAGTTAAGAAGAATATCTCTACAAAAAACTGAAGACGCAGTAAAGCCCATTGTATTCAGACAGACAAAGTTGAATTGTTGAATTTGATTTCAATACTTAATTTGAACTTAAAATGGTACTTTGTTACGACGTGAAACAAAGAGATGGATTTTAGAAAAAAACATGGTGAATTCCTCGTAATATAATTTAATGAAAATACATAAACTTAATTTTCCTTGACATAGTTAAATTTGTCATTTTTTAATAAAAAAAATAAAAATAAAAAATAAATATTTCAGGACATATTACACATCACCATCCAGCCCCAAGCAAAGCAACTTAATGCTTGTGTTATGGGTGCCAGATAACGGATAAACTACTTATATACTTTTTTTTTTGTAAATATATACATATTATACATATAGGAAACACCCAGAACCAGAAACAAGAATTTATGGTCAGCATAAATACTTGTTCCCGGCGGGAATCGAACCCGCAACCTTCTGCGTCGCAGTCGTAATGACGGAAGGACGAACAAACACGAATTTGTGAGTCAAGAATTGACACCATCAAGAAGTTATGAATATCACTGAAAAGGACAAAAGACAATTGCACAACCATAACTTTCGGTCAGTGACCGAAAGGGAATAAAAATCTGTCAGAATTAAATCAAAAACTCTGATAAACTCTTTTCTTGTAAGCACGAAGTAATAAAAAAGTGTAAAATCATAATTCGACCACACTCGTTCCGTATGTCGCACGCATCCAGGGTTGCTTGCTCCCTGAATCACTGTTGGTAACACTGTTTTAGTATAATTATCATAAAGATCACTTTATGAATAGGTTTAATCTACTTGGTTATAATATAGGTACCTACTTAGTAATTATAATTGGTACTGGTACTATTTTAGTTGGGTCCTTTTTTAGGATGGAGTAGGCTTGCCCAGCACCTACTACCCTCTCAGCTTAGTCGACCATGTCCAGAGGAAAGAACTTGTCAATAAAGCCAACTAAGCTGCGGGTTTCATCACGATGTTTTCCTTCACCGTAAGAGCAATGTCAAATAGCGCACATAAATTCTCATCGGTGCACGGCCGGTCGGAATTTGAACCCACTACCTTCGGAATGAAAGCCGAGTTATTTATCACTAGGCCAACACCGCTCTAGTAAGTATTCAAGCTACCGATACAAAACAATATCGAAATAAAAACCGTAGCCGTGAATCGTCGATCGCCTGCGTCGCTAGAGACCGACCCAGTTTCGACTAAGAATTTTTGTAGGTCGTTTATCGTCGTGGTCATTTCCCCGGCAGACAGGCACCCGCAACCTACGCACCGAGATTTCATAATATCATAACAATACAATACTCGTTCACAACTTCCTCCACAATAATCGGTTTAAGTAGAGCAGCAATGAGTCGAAAACACGTGTAATTTACATTGTCGGATTTTGCTGTTACAGCGAGCAAGGTTATGTTAAGAAATATGTCATTAACGTGATCTTAATTGACTTCGGATAATGTTATTGTGGCTGAAGGATATACTGTTGACTCTTAAGTACATAATATTATACTTATAGTCGGAGATCCCTTTAAGAACGACCTTCATCAAGCTGTTTAATGGATGAAAAATATTTTATACCAAATTAAATATGTCATTAAATATATTGCAAATGGGTTGTCTGAAATATTTCAGTCCAGAATATGATTAATTAACAATTTATTTTTTTGTTTTGTATTTTTAACCTTTCCCTGGTTTGTTTAAGAGACAAATTCCATACCAATCGAAAGTATGTAGCCTATATAATATGCAAACGTTAGGTTGACTATTTTTTCCCATCACAACTCTTGGGTAGGCAGGTAAATCGATATTAGTCATTTGCACTGGCCTGGTTAATTAATTAAAGTTAAGTTAAAATAAAGATTATGTACATATTGCATCGGTATGGAATTTGTCTATTGACCAAACCAGTCTAGAAACAAATAAAAATGAATCATTCTGAACTGAAATTGTTAAGGCAACTCATTTGCAATAAATTTATTGACCTATTTAATTTGAAAAATAAATACTTTTCATCCATTAAACAGCTCGATGAAGGTCGTTTTTAAAGGGATCCCGTACTATGAAAGTATGCTAATGCGTTTGTATATTAAGGTAGATAGTCAGCTGTGATTCTGTGATTGTCAGAGTACTTTGAAACTAGATTACTGGAGTAAATACGCATTCACAGTACTGCCATGCTGCTTACAGTTACAATATGAGTCAACTGTATTTTTACATCAAAATAAACTCATATGTTTCATTATGAAACATTGCTGTGGTTTTAATGCGGTAGATTCGCATTTATTCATCAATTACGAAGAAAAATAAGTAAGTAGGTAGCCTATGATGCCCATCACCTATTTTTCTTTAGGTACTATCCTGGGCCGCGTGACACAAACAAGTATTTTGTAGTTATACCTAAGTTGTTAACACAGTGTCTTGTCTTTGTCGCGTGATATGAAGCAATTCAAGGATTCTTGATTATAGAACGACTAGTTTCCTGCAACGATAATGTAACCTTTTATAAAAGCTGCAGATGTCCAAATGATATAAAGGATGGAAAAGTTGTATATTTATTTGAATAACGAATATACGAAATTGAATAATTGAGTAAACAAAATTCTCCATATTTTAACCCGTAATCGTAACTCATTGAAGAGTTTTGTTGAGTTTAAATGTTTTCTTTCTTCTTTCTTTCTTATTACTTCTTCCTTTTTTATTTCTTCTTTCTTTCGTCTTTCTTCTTTCGTTCTTTCTTTTGTGATGAGAAGATAATTTCAGATGCTCGTTTCAGATGCTTAATCTGCACCTTTTAGTTTAAGGACCGTTTCAGTGATCTTAAAAACTGAGCAATTTGCTGCACATTAAATTTAGAGGTACCACTTCTGTTTATCACTCCGAAGATCATCATATGATCCTCAACATGGGACCACTTCTGAAAAAAGAATAATCTCAATCGGGTGTAAGTAAACATATTAAAAATACGCGATGAATTTTCACTGCTTTTTTTGAAGTCGGTTAAAAATAAACAAGTTTAAGGAAGTAAATATGTCAGGTTACATTTACCTACTTCTTAGACCGGAAAGAGAACATTAATAATAAATATATACTATTGCAGACTCTAGTTTGTAAATAAGCCTAGTATATAATAGATAATGTATAGCCTTTCCATTACTAAGTAGGTATAACAAAAGGCACGTGTTGAAATAATAATCAGCTTTAAGTTTACTTATGTTAGAAAATAGCATTTGGGTAAATACATGTGACATAGGATTTTGAAGTTTTAGTAAATCTATACTAATATTATAAAGCTGAAGAGTTTGTTTGTTTGTTTGTTTGTTTGGACACGCTAATCTCAGGAACTACTGGGTCGAATTGAAAAATTATTTTTGTGTTGGATAGTTAATTTGTCGAGGAAGGCTATAGGCTATTTTATATTTCAATATTCCCACGGGATCGGGAGTTACGCGGGTGAAACCGCGGAGCGCTGCTAGAGCAGGTAATTGGCTTTTTCTAAAAAAAAATCGGCATGTAAAAACGTCTTTCTGTTGTACGTTTTGCGACTTAGACTTTCTGATCGTTAGACGTTTTACACTGTTGGACGTTTTGCTACTTAGACTTAGCAGATCTTAAAAACTGAGCAATTAGCAGCACGCTCTAGGTACAATTCTGATCATCACTCCTAAGATTCTCATTACATTCTTACCAAATTGTTATGGGACCACCATTTTCAACACAAAAATAATCATCCCAATACGTGGAGTCATCTTCAAATAATCGGTGAACATACATAAAAAATATAATTATCCCTCTATTATACGCGACGAAATGAGAACTTCCTCCTTCTTTTTAAGTCGGTTAAAAACTATCAACGAAATTAGGCTTTCGCTTTCACTTTCTACGCTACGTATCATACATTACTTACTTGTGTGGTTGTTTTAGCCTCATTTGCTCTAAAATAATAAATACCAGAATTCTCAGTGTTCAATAACATTTATCGAAACGAAACCGTTATCGGGCTGTACGAGTTATTCATCGAGCTGTGTGCACCGCGAAGTGAGTAGGTAGATACCTATATTTCTAGGTAGATATCTGGGGCCCTGGGGCCTAAGTCTGCTAACACAATTGTGTTTCAATAGAGTGTCTATATAATCGTAATAGAAATTTAATGTCAAAAATATGACATTACATGTCAAATTGGTATTCTCCTAACGTTTACTATTCTATCGAAAAACCACTGACACACCACTGACTCACTTCGGTATTCTGCTCTAGAATCGTGGCTCAATGGAATCTCGATAGTTGTCAAAACGGTATATCATCATCATCATCAGCCGGTGTCAGTCCACTGCTGGACGTAGGCCTCTCCCAAGATACGCCACTGAGCCCGATCTTCGGCTCTTCTTCTCCATTCCCTGCCCACCGCTTTGCGTATGTCGTATGTCGCTCCACCTGGTCACAGGGCGTCCTACACTACGTTTGCCAATTCGCGGTCTCCACTCCAGGACAAGTTTACCCCAACTATTATCAGTCCTGCGGCAGATATGACCAGCCCACTGCCACTTCAGTTTGCTAATCCGTTGAGCTATGTCGATCACTTTAGTTCTCTGGCGAATTACTTCGTTCCGGATTCGATCGCGCAGAGTTATTTAGTGGTGTGTCAGTGGTGTTTCGATAGAATAGTTAACGTTAGAAGATTACCACGTTGCTAGGCAACACCTGCAAGGTAAATATTACCATACCATTGAGACTCCATGGTGATTATATTGCGATGTTATTAAAACTTTAGCAGAATACCAAATAAAGTCACAATCTCGATATAATATCAATAGAGTCTCGATATAATGACAATGGTTGGCCAAATAGCAGAATAAGGCCCCTGGTCTACCCAGACAATATTAGTGTACTTGTAGCAAGTTTGATTATTCTTCATCATAACCTAAGATCCCTAAGGACGACATTCATTAAGCTGTTTAATGGATAAAAACTGTTTTATATCAAATTAAATAGGTCAATAAATATAATATTGAAGGTTCAAGGTTCAAGGTTCTTTATTGGTAAAAATGGATTAACAAGCAAACAAAAAGCAAGCAAGCTGCAAGCTATTTTTTTTTTTTATTGCAAATGGGTTGTCTAAAAAATTACAGTCTAGCTAGATGGGTCTGTCTGGAAGACCAGCGCTGCAGCTAAGCATGCTTGGCTGCAGTTTTTAGCTGAGGTCGACCCATTTGGGTCAGCAGCAGCACACGACTCCTCATTTTTGTTGTTTTTTCTTTGTCACTATTTTTGTTTTTTATGTAATAATTCATTGTCATGTTCATTTCTTCATTCCTGTGTTTGCCGTGTGTTTGTACTCAATAAATGCTTTTCTTTTCTTTCTTTCTTTTCATTTATAAATATACTAGCTGCGCCCCGCGGTTTCACTCGCGTAAGTCGCGATCCCGTGGGAATATCGGGATAAAAAGTAGTCTATGTGTTAATCCAGGTCTCCAGCTATCTAGGTACCGAGTTTCAATCGGTTCAGTAGTTTTTGCGTGAAGGAGTAACAAACATACATACACGCACACACACACACACACACAAACTTTCACATTTATAATATTAAGTAGGAAGTAGGATAAATTTTACTAGCTAAACCGGCAAACGTTGTTTTGCCATATAAAAAAATATATGTTGGTCGATTCTCAGGCCTAAGGAATAAACAAAAAAACTCACGTTCCCGGGACGTGAGTGATGTTGCTATGCTTACCTTGTCAATAACGGAACGTGAGCGATGACGTCATACTTTTTTGTGAGTGCAGTACGTTGTTTATTGATTTATAAGACATTATCACGCCAAACATTTTATAAAAATCGGTTCAGCCGTTTGGGTGGAGTTTGGTAATTAACACCGCGACACGAGAATTTTATTCATATAGAAACTAGCGACCCGCCCCGGCTTCGCACGGCTGTATTTTGCATGTATTATACATATAAACCTTCCTCTTGAATCACTCTATCTATTTAAAAAAAACCGCATCAAAATCCGTTGCGTAGTTTTAGAGATTTAAGCATACATAGGGATATAGAGACCGAGAAACTTTGTTTTATACTATGTAGTGATACTTAGAAAGATATGATGTTTAAAAAAGTTTGTGACAACATAACATTGTCAAAAAAACTACATTCTTCCTTGATTCTAAATTGCTATTTGAGATCTGCCTCATAGAGGTTTCACTGGACTAATAGCCTTTGACTGTACTATGTAATACCTAACAACTGCATTTAATAATTGACTTTACTGATAAACGTGGCAAGGTTGCCCTCACTATTGTTGTCAGACTGGTGATACTTGTGTTAGTGTGCGTTGTGTACAAGGAACACACACACATTGATGTAATTACATTGGTTTGTGGCCGAAATAGAATAGAAATAAGTGAAAGTAACATGGGTGAAATACAGACTGAGACCTGGGGCAAAATCCGGTAACAGCTCGCCAACAGTCACTAAAAAAAAGCAAGCATGTGATACCTGAACAATTAATTAAGTTCCAATCCACGAAATAATAATAAGAAACATGATAAAATTCCTGTTTTAAATCACTTTAATGTTTTAGTGATTTCCAATTTATCCTAAACTAAAGTACGTGCGTGCGTAACGTTTAATAAAATCATTTATTACAATAAAATAAAAAATAAAAATAATAAAATTCTAATTAAAAATAATAAAATTAATTCAAATTAAAATAGAAATACCTTATTAAATACCTAAAGCCTATAACACTCCCAATTAAACAATGCATCTTCAAACAAAATATTATCAAAATCGCCCCAGTAGTTTCGGGGCCTATTCAATACAAACAATCGAATCTTTCCTCTCAATAGGTCAGCGTTTGACCACTATCACACCTGCCTGATGGTAGGTGTAATAGTGTGATAGACACGCTTTCCTAGAAGATACCTATTCACTCGCGACTTGAAGATAAAAAATCATTTTCTCGGGCAAGTAGGTACAAAATTATTAAGCTATTGCATAGCTTTTAACGCCGGCTTTGAGCGCGGCGATCGAATCAAGAAATTCCGTAACGAAAACAAAACCTAACACTCCCCACTCCGCCTACCATGTAGCTCGGCCGAGCGTTTCTAGTTTGTGTGACTATCTACATATTAAAATAACATTTTGACTACATATAGATACGTTGCTCGACCAATGTCATCATAGAATATGGTGCCCTCTACCTAAGGTCAATGCGAGAGGATAAAGCACTTTATCTTTCGTAACCTTGGGCCAGCATTACATCCAACTAATAGCTTCCTTAAAATATTATCAAAGAAATATTCAATTTACCGCACCTAAGTCAAAAGCTAAAAACGGGCCAAGTGCAAGCAAAAAAGGGTGACGTCATGCGTCATGTTATTGACAAGTAACCATCAATGTTTTCTCGTAAAATTACCGTCCGTAAACCGACTTTACAGACAATCATTTTTTTCTGTTTTTAGTTATTTATTGTTATAGCGGCAACAGAAATACATAATCTGTGATTTCAACTCACTAGCTATCACGGTTTATAATACAACTAGCGACCCGCCCCGGCTTCGCACGGCTATATTATGCATGTATTATAGATATATAGTAAACCTCTGGAATCACTCTATCTATTAAAAAAAACCGCATCAAAATTCGTTGCGAAGTTTTAAAGATTTAAGTTTAAATAGGGATATAGGGATATAAGGACATAGGGACAGAGAAAGCGACTTTGTTTTATACTATGTAGTGATAGTGAAGCCTAGTGACAGACAAATTGAACACAATTTTTACTCAGAATCCACAAAAATCAAAATAAACTGTAATCAAATAAAATGAAATTCAAAAAAATATGGCAAAGCTATAATAGTAACAGACTTCCAAATATTTGTTTGCTAGTTTATTTAAATAGAACTAACTGCCCTTGAGTCTGTATCCGTGGATTTATTTTTAATTTAGAGATTACAATTTATACTTTAGTCATAAACAAACAATGAATATTGAAGAACCTTCTTGTCTAAATTCGGTGAACAAACAAACGTAAACTTGGATTGGTAAAGTAGTAGACATCTCTACGTAGGTACAATCCACGGTCAAAAGTCTCCCCCCACCGTAACGTTTATAATCCTGTGCAGCACTATTTGAACATTATAACAACGTAACCTGTGGATCAAACCCACGTCGGTTGGTGTAGCGTGTGGCGGCTTATACTACTTGGCCAACAAAAGACATAGCTAACATGTTGAAATAATAATCACACTGAATACTTTTAATTCAAGTATTTAAGTTTGTGTGTAACGTCTATTAGAAGAAGGTCGTAAGTCCAATACTTGTTGATAGTATTATTGTAGCAAACTGATCATTTACTTAGGACCCATACTGTACATAAATACGTAGCTTGTAAATATCAACATTGAACACGACGCGAAACAAATAGGTACTACGTAACATTCTTAGTAGATTTATCAATTTGTAAGTCCTAATCGATCTTCTTCCATCTATCTAAACATATAAAATGCTTTGTCCTGTCTGACTGACTGATGACGGATCAACGCACAGCCTAAACCGCTGATCATAGAGACCTGAAACTTGGAGGGTGTGTTCTTTGCATGACGAAGGCTTCCGATACGAAAGAATTTTCCGAAATTCTACCCCCTAGGGGGGCGAAAAGGGAGGGGGGCAAGTCCAAGTTTCTTGGTCATAGCTACTTGATAAAGTAAAAAACCACTATAAAAATCCTTTTAGAACCATTCCGACTTATACGCTGACGAAGTCGCGGGCAAAAGCTAATCTATGTATATAAATAAATATATAAATTACGTGTCACGTTATAGGAATCGAAGTTAATAAATC
Source organism: Idaea aversata (assembly GCA_907269075.1). NCBI lineage: Eukaryota > Metazoa > Arthropoda > Insecta > Lepidoptera > Geometridae > Idaea > Idaea aversata. Next base: position 4,517,267 of record OU026096.1, read on the forward strand.
ATTTAAAGTAAATAACATACGGGTATTGTTCACAGGATAATCTCCCAGCTTAGTGACATTCTGCGAATAATCGTACTAGGTGGTACTAGCTCGTAGCGTTGCAATGGAATACTGTTGGGCCATTGAATATTGCAATATAGTAAAATCTTTAGTTATAATCGAATAGCTTTAGATCTTGCTATGTTAAACAGAAAAACAGGTACCTTGAAGCAATTATACTTCTAATAGTTATACACCCGTCTGTCTGGCTGTCCGTCCATCTGATCTGGGCAGCTTCAATCTGTTACTTTAGTATTTCACTCTCGCAGCTTCAACATGTGATTTTTGTATTACGGATGCGCGCGCATTTTAAAATTTGATTCTCATATTTTTTTCATAACGCGCATAAAGAAGTATTACTTCAAAAAGGTTCCTTTTTACACGAAATAACTTAGAGAAAAAAATATTAGTTTTAGTAGTCTTTAAATGATTAGCAGTATTTTGTAAGTAATATTCTTTAATTAATAATACTGATTAATATTTTCAATATCATTTACTAAAAACATAAAATTATTCTCCAGCGTAGGTACAGGAAAAGGATTATTTCATGCTTTAAGAAACCTTTTTCTTTGTATTAACATAAAATGTAACCATACTCTTTCATTATTCCTTTTTATTCTTTAAAATATTCATAAATACTTATCTTCAAAGCGTAAGAAAACGCAAATAAAGTGATATTCCTTACCTTTAGAATAACTATATCATCATTCAAAGCCACAATAACCTAAAAGTGGGGCGTTGGAAGGCTACAGGCAAATTCAATAAATACGTAATGAATACCTATAGTTTGCTAGGCAACGCGAAGTACAGTGCAACCAACTTACATAATACATACGGAATTTTCTAGAACTAAGATATTGATATGATTTTGCAAAGATACTAGCGCCACTGTTAAGTGAAACGTTAAGTTGTTGGATTGTAGGGCCGGAGAGAGCGGTACGCGACCTCGTGTGACGTCAATCTACGTCACTGAGGTCGCCTGCACTCACTCATGGCTCAAAGAACTTAGAGCCTACAATTAAAAAAAAAACTCTTAATATTTTAAAAGCTTGAAATTTAAAAATCGAAAGAAGATGCTGAGGCTCAAAATGGACCCAGCACTTTTTGTTAATGTGCAAAAATTAATAAGAACTACTAAACTTGATAACTTTTATTCATTTGATCAATATTCCGTAGCCTTAGAAATGTGTTAATAATATTGATTTTTGATTCGATTCTCTTCTCTGGAATGTGAACTAACTAACCACACTAGTCAAGTTTCTACATTTGACATGGAAAAGTGCCTGATGTGCCTTAACAGATATGGAAAATATGAATAATTGATGGAACATTTCGGTTACCCGGAATCGTGTTAAGGTTTCCGGAAGACCGAAGTTTCGGAGAATCTCCATTGTAATTTAACCTATGAGGAAAATTGGATTTTGTCACTTCTACCTATGCTTAGAATTGTGGATTCTCTAAAGTAAAATATTTACCAACAGGTTCATGCTTTGGCGGTGGCATCCATTTTCAACCCCCAATTTCAACCCACGGCATAATTTTAATTAACATACCTCCATATTCAACCCCCTGCAAATCAATAGTCCATTTTCTACCCAAATACGCAGTGGGTATCTAACTACCCACCTATTTTTTACGCAAGTAACGTCAACAGAAAAAATAGATTCATAATTTCGGTAAAAGTGTTAATTATAATAGTAGCTAAAATACGACTTTAAAATATTAAATTATTTTTCTGTCTGTACAAAAAAACATCATATTAAGTATTATAATCACTTGGGTTGAAAATGGAATACATTTTAGGTAGAAATTGGAAAAAATAATCAATTAAATTATTGGGGGGTAGAAAATGGAACATATTTTAGGTAGAACATGGAAAAAAATATTTGCGGGTTGAAAATGGGGGTTCAAAATGGATGCCACCGCTTTGGCCTATTGACAGTCTATTGATAAACAATTTTCTGAAGATGAGAGGAAACTCTTTTTAAAAATCGTATCCTGCTCAGCATTTTAGTCCCCCTTATCCCCCCCCCCCCTTATCGCCTTATTCCAAAACGAAGTCCAAGAATAGTCTAAAGTTCAGTTTTAAACCATAGTCTAACAATAAACGTTAAAATACGTTTATTTTAGATTCAGATTAGATTTAAACATAGATTAAAACTATAGTCTAAACTAAAAGAACGCTTAATAATAAAAGATGGCTTAAATCTGAATGTCGGACCATATAGACCATTAGATTTAGACATGCCTATAGAATTAAACCAAATGGTCTCGGACTATTCGTATACCTCGGTTTGGAAAAAGAGGGTATTAATATGGCTACATTGTTCACCGTAATTTGTCGTCAAATCTATGACGTTTTTGTGCAAACCACGTTTTTTTTAAAAAGGTCAAGGACGAATAAACTCGTTTCGAGTGTATCATTTCAATTCATAGTAAAAACAAACAACACAGGGATTAGCGTCTTTAAAACCAATTCATAAAACAAAACAAACTTTTTGCGCATCGGTGGAACAAGGTCGGCTCTACCACGATGTTAAAAATAAAACTCCAACCACTACGGGCTCGCTTTGAACAATTTACTCAGCTGTGGTGAAAAGGCAGCAAACTACAATGTTTTTGCAAATAAATGTCGGATTAAAATGAACAAAGTTAATTTAGTTGAAGTTACGGATAGAAATCGGTTGGTTTTATGTCGTCACAACCAGCCGTGAGTGTCAACAAGAGAATATTGGTACGTTCGATTCAATGAAACGTGATTCGTCTACTTATTAGATAATTAAATAAAATGTTGCTTTTATATTTTCCTTTTTCATTATTTAAGTGGAAGGTGTAAAGGGTCTCCATCTCGAACAAGTCTTGAGCTAAAACTCTAAAACTACGTAAGCATGAATGTTATTGTTTGATTTACAGGTAACATATTCAACAACTTCAATGGCTTATAACGTTTTTGCTTGCTAGATGTTTAAAAGAAGTGTCAACACTACAGTTTTTCACAATGTGCACGCATAATGCAGCGTCAAGGTTGAGGCTTGACTGGCTGCTTGATCGTGTTGAGTGTTTTAAGTTTTATAACAAATTGTTAGCCATCTTCTGCTCTCAAGTTCGCGGAGTTATTCGAGTTTTGGCTAGACAAATTTAATCACAGCTAACAAATCTACAGTTCATACGCTAGTCTTTTCATTATTGATCTGTCTGCGGATACGAATTGATGCTAATTCTTGTTGAACTTCGATAATATTAATAAAGATTACAAACTAATCATGATAAATATTCTAGATAATATAGCAGATATCTATTTACTTGCTTCTTAATAAAGATACGGTAAAAAGTCTGAAAATGGAACCAAAAATCATACATTTTGGGGTCTTAGTAAACACAATAAAGACTTAATAGTTTAAATATTCATGCATTGCTATTTTGTCTTTTACTTACATACTATTTCGATTACTAAAAGCAATTTTTTTTGAAAAATGATTGAATTTCCCAAGCAATGAGTGTCATATAACCGTTAGAAATGACACACATTTTAGTTAGCTGTGTCCACGTCATCTCCTAGAAACACTTATACGTCCATATTATGATACTTTTTTCAATGATTTCGGGTTTAATTTGTTCCCTTATTGATGACGGGGGTACAGACTTGGGTACAGATGAACCATTTTATGCTCTTATACATTAGCATTTACTATGGCCAAATAAATTTTAAAGGCTTAAAAATACCCATAGCTGTTTATTTTTATGGCCTTAGCCATTTCAAAATAGACCTAAGTAGCTATCTTCTATATATATAAAAGAGAAAATCACTGACTGACTCACTCACTCACTCACTCACTCATCACGATATCAGAAACTACAAGTGCTAGGAGTCTCAAATTTTGCATGGGCGTTCCTTTTATGACGTAGGTGCTCACTAATACGGGATTTTGTGAAATTCAACCCATAAGGGGGGAAAATGGGGGGACGAAGTTTGTATGGGACAACGTGATTCCTTGGTCCAATTTACTTCAAATTTTGCATAAACATTCTTAGAACACGTGTTTCGTATTTTATTGAAATTGAGTTATTTAGTATCCCCGTTAGGGGAACGGGGTTAAAAAGGGCTAGGAAGTTATTATTTTATATTTTTGGTCTTGGCCATTTTATGTTCTTCCTCCTCCTTGCGTCGTCGATTCCCCAATGTTGCGCCATCTTTTCCGGCTTTCAGCGACATGAACCGCTTCGGCGATATTCATGTTAAGAGTGGTGCGGATCTGGTCAGTCCAGCGCATTGGACTCCTGCCTCTCGATCTCTTACGGACCATTTTCCCGGTAACTATTAGTTTTTGGAGGTTATCACCGGATTTACGGGCTTATGTTCTTAGACATGTCATATTCCTGTTAAACTGTACATCTGTCACCAATCTACAGACCAAAATCTCATTTGTACGTGATTGATCTAGTGCAGTCTAAAATGGCAAAGCCTTACTACCGTGTATTTGTGAACACGCGATACTCACTAATGGAAAATGGAGAATCGCAGGTAAAACTCGTACAAAACACAGCTCTACGAACTATATTCAACTTTACTACTTTGTAATAAGAACTGAAATTGAATTGTACTAAGTTAACTACGTAGGTTTGGAACGTAAATCGAGACGTTTGCTATTTGGTTTGGCATTTCTTAAATGTATTGTGTGAATTTTGGCAGTAATTTTTTATTAATGCTAACTTTAATAATATGGGAACACGTTGTAGTACCTACCTACCAATATTTTAGATGAATTTTGTCTATGATTTTAGAGGTGATAATGACAAAATATTTTATCGTAGTCATAGACAATGTCAGACGAAAAGTCACGATGTCAAGGCAATGGATGAAGACGACCAATACAATATAAAAGAACTGAGGTTTTTAAAATTCAAATTTTTAAAAGTCAATTCTTACTTAAATTGACTCTTTCAGACCCGGGTGCTCGGAATCTAATAATTTTAACGAATCATAAAACCCAACTAAATAATTCAATTCATCTGCAATTCGATGCATCAAAAATAATATTTTACCTAAAATAAAACGATACGAAAGCAAAAGGACGTAAAAAAACATGAAAAGCTGTCTCATTTACATATGAATTTGTGTTCGTTACAAGCAATGTTTAGCGAAGGGTATCTTCAATTTGTATGTATACCTTTTAAAAATTAATTTTGTTAAACATTGTGTTGGTTAAGTTTTTTAATTATCAAGTCCTTATCACTTTTAATTATAATTAAAACAAAACAAGAAAAACGCCAGAACTGAAACATTAGTTGACATTGGCTATACAGGGTTACTGGCTAATGGTGGCGGACTCGGGGGAGTTCGTCGCCAGAACATAGGCCCGAGACGGCGGCGGCGGCGGCGCGGCGTGTCCTTTTGAAGGGTTTTTTCGCGGAAGGGTCTTTAGACCAGTCACCCCAGGGGGAAGTAGTTGTATAATATGCAAACAGTTCCTACTTCCTCTTAAGAGAACCCCTACTTAAGAGAGGGACACCGAGGAGTTTTAGTGGGTAAACCTCTGGCCGCCTACCATCTCAGGCCAGCAGGGAGCCCCACACATCCCCGCCGCTCCCCCTGGAGCGGTGGGAAGGTGCATAAGGCGCATATCTCCTCGATAAAAAAAAGGTTACTGACTGATGGTCTAACGATATGCAACAGGTTAATTAAGCGCCATCTAACGATAAACAAGTTAACAGTGCGACACTGTAAAAAAAACCATTCATAAGCTTATTTCCGCAATAACTAAGTATCCCACGGAAAACGGTAAAAACGACCCTAATTACTAAGACGTCCCTGTTCGTCCATCCGTCTGTCTATCTATCACCAGGCATGAACCGTGATAGCTAGACAGTTGAAATTTTCACAGACGTATTTATATTGACACTTTAACAACAAATATTAAAAACCGAAAAAAAATTGAAGTTGAAATTTTCACAGAATCACTACATAGTATAAAATAAAGTCACTTTTCGCCGTCCATATATCCCTATGTCCCTATTTCCCTTTGTATGCTTAGATCTTTAAAACTACGCAACGGATTTTAATGCGGTTTTTTTCAATAGATAGAGTGATTCAAGAGGAAGGTTTATATATGAATAATGCATGCATAATATAGCCGTGCGAAGCCGGACCGGGTCGCTAGTTATTTATATTGACGCTTTAACAACAAATATTAAAAACAGAATAAAAATGGGGCTCTCTTGGTACGGAACTCTTCGTGGGCGAGTCCGACTCGTACTTGGCCGGTTTTAATACGATTGATTTTTGTATTTTATTTCCGAAACATTATTCTCTTTTCTCTATTCTGTATTCAACGTATTTTGATACAGATTGAATAATACATTAACAACAACATTTTATCCTTTGCATATGACATTGAACGTGTGCCACGGAGACGGTATTTGAATTAATTGTTTCCTATTTAGACGACTAGCGACTGAGGATCGTTATTATGTCTATTTTTATAATTCTGTTAGAAAAATATTGTTTTTTTTATTTAAATGTCTTGTTTGTTTAATGGTCACTGTTTTGTTTAATAGACTGAGAATACTTTTTCCCAAATATCTACAGAAAAAAAAACATAAGTCAACAAAATGGCTGCTTTTAATAGTGTTGTGCATGAATTGCCCCTATATTAATTTTTAACATTAGATAGCCATAGACAGCAATTGGTCGTGACAGATCTTGCCAGAATATGAGAATGGAAGCCTCTTTTGTTTAAATGTGCTCTATATGTGTTTGTAGGTTTTGAACGCACCTTTCAAACTATCTTTTGACGCGATAACGTCTACTATGTTGATGAACACCGGCAGCACTCACAAAAAAGTGTGACGTCATCGCGTTCCATAGCAACGTCATGTTATTGACAAGGACCGTTCCATAGCAACGTATTGAAGTATGCAAAATTGTAATGTCAACGATACAAAAGAGTTCTGATGACGTTTCACGTAAAAATACTGTCCGTAAATAAACCGACTTTACAGACAACCATTTTTTTTATCTATTGTTATTGCAACTGTTAAATTTTTTATGGAAAAATACAACCAGACCTCTGAGAGGACAGTAGAAAAGGTCTAAAATTAGTGGCTTCTAAGGAGGCCACTTCTGTTCAAACGGCAACACGCATTATCTGATCATCTTCTCAACGGTATGTGCTTATGTACTCCGCCATTTTCATCCAGGATTTAATGTTGTGAACATTGCATGCCGTTCGTTAACAGCTTAGCGAGTCTCACTAACTCGCATAATCGAGAGACGGGCAGTCTATGCTTTATCCGCTTAAAATCAGGTGAACCATCTGCTCGTCTGTAATTTTCCATTCGTATAATGTTAGATGATGTAACAAATGTGTGTTAATTTGTGAGTAGTGGAGTACGAAAGGTTGGTGTTCGATTTGATTGACCATTTTGAATAGTTCTTTTACGTAAACTTCATAAGTAGAAAAAATGGTTGTCTGTAAAGTCGGTTTACGCGCGATAATTTTACGTGATAGATAACATCCTAAGAAAACGATGGTTTTTTTTTGTTATTCCTTTAAATATATACCTACTTTTTCCTTTTTTTTAAATGTTTTTTTTTTATTTAAATTTTGACTTTATTCTTTATATTTTTCCTTCACATAAAGTCTTCTATTTGTAACTCGTCGCACAAGCCCAGATGAGGGATATTACTAAAAAAAAAATAGAATAAAAAAAATAGATAAATAGTGTTTCTTAACGGAACCGGACGCGTCGTAGTTATGTTACCATGACGCATGACGTCACACAATATTACCATGACGCATGACGTCACACAATATTACCGTGACACTTTTTTGTGAATGCAGGTGTTCTACCAATTTATTATACGTTATCACGTTAATTTTTTTTGGTATAAACCCAATTCATTAAGGTCCATAGCTTGGTCGGGTTTTAGTTCGACATTGAATCAGAAAGATTTATTTCTAACGACCTAAATATTTTATAGTTGATTGCGAAATTAAATATTACCTAACAATTTAGTAGTACAAATTACATAATAAGTTTCACAAAAATAAATCACGAAGAGTTCACTGTTTCACAAGTATTTAAACGAATACTTTCACAGAATCTCCCAATAATTATAATTAGGATTTTTTGGTATATAAGTACCTATACAATTTATTTATTATTTTTTTTTGTAAATAAAATGAAAACTTATAAAATTAAATACGAAAAGGAAAAATTTCTAAAGATATATAGGTACTTTTTGTGCCAGTGAAATAAGCTGATTATTTATTTACCAATTTGTTTACCAGCCATGGTAATTGAAAAAACGTAAGTTTAGGAATAATTACAGTTTTGCGCCGGGAACGATAAGGGGCGGGTTATTTGACTAACTGATGTTTTCATTCATTTGTACCTATTTATAATGTTAAATATTTCTTATAAGTTTAATAAAAATATTCAGCTTTACAATATTATAGACGACCTCTGTGGCGCGTCGGGCGAACACCCGACTGCGACGCAGAGGGTTGCGGGTTCGATTCCCGCCGGGAACAAGTATTTATGCTGACCATAAATTCTTGTTTCTGGTTCTGGGTGTTTCCTATATGTATAATATCAATATATTTACAAAAAAAAAAGTATATAAGTAGTTTATCCGTTATCTGGCACCCATAACACAAGCATTAAGTTGCTTAGCTTGGGGCTGGATGGCGATGTGTAATATGTCCTGAAATATTTATTATTTATTATTATTTTATTATTATAAAATTGGAATTACAGTTTTGTAATTGACGTATGATAATAATATACCTGTGTTTTATCAAATAAAGATTCTGCAGTAACAAAAAATCTAATTCTCGCAGACTTAAGTAAAACACACATAATTAAACTAATTGGTTTAAGTAATTATATTTAATCAAACCTTAAAACTCTTTTTGTAGGAGACTTGAAAACACAATCAGAAATTCTAGTTGAAATTATAATTATCTACCTACCTACTATGTCCAAGTTTGATTGTTCTTATAACCTTTCTGTGCCAAGTGCTCTGATAAAAGGTTATTGGTTCAATGCCTAGCGTAGCTTTTTAATAAAAAAAACTGACGATTAGCACGTGCTGACTGTGTACGTGGAATATAGAGTATAAGGATTGTTTCTTAAGATTTTTCTCTTCTTTTTAGGGTTCCATACCAATGGCTAAAAATAGGACCTTTTTACTAACACTCCACTATCCATAGTCTGTCTGTCACCAGCCTGCCTAGCATTGCAGATCAAAACACGATACGATAAAGCGATATAACTACATCAACTCTCAAAATATGATCGATAAAGCCGCCATGTTGAATTTTTATCGAAAATTGCGATAAAATTTATGATAAAAATTCAAAATGGCGCCTTTATCTATCATATTTTGAGAGTTGATGTAGTTATATCACTTTATCGTATTGTGTTTTGATCTTCATGCTAGGCAGGCAGGCTGTATCTCAGGAACCGTGATAGCTAGACAGTTACAATTTTATTGCCGCTAAAACTGTATATCTGTGTAAAATCTCATATGTCGCGAGAACATACGCAAAAAGAGTTTTAGATGAAAAAAAAAATCCAACAAAAACGTCCAACAAATTGTCGTCCGACATTTGTCGTCCGTCAATAGTCGTCCGACAAATAGTCGTCCGACATTTGTCGTCCGACAAATAGTCGTCCGACATTTGTCGTCCGACATTTGTCGTCCGTCAATAGTCGTCCGTTAAAAAATACCATATGTACGTCTTAATACACTCACAGCCAAATTAAAAACAGTAGGCCCAGGCATACATTTTCGCCGCGCCGTAGAGAGGGGATAGCTGTCTACTCTCCATCCGTCTTACGCTTTTTCGATCAGGTCACGTGTCCTGACGCGAGTTTAAGATTTTATACCCATTACAGAAAAAGTGCTCAACGCCGCTAAAGAAGTTTTCACTTCAAAAAAAAACAGAATATAACGGTACGGAATCCTTCGTGCTCGAGTTCGACTCGCACTTGACCGGTTTTTTCTAAATTGCTTTCCTTATTATTTTAATTTCACTTACCTAACCTTTGAGCTACAGGATCATCTTCTTTGAAGACGACCTCATTATCATATTAATACTTATCCTTAGAGATATGTCTCAAAATAAGAAATAAATAAGTTCCGTACCATTCTGTTTTTATTATTTGTTGCTTTAGCGGCAACAGAAATACATCATCTGTAAAAATATCAACTGCCTAGCTATTACGGTTCATAAGGTACAGTATGGTGAGAGACAGACATACGGACAGTGGAGTCTTAGTAAAAAAGTCCTCGTTTTTACCCTTTGGGTGCGGAACACTAAAAACAGATATCCAAATCAATTAGGCCTATTGTGATATTTAAAAGAGAAAAACAGTCATCACTACATTCCTGAAACTACAGGAGCTTCCGAGTCTGAAACCTGATTCATTTTAGGATGTAAATGCGCACTAAGAAATATTTTTTTGAAATTCGACCTGAAACGTGGTAAAAAAAAAAATAACACTTTTTGGCGCTGTTCACACTGAGGCAGTACCGGAAGCGTTCCGGAGCTAGGCTCTAAAACTACTGGACCGATTTTGATGAAACTTGGTATGAGGATACATTGATTCAATAGGAGTAACATAGACTACTTTTTATCCCGATATTCCCACGGGGTCGGGAGTTACACGGGTGAATACGCGGAGCACTGCTAGTAACTTATAACCTTCAAGTTATAATGTTGACCCTGATAATTTAGCTACAAGTTTAGTTATAGATCGTTAACTTTGATCTTAACTTAGCTTTGAAGCCCAGAAACCTAATTTAAGTATTATCTATTGACGTATAACCTCTAGGTATTATGATGATTTAGGACAAACGATAGACTTAATTTAATTGGACAAAGTTTCAGTGACGTGGTTTAGTCCAAGCTCCCTTTAAGATCGACCTTCACCGAGCTCGTTTTTTAACCATACCTTTGAAAAGTCTTAAAAAATATTAATTAATCATATTCTGAACTGTTTTTTTAAGCAACCCATTTGCAATATTTTTATAGATCTACTAGCTCCGCATAAGTCTCGATCCCGTGTAAATTACAAAATAAAAAGTAGCCTATCTTAAAAGTAGCCTTCCTCGAAAAATGGACTATCCAACAAAAAATCAATTCGAAATTCGAATCAGTAGTTTCTGAGATTAGCGCGTTCAAACAAACAAACTCATCAGCTTTATAATATTAGTATGGATTCTATTCGTTGTCAGGCTCCCATTACAAGCTAAGTTGCGTAGTTTGAGGTTAGATGGCGTTGCGTGAAATGTCCGACAATATCAAGGTGAATTATAAAGACCGATAACGGAAAGGTCTACGGTAAACTGGTATAATAGGTTATTAACTTATTGTAAAGAAAATATGCGTTTATCAATCAATTGCACTTTATCAGTACCTAATAGTACCTATAGATAAGAAATATTTTGATAAGCAGAACGGTAATTTAATGGTTCAATATTACTTAGAAGTCAATTTACTAGCTTCCTTCGTGCGATTTCGTCCGCATAGTTTGAGCTGTTGTTTCCTTTATAACAATTATTACCAAAATATTTATTTGTACAGGGTTATTGGGAATTAATGTTCTACAATATTGAAATTTTTAGAACTAATTATTTATTATATCTTTTAGAAATGTACTTTTTATAGACTACAATATATTTTCTATGTAGATAGTTAGTTGCAGTATCATTTGTTTTTCGAAACCTGAGAGCTAAAAATGAAAGTTGCTTTTTCATTAACCCGTAACTCTATACTCTATGGTAGAGTCTTATAAAGTGCGTCTAGGCAATGGGCATTGCTCTATAATAATAGATACCATAGGGTCAGTATACTTTACGGTTGAGAAATCACAACTTAACGTCACTTATGTGTTGAGCTTTCTGTACGAACTCTACATAATACTTTTATGCGACATAAATGACCGTATCTTTTGATTGTTGAAGTATGTCCCGTTAGATTCCCATAATACAAGTTTTGCTCTTAAGTTTAATTATTTTTAACCGACTTCAAAAAAGAGGAGGTTCTCAATTCGTCGCGTATATATATTTTTATGTATGTTCGCCGATTATTTTGTATGCTTTCAGATACTGACCAGTTTTGTTTATATCTAAATAACGTTACAAATTTCATTATTGATTATTATTCCCAATAAATTAATAAGTATATCCTCATACCAAGTTTCATCATAATCGGTCCAGTAGTTTCGGTGCCTATTCGTTACAAACAAAAAAATCTTTCTTCTTTATAATATTATTATAGATTTAATTATTGTATCGTAATATTACATTTAATAAGGCAGTTTTAGATTAAAACAGCTACAATACAAGTAACAGTTAAGTTACGATAGTTATTAAAGCAAATTGGTTCGTGCATGTCGATCATAAGTCGGAAAATGGCCGGGATGACCTCCTATTGGTCGAATAGATACAATATTAACACGCACTGAAGGAATAAAGCCAATAATAGATGAAACTAGGACAAAATCAATCACGGATTGGGGCATTACAAAAAATAAAATGAGCTAAACCGAGTTTTCTTTTGATTTACCGTTTTTATGTCTACGATTTAATCTTTGTCACCAACAGTAACTTTTTTATAAATCAAATTGGAAATCAGGCTGGGATTTTTTTATTAGTAGATATTATTTATTTATTATATACCTATAATTATACCTATATTTAAAAAAAAATTGTTTACCTATATTATTATGTAATTTCAATTTAGGATTTGTCAATTTGCAGTAAAACTTAATTTATGTTCCATACTTTATTTTAATGACTTCTAGCCATAGTACATTCCTAAAACAGCAGTACAGGGTCTTAGATTCAAAATATAGATATATCTTGAGGATAGTAATTTTTTATCTATCAAAAATATATCTTTCCAATTACGGTTTTTCTGTTGAATGTTTTCGTTTAGACTAGATTTTTTCAATCACATTTTCGAATCTTATTTCATAAACAATTTTCATCGTTAATCTAAAGAACATAAAGTGAATATTCGTTAAATAGCGTTTTTGGCACTCGCTGTTGAAAGTATGAATTTACGTGAAATTATTAATTTTTCCGGAGTAAATTGTAGTTTTAGTCAACGCTTAATTTGAAAATCTAAGTTTTAAAAGTTATGATTTGAAAAACATTTTGACTGTGTTCGAGAATTTCGAGATTTTGGAGGAATTATATTCCACCATATTTTATTTGTTTTCTCTTCTTTGAGTTCTTTTTATTACTTTAAGTTCGTAGGATACCTATTTATTTATGATTAATAGATAAGAAGATAAAGCAATGTAGTATCAGTGTTAACTTATAACTACCCGTTTAAAATGATTCTCTAAATTCTCTCATTGTTTGAAGTACCTTTTAAATAACTAATTACATGCTAATTTCTTTGTCCGTACAATCGCATACCAATTGGTTACGTCATGGGCGTCACTCTGTGCTCCCTTCTCCCTTCCCCACCTTCTTCGCTAGCTCTCTTTCCCTTTCTACTCACTTTATCAATCACTCTTAATAAGTAACATTTTGATAACGGTATACATGACTTTGTTCGCTTTAAGTAAATAACAAATGATAAATAGAACGCGATATCGTACTGTACGAGTAAATGAGGTCAAACTTAGGTTTGGTGAAACGGCCTTGCTTGTGGTACCCGACTCGACACTCACTACGCAAGGTCGCTTAAGATTGTAGCTAAACTACAGAAAAAAATCTTATTTTGTATTCAATATTTAAACTGGCAACATTTACAGAAAACCGTAACGTTCCCAAGTTACGCTATAACAATGTTACGTTCGTCCGCATACAAATTGTAACTTTACCGGGCTCTTGAAGCCTCGTAATTATAAACGTCAGTTGATGCTATATCAATTAGTGCGTGCCAGATGCCTTTCCACAGAAAACCAGTTTCGGTCCTTTTTATCGGCGCGCTCGAGAGCGGGCTTTGTTTCTAAATACCTTGTTTTTACTTGTTGGTTTTGTTTATATCATTCTTGTGATCAGTTTTTAAGTTTTTGATATACATACCAGGCTTACATCTAGGAAGTAATTTATCTAATTAATGCATACGTTTTGTAAGCCTACCTGGTTGTGAGACAAAGAAGTGGGATGGAGGGCCGCGTCAGTGAAGACACGGCACGTTATCATGTACACACAGAGACAGATCCGATCGGGAGTGGAGGTCGGGCGAGGCGGGCAGGCGGGAGGCGAGGCGTGCGGCCGCGGTCGCCTATCGTCTGGCACTGGCACACCGTATCTTCGTGGCCGGGCCGGGTTCAGTGGCTGGCGCACGAGCCACGAGCTATGAAGTTACGAACAGCTGACTGCCGGCTGCACCACACCGCACACCTGTGCCCGCGCGCTCTCTCCCCCCAACCGCGCCCGCGCCGACAGCGCATTGCTCTAGCGCACGTTATTGTGCCATGAACCCCGTGTGAACGGTGATGTGGCGGATATCGTTGTTACCACGTCAAATCTCACTTTTCAACGATAAGTAGGTTTCAGAATACGTCAGAGTGTAACAATCTACGCAAATTGAGTAGAAATATCTCGAACAATTGAATATGAAGAATGGTACAAAACTGAAAAAAACATTATGCATCGTTATATATACAATTAATGAACCTGTATTATCGTACCTACTGATCTATGAAATTGAACAACAGTATCAATCATCAATTCCACATTATTAACCTCCTGCTTATAACGAATGATAGAGATTAGAGTATAAATTAGGTAGTTACGAGTATGAATATTATAAAACGTGGTTCAATTCACTTAAGTAGGTAGAGATCAAGGAAGCAGTTAAATTAAATGTCAGAATGTATTTATTTTCAATGAATAGGAAGACGTAGAAATTAATAAAGTAAATACCAGTGCTAAAATCGTAGTTCAGATGGAAACACATTATTAGGTTCTTTTATTTTACTAGTTCACAACTCACAACTAAATAAGTAACTACTTTAGTAACTTTGCATTGCATTAGAAACAATCAAATGTAACACGATTGAAAAACGTAATAACAGATAATGCATTTCGTTTGTTAAAATTTTAAATTGCTCTACTATAGAAAAAAAAAAATTAATTTATCTGGAAAATAGAGCCACGGCTTTTTTTTGAAGTTGCTCTTTGCCTGAGTCATTGAGGAAAGGACAGATTGTCAGTATATTTATGTATTATCAATAGTTGGGTTAATTATGTAAAGATGTATTTCGTAGGTCAATGAATTAAGGATAATATTTTATGGTTTCTTTCATTTATAAGTTCAAAAATATGTAACTTTAGTTGCGTATGTTCCGAAACTACAAATCCTAACAATCTTCTAAGACTATATGAACCAGTAACTCTGTCTCCAGCAAGGTTTGTGAGTATTCGGTTCTCTTGTTTAATAACAAAATAACTGATAACTAAACTAGGAACTAACAACCTCAATTTCGTACGATAGGTACGCTCTAAATTCAAGCTAAATACATACAACCTACCTACCTTCACAAATGTGTATGTATTATGAAATTCTTGTCTTACGTGACCGTCTAGTCTAGAGTAGCACTTTCACAAACCGTTCCGATAATATGTAGGTATGCATATCATACTTATTCGATATTACTAAGTACTTAAATCACTCAGTTAGTCAGTTTTTAACATGTATCGGTACCGAGGGATTGAATAACTTAATGATTTTACTGTTAAACATTTACACCATTAGCTAGCGGCTATTACTATCAGAAATTATTTGATGGTGCTTATTAATATTCAATTTTTCCTGTGATTTTGGCGTTGTGAACTTTTAATCCTGCTCGTATTGTTTTCAAATCAGCTGGCACTTTTATTCTTTCCTTTTAGGGCAATGACATTTTTTTAGTTAAATGATAAATGATTCATGTAACTAAAAATATTTAGAAAAAAATGGATTTATGTCTAGTAATTTCTCTAATTATCTCGACTCGTCTCGAGACGTTTCGAGTGTATAGTTTTTTAAGTTTCGAATTCGACCGCGCGCCAGTCGGTCGCGCAAGGTTGCCGCGACGCGCGTCCGAGGTCAACGAACACATTTCATGTCCTAAATACCTAATACCAATGCATAGAGCGGCTGAAACTTTGATACTGATAACTCTACATGTAGAATACCTATCTGTGATAATTATTGACTGATCCCAGTAATAATTAGTAACCTATCCGACGAAGGGTAAACGTTTTGCAAATCAAAGGTAGAGCTGTTAATTAAGGAAAATAAGGGTCTAGTCAAAATATTATCACCATTTACGTAGGTATGATGTACGTAAGTAACAGGATAATATAATTTGAATAAGTATTACCTATTTATTTGATCAACCAACGCGCAAATACAATCGGGGACGTGAACCAGGATGATGTCATGGTGATTCATATGGTTACTAGGTAATGTTTCTTCTAAATTGCATAAGTAATTATATTTTGAACAAAGCAACACGGGGAAAAATATAATAGTTCAGTGAAACAATGCATGAGAGCCCTCATTTAAAATAAATAGTCCTTGATAAGTATAAATAAATTCTTAGTCTGTTCTACACGAGTTCCATGTTTGAAATCTATAAGTAGAAATGACATTGTATAGAGACGTCCGCCATTTTAACTTTTACAAGTATTCCAAAACCATCTGCCAAAGACCCTGTTCGACAATTTATATCGATTCTGGTACATAAGTAAAGTCTAAATGTTCCAAAAATAAGTTGGTAGACAAGTAGACATCTCACGCGATGTCCCCTTGTCTATGTCTGACTTTTCTTCAAAATTCAATACAGTTTGTTCAACTTAGTTTGTAAGTACTTATTTCACCAACGAGATAGGTAGTTCCATTAATAAGTTATATTATCTACTAGCTGTTGCCCGCGACTTCATACGCGTGGTAGTTTTGTTTATTATACTTGAACCTTCCCTCTTGTATCACTCTATCTATTAAAAACCGCATCAAAATCCGTTGCATTGTTTTAAAGATCTAAGTATACATAGGGACAGACAGACAGCGGGAAGCAACATTGTTTTATGCTGTGTTATAGTGGTACAATAATTATTATTACGTGCCTACTAGAAAATTAACTAACCGTCCCGCTATCGTATTAACTACAAGCGATGTCAATGACAGAGGTGTATTTTTGTAACACAAAGTAAAACTGAATAAAAGTCACAAACGATATTATTTAGATTTATTTTAGTAAACTGAAGGAAGTCCCACAAATTCAGATAATTTAATCCATAAGTTTCCACGTTTTGAATAAAGTTCGATTAATTCGAATACCTTACCCATGTAAATTACATTTGGGAATATTAAACTAATAAATAATTATAGTTACGTATTCGGAACGGCATTAACGACGAACGAAAATCAAAATTGATGCTACTACTGGATGCTTTGATTGTTTATACATGAAAAGAGTAAAAATTAATATACGCCTACTCTATCTGGACCAAACACTTCCAATTTAGTTATAAATTTAATCTTTTTTACATCATCTACAAACAAGTTCTCTAGCGCAATAATGGATAAATAAAATCCATAGCACATATCAAAATCTATATTAAATAGGTACCAGCTGTCCCGGCAAACGTTGTTTTGCCATTTAAAACTAAATGAAAAACAATTAAAACGGGGCTGATTTGTGAATCTAAACCATCCAGGGCGCCACCCAAACGCATACAAAAAATACATTCAAATCAGTCCAGCCGTTTAGGAGGAGTTCAGTGATATACACACGTACACTAGAATTATCTTAATATATATAAATCTCGTGTCACAATGTTTGTCCTCAATGGACTCCTAAACCACTTAACCGATTATAATAAAATTCGCACACCATGTGCAGTTCGATCCAACTTGAGAGATAGGATAGCTTACATCCCGATATTCCCACGGGATCGGGAGTTACGCGGGTGAAACCGCGAAGGGCAGCTAGTATAATATAAAGAGAAGATAAATAAAAATCGCCGAAATGTATGTATGCGCATAACTTCCAAACGACCAAATTGGTTAATTCTTTTTTCGTTATTGTCAGGACAAGAGTTGTAAAAAAAATCGTGCAGCTACTAAACGATACATATTATTTTAAAACAAATTCGTTCACACTAGGTAGATACTAACTAACATTTTTCCGGTTTCCTGATATGTCGCATGGCATAAAATTCCATATCTATCGTTAATCTACCCTCTTTTTGTTTGCATTCGAAACTGATAGGCTATTTATGTAAACAATTTATGAGAAAAGCGAGCATTGTACAATCTCATTCGATTGAATGTATCAATATTATAAATAACTGATTTATTTTATTTCCTTTGACTTTTCATGTTGTGATACAAATAGATTGAAACTTTAAAGTGTATTTTATTATATGAAACATAAACTGATGTTGACAAGTTACTGCAAATGCTGGAGCATACTAGAGCATAGTTAAATCGTTTTTTGTTGTTCGCAGCTAGGTGAGTTTTATCCAAATTCATGAGTCATGCCATAGTGGTTTGACTTCAGAATCTTCAAACTCATCTATGGCTAAAGTTCTAAAATCACCTAAGGCTTGATCTAATTGAACAAACCACCAGAGATAATAACCGGGGCCAACGGTGTCCACGTGCTTTCCAAAGCAAGGACCACATCATACAGCTACACAGCATAGCTACCACTGCACAGCTTTTTGACCACACTCTTTTAATCAGCCACCCATTGAAGTAGTGACTACGCCAGGAGTTGCTTAACCCTTAACCGTAAACAATTTCAAAGTCGTTGATTATGCAAACACTTATAAGATCACAAAGAATCTGAAATATTTTTCTCTTGTGATTTCTTTAATTCGTCTCTAAGTTTTGTAATTCTATCGCCATATCGTTGAGTCTTTCTTCGAAGGGTCCTAATTTTCTTATTTTTCTGTATGACAGCAGCTTTGTATCTTTGTATTTGAATACGCATCTTATGCATGCTCTGTGCTTGATCTTGCATCGCTATTTCCTGCAATATAATAAATTCATTTTTGTACGATTGTTTAATTAAATTGTGAATATAGTTACGATTTACAACTCGATAAAAATCAATTCCAAAAAAAATACAGTTTGAATTGCAAGCCCTCGCAGACCACAAACTCCTCGCAGAGACAGTCTGCAGTCAATAAGTTCACATTATTTAAATCATACGTTCACTAGTTTATCGGTCAATAGAAAGTTTGTAGTCTGCTGGGTCTTTTGTTACTATTACTTGTTTTTTAGGATTTAACGGATCCATTTGCGACTCATCATCATCACACGAACTCAACTCAGTTGGTTCGTTCTTGGAAGATTGTTTTATCGTCTGAAAATAATAAAAATATATAAATTCACAGTATAGTACTTATTACTTAAGAAAATAGAATTCATTTTATTGATTATGCTCACCAATTTGTTATTTTGTTGTCCAGTTTTACTGGAAGATTTATCAAAGTAAATTACTTCCTTGATTACCACGCTCTTCGAATGCACCTCCTTCATATCGATTTTCATTATACTATTACTATCATTACGCTTTGTCGATGTATCCCGGTTTGAAGAAGACTAAAAGATTAAAACTTATAAGAAAACATCGGTGAATGGAATAGACTTTCGGTAGATTGATTGTTAACAATTGAATTATGAAGCGGCAAAAAGATTGTTCAATTATTTTATTCTACCACCCTTAAACTGGAAGTAGCCAATGAATCGGAATCCAGCTAGCAGCATATTGGCTGACTTCAGTCTATTAAACTCAAATAAAAAACTCACGGTTGTCGGATTGACGGGCAATTTTAATGTCGGCACAGCCCAGTCAAAAAGTTTACGTTTCTTCGGTAAAACTTGATATTGTTTTTCTTTAAAATGAACCGAGCATATTGTGCTGGTTTTTGAAGGCCACCATACAGGTCCTCTACCAACGGCTTCAATCCATTTTTCTTTAACTTCAGGTTGGCTTGGGAACCTAAAAAATATCAAAATTTGCAATATGTCGCATATTACTTCTAAGTTTAATAACCCTTTTTGAGTAACATTGAACCATTAATAAAATGGTACCACGCGAGGCAAAGCGGTTGGAGGACTGCTCGGGGGCGGGTTTATTTAGGTAAGTATTAACTAGTATTGATATTGTTCACCGATGAAAAGAGGTCCCATCTGTCTGCAAATTATTTGTTTCAGTGCGGCGTTTGCATGTTATAACAGCACAATACGGCATTTTGGGAAAGAACACGTAATTTTGCGAGTTGGCGCGCGCGTGCTTCCCCTAGCATAGTGCAAACGCGACTGCGAGCTGTTTATACAACAACGCTCGCTGTGTGAGTATTGCTGTATCCAAAGACCTACTCACCAACTAATATTCGTCCTAAACTAGATAAAACTTAAAAGAATTCATTAATATTGACTACTCTAGCTTTTGCAAGGTTGTGTTTCCCGCCAGACTGGCCTTGCCCGTAGCGACGTAAAATTTTACTAATATTGTTTATCCTATTTCTAAATGTAAGTACATACTTAGTTTTGTTTCTGGATAACAGGTTATAGAATAAAAGTTATTTGTCTACTAGAAGTGTAGAACAACTTTTTGTGTGCCAATTAACTTCCAATAACCCTGTACAATAAAAAGATAAGGCTCAGTGGGCCTATTAATTATTCCACCTGGCTTTCCATTGTCACGCAGGTTTGCCTGACCCCTTCTATCATTGTCTTTATAAAAAACGAACCTTTTAACACTTTTGCGAGAGGTATCTAACTAAACTGGTGCAAGCGTCTTAGATATTTAGTTCAGTAAGACAGGGTAAATTGAATCCTAAAGTCAGTATGATAGAACTGGAAATACAATAGTAGTTAAGGTCTGTGAAGGCGATAGCCAGTGTGTGGTCTACGCTCTGTGAAGTAGCTGTTTCATGTATTGAGTTGAAATACTATACCGTTTGTTAATGTAGCTAATTTAACTGTATTATTGAACTAGGATGTGTGTGACGGTATTTAGATACACAATTGGATGATAAATAAGCGAAGGTGATCAAGTGACTCAAAGAGAACAAGATTTTAGTTCACAATTACTCAGGTAACAATTAATTTTAATATCTAAGCATCGTCTTAAACATAACGTAATGAAACTGTAAAAAATCTTTAACTTTCTCTATTCTTATATATCTTATGGTGAATATCTTTGGATATACCCGTACCCTGATGTACCGCAATACTGTATAGGCGGGGGAGAGGCCCGGGTTGGCGGAGGGCGGAGGGCGAGGGGCGAAGCTCCCAAGCTAAACGGGATGCGCGCCTCCAATTTACATTTATGAAGTCCCGTAACGGATTCCGGAATGTTTACTTTCGATAATTAAAAACGTCTCAGGTGTGGTGTTATACTTGTTATCTAAGGCCCGTATTAATAAATCGCTCTCAATATCGATCTTGAGTGCGTATCAATCGAGTGAATCTTGAGATGTGGTCACTATCTTAACTTAGGCGTTAATTAATAGATAAAACTCAGGCTGATATCGCTCTTGAGATTTGAGACTGATCTTGAGAGCGACCTTGAATGACAGTAACGCTTTGTTCTTACCTTGAATGATATGTCCTTACCCTATGGTAGCTAGTGTCGTCATATTTTGCTGTCAACTTGTTTTAATGTGAAAATATTTTACAAAATGTAACATTTGTATGACCCGCAATCAGACTTGAGTTCACGAAACTACATCTTGAGACATATCTTGAGAGCTGAGTTTGATTTATTAATACAGTATGACTCAAGTGATACGTCGCTCTTTAATCGCGTCTTAAGATAGGTTTATTAATCAGCGCAACAACTCAAGAGCAAACTCAAGATTGAAATCGATATTGAGTTCGGTTTATTAATACGGACCTAAGTGTAACAGACTTTATCACTCCAATTTTATGGTTTACCGATGGATTTGTTTATTTTTATGGATTTTTCACACTAGACTATACCTATACCTACAATACAATGTTATGGCTCCAAATCAGATGATTTAAAAGGGAAAATGTCATAAAAGGAAGTAGTGTACGTACAATTGTACATATCGACGGAACAAAACGAAAAACGCTGTAAGTAGACCAACGTCAATTGTTAAATAAATAAATAAATGTATTAAATACATATTATAGGACATTCCATACCTCGCCATCTAGCCCCAAGCTAAGTAACTAGACTTGTGTTATGGATGCTATGCTAGACAACGGATATACTACCTTTATACTTTTTTTTTTGTAAATACATACTAATTATACATAGAAACAACCAGACAAATATCTAAGCATAAATACTTGCGAGAATCAAACCCACAACCCGGACTGTCAAACACAGGGTTGTTTGACAGTCCGGCATGGTGACCATTGTGCCAACTGGGTCGTCACCTGGTGGAATAAGATGGTCTATAAGGGAAAATGTCATACAAGGAAGTAGGTACGGTCGACTGCATAATTGCAGATCCACCGTAAAGCTCCAAAACGGCTGTTATAAGAATGTTATCAACACAACAAAAGCAAGATTCTAGGCACCTGTGCTAAATTTAAGGTTTAATGTCTTTTAAGTCATGAATTATTAGAAATTATCTAACAAAAATTATTAGAATTAAATCATTCCAATAATAGTAAATTTTTAAAACTCTATGGTGGGTCTACAATTATGCAGCCGACTGGCATAATATCATACATGTATATCGACATAAGAAAAAGAAAACGGAAATTGTTCACCAGACAGAAAAATAAAAATAAAATACAAAAAAATTATGATGTTATCAACCTACTT
This sequence comes from Idaea aversata, assembly GCA_907269075.1. Classification (NCBI taxonomy): domain Eukaryota; kingdom Metazoa; phylum Arthropoda; class Insecta; order Lepidoptera; family Geometridae; genus Idaea; species Idaea aversata. Next base: position 4,540,088 of record OU026096.1, read on the forward strand.
ACGCCATATTTGCTTCTTACAGCGTTTTCGTTTTCTTCGTTACATATCGAAACCAGATCGCAATATTGTAAAAAAAGAAGAAAATAAAACTCAAGGAATTAGCGTAGAGTTTTTATTCTAAACTATTTATGAACTGAAATATGTACTACTTGTCAACAAAAACCACACAAAAACCATTTGGCAGGGTCCACTTGATAAGCAGAAGTCAATTTCCAAGTACCTATCTCTCCCAGTAGATATAGGTGAAAACTAAGTAGGGCAAAATCGTGCCCAAAGGAGTCGGTTACATACATACAAACAAATACAGGTGAAACTAAGAAAAGCGTGTAAAAAAAAATTCTTAGCCACCAGGAGGGATACGTTGGTAGTGGGGTACCATTGAATATTTGAAAATCATCTTTATGTTTCTCCTATTGTTTTTCATCACAAATAATAATTTCATCATCATCATATCAGCCACAGGACGTCCACTGCTGAATAGGCCTCCCCCAAATACTTCCAGAGCCATCGGTCGCGTCCACTAACAATCATTTATTAAGACAGTATTCTTTGTGAAACGAACGATAATTATTTTCGGCTTCACCTACGTGACTTTGTTCGACATTCTTTAATTTATATTATCTGTTGGTCAATTTATGTTAAAGAAAGGTGTTGCAACTTGCACAAGTCTGAATGTATTAACATGTTTGCTAACAGTACCTACCAATATTCGCAAGCAAGTGCTACACGCTGTGAATAGTAAGTCAGAACAAAGGAAATGATCTTGTATTGTCCCATATTATTATATTAATATTACTTGCTTTCACCGGCCATTTTGTTAGCGTAGAGGTTGAATTTCCCAAAATCATTAATTCCAAATTCAAATCCGTGTAAGTGTATTAATCAACTAATGTATTTTTCTAAACTTAGATAACGGAAATCCGTCTGAATAGATAGAAATCTAGGGACCGGGTACTAAAATATTTCGATGTCTAAATATCAATAGGTAAGTGTCAAAATGTCCAAATTGCTATGCACAAGACCCCTATGTTATAAATTCTATGGGCATTTGTCAAACGTAATTTTTAAAGTTAGAGGTCTAGGATTTCTACGTTTATTAAAATAGAGTGGTCATTTTAGCCAGTTAATTAGCTACTTGCCGGTTTTTACAATAGTCGAAACGTTGAAAATGTGAATTTGTTACTTTTCACCTGTTCCAAATATGAATGTTTTGCTCATTAAATTTCCAGACCACCAATTTTCGATTCAGAATCATTATATGTCATCTCTTTTAGGAAATTTTAGCAGCATACCGTTTAATGCAGCAGCATTTTAACACTTTTGCACTTATTGCACTTTTACTTTTTGTACATGCTTAGCATGTGCTAAAAAAAATACTGCAAAAAATACTATTCTTTTTGCACATGCCAAGCATGTTTATGAAAATCATCGCACAAAATTCCAGCCAATATCCAAACCCTAGCATAATAATATACAATGGACATTTACCCTAATTTGTCGTCATATAAATTGGCCATAAGGCATAGACATGTATATATTTCACTTAGTAAAAGGACTGGAGTTGTCATAGGGTCAGTAAATTGACTATAGTGTGCGTAGTAAGCAAAGGCATTCGTCCATCAGAGTGCTGTGTGCTGACGTCACGCTTTCACTTACCGTCTTGGTAACTATTCTATACAATATTAAATCAAATCATTTGTTCGACAAACAGACCACATCCACTACTTTTTCCTTCCTTGAGTAATTATGACGTGTTGTTTCTTCAGAAAACTTTATAGGCGTGATTCAGTTTGGCACAGCGCCATCTGTAGGTAATGGTGAGACGTCTCCACAAACTTACTAGTTTCCTAATCTAATCAGAGATTCACTGGCACCTTATAAAATGTCGTTAGATGGTCGAAGCATTAAATACATTGTTTATGATTTAATCAATGTATTTTACCTAAGACATGATTCAAAGTCAAGGTCAAAGTGTCAAACTGATTAGATATTACCTTGTGGTTATTTAAATAGAATTTAATTTTAGATTACCCGTCAAATGTATTTATCTATAATTTAGTTCTTTGAATCTGTATTTTCTGAATTACAAAGTTTTCAAGAAGAATATGTGCCTTCAATAAAAGCGTGCTATACTTTCTTTCTTTTTGTAAACCTTAACGTTCCATTTTTGATCTAAAATAAAATAATCCCAAAAAATAGGTTTAAAGGTAAATTTTATTGGATATTAAACCTTAAAATGAAGAGTTAAAGTATATTTTCTGAGTTGCATTTTCTACCTGCACTTCCCAGTTTAGTAATTTCAAGGAAATTGTGTAGGAGATGTATTCATCAAAAAGTGTTCAAGTCATTATGTCACAGAGTGTTTTCTTAGAGAATATAGTGCAGAAATCGTTTGTGTACAGAATCTTTGATTTAAAACCTTCTCTTACTTAGAATGAAAGGAGATTACGATACAGATTTTAAAACACAAAAGGAGAAACAAGTATGACCATACTTGTTTCGGTACTAAGCGGTAGTCTTCTTCTTCTTTTTGTGTCAAAATTCTGTTCAACCAATACATATTACATCACAGCTACGGTAGCATCATCATCATCTCATCTCTTCCTGCCCTTATCCCAATTTGTTTGGGGTCGGCGCAGTATGTCTTTTTCTTCCATTCACTCCTACTAGTCGTCATCTTCATCGGTCACATTCATCTCTCCCATGTCTTGTCTCACGTAGTCCATCCATCTTTTCTTAGGTCGTCTTCTTCCTCTCCGTCCCTCTACATTCATACTCATCACTCTTCTAGTCACATGCGTCTGCTGTCTTCTCATCACATGTCCATACCAACTTGAACGGTTCCCTTTTACTTTTTTTCAGTAACCGGTGCTACTTTCAGGCTTCCTCTAATATTCCTTATTTAATGATTCCTTATTTTATCCATCCTACGGCAGCATCATTGGTCTTATTGAGGTCATCCAACGTGCAGGTGCAGGGGCTCCTCAATAATGTTGTTTTTTCGTTAAGTACCACTTTTTTTGTTTTTGATGTAAGTAATTAATTTTCATTGTCATGTTAATTTCTTCATTACTGTGTTTGTCGTGTGTTTGTACTCAATAAATGCTTTTCTTTCTTTCGTTCAGGTATTGGGGCACATTGGACATTGGAAGAGGCAATCCATCGTTTGCGTAGGGGTTTCACTTTAGCCATACTCTGAAGTGAAACCCTATCGGCTCATATTTGGTCTACAGTGGCCTATGGATCCGGAGTCGGTTGAATGACGTAGCCCACTGCAAGTCATGGCCTGGGGGGGGGAGTTTCTTGTTAGCGGCAGTAAATAGATGGCGATGTCCTGTAATATTTATTTATTTATTTATCACAAGCTGCGTCCGCGGTTTCACCCGCGTAAGTCCCGATCCCGTGAGAATATCGAGATAAAAAGTATGCCTATGTGTTAATCCAGGTCTCCAGCTATCTAGATACCGAGTTTAATCGCAATCGGTTCAGTAGTTTTTGAGTAAAGGCGTAACATAGACACACACGAACTTCCACATTTATAAATTAGTAGGAGTAGGATGATAACCACAAAATCTTCGCCTCTTTCAAATAACACGATCAAACCTTTATTCAAGTATTGGACATCAATCGAATGTACGTGAATAATGTTGAATATGGTTCGAGTTCCACCCTTCTGCGTCCCCTACGACTCGCGACGACCGATGTCTTCCCCTTATTGCACCTTATACGTCGAGACGGGGTTCTTATCAACCAAATTGTTGTAAGCTAAGGATGTGTATTTGGTTATTTTTTCTCTTTTGTTTTCTTTCATGAGTTTAGTATTAATAAGTAACTACTTATTGAACAATAATTGTAAATATAATACCTACTTACTTTTGTTGATATTTGTTAAGGGTATTGGAAGGGTTTCTAAATATGATGCGTAGTTTTATAGCAATTTCAAATGTTTTTTCCGTGCAGGACGGGACGTGACAATTTCTTGACAGCGTTTCATTTAAAAATATCACGTTCGTTATTATACTCGATCATGTTACGTATGTTTAAAGTCCACAAACACTTTATGAACATTGCACGTCACGTTCCCGTCCCGTCCGAGGTTTTATCCCGTTACGTATGCAGCGACCTTTAGTTGGTCAAGAACAAAATGCTATTAAGCACCCAGTAAAGGTCCAGTTACGTTTCTATTATACTCTGGTATAGTGGACATTTCAGGGTAGACCCAAGAAGTGCTGGCTTGATGTCGTAAAGGGTGATAGGCGTGCAAATGGCCTTACAACCCAGAAGATGCCGAAGATCGTGCGAAGTGGAGGCGTTAAAGTAGGAAAGCGGACCCCGGGCTCCCGATAGGGATGCAACCGGGAACATCGCTCGGATGATGATGATGATGATAGTGGACATTTCAGTACGTTTAAAAAAATCGGTTACGCAGCCGCAGTGGTATTCGTGAAACGTCTCATCTACGACAATTCTAACGGATGTTAGCTAGATGCGTTAGTTACACGTTATAATCAGGACTTCTATTCCGTACAACGAAACCGACCAACAAAAACGGATCAACGATTTTTCTTTCCCAACGAAATATTTTTTTACGTTGGTCCCGATAGGAATAAGGTATAACGTTACATAAAAATAAAAAATGAAAAAATAATATTAAAATACAAAAAAGTTTATCTAGATAATGGTGCCTATAAGACTGGCTACCTCTTTGCATATCAATGCCGATCCGTTGACCAAAGTATCAGCTAGCCCTTTGGTCACTTGAAGAAGAAAACAATAAATATCAAAAAATTCCATAATACAGACAAAATTTCATTAAACAATGTACCTACCTATCTATACTCATCTATAAATATCTGATTGCAAATTGCCAATAAACGAAAACATGTAAATGTGACCAAGCTTTCTAATGCAACAATTCAAGCCAATTTGAACCTTATCTAACATAACAACGCCTTATCCTTCTTTATCCATCTGCATTTGAGATCTGTGTTCGTAGAGTATTTTAAAAATACCAAGCAGGTTATTACAGCTGTCTATGGAATTAGTCGGGAACGTGTTACTAGGTAATAGCCCCTTTACATGATGGGCCATCACGCTGGACCATTAATATGGACCCGCATGTAGAGGGCGTCTGATGGCTCAACCATCGGCATCGCATGGCCATCTCGCTGGTCCAGTGCTGGGCCATCATGTAGAGGGGCCATAGGCTTTGCATTGTGATAGTGCTTAACTCGAGAGTTCTAATGCTATATTTATTACTTAAGTACGTACTTGCGAACTAAACGAAAAACAATAATATTAAAAATCAAACACCAAAGACAAAACGTCCAAAAAAAATCCTATCATAAGGTTGACAATAATAAAGGCTTTATGACTCTAACCCCCAAATACTGAAAGGCTATTTAATCTTAAGTGGCGTTTAAATTAAAATTTAAGTGTGGGCTTCAATAGAAAGCATACACTTAACGTCAATTTTAACTCCACTTAAAACTTTCAGTAGGTATTTGGGGGTAAGTGTTACTGAAACTGTCTTACTAGCGGTAGTGCAATAAGGGTCAAAGGCCTATTTCAATTTATAGTAAACACAGTTTTTGGCAAAAACGGCAATTAAGTAATAAGGTAAGCCCCTAGTAGTATAAGCCTAGCCTGCCTAGCATGATGACCAAAACACGATACGATAAAGCGATATAACTACATCAACTCTCAAAATATGACAGATAAAGCCGCCATGTTGAATTTTTATTATAAATTGCGATAAAAATTATGATAAAAATTCAACATGGCGGCTTTATCTATCATATTTTGAGAGTTGATGTAGTTATATAGCTTTATCGTATCGTGTTTTGGTCTTCATGCTAGGCATACTGGGTCCCAAACATTCACGATCCGCCCCTGTATATAAGGTAGTAAGTAGCTTGTTTTTCAGAAATCCAGTTATAGTTGAGTAACAACGTGAAAAATCTCGATAATTTCAGCCGTTACGTAATAATGTCAGGTCGACTTTGTTCAAACTTCTATAACAAAGTTTCAGTGTTTCTTAGCCCAAACTTTGGAGGTAAATTAAAAATTAACGCTAAACTCTGTCCCATTAAATTATAGAAATAACTAAAGCCCTCTGAAACATGGTCGGTCTAATGTCTTAATATATATAAATCTCGTGTCACAATGTTTGTCCTCAATGGACTCCTAAACCACTTAACCGATTATAATAAAATTCGCACACCATGTGCAGTTCAATCCAACTTGAGAGATAGGATAGCTTACATCCCGATATTCCCACGGGATCGGGAGTTACGCGGGTGAAACCGCGTAGGGCAGCTAGTGACTAATAAATATTGCAGGACATTCCACACATTGCCATCTAGCCCCAAGCTAAGTAACTAGACTTGTGTTAGACAACGGATATACCTACTACTTATACCATTACTTTTCTTTTGTGCATATATACTTATAATACATAGAAACAATCAGACAACAGACAAATATTTAAGCATAAATACTTGTCTAAGGCGGGATTCGAACCCGCAACCCTGTCCTTGGCAGTCCGTACCTATCCTATACATATTTTACTTGCTATGTATACCTATAAGTTCTACCAACAATGTAATTTTGCCTGATAGACCTTCTGGTAGGTACTGTTATTCCAGGGCTTCAGCTAGGTAATTTCATCGCTATCTGTTCAAAAGCAAAACACTCAAACACACACCCACTAAACTTTGCCTTTATAACCCAGAGATATAGTTAAAAATAAATAAATAAATATTTCAGGACATATTACACATCGCCATCCAGCCCCAAGCTAAGCAACTTAATGCTTGTGTTATGGGTGCCAGATAACGGATAAACTACTTATATACTTTTTTTTTTTTTTGTAAATATATACATATTATACATATAGGAAACACCCAGAACCAGAAACAAGAATTTATGGTCAGCATAAATACTTGTTCCCGGCGGGAATCGAACCCGCAACCTTCTGCGTCGCAGTCGGGTGTTCGCCCGACGCGCCACAGAGGCCGTCAACCCCAGCAACTCTAAGAACACAGAAAAAAAGGTAGAAAGAAATAATTCTATCCCCATAGACGCTAGAGAATAATTTCTCGTTCTTCACTATCACTATCATCACTATCACTATCATCACTATCACTATCATCACTATCACTATCATCACTATCACTATCATCACTATCACTATCATCACTATCACTATCATCACTATCACTATCATCACTATCACTATCATCACTATCACTATCATCACTATCACTATCATAACTATCACTATCATCACTATCACTATCATCACTATCACTATCATCACTATCACTATCATCACTATCACTATCATCACTATCACTTCACTACATAGTATAAAACAAAGTCGCTTTCTCTGTCCCTGTGTCCCTATATCCCTTTGTATGCTTAAATCTTTAAAACTACGCAACGGATTTTGATGTTGTTTTTTTAATAGATAGAGTGATTCAAGAGGAAGGTTTATATGTACATGCATAATATAGCCGTGCGAAGCCGGGGCGGTCGCTAGTAGTAAATATTCTTGAAAAACAGTATTCTTAATTTAAGAATATGCTTATCATTTTAAGATTATTTCCTAAAAACAAGATTTTTTAATCTAGCGTCTTTAAGAGGAAAGGGTACCGGGGGCTCTCTCCATACAAACTATTACAAACGTAGTCGACTGTTTTCTCCCTGGATAATGACACTAGAGCAAATGCTATGCTAGTGTCATTATCCAGGGAGGAAACAGTGGACTACGTTTGTATAGAGAGAGCGCAGGTACCCTTTCACCTTAAGGATTATTTGTATATAAATGGGTTACAAGTTTAGGTGAAACTTATCACTTTACCACTGTTTTCTAGGATAAAGTCTGTTGTTTCCAATCAAGTTAGTGATCTTTTAGTTTACTATAGAAAAGGGATTGATATTAAGTTAATTACCTGCCAGGCCAAAACGTCCTTTGTCGGTCGACTCGACCGAGTTCATTGATTCCCTTCTGCGCCCCTTTGCTCCTACATAGCCGACCAGTTTACCAGAACTCCGTAATGTCCTACAGCCTCACCGTTCATAGAACTTTTTATTTGGATATAGAGAGGCGAGGAGGCTCTAGTTAGCTGGTCGGCAGATGCCAACATGTGTTTGTGGCATTGGCCTTTATAGAACCTCAATGTAAATTCGACTTTGTAACGTCGCGATACAATCTTATTTCGTAAGATAAAACTCTGGAAATTTTTAGAAATTACTTTTTGCGTAAATAATCTCAACTCAAGTTTTTTTAATTGTATTTTGATAGTATTATAAGGATCATTAGGTTAACAAGCAGGGTATTGTTTGGTGTCATCGATTCGATAATAAACAGGTGCGTCGAGCGTCCCATCTTGAATATTTATGAAGGTACTTCGTTATAACAACTCGTAATTCGTACAAAATACATCAGCTAAACGCAATTCTAACGAAAGAATTCAAAAAGGGCAGGATGTGAATTTTGTAAATAGGTATATCGATTTCCAATTCCGTTTCAAAGCTATTTATGCATTTTTAACTATCTAAACTTGAATAACACAATCTAAATTATTTAGGGCAATAAAATTACTCTTTTTAGGAGCTGCTAACCTATGCCCTTTATTTCTAATTGCGTATTTATTTACTTACTAACAGCGCTCCGCAGTTGCATCCGCATAACTCCCGATCTCGTGGGAATATCGAGATTAAAATTAGCCTATGTTACTCCCAATCAATCAATGTATCCTCATACCAAGTTTCATTAAAATCGGTCCAGTAGTTTTGGAGCGTATTCGTTACAAACCGAAAAATAAAAAAAACGTGTGGCACTCGGGGACTGCCGCGGTAAAGCTATTGCATCGTGCGAGCTTCGTACAGTCGTACTATATACATACACGTTAAGCGAACGCTCGGCCGAGCTACATGGTAGGCGGAGTGGGGGGTGTTAGGCTTTATTTTCGTTACGGAATTTCTTGATTCGGTCGCCGCGTTCAAAGCCCGCGATAAAAGCTATGCAATAGCTTAAAAAAACTTTATTCTTTATAATATTACGATATAAGTAACAGTTTAGATTTACAAAGAATTACTTTAACAGCAACAAACACTTCACTAAAATTAAAATTTGCGATCAGTTTTTATTTATCACCTATCACTCGTTTAAAGATAAGATACCAGTATACTATAATATGACTTAATATGTAATAATCGTGCATTACCTAAGCTTCCTAAGCTTCCATATTAAAGCATTACCTAAGTTTCCATATTTTCCCTTATTTTCTAGGAATCCATTTCGCACAATCAATTAAATATTAACTAAGGATGTAAAACCTCATGTATTTTATTTGAAACTTGCACACTTAGTTAGTGTGCAAGTTTAAAGTAAAATACAAATAATTCTTCTTACTTCAATTTGTATATGTAACTTACCGTTATTATGTCACACAAAGTGCAGTACTTTAATTATTTATTCAATATACATTATTGGTTGAGTTATGAATTGTTTAAAGTTGATATGAACAGAAGCGGTTATGTGAATTTTATTGAATGGTATAGCAGTTTTGGCTGTTATCTATTCTGTGGTTTTGGTGTGATAAAGCGGAGAGAAGTGTTGTTAATCGATAGTCGACTATTGCTGAATAATCGAAAGTCTATCGATAGTTCATTAAAAACTGATAGTATCGATGCCATCGATGCTCAAAACAAAACTCAAAACAAGGCAATACTATCGATACATTCGATAATATTGTTGCTCGCGAAGAATAAACTATCGATGGTATCGATACTATCGATTATGTTGTTGCTCGTAAATAAAAAACCATCGATAGTATTATCTTTAATCACTATATCTATTAAAAAAACCGCATAAAAATTAGTTGCGTAGTTTTAAAGATTTAAGCATACATAGGGATATAGGGACAGAGAAAGCGACTTTGTTTTATACTATGTAGTGATAGTGATACGATCGTTCGGAGTCAGAACTGCAGACCCTTCGTAGAGTTCTAAAGTTACTATTATTGGAATGTGTTTATTCTAATAATATTAATATAATAAATTCATGAGCTGAAAGACTTTCAACTTGTACTCGAGCAAGATATTAGAATCTTGCTCGAGGTTAAAACATTTTAAGAATAATAGTTTAGGAGCTCTCGGTGGGTCTGCAGTTCTGGCTCCGACTGTACATTACCTACTGTTAAAATAATACCAAATACTATTGCAAATTGGCAGACTATCGATAGTTTAAAATAATCGGTAATATCGATAGATAGTTTTTTTATTTATGAGCAACAATACTATCGATAGTTTATTCTTCGCGAGCAACAATACTATCCATAATATCGATAGTAGGTATTGCCTCGTTTTGAGCTATCAATAGGACAATCGATAGTGTAATCTTTTTCAGATGAAAACTATCGATAGTTTTAGTACCGAGTTCGGCAACACTAGCGGAGAGTTACCAGCTGTGAACTGATAATCCCACCAATGGTATGCGTTCAGTATTCGTTATCGTCATGCTATATGAATGCGACCAAAACGTTAACGCTACAGGAATATTGTCTGTGACGCTTCTATAGACATTCCTAACTATTTGTTTAGATCAATGGAGTAGGGGGTAGTGTTGCCAATCGATAGTCGACTATCGCTGAATAATCGATAGTTCAATAAAAACCGATAGTATCGATACAATCGATATTTTTTTATTTATTAATTGAAATAATTGATACAATTGATACTCCCGATAGCTCAAAACGAGTCAATACTATCGATAGCATCGATACTGTCGATAATATTGTTGCTCGCGAAGAAAAAACTATCGATAGTATAGGCTTTTCCAGATGAATCTGGTAGGGGGTTACTCCCAAAAACTAAATGTAATGAATATAATATCAAGGGAGTTGTGCCCTAGTCGTAGATACTTCGGATTTTGACGTGACAACGTTTTATAAATTGGTTTGCCGGGTGACACTTCAAGAAACTGCGTTACGCTCCGCTGACGTTATGCGCTCACAATGAGAGCGAGTGAGAGGCACGCGGGCATGGTTAGCCCGCCTAAGAGCGAGAGAGACAGACATAAAAAGTGAAAGGCACGCGTCCCTTCCACTCGAGCACAGTTGTTGTCACGTAAAACTTTCGCCCGTATACCGACTTTACAGGCAACCAGTTTTTTTTTTTAAGGATTTTTTTTGTGCTTTAAAGCCTTTTGCGTTTGTCAGCCTAAGCAGCCGCTTAGGCTGACAAACGCAACGCGCCAGAAATACCCGTCGCTTACAAATAACATTGTTGATTGTAACGAATGTGTTTTGTTTTTCTCAAAAGTGCTGAAATGGAATTGTAGGTGAAATTTTGGGGTAATTTAAAGGCGAAAATTCCTTGTCATTTCAAAACTAGACTAGTTTTAATTCTTAATTTTGGGAAAGTTTCAAAGCTATAAATTTTTTTTGGCTAAAAATCACACCAAAATGTCGGTAAAAATCTCACCTACAATTCCATCTCAGCACTTTTGAGAAAAACTAAACACATTTATAACAATCAACAATTTTCACCAACGAAGGCGACCGGTGCCAGTAGTAACTATGTAGTAGGCTATGGACCAAGGTCGTTGGCGTATGGACGCCCCTTAATTGCTCTTGCTCTTACGGTGAAGGAAAACATCGTGATCAAACTGGCGGCTGCGTCTAATTTTTAAATAAAATTTACTTTTAGGGTTCCGTACCCAAAGGTTAAAAACGGGACCATTACTAAGACTTTATTGTCCGTTCGTCAGTCTCTCACCAGGCTGTATCTCATGCATGAACCGTGATAGCTAGAGAGTTGAAATTTTCACAGATAACGTATTACTGTTGCCGCCATATCAATAAATACTAAAACCGGAAAAGAAAATTTAGGTGGGGGCTCTCATACTACATGGTACGGCGGTACCCTTCGTGCGGGAATCCGACTCGCACTTGGCCGGTTTTTTAAGTGCGTAAACCTGTTTTTGCGCTGTTCGCGAGTCGAAGACCATTTTCGTTAGGTCCTTTTTTGTGTAAGGATGGAGTAAGCTTGCCCAGAACGATAATTTTACATGAAAACGTCTTAGGAAAACGATGATAAATTGAGAGACTTTTTCCCTTATTCTTTTCTTTTTTTAATTTATATTTTTTTCCTTTATATAAGTGTTCTATTCGTCACTCATCACCATAACACAAACCCAGATGAGCGATATTATTTTTAAATACTCTGTTTCCTAACGGGAACGGGACGCATGACGTCACAGAATATTACCATGACACTTTTTTGTGAATACAGATGTTATATCAATTTAGGACCCAGTTGGCACAATGGTCACCATGCCGGACTGCCAAACACAGGGTTGCGGGTTCGATTCCCGCCTGAGACAAGTATTTATGCTTAGATATTTGTCTGTGCTCGTTGTCTCAATGTATTATAAGTATATATTTACAAAAAAAAACTATATATGTTGTATATAACCGCACCCATAACTAAAAAAATAAACTTGTACATTTGTACAAGTTATAACTAACTAACGTGTTAACTTGACCCGGTTATTTAACCGGGTCAAGTTTTCTTTAAATTTAAGATTCTTTTATTTTTCCCCCAAATATATTTCAGTCATAAATCCCACCTGAAAGCTATAACTTTACAGCTTTAGATAAGATGGCTTCCTCTAAGCCTGTTTCTAGAGACAATTTAATAGACCACAGTTTCCCATTGTCCTTTAGGTCACCGATCGGCTCTCTAATCTTATATAACTTAAATATCTAAGATCTTTAATGGTCCTATCTTACCAAAAAGGACCTAGGATAAGATTTATGTTGCTATTATTTATATGGGCTGTCATCGTGGTGATTTGTTGACCTGAATGGTCACCATTTTGTTTACTCGTTAACAGCGCCCTGCGATTTCACCTGCTTTTAAATCCTAACCCCGTGGGAATATTGGACAAAAATTGCCTATGTTCCTCCCAAAGATTCAATGCGTAGGTAATCTAATTTTTACCAAAATCCAATACTTTCTTAGAGCCTATTTGTTATAAAAAATACATAAGTATTTTTATTTACTTTATCCTTTCTATTTTTAAATACTTATCAGATATCTATAAGTCCTGATTTCATAGGAATATCAAGATAAATAGTATGCCATGCTTCTCCCAACTACTCAATCGTTTAGGTTCATAATGTCCAAATCCCAACCCCCTTATTCCAAAAGGAGGTTTAGGGATAGTCCGAGATGTGAATTTAAACCTTAGATTTAGATACAGATTTACTCGTGAACTATAGTCTAAACACTATCCCTATATAATCTTTATGGATAGTGTTTAGACTATAGTTCCCTATGTAATCAATAGCGATAGTGTTTAGACAATAGTTCACTGTGCAAATTGTCCATATCCCAGAATTTCCATATCCCAAAATGTCCATATCACTCCTACTACCTACTCCTACTCCTATCAAAATCCGTCATGTTTCTTCTTCAAAACCTAATAAGTATAGTACATTTTTTTAATAGTAGTGATAGACTTAGGCTATTATACTTACCAGATATTTGTTACTGTTATGGGGTCAGGGTCTGACACCCTTATTCACAATCAACCCTATGAGATTGCATAGTGCGCGCGAACGCAAAGAGCCACAAATAAGACGCTGATTCGCCAGAGTGCAGAGAGCAGCACAAAATTATAGGGCAGCATTTAGCGCAGTGCGTTCACTTATCCAAGATCAACTTAAGTACTGTTTGTGAATGGGCTTAAGTGTTTTTGTTTTTTTTTTAATCGGGGAAGGGACAGACTGCTGTGTGAGCTTATACATACAGCCTTGTCTCTACCTTCGTTTTACTGATCATAGACATCTCTCACTTTTTATTTACCTTTCGAGGTGATGCTGCCATCTGTCGTGACATTTAGAACTAGTTCTTTTTTTAATAAGTATGCCTTTGATAAAAATAAATTCGTCAGAACATCTACCTACCTTAAAATGTAATTTATCAAAACATCCATCGACCTCCACTTATGTTGGCGAGGTGAATCATTCTACGAGTATTCAAGGTCTGGGTTCCAAGTAAAAGGCCTGCCCGTTCTATCATTATTATAGACCCATCCTTTCTTGTATTTTTGGAGTTAATGAAGCTCAGGTTACGTTGGTAGTTCTAGGGTATAGAATTCAATGCTAAGTTTAACCATAGACTAATATTTTACTTATTATGGTTGAACGCATGAGCTATGTTATATTTTAGTCGAAACGTTTGTTTAGGATTTAGTTTAATTTCCTTGAATAATATTAGGAAATTAGCCTAAAATAATTATGCTTACTAAAAAAGTACTAATTTCAGAAAGCCCGATAGATTGCATCATCGCCATTAAAAATCGAAGGAGTTTGTTAAGAGAATCATGAGTTTTCGATACGCGGCGCGAGTAGGTATTTTCAAAAATGACCCGTATCGTGCGATAGAGAGTTTAAGTTCGGACGTATTTGCCTTCATTTTGCTTTCAAATAATGTTGCGGGCCGTAACGTTTTTACCCCCTTTATCCTTCTAAATTGAAATAAATTTGGTCTCATTTAATTCACTGCAGTCTTATTCTCTTAAAAAACAATTGAACCGCTCGATGAAGTTTTTAAGTCAAAAATATAGATATTCAGATACTAATAACTTTTATCTTAGGCAATATTTCTTTAAAATAAAAACATTGCGATACAAGTGTGGAAAGCTATATAGCCTCGTCTGAAGGGTTTTTTTCCTTTGTTTTTGCGTCGGCGGTTAAAAACAGAATATAATGGTAACGAAAAAATATATTTATGTACCTACCTAAAGAAAACACAAAATAAAACGAATCTCAATTTTTAATTATTTTCAAAGACGTTATCACGTAATATTATCGTTCGATATCAGACTTTAGAGACAACCTTTTGAAAAGAATAAAAAAGGTACCAACAAAGAGTTTTAAGCCAACAAGGCTTAAAAACTCTTTGATGGTACCTTTTTTTATACATCAAAACAGTATAACATAATGTATTAAGTCCATGAGTATAACCCAGATAAATTAAGGTCCGTATTAATAAACCGAACTCAATATCGATTTCAATCTTGAGTTTGCTCTTAAGTTGTTGCGCTGATTAATAAACCTATCTTAAGACACGATTAAAGAGCGACGTATCACTTGAGTCATACTGTATTAATAAATCAAACTCAGCTCTCAAGATATGTCTCAAGATGTAGTTTCGCGAACTCAAGTCTGATTGCGGGTCATACAAATGTTACATTTTGTAAAATATTTTCACATTAAAACAAGTTGACAGCAAAATATGACGACACTACCTACCATAGGGTAAGAACATATCATTCAAGGTAAGAACAAAGCGTTACTGTCATTCAAGGTCGCTCTCAAGATCAGTCTCAAATCTCAAGAGCGATATCAGCCTGAGTTTTATCTATTAATTAACGCCTAACTTAAGATAGTGACCACAACTCAAGACTCACTCGATTGATACACACTCAAGATCGATATTGAGAGCGATTTATTAATACGGGCCCATGTTTCATCTACCTAATATGTCATTAGCAGTAAGATACGTATTTGACTTATCGGGATAACGTATTATTTTAGCACTAGATGGATTTTTTTTATCGCACGCGTGTATAATACGTTGCATTATGAGCCTAAAAGCGGTTTAATAAGATCCACTTTATGAGCAAATGATTCCTCATTGGTTTAATTATACCTATATACTTTCCGTGTTATTGGGACGACCCAGTTGGCACAATGGTCTGCCAAATACAGGGTAGCTGGTTCGATTCCAGCCTCAGACAAGTATTTATGCCTAGATATTTGTCTGTGGTCTGGTTGTTTCTATAATACATAGAAACAACCAGACCACAGACAAATATCTATCTAATAATATAAGTATATATTTACAAAAAAAAGTATATAAGTAGTATATATCCGTTGTCTAACACCCATAACACAAGTCTAGTTACTTAGCTTGGGACTAGATGGCGATGTGTGGAATGTCCTGCAATATGTATGTATGTATGTAATTATTTAATTTTCAGGAAAAAATTAGGTAAAGTATTACATCCTACTAATATTATAAACGTGAAAGTTTGTATGTATGGATGTCTGGATGTATGTATGGATGTATGGATGTTTGTTCCTCTTTAACGTAAAAACTACTGAATGGATTTTAATAAAACTTTACAATAATATAGCTTATACATCAGAATAGAACATAGGCTATAATTTATAAAGATATTGTGTGAATTGTCTAAAATATAACGAAAAATGTCAAAAAATTGACAGATGTCAAGGTGACAGATGTCAAAGTGACAGATGTCAAAGTGACAGATGTCAAAGTGACAGATGTCAAAGTGACAGATGTCAAAGTGACAGATGTCAAAGTGACAGATGTCAAAGTGACAGATGTCAAAGTGACAGATGTCAAAGTGACAGATGTCAAAGTGACAGATGTCAAAGTGACAGATGTCAAAGTGACAGATGTCAAAGTGACAGATGTCAAAGTGACAGATGTCAAAGTGACAGATGTCAAAGTGACAGATGTCAAAGTGACAGATGTCAAAGTGACAGATGTCAAAGTGACAGATGTCAAAGTGACAGATGTCAAAGTGACAGATGTCAAAGTGACAGATGTCAAAGTGACAGATGTCAAAGTGACAGATGTCAAAGTGACAGATGTCAAAGTGACATATGTCAAAGTGACATATGTCAGAGTGACAGATGTCAGAGTGACAGATGTCAAAGTGACAGATGTCAGAGTGACATTCGACAGACGTCAAAGTGACATTCGACAGACGTCAAAGTGACATTCGACAGACGTCAAAGTGACATTCGACAGACGTCAAAGTGACATTCGACAGATATCAAAGTGACATTCGAAAGACGTCAAAGTGACATTCGACAGACATCAAAGTGACATTCGACAGACATCAAAGTGACATTTAACAGATGTCAAACTGTGTCAATTTGACATCTGTGAAATTGCTCAGCGTTTTTCGATATATATTTTCACTGGATCGGGACTAACGCGGGTGAAACCGCGGGGCGCAGCTAGTTTCCTTTATATTGTGGAAATGATTAAATTATTATTATATTATTTTAAAACTATATAACTTAAAGTCATATTGAATTTACATAAGTATAGTTTAGTCCTTAATATTTTGTTAAATATGCAAAATTAATTCAAATGTAACATACGTAATATTTATTTAATACAATAATTATTATTAACTTAAAAACTTAAGTGGATGCTTAGAACTAAAATTGTCCATTAAAATAATATTAAAAACTTATATCAAAACTTCACAATTAGGTAGATATCTATTTATCTTCATCAAGTATATTGTCAATTAATTCCAAAACCTTTCTCTTAAAAAACCTTTTTTGCTTATCATTCATCGAGGACATATCTGGCACAAGACTCAGTAAGAACATCTTATTCGAATGACTTTCTACCCTTTCATCTTTTACCTGTAAAAAGTTGAAAGCCTCATCATCCATTGTTTCATTCGGACGTTTCAGACTTTCAGACGCCCAAGCGTGGACTTCTGGGAAGTTATCAACTCCGACTTCTACAGGTTCTGACTTAGGTGACTGTAGGTTTAGTGATTGGACATTGTCTCCATCGTCGTAGTACTGTCGGTAGTTCTTTGCCATTTGTGGAGAATCTCTCGATGCGTCTTCTTCTTCGTCTTTGCTGTTCGGCAGTCGTGAAGTCTTCAGGAATGGTACAGCAAATTGTAGGTGCTCCGCAAGGTAGTAAGGTTTTCTGGGTTGTTTTACTGAACGGTTGTGTAACGGTCGTAGATGACGGACGAATACGCTGCGTATGTTTTTCCATTTTTCTTTGCATTCTAGACCTGTGAAATAAGGAACAATATTATAAGATACCTGCTGGTAATAAGGACCACTAAATTTTTTTTAAAAACCTTGATATTACTGATCTTTATACTAATATTATAAAGCTGAAGAGTTTGTTTGTTTGAACGCGCTAATGTCACGAACTACTGGTACGAATTGAAAAATTATTTTTATGTTGGATAATCCATTTATCGAGGAAGGCTATAGGCTACTTTTCATTGTGATATTCCCACGGGATCGGGACTTATGCGGGTGAAACCGCGGCTAGTAAGAAAATAAACAAATGAATTGTTTTTCAGATTGACAATAAAGCAAATATTTGGCCAATGACCTGGTTTTAAGTTAGTTTTCCCTATTTTTACGAAACATTTAGTCATGAATGAAGGGGGCAGGTGGTCTGCTGTCATCTAACATAGTTTTTGTAAAAACAATAAGCACTTTAAAAGGTATAGGTACGGTCGGCTGCATAATTGCTGACCCACCGTAGAGCTCCAAAACGGCTGTTGTAAGAATGTTTTCAACACAAGCAAGATTCTAGACACCTGCTTTAAGTGAAGTTTAAAGTCTTCTAACTCATCAATTAATCAAACAAAAATTATTAGAATGCAAACATTCCAATAATAGTCATTTTAGAATTAGATAGAATTATGCAGCAGACTGTACATAAAGAAAGACCAGAAATAAATCCGAGTACCTGTAGCAACAAATTTTAGACGACCCAGTTGGCACAATGGTCACCATGCCGGACTGCCAAACACAGGGTTGCTGGTTCGATTCCCACCTCAGACAAGTATTTATGCTTAGATATTTATTGTCTGTGGTCTGGTTGTTACTATGTATAATAAGTATATATTTACAAAAGAAAAGTATGTAAGTAGTATATGCGTTGTCTAGCACCCATGACACAATTCTAGTTACTTAGTTTGTGGCTAGATGGCGATGTGTGGAATTTCCTGCAATATTTATTTGTTCCATGGCGGGAATCGATCCCTCAACTTTTTACGTAGCAGGCGGGTGTTTGACTACCCCAAAAAGTTCGTCATAAACTCAGCATGTCACATTTTATTGAAGTATACTCGTACAATATGCATGTGCGAATGAAAGAGCTATATCATATTTCACATGTTAGAAAAAGACGGAAAGGTAATCGCCACTAATCTAGAACACTAGTCTTATCGCGCAGCGCTCGTTAGCGAAACCAATACTGACAAAAAAACAAACATTAGAATCACTATTCAATAGGGCGTACGTAAACATTGAGTACAATGCACGTGAACATTGACTGACACTCGTCATTCGCGTCAGTGAGTTCGGGCTCTTATGTAGGTAGCTACCTACATAGGTACCTTTATTATGTTACCCGTTGTACTAGGTGAACAACAAACGCGACGACGACACTTGAATTTCTAAACGGGCCTTATGCTGGGAAAAGAGTTGCGTGTCCGATTTTGACAAAAAACTAAACCATACGCCAACGACCTTGGTACACAGCCTACTAAATAGTTACTACTTGCACCGGTCGCCTTCGTTGGTGAAAATTGTTGATTGTTACGAATGTGTTTTGTTTTTCTCAAAAGTGCTGAGATGAAATTGTAGGTGAGATTTTTACCGACATTTTGGTGTGATTTTGAGCCAAAAGTTTCTCATAGTTTTGAAGCTTTCTAAAATTAAGAATTAAAACTAGTCTAGCTTTGAAATAACAGAGGATTTTCCCCTCGAAATTACCCCAAAATATCGGTAAAAATTTCACCTACAATTCCATCTCAGCACTTTTGAGAAAAACAAAACACATCCGATAATATAATCAACAATGTTAGTTGTAAGCGACGGGTATTTCTGGCGCGTTGCGTTTGGCAGCATAAGCAGCCTTAACCTTTTTTGTTAAGTATATCTAATAGTTTAGGAAATAACTCAAGGCCCATCAGCCCGTATATCGCGTCGCATTGCCGCGTTTGTCGTTCACTTAGGACAACGCTTTATTACTTACTCTGCGGTATAAAACATTGTGGCTTCGTCTATATAAATGTAGTTATACCTAAATATATGTATGGATACTGATAACAAATTGTACTATAGTGGTAGTTTAAGTATACTAACCTGCTATGCCAAATTTCTTTCCAATTTCAACCCAAGCCGCATCCATGGCATCCTTTCTGTTATAATCTGAAACCATATAGTTATACAAACATGGATATTTCTCAACTTCTTGTACGAATGTTATATTGTTTTGATGCTCGACCGTTTTCGTTACCAAGCTCGGCTCGCTTGCCTCACTGTGGTCGGCTGTTTGCATGTTGGAGGTATCAAGCCACAGTTAATGTAGCAGTTGGTATGTTAGCGACGCGACGCGACGCGGAGGTGCCCAAGACGTGTTGCCCGAGTGCTCGGTCGAGGGAGACTGGTGGGACGGGGCGGGGACTGGTCGATTACGCGTCGCGTCGGCTGCGTAGTTGCTGCTCTGATTGGTTAGAGGTCTGACGTAGTAAGGTATTGTTGCGCTTCGTGAGTAGGTAGGTATGTTGACTCGTGCGTGTCGCTAGCGCTGTGTCGCGTTTGTCTTTACTTTAGTTTAATTTTATGCCAAAATGGTTTTGTCTATGATTTTGATCAGAATACGTTTTTCTTTTAGTTAGATCAGGTCTTACATTCCGTACAACTAAAACGACCAACTAGAGCCGAATAGAACTAATGAAGGATTTTTTCCAAACGGACCAACACTAAACTGGTTGTAATGTTTCGCTTAGATAAGTTATGTACTAGATTACTTAGGTAAGTAGTTACTTTTTAACTAAGTAAAAATGTAAAAGTACTTACCTACTTAGGTGTACGGACCTAACTTAATTTGGAAAACAATCATTTTAATATGTATAAATAAAAACGAACTTTTCTGAACTCGGTTAGGTAGGTGTAGAGAACCTATACCACCCTCTTAACTTAGTCGACCGTGCACAGACTCCCAGACGCATTGACATAAGTTAAGTAGGTACTAACTGCATGGGTAGATATTTAGATGGGTAAGTAGGTACTTATACCCATCTAAATATTTATGGTAGGTATAAATAAATAGGTAAGGATGTATTCAAAAAAACTCCATCCATATAAATAAAGATTAAAATAAAAGAGAAAAAACTCGTCAAGAAGAGAGCTACGAGTCTACTTCGCATGGGGATTCCTTTAGGCGAGCACTAAGAAAGGGATCTTTGGATATTCAACCTCTAAAGTAGGGTTGCCAATGTTGCCATCCGTCCGGGTTTCCCCAGATTTGTCCAGGGACCGTCCGGGCGGGGTTTCATTTGTAGTCCGGGTAAACAATTTGGGGGTCTTCAAGTCGCAAATGAATAGGTATCTTCTGGGAAGGCGTGTTACATCTTAGGCCGCATCGTCACCTACCATCAGGCAGGTGTGATAGTGGTCAAACGCTGACCTGTCATATAGGTAAAAAAAAAACCCGGGACAAATGAGACCCTGACTGCTGGGACATCAAAAACTAAAAATTACGTGGTAGTGTCGTTCGCTACACTAAAATTTTCAAGTCACTTTGCCCGCACTGTAAAATAAAACCCTGACGTACAAGGTAATTTTTTGGGTTTCGTACCCAAAAGGTAAAAACAGGCCCTTTTACTAAAACTGTTCGTCTGTCTGTCATTCACCAGGCTGTATGTCATAAACCGTGATAGCTAGACAGTTGAAATTTTAACAGATGATGTAGTATTTCTGTTGCCACTATAACAACTAATGGGTACTTAACTTACTAAAAACAGAACTTATTTTTTTTTTGTATCGATTTAAGTATTTGTTTTTTTTTTTTTTTTTTTTTTATGATTGTGATTTTCTTTTAGTTTTATTTGCTTTTGTTTTGATTTGTATTTTTTCAAATTTTAGTTTTTTGTAAAAACAGAATACTTATAATGGTACGGAACTCTATTTTAATTGTATAAAATATAAGACTTACCCCCGAATACTGAAAGGCTACTTAATCTTAAGTGGCGCCTAAATCGAAATTTAAGTGTAGGCTTCAATAGAAAGCATACACTTAACGTCAATTTAAACGCCACTTAAGATTAAATCGCCTTTCAATATTCGGGGGTTAGTTTCTTACAGGTTATGTTTAAAAAAAATAAAAAAGTCGATTACGTAAAAACTTAGGTTTTTACCGGGATTATCCGGGTTTAAGCTCCGAAGTCTGAGGTTTTCACGCTTATTGTCCTGGTTCGCAGATTTTTGAGATGGCAACCCTATCTGAAGGCGTAAAAAGGCCTTTAAAAGTTAGTAGTAACTATTATGTATTTGTAGGAGAAACCAAATATTACAACACACTAACGTGGGTAACACCATGGGGCGCAACTAGGTGTAAGTATAAAATAAAAGAAATACTGAGGCTCCAACTGCATAACCAAGGTTGCGAACATTGTAGGTGTTTTAACTACTTTAAGTAGGTAGGCAAACTCCTTTCACGAATTAAATCATCTCCAAAACTCGATCTTCTCAATTATCTTAATATATATAAATCTCGTGTCACAATGTTTGTCCTCAATGGACTCCTAAACCACTTAACCGATTATAATAAAATTCGCACACCATGTGCAGTTCGATCCAACTTGAGAGATAGGATAGCTTACATCCCGATATTCCCACGGGATCGGGAGTTACGCGGGTGAAACCGCGGAGGGCAGCTAGTATAAGTTATAGATTCTTAAGTTTTAACCACCTACGCAGAAAGGAACCGATAACTTTGTAGATATTATTATTATTATATTTATTTATTTATTATTATTTATTTATTATCGGATGCCTACGTTATACAAAGAACACACCCTCCAAGTTTCAGGTCTCTACGATCAGCGGTTTAGTCTGTGTGTTGATCCGTCAGTCAGTCAGTCATTCAGGACAAAGGATTTTATATGTATAGAAGATTAAATTCGAATCTATGTATGTATAAAGGTATTTAAAATTCTCTAGTAGCGGTGTTAGTTACCAAACTCCTTCGAAACGGCTAAATCGATTTGTATGAAATTTTTTATTTACCTACCTATAATTCTCAGACCTCAGACCTAACGAAGTACCTAAGTAGGTATATTCGTTAGGTCTGAGAATCGGCTGGCATCATTTTTGTGTAAAGCAAAACAACGTTTGCCGGGACAGTTAGCAGTATTTTATTTAATCAGTCATATTATTATGTCAATTTTGTAGCTCTACCCGCAGTGTGCCTGCAATTTTAGATTGGTACACATGATTGTTTGTTTTTATTGAAAACTAGCGACCCGCCCCGGCTTCGCACGGCTACATTATTAATGTATTATACATAATATAAACCTTCCTTTAGGATCACTCTATCTATTAAAAAAAACCGCATCAAACCCCGTTGCGTAGTTTTAAAGATTTAAGCATACAAAGGGATATAGGGACATAGGGACAGAGAAAGCGACTTTGTTTTATACTATGTAGTGACTATGTAGTGATAACTGACGCAGTTAGTCACAATGATGTTGAACATTCCGCCCGCCAAATTTAAATAAAACTGGCCAAGTGCGGATTGGACTCGCGCACGAAGGGTTCCGTACCATTATTAGGTATTTGTTATTAAGTAGGTATAGCAAAAAACCCTAAAAAAATATTGTATGTCAGACGAGGCTGTATGGGTTGAAAGTGTTTTGCCTGCCCTTTTCGGAGTATAATTTAATAAGTCTTTTGCCTGCCTTTTGGGATTATAATTAACAAACAAAAATATACCAAAAAAATAGTAACCTACACATGAAAATAACCTAAAATTCTTAAAAACATAATTAAGGAAATAAGTACTCAAAAAACATTTAAATTTTTTCTAAATATTAGATTTTTATTATTTTATTATTTGATTTGTAATTTATACAACCGTTACCTTGAGGAGATCGCTTTAAGCGATAAGGCCGCTCTATGTAACGCTTAGACTTAAGCTTTATTTTATGTATTAATATAATTTTAAAATGGTGTTTGCATTAAATAATTAATCTATCTATCCTCATAACAAATCTACTGGAAACTAATCAACTTTTTTTCCTACTTTCTTTCTACTGTCTTCGAATTAACGTAAACAAAATGGCGTAATACAGGAAGGAAAAATATTTGTGGCCAATTGTGACCAATATTGTCCGGCATTGAATTTCGAACGATAATGAACTTTTGAACTTGGAACACTGTATTGGATGAATTCACCAGTTTATGAAAAGCTGAAGCAATAAGAGTTCGCACTACGTCATTTCGTTTTTGCTTGATTGTTATTTATTAGGGTTGTGCCGAGGGGCTGCCGGCTGTATGCTCCCTCAATATATTTTTGTATTTTGTGTATCTTTTTATGTAATGTGGTATACTCATTTTTAGGGTTTTTACCCAAAGGGTAAAAACCTATTACTAAGACTCCACTGTCCGTCCGCCTGTCTGTCTGTCTGTCACCAGGCTGTATCTCATGAACCGTGATAGCTAGACAGTTGAAATTTTTACAGATGATGTCTTTCTGTTGCCGCTAAAACAATAAATACTAAAACACAAAAAAGAATATATTTAAGTGGGGTTCCCATTTACCACGTGACGTAACCCTTCGTGTGCTGGTCCAACTCACACTTGGTCGGTATTTTTTCTAAGCTATTTCCGAATTACTTTAATACAAATAACCACCGTTACTATGGTCACGAGTTGAATTTTTTACCTGGTCTGGGAAGGCAAATATGTACTAGTTAGCCCATACAGCCTTGTCTGTACAAACTTCGTTGATTTTTACTGAAGAAAAAAAGATTAAAAAAATTCATACACAAAGAAATCTGGCATATTTTTTTAAATATTTTTATATATTTTAATTATGCCACCTATCTAAGAACACTTGGACTAATCAGACGTATCTAAAGATACCTTAAGTAAAAAAAACCATCGAGTGGTTTAGAAGATATCAGGGAATAAAGAATATTCGACAATATTCGATATTTGACGACCCAGTTGGCACAATGGTCACCATGCCGGACTGCCAAACACAGGGTCGCGAGTTCGATTCCCGCCTCAGACAAGTATTTATGCTTAGATATTTGTCTGTGGTCTGGTTGTTTCTATGTATTATAAGTATATATTTACAAAAGAAAAGTATATAAGTAGTACATCCGTTGTCTAGCACCCATAACACAAGTCTAGTGACTTAGCTTGGGGCTAGATGGCGATGTGTGGAATGTCCTGCAATATTTATTTATTTATATAGGCGCGAAAAACATCACCCTTTTCTTACAGTCAGGTAAAAATAGCTACATTTGACATAGGTTATTTAAAAAGTTTAGCAGTAGAAATAACCCCTTAAACTGATTTAAGTGTTGCCGGCAGAGAGGTACTCTAGATACGAAGGGCTTCGCAACATTGAGATGGTATTAATCGAATCTATTTCGAATTGTTGATTGCACAACTTTTTGATACGATGCAGTTTAAAAGTTTACGGCCTATTTGATCACCTTTTCTAATTTTATGGTTCTCTCAGTTACCAGACCAGTACAGTAAGTCTATCAAAATGTACTCAAAATTACGGTGAAAACAGAGCACAGATGGTCTATCTATCGGCTGATAATAGTTGCCGACCGCATTTGAAGAAGAATCAGACGTAGATACGGGTTACCTTGTCAATAACGGTAACGTGACACGACGTCACACTTTTGAGAGTGCCGGTGTTCATCGATTTATATAGACGTTATCACGTTAAAAAATTAAAGCCTTATTCTAGACATAATCGCGTAAAGTGATTTCTTTCACAAAACTTTAGAATGAAGATGGTTTGTTGTTTTGGATGATGTGTTAGAAATATGCAGTTTGAGGAAACATTTTCATTAGTGATTAATTAATAGTTGTTAAAATACAGCA
Organism: Idaea aversata; assembly: GCA_907269075.1. Lineage (NCBI taxonomy): Eukaryota > Metazoa > Arthropoda > Insecta > Lepidoptera > Geometridae > Idaea > Idaea aversata. The sequence goes on from OU026096.1 coordinate 4,565,839, forward strand.
AACCTAGGTTTAATTAAAACAAAATAATGCTCTAAAGGCATTATTGAGTAAGGAAATAAAATAATATTATTAGCATTAAGATTACAAAAGAAAATTATTTGTTTTACGACAATAAAGTTGATTTGTTGTAATAATGAAAGTATTGAGGGTCCAAGTGTACAAGTTAGGAGTAAGTACCTACCAGCAGCCACTGAACTAAACTATGTTTGTATCACGACAAATACAATAAACAGAAAATAGGAGAATACATGTGTATTGAGAGCAATTAAATTAAAATTCATTTATTCAAGATTTCAATTATTCATTTTTTTAGTAACAATTTTCTGCCTATGTTTGTAATTACAATTCCTAAGTTTAAGCTTTAAGAAGTTTGTATTTTAACCAGAAACTAGAACCCTAATCCTAGTAAAGATTGTGAAGGCATTTGTATATGCCTAGTATTGGTAAACACACTTGAATATAATTTCAGTAATGTATGTCTCTACTTATTTTTAACCGACTTCAAAAAAGGAGGAGGTTCTTAATTCGTCGGGTTTTTTTTATGTATGTTCCCCGATTACTCGGAGACGCCTAGACCGATTTGGAAAATTCTTTTTTTGTATGAAAGGGGATAACTCATCAGTATTAGTGTTGGTGTACCAATAAATAAATAAATAAATAAAATTAATACAGTACCTACTATAAAATACTTACTGTATTATTACGCAATACTAGCGCACCCTTTTTTAAAGCTATCGACTGATAGTAAATCTGTTATCTGCGTTTACTTTAAGAAACTGCTCATCTGTTGAAAAGTGTGTCGGAATAAAAATAGTTAACCGTTCGGTAAGCCGTAAAAGCTAATAGAGATTTTTATTAAAACTTCGATTAAATAACATTTTAATGAAGCGTACTAATAATTTTAATGTTAAATTAATTAACACTTAAGTTATTTAATACACGTTAGATTGGCTCCAAAGATACCTAAAGGTATTCGATGGAACTGTTTTTGATGTGTAAAAAAGTCACTTGCGAAAACTAAGCGAATGTAACGTCATAAATACGTCATAAATTGTAACAGATATAAGAAAAGTGGATTAGCTAATTTAGCAAGGAGATTAGATTAGCAAATTGGACCTCCTTGCGTACCTTCTTATAAAGAGGTTGGATTAGCTACATCCAACAAAAATTTGTCGACTAGATCTAAGTACCTGATTTTTTACTAAACCCCTTTTTTTACCTCTGCTAAATTGATGATTAGTTAATGACTACTTTGTCCCGTCTTTCTAACGACATTTTACGAAAACCAGCGAAATGAAAGTGATTAATTACTTTGCTAATCCTTCTTTAAAAGTAAAATACTAAATTATTATCCGTAACAAAACTACTGATAATTAATGGGTATTTCATTCTTTTACATGGTTACTGAAATTCGACAAAGAATAAATGAAAACTCTTTGTTTACTTATTAATATTAGCGTGTCGATGTCATAGTGTGGCAGCCCTATCGAGTATGGTGTTCCATTCCTTGGTTGTGCACGTGCGCGGCGGCGGCACCCGAATGCGACCGATTGCCACCAGTCGTACATCATTTATTTTAACAAAAAGTACTATAAAAACTACCTTTTAAATACCAATCAACTCTATCTTCAGTGAACAGAGTTGATATTTGAATAAAGAATGGACGGTGCTTAAGTTGTTTCTGCCATATTAGCACCGTATGCCCTCGAGACGACCGTGCGCATGCGAAATTATCACGAAACTTTTCCATTATACGCTAACCATTACCGGTTTTGTTAATAGATTTTTGTATATTCTTTAAAAGTCTGATCAATGGAATGGGAATTAAGAAGAAATAACGTTGTATTAAAGAAGGTTTTACGGTATTTGTATATAGGTCGTTACTACTTGCTTTGCGTTGAATCTTGTTGATTTCCAAACCATTTTTGATGACGATAACGTATTTTTTTTTTAAATGTAGCTACAATAATGTCGGACTATCAATGAATTTAAGTTGATGTTTAAATTCTGTTTGTCACGCGAGTAATTATAAATAACAAACGTGAAAGGCTTGAAATGATTTAAAACCTCTTTATTCGTAAAGGAAATTTTGGGGAATGTTTGTTGATAGAGTTAGAGAGTTCGTTGGACTTTCAACCTTAACTTAGTATTGATAGAATGGAATATCGATTATCTTTCAATTATGATTTACAAATTATGTCTTCTACTAATTATGATTATACTCTGAGGATTCATACAAAATTGAACCTCTGAATTTATTTATTTTTTATGAAATGGGGCTGCAACCACCATTGTCATCTGGCAGTTTGTCATTTCATCGTAAGAGAGGAATATGTAATTAATGATCAGTGATGATCACCTATTATTTCTTACTGAAATGGGAAAATGAAGCAATAAGGTTACTGCGGGTCATATGGGCCACCTGCCACCTTTATTAAAAACTAAATATTTCGTAATACATAGGAAAGGAAAACTAGGTAAGTACTTAAAACAGGTCATTACATAAATATATTTTGCATTATTGACAATCTGAATGAGACGCTTCTAACGATATATCATTTGTTTATAATAAAGTAGTTTTGAAGTTAGGTGGGAAGGGGAACAGATGAACATACATACATACAGGTCAAAAACATTATTTTTTTTTGGCTTCGTCGTAGTCAGGTAAAAACAATTCATTTGTTTATTTTCTTGTTATTTTGTAACTAATATCAAGGTTTTTGATAAACCTTTTAGTGGCCCTTATTACTGGCTGGTAAGTTACCTTATTTCACAAAAAAAACTAAGTAGTATGTTAATTATGGCTTCGCAGGACTTGGGCATTGAGCCGGCATCATCGTCATAGTAGTGGTCTTTACCATAACCATGTAGGATATTTTAGAGGCAACGAGATAAGTCCATGTTACATGTGACGACCCAGTCGGCACAATGGTCACCATGCCGGACTGCCAAACACAGGGTTGTGGGTTCGATCCCCGCCTCAGACAAGTATTTATGCTTAGATATTTGTCTGTGGTCTGGGTTTTTCTACGTATTATAGGTTACAAAAGAAAAGTAGTAAGTATATCCGTTGTCTAGCATCCAAAAAACAAGTCTAGTTACTTAGCTTGGGGCTAGATGGCAATGTGTGGAATATCCTGCGATATTTATTTCACTACTCCTATTAAAATATTGACCCTCAACAAATAAAGGCGGTTTCCCACCGACAGACAACGACGTACGAAGCCGTTTAGTGACCGACACAACGGAAATCGAAAGCTACCATACGTCCAACAATTCGGTCACTCACCCTGCCAAGTGCCAACATGGCACGGAAGTAGGATTGCTTGGAATATGGCAGGAGTCGATCTGGAAAAGGCCGGACAAGTCTTTTGGAACGAAGCTCCTCCTATCCTATCGCGGGTTTGCGTCGGGAACTATTCCAGAAAAAATCCGGTTCAATCCAGTTTACGAAAAAATTAGCGTTACGAAAAAATTGTGAAACGAAAAACTGTAAGGTTTCTACTATTAAAACCAAGGACTTAGATCCAAAGAGCTCTTGTTTTTGAAAAATCTAACGTTATAACATTAGTGTGAAGATTTTAGTAATGTGCTTCTAATCTCATAAAAGCACAGTGGCGCCATCTAGTTAAAAAAAGTTAAAACTTATATGAAATTATTGCATACGACTTGAACACAGAGTAAAGAGACTTCGTTCTAAACGCGAGTCCAATAGGTCAGAGTTTGACCACTGTCGTCACACGATGGTAAGTGACGATGCGGTCTAAGATGTAGCACGCGGTGTCTAGAAGACACCTACACGCTCGTCATCAAATACTCCAAATAAACGGGGGGCTTCGAGGGACGCGAGTGAAGATAGGAAGACGGCAGTGGAATTTGTACTCGATTAGTTTGTACATTATTAAAATATTTGCTTTATTGATAATCTGAGAAACAATTCATTTTGTTTATTTTCTTGTTAAATTTTCACTATATCAAGCTTTTTCAAAAACCTTTTAGTGGCCCTTATTACCTGATATATTTTGTGACTTTAGCCATACATAATTAACCCAAATAATTAGGTAAACTATACTTACCTGCGTCATTAACTCATTACTAGTCATGGCAAAAATAGCATGTCACTCGATATTTCACACTGTGAAAAAAAAATCGCAAGTAGCAGATGCTACAAAAAATCACTCTGACTGCTACTAATGCTATTTTTTTTCGCAATCACCATCTTGGGTAGCTCGAGCATGTGGCTCGAGTACTGTTAATGTACCGCGGGCGCGGGTTGTCAAATTAAATTGAATCTTATTGTCAACGCGTTTAAGATGATATTTGCTTGATTTGAGAGTGTTTAAGTGAAGTTGAATCGTATTTTTAACCGTGTTAAGCTTTTATTTGCTTGTTGCTTAACTCAACATGAGACTAGCGGCAAGCCTCTAAGTAAGATTCTTTGATTTATTATTTAGACCGAAAAGACATTGACAGTCCCAAGCCTGTTAAAGTATGAGGGAAAGAAAAGCACAAATAGCAGACCATGACAAATTGCGAAAAATAATTGTCACCCGTGTGAAAGCTATTTTTCACTCAGATGTGAAAAATAATTGTCACCCGTGTGAAAGCTATTTTTCATCAGATGTGAAAAATAATTGTCACCCGGTTGAAAGCTATTTTTCACTCAGATGTGAAAAATAATTGTCACCCGTGTGAAAGCTATTTTTCACTCAGATGTGAAAAATAATTGTCACCCGTGTGAAAGCTATTTTTCATCAGATGTGAAAAATAATTGTCACCCGTGTGAAAGCTATTTTTCATCAGATGTGAAAAATAATTGTCACCCATGTGAAAGCTATTTTTCACTCAGATGTGAAAAGTAGCAGTAGCATTCACACTGTGAAAAATAAAATCCTTTGTCACATTAGCAATGATTTAAAAATAGCATTCATTTCCATGCCTACTCATTACATTAGTTAGACGAAGCTCTTAAGCTCCCGTGCTATAAGCCTAGATTTAAGCATAAAATGAGACGTGTTACATGACATAAAATCAGTTTTCCACTTTAGTAATTCCTGGCGAAACTAAACCACAATGGTAAATAAAAAAATGGTTGTCTGTAAAGTCGGTTTACGGACGATAATTTTACGTGATAACGTCATAAGAAAACGTATAAGTCTTCTATTCACTCGTCACACTATAACAAATGCGTAGATGAGCGATATCTCTACATATAATAAATTCGAAGTTTTGGAAGTAAGCGTTCTACGTCCATAATGATCTTAGCACTATAGAATTCGCTAACCTTATATAGCTCCGGTAGAAAAAAATCTTGCATGCGCGATTCAGGTTTTCTTAAATTTATAAAGTCACAAATTAATTTAATATTCTTTTTGTTACGCTGAAAAATTTTGTAGACTTATGTATTTTAAGAATACATATAGCAATGTCCACATTTTATAACTAAAAAATATAGTAATTAATTTAATAAGATATTTTTTTAAAATTTCAAGTAACTAGCGCCATCTCTTCATTTTCGCGAAACTACCATTCATCTCAGAAAATGTTGATTTTATTTGTTTACCTTTGTTTGTGCAGTCTAATTTCGGGAACTAGGAAACAGATTTTAACATAATCTTCACGAATGTGTTCAGAAAATATCAGAAGAGGTTTAGGTATTTCAAGTAGATTTATGTTACTAATTAAAATTTGATATTTCTTGGCGTAAAAAATAAACCATAATATTTTTGCATGAAAACGTACAGAACGTAGGGATGATGTCAAAATTGTCATTTCGACATATAGAAAGAAGCATCTAGCGCCATCTTTTTGATTTAAAATTATGGCTTGGCATTTTCGTGCATAAAGCCAGTGTTGAGTTTTACGGTCAAAGAAAATTAAATCTATTGCATGAGCGTTTTTCGAATTTAGAACATTACTACGCTCCAGCAATGAAGCGGCGTGCTGGGATTATTATATACTTAAATACTCTTTGATTGGATCTCTTTTAACGAAGTATAGGCACATGAGTAGGAAATAGGATGGAAATAGGTACCAAAGTCTCTTTGCTTAGTACGGCAAAGCTAAAAATTTGCCTTGATTTGTTATTTACTGATTTATAAAACTAGCTGCGCCCCGCGGTTTCACCCGCGTAAGTCACAATCTCGTGGTAATATCGGGATAAAAGGGACCTATATTGATGTGAAACATCTATAGCCGCACCTAAAACCGATTTCTGCCGTGGCGACGCACAGTGGGTCGAAACTGCAAATGATGGACATAGGGCTGTTTTTCGATGCAGATCGTTAAAGCTCACTATAGCCGCACGTAAAACCGATTTCTGGCGTGGCGACGCATGCCGTGGCGACGCACAGTGGGTCGAAACTGTAAATGATGAACATGGGGCTGTTTTTCGATGCAGATCGTTAGAGCTCACTATAGCCGCAAGTAAAACCGATTTCTGGCGTGGCGAAACATGCCGTGGCGACGCACAGTGGGTCGAAACTGAAAATGATTGACATAGGGCTGTTTTTCGATGCAGATCGTTAGAGCTCACTATAGCCGCACGTTAAACCGATTTCTGGCGTGGCGATGCATGCCGTGGCGACGCACTGTGGGTCGAAACTGCAAATGATGGACATAGGGCTGTTTTTCGATGCAGATCGTTAGAGCTCACTATAGCCGCACGTAAAACCGATTTCTGGCGTGGCGACGCATGCCGTGGCGACGCACAGTGGGTCGAAACTGCAAATGATGAACATAGGGCTGTTTTTCGATGCAGATCGTTAGAGCTCACTATAGCCGCACGTAAAACCGATTTTTGGCGTGGCGAAGCATGCCGTGGCGACGCACAGTGGGTCGAAACTGAAAATGATTGACATAGGGCTGTTTTTCGATGCAGATCGTTAGAGCTCACTATAGCCGCACGTAAAACCGATTTCTGGCGTGGCGATGCATGCCGTGGCGACGCACAGTGGGTCGAAACTGCAAATGATGGACATAGGGCTGTTTTTCGATGCAGATCGTTAGAGCTCACTATAGCCGCACATAAAACCGATTTCTGGCGTGGCGACGCATGCCGTGGCGACGCACATTGGGTCGAAACTGCAAATGATGAACATAGGGCTGTTTTTCGATGCAGATCGTTAGAGCTCACTATAGCCGCACGTAAAACAGATTTCTGGCGTGGCGACGCATGTCGTGGCACGCACGCGTCGCCACGCTATATGATGGTATATATATACATGTATATATGCAGTAGTGTGTACGGTGTGCACACCGTAATCGACTGTGCGATTCTATCACAATCTGTTCTTTTCTGCATATTACTTTTACAAAATAATGTTTTAAATTCCATCTAGCATTTCCTGAGATCAGAGCGTTCAATCAAACAAACAATGGAAGCCTTAAAGATAATTAATTTTCTTATTCTTATAATTAATTGATTCTTCGCTCCTATTGGTCGCAGTATGTGATGTTATATTGTGGTTATATAGCCTAACTAAAGCCTTCCTCGATAAATCCATGACCAAAAAAATTTTTAAATTCGAACCAGTACTTTCTGAGATTAGCGCGTTCAAACAAACAAACAAACTCTTCAGCGGAAAACCTGCTTCCAGCGAAGTTAAAACAAAGCTACATGAAAGTATCTAAATATATAAAAATCCCAATTTAACATTGATCACGGCATCACGCGTGAATGGCTGGAGCAATTTCGCTAATTCTTTTTTTGTTGTGTTTGTTTTTGTCAAGAGAAGGTTTTTATGAAAGAAAAAAATTTGAAAGTTGCGCATAAAATTATTACGCGGGTGAAACCGCGGGGCGCAGCTAGTTATTAATAAATATGTACTCAGTTTCATATGTTAGGTACCATGACGCGTCTGGTCATATTATTACCGTGACACTTTTTTTGTGAATTATCACGTCAAAAGCTTACTGACGAAGCGGAATGTGACTATAGTCTGTTCAGTTTTCCACTTCAGTCATTTCTGACGAAACTGAATGAAAATAGTCAAAAAAACACTTACTGACGAAAGCGGAGTCTAACGGATGCGTCCTAAATCAAATCTTTAGCGTACCTGCGTCATTGCATTAGACGAACCTCCTATAAACCTAGATTTAAGCTCTAGACGTCGTCCCATTTTAGATAAAATGGGACGACGTGTCTAATCAGTTTTCCACCGTAGTCATTCCTGGCGAAACTGAACCAAAATCCTAAATAAAAAACTGACAAAAGCTGAATGTGACTAGCATGTTCATTTTCCACTTCAGTAATTTCTGACGAAACTGAACGAAAATAGTCAAAAAAACACTTAAACACAAATACCCTGTGAATGGGACTCTGTCATGCTCAAAATTAAAGGGCCTGAGCTTGCGGTTTCTGTGACGTCATTGAGGCCCTAGCAGTCGATCGATAGACTGAATTAATACAACACCTTGGTAAATGGTAAGTACCTCAGAAGGCCAATTCTCGTAAATAGCATTTCCAATATCATTTGGATTACAAAAAATAAATTCAAAGTCAGTTTTTAGCCAAAAAGCGGCGTTTGAGAGTAATTTGAGCTACTTATTAGGTATTTTTTGTAACCAAAATGATATTGAAATGTAATTTGAACAATGTTATTTACGAGATTTGGCTTTCTGGGCTTACGGTTTGTGTGACGTCATTAAGGCCCTAGCAGCAGCAGTCGATCGATGGACAGAATTAATACAACACCTTTGCAAATGGTAGGTACCTCTGAACTCTAAACGCGTAGGCACACCTACGCGTTTAGAGTTCAGAAGAGGAAACTTAATGGGTGGAATACCTATAATTTCAAAGTACGGTAATTAAGTTTAGTTGCTTAGTTAGTTTGTTAATTACAATAAACTTCTTTATTCACTGTTATTCATAAGTGAATCAGTTGTACCGAAAAAAAGCTGCAAAAACTAACAGAATATAAAACTTTCAAATCAGTCTTGAATACCTATTAGATTCCAAATTCGAATAACCTAAGTAATGACATGACGAGTGATTTCAGGGAAAAAAATTGTTTTGGGTTTGTATAAAAACATTAAAGGCGCCTCTAGCGGACGTAACGCGAAGCTTCAACTTTCCATACAATTTCATCGCACGCAGTACTAGCATGTTTTCGACTTCTTGTTGATGCTAAAACTCGACGGTAAGGTTTCAGGCTGGAATAAAAGAAGTCAAAAATATATAAGTACGCAAAGAATTGAGAACCTCCTTTATTAAAGTCGGTTAAAAATATATAAAATTTGCTTAATAGATGAGTATAGTAATGTTCCCGAAACTTAATAATTCCGAGTTGCAAAATTTCTATTCGCATTTTTCCCCACTCGTGTTTTGACCGGGCGTCATTTTTTGACATTCGCTGGCTCAACTTTTCTGAAAAATGCCTAATTGCCATAGATACCTACTTAGTTTACATGACACTGGCATATTGACGACCCAGTTAGCACAATGGTCACCATGCCGGACTGCCAAATACGGGGTTGCGGGTTCGATTCCCGCCTCAGACATTTATTTATGCTTAGATATTTGTCTGTGGTCTGGTTGTTTCTATGTATTATAAGTATATAAGTATTTACAAAAGAATAGTATATAAGTAGTATTATTTATATCCGTTGTCTAGCACCCATAACACAAGTCTAGTTACTTAACTTGGGCCTAGATGCCGATGTATGGAATGTCCTGCAATATTTGTTTATTTATTGCGAAGTAATTTCAAATTCGGTTGTAATCAGCCAAAAACTAAACCTGATAATGGTAATTGCACCAACAAGTCCACGACTGCGCAATGGTAGTGAACATTAATAGCCAGCCAGGAGTTATGGAATGGCACATATGGCGCAGGGGGACACTATGGCCGTCAATAAATATCAAGGCCGCTTCCGCAACCCGCACCAAAGATAACGTACTTTTTTTAATTTTTTGAAAAGTTTCCTCGAACAAACTGGGCCTAAATTAGTACCTACTTAGTTGTCCGAATTAAGTTTGCTTGTCTGCAGTTTTTAGCTGAGGTCGACCCATTTGTGTCAGCACACGACTCCTCATTTATGTTGTTTTTCTTTACCACTTTTTTTGTTTTGTAATTAATTTTATTTGTCATGTTCGTTCATTTCTTTATTCCTGTGTTTGTCGTGTGTTTGTACTCAATAAATGCTATTCTTTCTTTTCTTTCTTCATTTCTGAATTGTGCCCAAGTTAATTTCTCAATCTTATACCAACTTATAAAAGAGACTCTTTAAAATATATCTAAAACTACAAGAGCTACGAGCGAGGCTGAAACTTATAGCATTAGGGTTTCTTTTAGGACTAGGAAATAAATATCCTTTTAAAGAGACACTACCGCGGGGCGCAGCTAGTAATTTACGATACTTAGTTTCCAATTCCTACCTTGAAAACAATTAAAACAAAATATAGCATTTTTCTATTAGTTATAGAAAAAAACTTAGGCATTCATAAACCTTAAAAACGACCTAATTGTGAATTATTGCAAAACACATTCGTCTAATTACTTCATTATAACTTAAAAAAACTGGTTGCCTGTAAAGTCGGTATACGGGCGAAAGTTTTACGTGACAACAACTGTGCTCGAGTGGAAGGGACGCGTGCCTTTCACTTTTTATGTCTGTCTCTCTCGCTCTTAGGCGGGCTAACCATGCCCGCGTGCCTCTCACTCGCTCTCATTGTGAGCGCATAACGTCAGCGGAGCGTAACGCAGTTTCTTGAAGTGTCACCCGGCAAACCAATTTATAAAACGTTGTCACGTCAAAATTAAAAATAAACGTACAAATATTTACGTGTACCTAAATTATAATAACTTGGTAGAGACATAGCGAATTCTCCCCTAACATTTAGACATCCGATATATTATGGTTGTAGGGTACCCATCGTATTTTATAGATGGAAACCATTATTGGGGACGAAACTTACTCCCATACATTTCTACAAAATAATTATGAAAATGCTTTACTATAATTTTTTATCACTTCACTACATGGTATAAAACAAAGTCACTTTCTCTGTCCCTATTCCCTTTGTATGCTTAAATCTTTAAAACTACGCAACGGATTTTGATGCGGTTTTTTTTTAATAGATAGAGTGGTTTAAGAGGAAGGTTTATATGTATAATACATGCATAATATAGCCGTGCGAAGCCGGGGCGGGTTGCTAGTCTTCTTTAAAGGTACATATAAAATGCTAAACTGGTGATCGTAGAGACTTAAAACTTGGAAGGCGTGTTCTTTGTATGACATAGGGATCGATAATAAAGGATTTTCCGAAATTTTCGCAATGTGAAAAAGGGGGGCAAAATTTTTATGGGACAATGTGATTATTTGATCCAATCTACTTCAAATTTTCGACTTCTACGCGGACAAAGTCGCGGGCAAAGGCTAGTAATAAATAATTTTTAAACCCCTTTTGACCATTGCTTGCTGGAATCTTCATTTCACTAATCTTCTATCGAAAAATACCGAAAGAGGTTAGGTGTTATATTTTTCCAAGTTTTCTAAATTAATACGAAGAAACTCGTTCAAATAATAGAAACTGCGCCAAGAAGACACTTTGATCTTGGCTGTTATGCAAACGCTCAAAAATTCATGAAAAATCTTACAATTTGCAGTGATATTGTGAGAAATTTTCTAGAAAGAAAGAAGATAAAATAAACCAATGACTAATTTAAAACTATGTACTAACCTTAATGTATAATTTAAAAGTCAAAAATGTAAAATAAATTAATATTATTCAAATGTAACACTTAATTAATAGTTTAAAAAAATTAAAAAAACACGCTTTAAAAAAATCCAACTAAAAAAATAGAAAATAAAATTTAATACATTTGGATTAAGAATGTTGTAAATAGTATATAAGCGTGTTACATTGTGATGCTACACCTTCAATATTTTTCTTTTGCAATCACAATGTAACACGCTTATCTACTATTTACAACATTCTTAATCCAAATGTATTAAATTTTATTTTCAATTTTTTTAGTTGGATTTTTTTAAAGCGTGTTTTTTTAGTTTTTTTAAACTATTAATTTATTTTATACTTTTTGGTCTTTATTACCGAAATATTTTACATCAGACCCTGGTTACCATTGAAAGACAAACTACTCGTCAAGACGATTCTAACGAGCCCAAACTCGATAGGGTTTCGTCGTTTTATTACAGAGTTCCTATGACCACCTTCCAGCTCCATCATCAGATCAGCACCATGTTATCATAATATTGCATTGTCATCGGTCTTTGACAAGTGTGCAAAGTTTGAATTAAATCTGATCATTCTAAGTAGGGCAAAATCGTGCCCAAAGGAGTCGGTTACATACATACATACAAACATACAGGTGAAACTAATAAAAGCGTGTTAATAAAAATTAAACACAGTATGTATACTATATGTAGGTACTTACTTATTTCTTACACAAAATAATATCCAAGATACCTACTACTGTACTGATATTAGGGTTCCGTACTCAAAGGGTAAAAACGGGACCCTTTTACTAAGACTCTACTATACTGTCCGTCTGTCTGTCAAGAACCGTGATTGAAATTTTCAACAAAAAATACTAAAAACAGAATATAATGGTCCGACTCCCAATTCGCCGGTTTTTATAAAGATGTGAAGTTTAGAGATTTATTTGAATGGATTTTAGAAAAGAAAGAAAATGAAAATTCGCAGTGTAAGTAGTTAGATAGTTGTTATTCAGTGTGCCTAGTGACCAGCATTCAAACTGTGCCACTAACCGATTACAACAAAGAATGAAACCACACGACTGACCGTAAGCTAATGAGCGGCCGTATGTGAAAACCCTAATCTCTTAAAGGTTTAGATTGAAGAGACCCTTAAAGTTAATTTTCGTAAAATCTTACGGTGAACTGTTTCAACCAACGATTCTGACCCCCGAAACTGTTTAGGAGGTCCCTGTGTAAACATAATTTTTGGTTATGGAGAGAAACGGGGGAGGCCAATTTATGTTGGCAGTAGAGTTGTACCTTTCGTAGGGCTATCAAACCGGTCGGTTGATTAGTTTGGAGACTTGTCGAGTATTGTGCGGTGGGAATGTATAATCCGGGAGTGTTTCGCACGAAATAAAATATGTTCCAGACAGTAGCTTTGTATTAAGTATTATCATGATTACATTGAAAAATTAGTGTTTTGTGTTTCAATTGATTACTATATAAACCTACCTATACCACATACATAATATATATATAGGTCTACCTTAAGTAAGTACCTATAGGTCATTAAACCACACACACACATATAACTTTTTTCTCTTTACACTGTCAGTTTTATCCTTAGAAAAAGTTAAAAGTGGAAATAATAATAAATCAAACATAGGTTTTTTTAACCCTTTAATAAAATACAATAAATTGTTTAGACCAAGTGTAATTGAATAAACCTAGGTGTCCCGAATGCACGTAGGTATAACTAAAACTGTAAAATACGAGATATGGCCGATCCTCGTACCTTTAATATCTGCAAGACTACAGGCAACTGTCAAAATTTTCATAAATCGGGGCACTAAACTCGATCACGAAAACGTAAAATATCAATAAAATGTATTGTTTAATTACATACATAGGTAGGTACATACAAACATACAGGTGAAACTAATAAAAGCGTGTTAAAAATAGATTAATTTTGTTGAAATGCCTGAACAGAAATATGAATGTTAACAGATATTGACAGGATGGAGTTACAAATACAAAATACAAATATATTTATTTAGTTGAAATAGAAATAAAGCATTTTTATATTATTTAGCTCTAGAAATAGTCGCTGATAAGAAATGTTGGATAATGATACTACATATACTAATTATTATTATGGTCAAACATGGTAAGCTCGTTTTACCATAATTATATCTGAAGCATGTAGGCATTTATAGGACATCGCTGTAAATACATACCATCCTTTTTGATGATGCGTTAATAAACGAAATTGATATTTCGCATTCCACATTGAATGTTTTCGATGGAAATAAGCATCAATAATAATTCTCATTTTAAATATAGTAACTAGAGGTAATTTATTTTATGTACCTATATTTTTCATCTTAGTTATAGGCTGGGCAAGCCTACTCCATTTGATGTAAGGTATCATTAGACGATTTATTTGATTATTCACCCGCGTAACTCCCGATTCCGTGGGAATATCGAGATAAAAAGTAGCCTATGACACTCCCAATGAATCAGTGTATCCTCATACCACGTTTCATCAAATTCGGTCCCGTAGTTTCGGAACCTATTCAATTCAAACAAACACTCAAATCTTTCCTTTTTATAATATTACTAGCGACCCGCTCCGGCTTCGCACGGCTATATTATGCATGTATTATATACATATAAACCTTCCTCTTGAATCACTCTATCTATTAAAAAAACTGCATCAAAATTCGTTGCGTAGTTTTAAAGATTTAAGCATACAAAGGGATATAGGGACATAGGGACGGCGAAAAGTGACTTTATTTTATACTATGTAGTGATAGTGATGATAGTGATAGTGATTAATACCTTTATAATATTTACATTAATCAATAATTTGCGAAAAATAAAACAACTTTAATAAATTAAGTATCATGTTTTTACTTCTAAAACTTAATTTAATCTGAAACAGTGAAACGAAACTGAGATTAATTCAATTCAGTTCAAGATTTGATCCACTTAAACTTAGATGAATTTAAATAAAAGCTTGTAAAAGGTTATGTTTGTGCTTATATTATATCTATGTATACTAAGTAGGTTGTTTACCTAAGAGTTTCCTATACATAAATGGAACAACAAACTGGAGGTTCTTACCCTAATTTCTAAATCTTCGAAAAGTTTGCGTGCTGGAAATAAAAGGTCAAGCTAAAATCACGGTTCATATAACACAAATGATGTTCGTTGAATAATTATTTCTGCTTCTTAGAGATAAAAAAAATCAAAATTGCAGCGGCAGTAGACATGTGAAAATATCTTGATTGAATCAAACATTTTAATGCTTAACACTTAGTACATATCCCAAAAAAATTGGTTTACATATTTCATTTATTGTCGGTCTAGCAAAAGGATTTTGCTTATTATGACTTATTGTAATACTAGAGACCACCCCGGCTTCGCACGGCTATATTATGCATGTATTATACAAATAAACCTTCCTCTTGAAATACTTACTCTATCTATTAAAAAAACCGCATCAAAATCCGTTGCGTAGCTCTAAAGATCTAAGCATACATAGGGGCAGACTGCGGAAAGCGACTTTGTTTTATACTATGTAATGAAGATTTTTTTTGTCTATAATGCAAGCCATACCATTAAAAAAACTTACTCATATGTAAAGATATGCGTGGGGCGTGCGTTTTAGATCTTACCAATGTTTTATAACTGCGCGTACAAAATCCAATAACCCATAGCTTTGACGTAGTATTACTTTCACCCTTCGTAGGTATGTGAAATTTATTTATTTATATAGACCACACGAATTCTAAACAAATATGAAATAAATTAATAGTAGGTACCTACTTAGAAGTAATTTATTTTATTTTTATCAACCAAAAACCTTTCTTATTTATTTTGAAGATTTCTAAAATCTTTTCTTAAAATCTTACGATTGATTATTTTATCTTAAAGACCTGTGTTAAAGACAGTTTAATTTTTTTCTGAACAAAGTGTTTAACACCACTTTTTTATAATGTACCTAGTTACCTTTGTGGTAAGTTAATAAGTTATAAATTAATAATTATTTTAGGTACTTACATAAATAAGTTTATTTTATTTTAATAAATATTTCAGGACATATTACACATCGCCATCAAACAAAAACCTTTCTTATTTATTACAAGGATTTCAAAAAATCAAATACGATTACGATTGATTTCTTTATCATAAAAAAACAGTTCATTTTTTTTCTGAACAAAGTCGTTTTGCACTTTTTTTTATTATTTACTTAGTTTCCTTTGTGGTAAGTTTAGGAAAATAGGCGGGAAAGCTTCGCGGTGGTGAGGTGGGGTTACCGGCGAGGGTGCGGGGGGTAGAACCGCGCAAGATAATCGATACACCATAGAACCTTAAGTACGGCGACTACGGGACAGATTCTATTCGTTTTGGCGCCAATTTCCGTAGTAAGTATATACCTACTCACTAACTAATATAAGGGTAGAAAGATGCTTAAAAACTTTTAGATCTTAAAATACCTCGATGTAGTAATAGTACTTATCGAGATTTGCAAGTATTTGTTAAGTATAAAAACAATTTCTTTATTTTGTTTTGTCGATACCTATTATTAGATTACGCAATCTTTTTAACCGACTTCAAAAAAGGAGTAGTTCTCAATTCGTCATGAATATTATTTTTGTATGTTCACCGATTACTCGAATACTGCTCAACCGATTGAGATGATTCTTTTTGTGTTATTTCATCTTTATACCCAGTTGGCACAATGGTCACCATGCCGGACTGCCAAACACAGGGTTGCGGGTTTGATTCCTGCCTCAGACAAGTATTTATGCTTAGATATTTGTCTGTGGTCTGGTTGTTTCTATGTATTATAAGTATATATTTCCAAAAAAAAGTAATATAAGAAGTATATCCGTTGTCTAGCACCCATAACTCAAGTCTAGTTACTTAGCTTGGGGCTAGATGGCGATGTGTGGAGTGTCCTGCAATATTTATTTATTTATATTATATCAAATTTAAGAATGTCGAAAGAGAACTAATTATAGGCGTAAGTTATGAAACGAAAAATCTGAAACTTTTGATATTAAGCATTTCTTTTATCAATAAAATTCTCAAATATGTAAGTACTTATACTTACTTGTTTTTAATTAGGAAAGTTTAATGAACACGATCCACAAATTATCGAAAATCAATTGTTAACTAAGCTTTTTATGAACAATTGATGAGTGAATAGATAAATATTAAAATGAGAAATCATAAAAGCGCCTGATTCCCTTCTAAAGCCTCGTTTTGAAGGTTTCCTTTGTCGTGATGAGTCTGGCCGCGATGGTCTACGTACTTACATCCTGACTGAGTAGGTGTAACATTGAATAGATAGATGTTGCCTAATTATAAGTTGCAGTTTGCTTGAAGGTTGCTTATGAGTTTTGAGCTATTGTTTATGGATGCCGCCTGCTCGTGAGATAAATCCGGTTTAGGAAAAGATATACGGAGTCAGAAGCTTTATGACTTCATCTCGATATGACTAGATAGCAGGTACGACTAGAAAGCTATAAGACGTATCTCGATATGACTACATCGCGTAAAAGTTAACATTGATTTTGGACTAATTCGCCATATGACTAGATACGACTACGTAGTCGTTTGTTTTCAAAACTACAGTCATCTGGATAATCCAAACTTTCTAGGTACTTACTTAGATAAGGTATTTATATAGATAAGTACTTTTTATTTGTACAACTCACAAAAAATTAAAAAGAAACAAATATTGTACTCATTAGCTCTTTAGTTTCACAGGTTTCATAATTCGCTCTTTCTCTTTATTTTGATTTATATGGATTTTTAAACGTTTCGTAAATCACTATCACTACATAGTATAAAACAAAGTCGCTTTCTCTGTCCCTATATCCCTATATCCCTTTGTATGCTTAAATCTTTAAAACTACGCAACGGATTTTGATGCGGTTTTTTTTAATAGATAGAATGATTCAAGAGGAAGGTTTATATGTATAATACATGCATAATATAGCCGTGCGAAGCCGGGGCGGGTCGTTAGTATTTCGATATTTTAATGAAGAGTGGAGTTTCGTGCGTTCCCGTATCGGCTTACTACGAAAAGAGATGCCTGCAGGGCGCTACTTAAATCGTAATATGTTACATACTGATTGAGGCCAATAATGATCATGATGGAGAAAAAGTTAGACGTTGTAATTGAGAACTTCCTTTCATCGATATCGGTTCAGCTGTTTAGAAGGAATTCACTGACATCTGATGATTAGAGAATATAAATAAATAAATATATATTTTGGACATTCCACACATCGCCTTTAGCCCAAAGCTAAGTAACTAGACTTGTGTTATGGGTGCTAGACAACGGATATACTACTTATATACTTTTCTTTTGTAAATATATACTTATAATACATAGAAACAACCAAAAGGCCAATTCTCGTAAAAATCACTGTTGAAATGACATTTCAATATCATTTCGATCACAAATAATACCCTCAAAGTAGCTCAAAACGGCGTATTGCTGATTCATCCCACTATTTTTTCCCACGGTATTTTTCAATTTCCTAAAACAACCTTAAAGTAACCTTTTTGCAAAAAAAAACTGACTTTGAGGATATTTTTTGCAATCGAAATGATATTGAAATGTAATTTGAACAATGTTATTTACGAGAATTGGCCTTCTGATTACAGACAAATATCTAAGCATAAATACTCTGAGGCGGGAATCGAACCCAAAACCCGTGTTAGGCAGTCCGCCGGTATGTCGTCAAATATCGAAATATAATAATTTGAATCGAGTCGCTTTTGAGGACCATAGGTGCTTTTATGAATTTACGAGTTTCTTTTATGGACGCTTAAGTAAGTTCATAGGTGCCAAAAGTAATAACCAAAATAATAATTTTACTGAAGTAGTCTTTAAGAATCAGAAGACCAATTCTCTATAGTTAAATTGTTCTATTTACATTGTAAATATCATTCCGATTTCATTTCGATTAAAAAAATACCCTCAAAGAAGCTCAAATTCAAAGTAAGCCTGTCAGGTTACTTTTTTGTAATCGGTATGATTTTGGAATGTAATTTGGACAATTTCATTTACGAGAATTAGCCTTCTGGGTGCTTATTTTGCTTAAAGGACACTGAAGTGTCGCCTATAAGCACATCAGTGATATCACCCAGGTTCATAAAGTGGAATAGACCGGTCTGTCGATAAAGCAACAGATTATAAAAATCAATACGTTTCAAATTGTTCTATTGTATCACCCTCTTATACCAATTAAAGCTATCACTAAAGTGTAAAGGGCCAAGTTCAATACCAAGGTATTGACACAACGAGTCAGTCCACCCCATGGTGGGGGTCGGTGAACCCATGGTGCATCCTGCATTAAAGTAGGGAGAGTAAAGCGATAGTTGTAGGGGTTAGGGTGACAACACGCGGGTATCTTTTGAACAATTTTCTTTATCTTTATTGAGATGGAGTCGGATTACTTAGTACAGCCCATTGCATAAATTATACTGGATCGTTTCCGGACTGGACCGGAATTGTTTGCCTTTTTTTTAAGTTATAGCTTTGCACGACTTTTGGATTGTGTTTTAGGCTTTTATTGCTTTAAAAAATTACTAATAAACTTTTAAACTCACACGATTTGTATTCATAGTAATTATTTTCGCGGGTCTTTTTGATTCTTCTCGCGACCATGACTATTGTAACATGGTCGAAACGTCAAGGTAAACGAAATGAAAATAAAAAAACGTGATTAAGACCCTGGAAAATAATTACTAAAAAATATTGCTGTTTTAATTTAGTTGTGACAAGCAGCGCTCCGCGGTTTCACCCGTGTAACTCCCGATCCTGTGGAAATGTCGAGATAAGTATAGCCCATTAGACTCCCAATTAATCAATCTACCCTCAAACCAAGTTTCATCAAAATCGGTCCAGTAGTTTCAGAGCCTATTCAATTCAAACAAACCAACAATCACATCTATACTCTTTAAAATACTTATTAGTTTATTTGTGACATAAAAATGGTTACATCTACCTACAGAGACTGATAAAAGATGCTCGATATAAAGAAAACAAAGAAACCTAAAAATTCGGAATAGCAATCTTTCGAAATTCAGTAAAGCGATGATGAACAATAACAATTCCGAATTCTTTACTTTGTGAAAACAAATGGTTCAAATTCAGGAAGCCAGTCCTTTTGTCGATAGCTCGTAACTTTTTCATACAAATCCTGGGCCTGTGCATACTGTTTTTTTAGCTCCTAATTACATTTTGTGACTTAATGATGGAATCTTTAATCTCGTTAACATACGTTAAACCTTCCATGTCTTTCATAAAAATTACCCAGTTAGAAATCAAAATGTAACGTTGATTTTGTAATCTGCGAGTCAAAAACATAATTGTCCATTTACTATAACCTTAATTAGACTTAGCAATTAATTTGAGTGCAGTTCTTCTCGTTTATGAATGAACTGTCATTTATAGGTAATGTTTTTGATTCGTTGACATACGTTAAACCTTCCATGTCTTTCATAAAAATTACCCAGTTAGAAATCAAAATGTAACGTAAATTTTTGTAATCTGCGAGTCAAAAATATAATTGTCCATTTACTGAGACTTAGCAATTAATTTGAGTACAGTTCTTCTCGTTTATGAATTAACTGTCATTTATTGTAAAGTAATATTAAGTAATGTTCTTGATTCGAAGATTAGATAGAGAGACAAACTCTTTATTGTACCATATTATTATTATAATATTAATTCTAACGTAGATATCTGCTAAAAAAATAGGTAAATCAAACAAAACGGCACAATGGGTGGTCTTATCACTAAAAATATCGGCAAACTAAACATTATGGTACAATGAGCGTCCTTATCGCTACAAGCGATCTCTTCCAGGCAACCTTTGGATGGACAAGAATACAAAAACATTAGTATACCTAAGTACTTACATTTCGATTCTTAAGTCATTTTTACGAAAAATATTTTTTTATTCTTTCAATTTATTGAACCGGAAATACGAAATTCCCCTAAAATGTGTACTTGTATACGTTTTTGTAGCTTACTGTCCCGTCAAGTCCCATCCCTTGAGACGTGAAACGATGTGAGATGACACGGCTCCTTTGTCAGGGCTCGGTTTATGGACCGAACGGTACAATTGTGACGTCTTTTGTACTCCTACATCTATTTATTTAATTGTTTATTCACACAAACCAAACTGTTTTACTGCATCGATGACTGCAGCTGTTTTAAATTCAAGTCGTTATAAAACTGGTATGAAATGAAATCTCAAAATTTTTGATCGTTGTAAATTAAACTAGCGACCCGCCCCGGCTTCGCACGGCTATATTATACATAATAAATCTTTCTCTTGAATCACTATATCTATTTAAAAAAACCGCATCAAAATCCGTTGCGTAGTTTTAAAGATCTAAGCATACATAGGGACAGACAGCGAAAAGTGACAATGTTTACATGTGGTTATACTATGTAATTATTTTAAAAAATAGTTGCCTCTGTCACTGATTTAATGCGGTTTTTTTAAATAGATATAGTGATTCAAGCAAGAAGAAGGTTTATAAAATGTTTACCAGCTGCGCTCCGCGATTTTACCCGCGTAACTCCCGATCCCGTGGGAATATCGGGATAGATTAAGATGTAAGCTATCCTATCTTTCAAGTTGAATCAAACTGCACACGGTGTGCAAATTTAATTAAAATCGGTTTAGGAGTCAATCGCGCACAATCAACGTGACACGTAATTTATATATATTAGAAATTACATGCATAATATAGCCGTGCGAAGTCGGGCGGGTCGCTAGTTTATTATAAATTTCATCAAAATCGGTCCAGTAGGTAATTTTGGAGTCTATTCGTTACACACAAAAAATTACCAATATTTCCTCTTAAAATATTATTTCTAGCAGCGCCCCACGGCAAACTGTGTAAGTCCCGATCCCGTAAAAATGTCGGAATAAAAAGTATCCTATGTTACTCGCAATTAATCAATGTATCCTCATACCAAGTTTCATTAAAATCTGTCCAGTAGTTTTGGAGTACTCGTTACAAATAATAAATCTTTCCTCTTCCTCAAATACTCGTGAATGGAGATAGAAGATTAGCCGCGCGTAAGTCCTTTACCGGAATAAAAAGGTGCCTTTAATTTCCTCAAGAATTGGGCTATCAAATGTAGAAATATTTTTCCAAATCTGACTGGTAAGTACCAGAGACCAGAGATCAACATGTTCAAACAAACTCTTCAGCTTTTTGACGTGATAACGTCTAATTAATGAAACACCTGCATTCACAAAAATGATGACGTCATGCGACGCGTCCCGTTCC
Source organism: Idaea aversata (assembly GCA_907269075.1). Classification (NCBI taxonomy): domain Eukaryota; kingdom Metazoa; phylum Arthropoda; class Insecta; order Lepidoptera; family Geometridae; genus Idaea; species Idaea aversata. The sequence goes on from OU026096.1 coordinate 4,587,841, forward strand.
GGGAACGGGACGCTCGTGTTTGTTTTATATTGTTTGATAATAATGTCGCTCTTCTGGGCTTGTGTTATGGTGACGAGTGACGAAAAGAAGACTTATATAAAAGAAAAAAGAAAAAGAAAGGAAAAAAAACTAAATTTTTCATCGTTTACTTATGACGTTATCACGTAAAATTATCGTCTGTAAGACCATTTGTAATTTTTTTCATAAGATTTTTAATGGGTAAACTCCGGAACTGAATCGATTTTATTGAAACTTGGTACGAAGATACCTGACAATTAACATAAGCTTCTTTAAATCAAGCAGCAGTCAAGCATGCTTGACTGTGGCTCATATATAGCCGCGAGGTCAACCGTCAAAATTATTAGAACAGTCCAATAATAGTAATTTTCGAACTCTGCCGGGGGGCTGCAATTATGCAGCCGACTGTACCTATCCGGAAGTTCAAGTCAAAATCTTCCGTGATGGTACTTCAATCAAATCGTAAAAATGTGCTAAAACAAGATTAAATAACCAAACGTAAAAGTAAATTGCGTCCGTTTATAATCCACGGATCGATCAAGAAAGTGTCAGAAACAGGAACGTTTACTAATAGACTGTTATATTCTACGTCAAAGGTAATCGAAGTTGAAACCTTTTGACGCTTATTTAATCAATTTATGTTTAATACTAACAAGCAAACGTTGTTTTGCTATTTACAAAAAAAAAAAAAAAAAAAATTGATGTTGGCCGATTCTCAGACCTACTGAATATGCTCACAAAATTTCATGAGAATCGGTCGAGCCGTTTCGGAGGAGTTCAAGTTCGAACCCCGTGACACGAGAATTTTATATATATAGAGATTATGTACTTGGAAAACCAAAGCTATCAAGCACCAAACTAAGTAAATAGGAGTATATTATGTGGAGATAGTTTTTTGCGATTTGCAAAGTTTCTGATACTATAACTACCCTGTATTAGTTGCTAAGAATGATTTGTTCCTTTTTTTTAACTGTTAGTTCGAAATTAAAAATAATTTTCAAAGAAAAATACACACATTAAAATTATAAAATAAACTTTTCTCAAAAGTTCAAGTTTTTTCCTTTTTCAAAACTCAGTACAAAAAATGTATTTTTAAATGCCTCTGTTTTTGATACAAATAAAATGCAGATGTAAATTATTTCAAAACCAAGAGAAGATCACCGAATGAAGTTTTATCATAGCTACACCTGTTTTACTAACTCACTCGAATTAACCAACCTGTAAAAATTTTCTTCTTGCAGGTAAATAACATAACTTAATAAATATAGATACACACCCGGATCTGAAACAAATCTTATTTGCTTAAGTCGGGAATCTAACCCGCAACCTTCTGGTTTACAAACGGGTGCTCATCCACCATGCTACAAAGGTTGTCACTGACGCACTCAAAATCGTTTGGATCGCCAATTTTTTTAGGGTTCCGTACCCAAAGGGTAAAAACGGGACCATATTACCAACACTTTGCTGTCCGTCCGTCTATCTGTCCGTCTGTCTGTCACCAGGCTGTATCTCATGAACCGTGATAGATAGATAGTTGAATTTGTTTTTTAAATAGTCCTACTGGTTTACCCAGGACTAATTTGACGGGATAGAAAATATTCGACAGAATATAGAATTTAGATATCTTCCAAACCCCACTAGTCTTCATTGATTGATTATAATATGGTTTTATCACATTTGATTCAGCAGTTTTAAGATAGATTAACTTTCGCAGTTAGAATGAAATTAAATAAAACGCCCATTTTGGATTCTACTAGGTGCCTACGAACGATTTTGATCGCACGTGTTGTTTGTCAAACGATCGACATCATATTTTCCGATTTTGTTAGAAACCAACATATTTTATTGATGAAACAATACTCCATATCGATCAACATTCAAGATACTAAAAATCGACCAATTTTGTAGGCACCTTCAAACTTGTAGCAAAGTTAGAAAGAGGCAGCTGTAATATTTCGTCTCACTCTAGGGTAACACACTCGTTTATCTCCCCAAGTTGTGTATTGAGCTTTTCGAAGTTGTCGACCGAAAGCTCGTCATGGCTTTTTTTTATTTAACTTTGTTAGGTTAAACCGTGTGACCCTGATTTTTAAAGAATGTTTGTTGATGATTGATAAATTGATACCTAAACTCTCTTTCGATTTTTTATAAGAGACTAAATTTCTACTAGCTTTTTTACCTATATTGTTTTCTACGGTTTTACTCGTCTAAGTCCTAACCACGTGGGAATATCACAATAAAACAAGTAAATATTAATTCCAAGAATTTAATGTATCCTCTTATCAAGTTTCATCAAAATCTGTACAGTATTTCTGGACATTACTCATTACAAACTTTCTAAATATTTTCAAATATTAGTAAGTACTTATTTTAAATTAGATTTATTTACAGGTAAGTATATTGTAAATACTTACCCATAAAAAAAATGGAAGTGACCAATTTCTCCATTTTTATAAAGATCCTTAAAGTTAAAGTTACTTTAACGCGTGCGTGAGCGTGACCACATGAAAAAAAAAACCCCCATGAGTTTCTTGTGCCTTCTTCTCATTGGTGGGCGCGTTCCGAAGGCACACATCCTAACTTAGTTTTTAAGACGATTTTATGTGGTCCTGTATACTTTTAAGTATTAAGCATCCACAGATTTTTGATTTGATTTAAAGAAAATCGTATAAAAGCTCGACTTTATAAACTTTTCCCAACTCACCTATGTTATTATCCGAAAATCCAACAAAAGTTGGAAATTAAAAACACGTAGGTAATAAATATTGTTAGAGAAAACCACCAAGCTGAATTTCTATCGTCGAAAAAGCACGAAAAAAGCTTTACCATTGGATACTAGTAGCGCCATCTAGGTGAGAGGTTTAGAATTAATATTTTTTATTGTATCACACAAGTTTTTTTTAATAATTAAATCTTTCCTATACAATTAATTGCGTTTTGGAATGGGGTTGGCAATTTAAATGTAAAAATTTAGTTTTTCAGATGAACTAGAAACTCGACTTTGGATAAAATTAAAATATTACAGAATTCTTAGTTATTGTCTGATAACTCTGATAATTCTATGTATAGTTGATAGATAATATTAATTAAATCCAAACAACGCATTTTTTTTTATAAATTACATCCCAATGACAAATTACTAAATAAACTAGTGCCATTTAAGTTTAACTTTTTCAGAGTATGGTTTAATTTTATTTTTTTAAACTGACAAACTTATTATAATTTAATCACTAATATAAGTAAGTAAGTATACCTTACATCACTTTTTTTATATTTTGATTAATATTTTTTTATTATATTCATCTTTTTAATTTTTCTTGACTTACTAAACTTCTATTCTAGAATATTTCAATCTGATTTTTCATAACTCCTTCCTACATACGGAAGACAAAGAAAAACAATCGGATATGGAACGCTGCAGATTCGCTGATTTCATTCCGACATGAATGAATCGAAACAGGTTTGTTTTCAGAGCCAGAATTAAATTGAAAAATACTTGCTTTGCTTAGATAATCCGACTTACCTACCTGGTGTGAGGAGTTCTACAATCTGCAATGCGATAGATACGTTCGAAACACACTATTATTATATTTATACTAGCGACCCGCTCAGGCTTTGCACGGCTATATTTGCATGTATTATACATATAAACCTTCCTCTTGAATCACTATACCTATCTATTAAAAAATACCGCATCAATATCCGTTGCGTAGTTTTTAAGATCTAAGCAAACATAGGGACAGATAGCGGAAAGTAACTTCGTTTTATACTATGTAATGATGATTTCGTTGCGGAATGCCTACTATCGCACTTAGTCGAGTTTTTTGACGTGACTATCGTCTTACAAATTGATGAACACTGGCAGCACTCGCAAAAAAGTGTACCGTCATCGCGTTCCATAGCAATGTCATGTTTTGACAAGGACCGCTCCATAACAACGTTATTGACAAGGTAACCATAACAACATATTGAAGTATGCAAAATGGTAATGTCAATGTTACAAAAGTAAAATTATCGTCCGTAAACCGACTTTACAGATCACCATTTTTAATTTTCATTTAATCTGTAGCACAAAGACAACATTAATAAAATCGCATACTTTAGCGCAACATGTCTACTTTTGCCTACAGACAACTAAATACTATCAAATTCCCGCGGTTTCACCCGCGTAAGTCCCGATCCCGTTGGCATATCGGAATCAAAAGCTTAGGTTACAACCAAGAGTTCATTCATACAAAGTTTCACCAAAATCGGTCCAGTAGTTTCAGAGTCTATATACTACGGTTTTATTATAATATTAGTAAGATTTAGGAAGTTTTATAGGTGACAAATCTACTAAAAATTACGTACGTTTGAGTTCAATAATTATCAATATTGATTGATTTACATCTTTCTGAAACTACATAATATTGAACAATACGGCACTACTGCGGACGGAATGTAGTCTAAACTTCTGTTATTGCCCATTTTCACCGAACTTCTTTGAAAAAGATATCATCCTCTTTCACAACCCTTAACTTCTGTGAAATAGAGTCTAAAATAACATTACAATTTCATAAATTGACTTTTCCAACTGTAAAATAAAGTTGGTGAAATAATTCCATAAACCGCGTTGTGTAGCTACTTCTAGAGGACTCTATTTGAATAGAAGTAGAGGCTAAATTGGTTTGATTTTAGTGATTTTTTGTGTGGTGTTTTAATGACTTCGAGGTGGCCAGTGATTGAATGACTCATGTCACTATCGGCGCGCATTCTTGTCTTGGGACGTATCCGTTTATGAACCTTTTTTATTTTTTTCGTTTATAGTCTGTTCCAAAACTAGAGATAAATTAGGTCACTAACCTAAGGTACTATGTTACACTCAAGTTAAACATTAGGTATCGTTATCCATACATTTAGTTATCGTTTTCTGGTCGATTAGCGTCGTTTCGTCTCATAATACTATTGACAGATTCTATTACAGAATAGTTTAAGTGAAGTGTTAGAATAGTGTTCTACTACTACGAAGACACTCGACCGGTTTCTACAGAAGACAATAATTTAATTAATGAAGCAACTCTTTAAATTGTATAGTTCCAAATCGCTTAAAACATAAAAATCGTCAAAATGATAATTGCAATTATTTACGTAGGAACAATCGATTTAAAGTTTTATGGTTTTATGGTGGTGGTTTTGGAATATATTATAAAAAAACACTTAAACTTGTGTTGGAGCGTGTAATCGGTTATGCATTAAATGGACTTCATGGTTTTAAATATAATTTGTGTAACTTTTATGGATCTATACAATATACATACATCTTCAAAAACCCATAGGTAGACCAAATAACTCAACACATTCTGGTAAAAAATATACTTCAATACCTTAGGTACTGTAGCCGCAGACCTTTGAACAAGCTATTTGCATTATTTTGCATTTAAGCTTTCGAATTTAAAGCTCTAGGTGCTTACCTAGAGCTTAAAATGTCTTGCTTTTATTTCTCAATTAACAGTTCAAAGGCTATTCTGTTTTATGCTTCTGTTTTAATTTGGCAATATCCGTATCGGCATGCACTTATTCTTCTTCTTTAGGCACATTTGTTTCTGAAGAAGAAGCCCACTGCATGGCATGTGCATCTCCTCTAGTGTTCCTGGCCCATGCTGATCCAGCATAAGCTTTTATGTTGTCGGATCATCTAACTAGTGGTCTGCTCACTCTCTTTCCTCTCGATCTCCATTCAAGAAGAGTTTTGCTTCATTTTCGTCTCCCCTTCGACACTGTCCAGCAATTGCCCCTTTTATTTTTCGACGAACTACCCTACGTTTATCACTATTGTGTATTTTCGGATAATGTTGTGCACTTTTGTTAACTGACTTCAAAAGAGGGGGAGATTTTTTTTCTCATAGACCGCTTATTGTGTAGTTATATTATTTCTCTGTGATATTTCTAAACTAGTAAAATATAGGAGTACTAACAGACTGTGCTGACAGACTGCTTGAGATTTGAAGCAGAGAGACGCTTTAAAAAAATACCCATATTGCAAAACAATAATGTTTTTTTTTTTCAGAAATAAATCTAGCGGCCCCTATATTTTTTTTCACATATGTCACTTATCTAAGAACGATACCTTAATTAAAGAAATCCATCGAGTGCTTTGGAAGATAATAATATGAGGGAATAATAGTACATTGTTATCCTAGGTGTGAAAGTCACTCACTCACTCACAAGTCCTAAGACGGAGTTTGGCGCCCGAGCGTAGCGAGGGCGCTAATAGTTCGAGGGACTTAATGAGTCTTTCACCCGAGGTAAACACTGTGCTTTTCATTACGAATAATACATAAAATTCTTCCTAACAACGAGAGTGAATGAGACTATGAGACTCCATACCACATGAGTAGGTACTCATCATACTACCTGATCCTCTTACAAGGTTGGGATCAAAGAGGTTATACATTAAGTAGTGTTTTTTTTTAGGTTATTGTTGTATTCAATACCGAAATACGTCGGTACTTACCGAAGAGATTTTTATTAATGAGTTAATCCAACATTGGGAAATGACGCGAAGTCCGTAGATTTAACTTACAGTTTTTGTAACACGGTTTGTCTAGAAAATGTTATTTACACAAAATACACAATCATAAATGAAAAACCAGATTAAACTTAACACAAAAACATAATAAAATAACAAAAAATAGTACTAATTAAAACGTTTAAAATAATTTGGAAATACTAGTATTTCCCACCAGTTTTTTTTTTACTCAAGGTGCGACACTGACCATCCATACGGTCGCATAAAGCCACATCAGCAACATCGACAGGGCGCGGGCGGCGCGGCATGGTCATAGGTCGCTTTGACCATTTTCGTCTTTACATTTATAAGATATCTTAAACTAAATATACCTACTTGAATTTGATTATTGAGAAAAAAGTTACCAAGTACCTACTAAACTCTGGCAGTAAGCATGAGCCGTGCCAAGCCATAATTATTATTCTTTGTTGTAAAAAAAAAAGCAAGGAGGTTAGGTTTTTGAAGTTCCTAATGCGTAATGATACGGATACTGGCTACGTGCAGATTGCACAAGCCGTGCGAAGCCATAATTTGACATGACAGCTGTCAGTGAAAGCAAAAATCCCTAGGGCTGGAAATTTTATTTTCAATACGCTTCTCAGGCACCTTTAGACCTACTTTCCGAGTATGAGTAATGAAAAGAATATTACAAACAAACATACAAAGATAGGCGCGAAAAACATAACCCTTCCTTGCAGTCGGGTAAAAATTGCAGTCTCTCATATAATTTATTATTCTTATCGTTAGGTAGACAATGCCCCAAGCATCTAAAAGAGTTGTTGACATACCCTTTTCTTACTTCCTTCCTTTACTATTAAATAAGGAAAAGTGTATTGGATTATTGTCAGTTTATCAAGCTAAAGTCGCACCATAGAAAGATAATGTTATGGCATAATGTCTCCGCCCATATGATCGGGCGGTTCGAATATGAACATTTGTATGGAAACAAAACCTCAGACAGTATCAAAAGAAGATTGACATGTCAAAGTACTGCGAGGGTTTTAGCGGGAATGAAAAATAAGCATGACCTCTGGTTTTTCGCTAAGTAATTACATATTTTTTGTGGTACTTTATTCAATTTAGATTAATGAAATTAATGGTTTTTCTAGTAGCCCTAATATTCCACAACATTACGTCCCTAAACCCTGACCCATTTTCAGTCGATTTGAGCTAAACTTCATGCATATATTACTAAGAAATATTGTTACTTGACACTCAACTGGTTATAAGCAAAAATTGAGCAGTCATTTTTGAGGAAACAGTATACTGGGAAAATGCCTTTCCGTGTTTCTTTTAAAGCACAAGCCAGACGCATTCCGCATCTTTAGGTATAAAGCTACAAGTACACGTAAGTTTAGTACAAGTAATTATTCATTGATAGAAGACAACCCTAACGTAGTCAGAAGATATAAGAGTTAATACGCGGGAACTTCTAGGTAAATAAAACTGTAGGTACTTAGCGCTGTGCGAACTAACTTGCACTTTATTGTGTCGTTTTCAAAGTCACTATTTATTCATATATGATTTTGCGCAGTGAATCTTCTGTACATACAATATTATGTATTCTGTGATATAAGTAAGTAACCTCTTACACAGTGGACATTGGACAATATTTCAAAGAGAAGAAGATTCATCAAGAAACCTCTGAAACTACAAAAGCCACGAGTCTGAAATTTCGCATGGTTCCTTTGGATTACAAAGGGTTTTTGGAAATTCAAACGCTAAGAGGTAAAAATGCTTGCATTTTATAGTAACTATTCTGAGTTCGTAGAAAATCAATAGCTATCACTTTTAAAGAGACACTAACGCCTGTAAAACCGGGGTCGAAAGTAGTAGTTTATACAATACTAGCGACCCGCTCCGGCTTCGCACGGCTGTATTATGCATGTATTATACATATAAACCTTTCTCTTGAATCACTCTATCTATTAAAAAAAACCTCATCAAAATCCGTTGCGTAGTTTTAAAGATCTAAGCATACAAAGGGACATAGGTATATAGGGTGACTTTATTTTATACTATGTAGTGAAGTGATAGTGATATCCAGCTATCAATAATTGCAATCAGTCAATAAGTTAACAAGTTAACAGGTGGCAATACGGGTTAAAATTAAACGCTTTTAAAACAACCGATTACCTATCACAACAATCCAACTTTGTTATAATCAAAAACCGTGACAGTACCAACGGAAACCGTACCTTATTGAGAAAGTATAAAGTTTCGTTTCAAATAGCTGTCCGTACCCATAATACAACAGGAGGGCCTATTGTTGCTTACGCAAAGATGTAATCTCTTATTTTATTATTACCTGAGTGTAGAGGGACACAACAAAGAGAAGTTGTTTGTTCAATATAGAGCTTTGAAAACGTGAAAATAAAGTTTAATTTTCTATTTACTTTGTACTTTGAAAAGGTTCGCTTTGAAATATTAATTTAACAACGCGATTGTATGCATCTCCGTTAATTTTCGTAATGATTTAAATAGATACGTAATTCAAACATATTTATTCTTGGTAATTTTGGGGACCTGTTAAAAATAATTAACTGGTAGAGGCACCTCTAAAGATCTTCGCCGACTACCATATCAATTTATACTAAGAACGCAACGCAATTTCCCCTCGTACTTTGCCCATTTTCTTTTGTCCCTATACGAATAACGCGTCAATAGTTATTGACTACTTTTGTCGTTGCTTCATGATGTTTTCGAATTGGAACTAAATCAAATTAGTGTACCTATATATCGTAGGATGTGATAAACCGATTTTTCGCGGAAAAAAAATGCGAAATAATAAATAATAGCTAGGTTTGACATATCTCAATGTTACAAAAAAAACATAAGAGTATTAAAATAAGGTTGTAAAAAAACTGGTTGCCTGTAAAGTCGGTATACGGGCGAAAGTTTTACGTGACAACAACTGTGCTCAAGTGGAAGGGACGCGTGCCTTTCACTTTTTATGTCTGTCTCTCTCGCTCTTAGGCGGGCTAACCATGCCCGCGTGCCTCTCACTCGCTCTCATTGTGAGCGCATAACGTCAGCGGAGCGTAACGCAGTTTCTTGAAGTGTCACCCGGCAAACCAATTTATAAGACGTTGTCACGTCAAAAACACTAAGTGGCTGTATTGAACATTAATTATCAGTGTTTTCGCGATATCCCTAGAATTCCCGTAAAATAATCGGTTTACTAAATAATTCTAAGAACATTTCAACTGGTTTTATTCCTTAGTATTCTTCGTTATAGAGTTATTAATATGAATATTATCTTGTTCAAGTTTGTGCGATTTATCGAATGAAACTAATAAAGTCGTGTCATAAAAGTAAGTAATTGTTAGTACAAACAATAAAATAAACTAAGCACTGCCCAAACCGTGTGCCGTTCACAAACAAAAGCACTCAAAAATAATTCGTTAGCCACGATAGCATGTCGATGAAAAATAGCCACGTAAAAACACCACAAGGGGACCATAAACCGAACTGGATTTACGTGGTATTGCAAAACGGCCAAACTTTACCATCATGCTGGTGTTTGAAACGCTTTTGGAGTAAAGGTATTTTGAATAGGTATATAAAAAAATAAGCAGTTAGGAGTGACCGAGAAGAGTTGTGTTAATTTTTACTTCAGTTCACATAATATACAGTAAAGAAATATTAGTATACTAGAGCTAGGTCGGCTGCATAATTGCAGCCCCCGGTAGAGTTCGAAAATTACTATTATTAAAATGTTTTCATTCTAATAATTTTTGTTTTTAACCGACTTCAAAAAAGGAGGAGGTTCTCAATTCGTCTGTATGTTGTTGTTGTTGTTGTTTTTTTTGTGTGTATGTTACGCGATCATTCGAAGACGGCTCAACCGATTGAGATGATTCTTTTTGTGTTCGAAAGGTGATACCTCAGGGGTGGTCCCATAAAAATTTGGTGAGGATCTGATGAGAATCTTCGGAGTGATGAACAGAATTGCACCCGAGAGTGCAGCAAATTGCTCAGTTTTAGATTTCCACCAGTACAATTGGCCCCTAAACGAATAGTTACCGATAAATGGAATATCTGAAACCACCTTCTCATCAGAAAACTCTTCAATTAGTTACGATTACAGGTTACAATTTGAAGAATTTAGTCGAATTTAGTCACCGGACTGGGTTTGAATGAATGTTGATAGAGAACCCTATCTTAAATGAAGTTCTGATGAGGATCTTCGAAGTGATGAACAGAATTGCACCTCGAGAATGCAGCAAATTGCTAATTTTTCGATTTCCACCAGGAGAATTGGCCCATAAACTAATATTTACCGATAAATGGAATATCTGAAACCACCTTCTCATCAGAAAACTCTTCAATCGGATACGATTACAGGTTACAATTTGAATAAAATATTCGCTTTTGCCTCGCCGGCCTGGGTTTGAATGAATTTTGATAGAGAACCCTATCCTAAATGAAGATCTGATGAGGATCTTCGGAGTGATGAACAGATCTGCACAGCGAGATTCAACAAATTCCTCAGTTTTCCATTTCCACTCATAGAAGTGGCAAATACACAAATAGGTACCGATGAATGGAGCATCTGAAAACACCTTCTTATCAAAAAACTCTTCAATGGGTTACGATTAGGTACAGGTTGCAATTTGAAGAAACAGTCGCTTACGCCTCATGGAGTAGAATTTTCAGTGACAGTGGCACTAAAAAAGGTAAAATAAAAAAAAAAATTAAAATTTTAAAAACCGACTTCAAAAAAAACTGAAAGCAAAAATTTAAAAAACCTGAAAAGAAAAACCAAAAAGTGAAAAATAATCCATTTCGGGTCAATAAGACAGCAGATCACTTAAACATAAGTACTTACTTGGAAGTCGGACTGGGTGACACCATGTTTTCTTTATACCTCTAACCCAGTCCGACTTCCAAGTAAGTACTTATGTTTAAGTGATCTGCTGTCTTATTGACCCGAAATGGATTATTTTTCACTTTTTGGTTTTTCTTTTCAGGTTTTTTAAATTTTTGCTTTCAGTTTTTTTTGAAGTCGGTTTTTAAAATTTTAATTTTTTTTTTTTTGTTTAATAAATTGATGAGTTAAAAAGCCTATAGAAACTTGCTTGTGTTGAAAACATTCTTATAACAGCCGTTTCGGAGCTCTACGGTGGGTCTGCAATTATGTAGCCGACCGTACCTATTCCAAAAGGGGACTATTGTATAGAAAATATTTTTTTGTTTTTTGTTTGTAACTTAAAGGCACCGAAACCACTGGACCGAATTTGATAAAACTTAGTATAAGGATACTTTGATTTATTGGGAATAAATTAAGCTACTTTTTATCCCGATATTACCACGGGATCCGGAGCTAACCTAACCTAGTCCTAATCTACATTTTAGTACCATAAGTTTACCATGTACCTTTTTGTTTTTATTGTGATCGCACGGATATATTATGCATGTATTTTATATAAAACATAAACCTTCCTCTTGAATCACTCTATCTATTTAAAAAAAACCGCATCATAATCCATTGCGTAGTTTTAAAGATTTAAGCATACATAAGGATATAGGGACATAGGGACAGAGAAAGCTACTTTGTTTTATACTATGTAGTGATGATGAAATAAACTTTTTTTTTTTATGCGGGTAACACCGCGGAGCGCTGCTAGTATTTTATAATGAAATGGATTAATTCCGCATTAAATCTTCAATATCTCACTATGTGCCTATAGGTAACATTTGGGGTCGGTATATAAATATTCTAGAGTTAATCTGTTTCAGGTTACAAAAACACTAAGAAATATCTGTTTAAGCCTTTGTAATATTAACTTAAATATCTCCTAAGCAAATTAAGTTCCGACACGGACATACCAACTCGCACCAAGGACTGACCCCGACTAGTTGATCAACAAATTGTCAGACTATTCCAGGCCTCATTTACCAACCCATAATCAAGCAGTGTGAAAAACACATAGAAAAACCAACGAGATCTTGTAATTATATGTATTCAGCTAATCTACCTAAGTATAGGTTATACTTACTTATGTATACCTACATACATTCTTATTCACGGTGTAACAAGGGGGATGGATCATCGGTTGCTTGGGGGTGGGGGACCTCAGTACCTATCGATTTAACCCCCCCTCTTTTTACATTTTTATTTGTTTATTATTATTAATTTTGATTTTAAATTTTTAATTTCACTATAATTCAAATTTTTGATTTTTTTGATTTTATTTGTGATTTTGAATTGGTTATTTTTTAGTAGTTTTGGTTATTTATTTTTTAATTATTTTATTTTAATGTATGGATTTTATTATCTGAAATAAATGAATTTTATTTAATTTAAAGTCCAGTCTTCTGAACACATTACTGGATAGGCTAGACTGTCCTATAATTAGACACTGCATGGAACAGAATGCATAATTGTGTTGGATAATACGGTTACTACTAAAGTTAACAAAAGTAGAAAATATAAAAATAATTGATTTAATTAATAAAATAAAATAAATATAAATATTGCAGGGCATTCCACACATCGCCATCTAGCCCCAAGTTAAGTAACTAGCTAGACAACGGTATATAATTAATTATAATTAGTATATAATTATATACTTTTCTTTTGTAAATATTATACTTGACTTAACTTACTGTGACTTGACTTATTAATTAACTTTTGGACATTATTTTATGATAACTAACATAACTTTAAAACTTTACTAACAAATGGATTGCACTATCAATCATTTCAATTTAAATTAATTTAATTAAAATAAATAAATAAAATATAATAATAAAAAATAATAATAAAATATAATAATTTGTATTGATTTAAGTATTTGTTTATTGTTTTTACTGATTGTGATTTTCTTTTAGTTTTATTTGCTTTTGGTTTTTAATAAATAAAATAATTAAATGAAATAATTAAAGTAGGCAAGGTTGTTTCTTTTATTATTTAAAGTCCATCCTTTACAATTAGTATTCTATTCAATAAAGCTCATGCAAAAGTCACGTAAAGTTTAAATTTGAGATCACATAAAACACGCTCCAAAAGATAGGACCGAGAGGGTGACAAAGGATTTCAACTTGAAATGGAAAGACGAATGGAGGGAACGATGATAACAGCCCTTTGCGAAACTTTAGGTATTTACCTACATTAGAATTTTTAAAGGGTTCCTTTTTGGATTATTAATTTAGAGTAAAAAACGCGATCGTAATTCTACGAATCATCTCGGTGAGATAATGATCAAAGTTTTGATAAAATTTTAGTACATATATCAAAAATGGGTTTCCAAATGTCTATGAAGAACCTATTTGACGACCTCTGTGGCGCGTCGGGCGAACACCCGACTGCGACGCAGAAGGTTGCGGGTTCGATTCCCGCCGGGAACAAGTATTTATGCTGACCATAAATTCTTGTTTCTGGTTCTGGGTGTTTCCTATATGTATAATATGTATATATTTACAAAAAAAAAAAAGTATATAAGTAGTTTATACGTTATCTGGCACCCATAACACAAGCATTAAGTTGCTTAGCTTGGGGCTGGATGGCGATGTGTAATATGTCCTGAAATATTTATTATTATTTTATTTATTATTATTTGAGTTATTTTCATTTAGATCATTTTATTTGTACAACGCACAAAGTAAAGTAATAGCTAGAAAGTAGAAATGAGCGACTTTATCGCTAAAAGCGATTTCTTCCAGGCAACCTTTGGACCTATTAAGTATGTAGCTATTTATGTTTTTGATTATTTTTAATTTAGTATTTTTGAAGGCTCACTCATCCACTCACTCTCTTGACTCTAATTTCGGACTCAGTCTCCTTGTAAACATTTGTAAAATGAGATCGGCAAAGTTTTCGAAACGTCAGGTTTTTACAAAAACAAAACGCGATTATATCCGTTAAAATAGTTTCAATATGTGTTTTTTTTTTTCAATTTGGAATTTATAAATCACTAAAATAAAGTCACATTTCGCCGTCCCTATGTCCCTTTGTATGCTTAGATCTTTAAAACTACGCAACGGATTTTGATGCGGTTTTTAATAGATAGAGTGATTCAAGAAGAAGGTTTATATGTATAATATATGCATAATATAGCCGTGCGAAGCCGGAGCGGGTTGCCAGTATTGAATAAACGAATGAATAGATCCTTATTTAATTAGGTTGTTTGTGGTTTGTTTTCCTTTTCTTACATAGTACCTACTTATGTATTTCATTGTAATTTTATTTTAAGTAGGTAATTTAATTTCTGTCAATTATTAAGTAGTTTCTTTTAATTTTTATTTGTAAGTTTAATTTTTGTACTGAATGAGATCTTACCTCTAGGTTTATTTCACCTACCTACTTAAAATTACAAGTAGATTTGTAACCCCTAGTATATGTCTACGAAATACTACAGTCAGCCATCGTAGAATGGCTCGTTGGTATTGATTCCGCCGAAGCAACGCCCGCCCTCTGCATTGCTACTATAATTTCATGGTTTTTCATAATAAATATTCACGACATTTTCCTTTGAGAATTAATCAATCGGAAATGTACCTATTTATAAGTATCTAGCTCTCCCGGCAAACGTAGTTTTGCCATTTACAAAAAAAAGCGGAAAAAAAATGATGTTGTTCGATTCTCAGACCTAACGAATATTAAAAATTTCATACAAATCAGTTCAGATGTTTAGGTGGACATCATCACGAGAGACACGAGAATCACTACATAGTATAAAACAAAGTCGCTTTCTTTATCCCTATATCCCTTTGTATGCTTAAATCTTTAAAACTACGCAACGAATTTTGATGCGGTTTTTTTTAATAGATAGAGTGATTCAAGAGGAAGGTTTATATGTATAATACATGCATAATATAGCCGTGCGAAGCCGGAGCGGGTCGCTAGTTTTATAAATATAGGAATTATTTAAAATAATTTCGTAGTTAAGCTGTCACTGAAAAATGGTTCTTAGAGTGAGAAATGACTAGACCTATTGACGTTAGAGAATATTTTCTAGCTTTAAGTTGTTTTTCAAAATAATACCTATTCTTAGTTTAAGAATTTATATATAATACATGCATAATATAGCCGTGCGAAGCCGGAGCGGGTCGCTAGTTTTATAAATATAGGAATTATTTAAAATAATTTCGTAGTTAAGCTGTCACTGAAAAATGGTTCTTAGAGTGAGAAATGACTAGACCTATTGACGTTAGAGAATATTTTCTAGCTTTAAGTTGTTTTTCAAAATAATACCTATTCTTAGTTTAAGAATTTATATTAGGAATAAATACTGATTATTTTATGATTTTTTACTAATAAAAAGAAATTATTAATTTAAATTGAAATTATTTATTTTTATTCTGATTGACATGATTGATTTCTTTAATTTTATTGGTTTGTATTGTTGTTTTATCCCGTATACCTATTGAATGATTTGATTGATTTATTATATTTTATTTTATGTAAAAATTTGAATAATATGAAACTCTGTACAATTAGGGTCTATAGTTGCCTGAATAAAGATTTATTTATTTATTTATTTTATTTATTTTTATTAGGGTCTATACAGAAAGCATCATTTTCTTGCTTCAAAGAAACCTTTATTAATGTGTTATTAGTATTAATTAGAAGGGTATTGCTTTTAAATTAGGAATACTGATTATCATTTTAAGATTTTTTACTAAAACAAAGAAATTATTAGGGTCGGAGCATTATTGTGAAAACTTGCCTTTTTCAAAGTAAATAGTACCAAAAACAACAGATAGGTACCTACTAGTTAAATATAATTAAGGAAGAAATACTTATCTTTCTTTTACAACTTCGTAACTAACAAAGTATAATTATTAATTTATTAAAACGAAATGAAATCCGAAAGAAAGCTCGAGTTACCTCATTTCATTAAATTTTTGATCAGACTCTCGCGGATTAGAAAAGCAAAGTTTAATGAAATACGACGTTATTTGTTTTTACGGATACAATTTGAAAAAAATCTTTGTGGATTTTATTTTGTCACTTCATATAAATTATACTGAAAGTATCACCAACATTTATCTATACTAACATTATAAAGCTGAAGAGTTTGTTTGTTGGTTTGTTTGAACACGCTAATCTCAGCAGGAACTACTAGTTCGAATTGAAAAATTATTTTTGTGTTGGATAGTCCATTTATCGAGGAAGGCTATAGGCTACTTTTTATTTTGATATTCCTACAGGATCGGGATACGCAGGTGGAATCGCGGGGCGCAGCTAGTTTCTTATATACTTATGTATACGTCCCTTCGTAGAATACCTACTTAATATAGGTAGATGTGTAGGTAGGTAGGTATTTGGTACCTACTTAATTATACCTACCTCAAGACAAACCAATATCTTAGTAGGTACTTATCAATAACCAATAATTGGAAAAAAATCCCGGATTTTTTTCTGAAAGTTAATAACATAATTAACGTTACCTGTAAACAAAATGATACTTACCTCCTTAAACGAAATTTTTTATGTAAAAAAAAAATATAAGCCGAGCTACCCAGAACTTAATATTAATGCCCAGAACATAGAGCTTTCCAATAAGTGAAGTGGTTTCTAATTGTGAAGGTAGCAAACAGACAGACAGCAATAATTTTTGACAAATATTCTTGCTTATTCTCTATTTTTTAATTTAATTTCAAGTAATCTTTTGTTCTTCCTTCCTTTTTAGGGTTCTGTACCCAAAGGGTAAAAGCGGAACTCTTTTACTAAGACTTTACTGTCTGTCCGTCCGTCTCCGTCTGTCTGTCTGTCTATACTTACCAGGCCGTATGAAACGTGATATTTCACAGATGATGTATTTCTGTTGTCTCTTTAACAACAAATACTATGAATATAATGGTACGGAACCCTTCGTGTGTGAGTCCAACTCGCACTTGGCCGGTTTTTTATAAGAATAGGAGATAATAGTACTTAAAGGTAGATAATATTGATGACTTATAGGTAGAAATTTTGCTTTTTTTATTTATATAAAACGACCCGCCCCGGCTTCGCACGGCTATATTATGAATGTATTATACATAATAAACCTTCCTCTTGAGTCACTCTATCTATTAAAAAAACCGCAGTAATATCCGTTGCGTAGTTTTAAAGATTTAAGCAGTCAAAGGGAAATAGGGACAGAAAAAGCGACTTTGTTTTATACTATGTAGTGATAATACAGAACCCTTCGCGCGTGAGTCCAACTCGCACAATTCAAGAATAGAAGATAATAGTACTTATAGGTAGATAGATTTTGATGTTGTATAGGTAGAAATTTTGCTCTTTTACTCAATTTTACACGCTTAATTTATTTAAAATGATGTCATTTAGACCGCAACGCGTGGGCGTTACGTAGGCTTCGCAGCCCACCTTCTATACCTAAACATGTTGGCAAAAATGTCTAGTAAAATCAATGAGGAAAGTAAGTTTTTCAGAATATACCCTTTAACCCACGTTAGCCTTTTAGGGAGATTGAAATATTGTACGTAGGTAGGTCTTAAGGGGATCTTTAAAGGCCGTTCAGTAACTGTAGGTTGTCTAGCTCCGAGTTTATAGGTGGGCTTTAGTTTTGATAAATAAATATTGCAGGACATTCCACACATCGCCATTTAGCCCTAAGGTAAGTAACTAGACTCGTGTTATGGGCGCTGACAACGGCTAGGTATAGGTATACTTCTTATTACTTTTCTTTTGTAAATATATACTTATAATACATAGAAACAACCAGACCACAGACAAATATCTAATATCTAAATACTTGTCTGAGGCGGGAATCGAACCTTGTGTTTGGCAGTCCGGCATGGTGCCATTGTGCCAACTGGGTCGTCAGTTATAAATGTAAGCACTAATGTCACTATAAGTAGGTAAGTAACAGGTAAATATTATAAATTAGAAATACCTCTTTATGTACATGGGCAGAGACGTTACACATTCTTCTATCTCCATGAGTTTTACGTACCTACTATTTTCAGGAAACCAGAAAATTGGTTAAACAAATACAAAACCTATCTGGTCCTGCCTAAGCTTCATTATCAAAAGTTCAGTATTCTAGCTCTCCAAATAAAAAGACAAGGTGCCACAATTGATTTCTTATTCTTCCTTATAAGCTATCTAAACGTGTCTAAACTGCCAAAACTTGAAAAACGGGCAATTACCGATAACGTCCGATGTTTTTCACCCCAGCTCAAATCTATCTCTTGTTTCATTGGACTGCGATCACCCTTGACGTTTACAGGGAACAACACTTCATGCCAACCCCCGAGGGTGGGTCTTAGGGGGGTGAGTTCCCCACGAACCGAGCTGTTTATTGAGAAAATTCGTGTCTCAGATTAAAGAGCGGTTTTCAAAAGGTTTTTCTAGTAATCGTTGACTTAAATTAATTGTGTGAGTATTTAAGGTGTTTAATTGTCTAAATAATATTCCGTTAAATCTTAGATAAACACTTACCTATCTGACATAACGCGATTATATTTTGTGCCTAAAAATGTAAAAATAGTCAAAAACTGCGCACTTTAGGAAAAACTTGGTAACAATGCGTTTCTTTTGAATTTTCCGTTTCCGAGACGCTTTACAGGTTTAGTGTGAAGGCATTTTTGGTCGCATCGTAATGCCCTCTTATCTATCGATTGACAGGTAAAAGTATGTGTTGTGTCTAAATAGAGTAAGATCTGGCTTACCACTAAACTTTTGTGATTTTATAAAAGCTGAGAATTTCTCAGCGCATGCTCCCAACACAATCACTACATAGTATAAAACAAAGTCGCTATCTCTGTCCCTGTATCCCTTTGTATGCTCTTTAAAACTACGCAACGGATTTTGATGCGTTTTTTTTTATTAGATAGAGTGATTCAAGAGGAAGGTTTATAATATGTATAATACATGCATAATATAGCCGTGCGAAGCCGGGGCGGGTCGCTAGTTAAGTATAAAGTTCAGACCACTGTGGCTTGGAGAGTTATCAGGTAGTGCCAAGAATCGACTTGTTAATTTTGCAAAAAAAGAAATCACCTATATTTTTGTACCAATTGATAATTTTGCTTACAGCAATTAATTCCTGGAAACAAATAAAAGGAAATAACTCATTTTTTTGTTATACCTACACCTTTGTGGATCATCTTTCGGTGGTCTGGAAGGTGTTGAAACTAATGAAAATGTCTGGCTATTAGGAACATTAGGAATGGTAAGTACAAAAAAATTGGAGATTACTTTATTTCAAATAACAGGTTCGATTATTGAATTTGCCACCTGAAAACTCTCTAAGCCACTATTGAACATCAAAATTGCACGTCGTTCATGACTGTGTTGGATGCATTCGCTGAGTAATTATCAGCTTTTATAAAATCACTAAAGATCGGTGGTAGGCGGGATCTTGGTCTAAAAGGCCTTTGTAGCACATGAGTAAAGCAAACACACACACACTAAAATGACTAATCACAAAATCACACAAAATCACCAAATGTGCACTAAAAAATCGATCTGTTTTTTTTTAATACGGCGCGGTTTGGGCGGGCGGGACGTGCGGCCGGTTTGTAGTTGGTGGTATGGTTGTGGCACATGAGTTGTGGTTACTATGTATGATAATATACTATGTATGACCTCCATACTACTCATAGCACATGATTAAACATGTGCTATGAGTAGTATGGAGGTCATAACTCCGCTAGGAGTAAAAGTCTTCAGTGTCAAAGTCTGCTGTGATTGTCATCTTTCACGATCATAGGTAGCTACCCTACGTCAAAAACTTTCGTCAAAAACAAGCATACAAAAATTTTAAATGAAAAAAAATTGAAAATAATCCAAAAATAATGAGTAAACCAAAATCGAAAAAGCCTCCACCTACCCCTAGCGTTTGTACTACTCGAAGCAGCACCTCATCGGCATCGGGTCGGTCTTCGCGGACATCAGTCGTGAAAAAGAGCAAATACCAGAGAATCAAATCAGGTTTGTTTCATTTACAAATGACTGAATTTCTTTGTTTGTTTGTACGCGCTAATCTCAGGAACTACTGGTTCGAATTAAAACATTCTTTTTGTGTTGGATAATCCATTTATCTATGCACTCGAAGCAGCACCTCATCGGCATCGGGTCGGTCTTCGCGGACATCAGTCGTGAAAAAGAGCAAATACCAGAGAATCAAATCAGGTTTGTTTCATTTACAAATGACTGAATTTCTTTGTTTGTTTGAACGCGCTAATCTCAGGAACTACTGGTTCGAATTAAAACATTCTTTTTGTGTTGAATAATCCATTTATCTATGCTATGCTATGGCTACTTTTTATTTTTATATTCCCACGGGATCGGGAGTTACGCGGGTGAAACCGCGGAGCGCAGCTAGTCTATACTAATATTATAAAGCTGAAGAGTTTGTTTGTTTGTTTGAACGCGCTAATCTCAGGCACTACTGGTACGAATTGAAAAAATATTTTTGTGTTGGATAGTCCATTTGTCGAGGAAGGCCATAGGCTACTTTTTATTTTGATATTCCCACGGGATCGGGACTTACTCGGGTGAAACCGCGGGGCGCAGCTAGAATAAAATAAAATATTGCAGGACATTCCACACATCGCCATCAAGCCCCAAGCTAAGTAACTAGACTTTTGTTATGGGTGCTAGACAACGGAAACACTACATAAATACTTTTCTTTTGTAAATACATATATAGGTACTTATAATACCTACATAGAAACAACCAACTGTTATGGTGCATAAAAGTGACCTTTAACTGCTTTGTACAGTTAACTAGCAGCGCTCCAGTTTCGCCCACGTAACTCCCGATCCCGTGGAAATATCGGGATAATAAGTTACCTATGTCAATGAAACAATGTATCCTCATACCAAGTTTCATCTAAATCGGTTCAGTAGTTTCGGAGCCTATTCAATGCAAACGAACAATCACATCTTTCGTCTTTATAATAATAGTATAGACTAGCTACGCCCCACGGTTTCACTCGCGTACATTTAGACGACTTTCAGATTTATAAATTATGTTAATCCAGGTCTCTAGTTATCTACATACCGAGTTTCATCGCAATCGGTCCAGTGGTTTTTCCGTGGAAGAGTAACAAATATACATACACTCAAACTTTCACATTTATTAAATTAGTAGGATGAGTTAGGACATTTTACCCCTGTGACCAGTGGCGTAAGTAGGTATACCGTACGAGGCCCATGGCAAAATTATTAGATGCCCCAAACACCAATATAAAGAAGCTGAACCAACAAAAATAGTACTTATTTTAAATTTTATAATACCTACTTATTTATACACTAAAAAGTCTAAGAAAAATTTTTTAATCATAAAAGTTCGGCTCAAAACCCTCTATTACTAAGTAGGCAATAATACCTTCAATCAATTATAGATAAAACTTTTTTTTTTACTAAATGTGTAATAATAAATGTTGGGAGTTGGGATTCTCCTCTGACCCCCGGTCAGAGGAGAATCCCAACTCAAATCGCCCGAATCGCCCGTGGCCATTTTGCCGACTTGCCACAATTACGCCACTGACACAATGTATTAGTTTCATCCCCTGTGATACAATTTACTGTAACTATTCTTTCTAGGTTTAAAGAAATCTAATCCAGCAGCCATTGTACTTTGGGCCTTCCACAAGATACCATCATCAGCAAATGGCCTCACTTCAAGAAGAGTGATCAATTTTCTAAAGCAGCATTTTAGATCGGTGCATCGTCCACAAGCAACAGGTAAAAGCATAGGAGCGATGTTAAGATGTGCTGTTGAATTCGGTCTTTTAAGGAAATATCGAAATAGGTACTTTCTGGCCGAACATGCTAAGTGAATTTTCAATTGAAGGTATAGGTACTTGTGGTTTTTTCATCATAACTTGTTTGAAGTAATATTAATAGATAAAATAAAAAAATATTGTACGTAGTTAGTGTCTTTTTTTTTTCTTTTACAAAGGACAGCGTTTGACCACTATCACGTATGATACCTACTGACGATGCGGTTTTTAAGATGAAGCACGCTAGGTACTTAGAAGATACCTTTTTGCTCGTGACTTCTTGAAAACCCCCTAATTCAACTCCCTTCATAATTTCTTCATAGGTTTTTTCCGCTGTTTTCTCGTGGTCCCACGATTTTGTCCCATTAATGGGACCACGAGGGAGAACTATTTCTCGTGGTCCCATTGTTGTGTACCTACATCCTGTATTTTGTAGGTTACAGTACAATCATGACCACAATCAATAATGTTAATTTCAATTATTTATTTATTAGGTACTTTCTCGGTTTAAAATAAAACAAAAAACGATCTAAACGGAAACAAAAGATGATCGAACAAAAAAAAAACGATCAAAACAGCGATATAATGGCAGGTAACTGTCAAAATGACAGATATCAAACTGACAGCTGCTGTCAAACTTAAAACTGGTATATCTCAGAAACTCTTGATTGATTGTCTGGTTTTAAATTTGACAGCTGTCACCTGAAATGAAGATCTCGATGAGATCTATCACTTCTGTAAAGAGACCATCAATCTGGGATCAACAGTTTCTGAGATATAGCCATTTAAAGTTTGACAGCTGTCACTTTAACATGTCGTTTTGACAGGTTGTCTTTTGTTTCTGTTTCGATCGTCTCTTGTTTATTTTTTCGATCGCCTTTTGTTTTTGTTTTCCTTGAACTAGGAGATACGCTGAGATTGAAAATAAACTTAGCAGTACAACTTATAAAAAAAACTAGTCACGTGAACAAAAAGTGTTTAATAGAGTTGCACACGACTGTACTTACCGGCAGGTGAAGCACGAGCCCGTTACCAATATATATACAGGAGGATAAATACGTTACTGAATATCGTAATGGGACCACGAGAAATAGTTCTCCCTCGTGGTCCCATTAATGGGACAAATCGTGGGACCACGAGAAAACAGCGGTTTTTTCAACTACGAATTAAAAAATATTCTTAATATATATAAATCTCGTGTCACAATGTTTGTCCTCAATGGACTCCTAAACCACTTAACCGATTATAATAAAATTCGCACACCATGTGCAGTTCGATCCAACTTGAGAGATAGGATAGCTTACATCCCGATATTCCCACGGGATCGGGAGTTACGCGGGTGAAACCGCGGAGGGCAGCTAGTAGTTATATATATATTGCAGGACATTCCACACATCGCCATCTAGCCCCAAGCTAAGTAACTAGACTTGTGTTATGGGTGCTAGACAACTCATATAACTACTACTTATAATATACTTTTCTTTTGTAAAAATATATACTTATAATACATAGAAACAACCAGACCTCAGACAAATATCAAAGCATAAATACTTGTCTGAGGCGGGAATCGAACCTGCGACCCTGTGTTTGGCAGTCCGGCATGGTAACCTTAGAATAAATAAATCTAAATTTTGATAGACAGGATGAATTTCTTAATAGGCCTTCAGGGATATACCTATCCTAAACTATAGAGATAGCGAAAAATGTTGAAAGGAGTAGCGTGCCCGATTTGAACAAAAAGTGCATCATTAGATTGTTGAAATAGTCATTACCCTAGCCAGGAATCGAACCTGCAATTTTACAAAAAAAAAAACTTGGAAACACACATTGTACTTATGGCAAATCAAATGAAATAGCTCATTTTTGTATGATATAGCTCTGCAGGTCAATGTAAAAAAAAATTACCCTGATCATTTCAGCCAGAACCTACACTTTCCTGAACTCCCCCGTCTGTTGGTGAAAACAGTAGATATGAAAAGTTTTTGAGTTTATATCCTAGCAGGCAAATTTTTTATATATGTATTTACAAAAAGAAAAAGTATATAAGTATTCTATTCGTTAAATACACACGCTTAGCTTGAGGCTAGATGGCGCTGCGTGCGATGTCCTGCAACTTTTTAGGATTCCGTACCTCAAAGGTAAAAAAAAGGAACCCATATAAGATCATATTCTTGTCCAACTGTCTGTCGGTGTCACCACCGATTTTCTAGGAACGGGTGGACCTAGCAAGTTGAAATTCATACCAAATACTGAGGTCTATAGTCCCTATTAGGTTTACCTATAAAAATCAAGGTCCTGAGTCGAACACTATAAAAAGGTATGGGCAAATTTAAAAAAAAATTAAGTAACAAAATTTTCCTTAATTTTCAACTTTTTTTTATATTTCGGAATTTTCCCTTTACTTGTGCTGTAAGACCATGCTTTTTCAATAAGTTTAAATAAATAGATTAGAATAAAAAAGAAATTCAATAATAATATTTTTAATATTTCGCTTCACATTGTATTCTATGTACATGATCGCTTAAATTATAATTGTTAGATTTATAAACAACAAATCAAAAATACCATAAATAACAGTAGCGAGGGGGTCCCTACAACCATATTCTAGTCAGCTCACCTTTACAAATTCTGCTAAGATTACATTTTTTTGTCGTTTTATCGGCTTACCTCCAAAGAAATTTCACCCCTCGCTACTAATTAAATACTTAGTAACTGTACTTATACTGATTCCACTACATCTTAAAAGCTTGAAGTAAAGACAATTAGCTGGAATGCTTACATAACGATACGCTAAGCAAACAGCGTTCACGTAACCCATTTTATACCGTGACACAATAGGAATAAGGTGTAATTTCGTTTAACAATAACAAGTATTTATTTACAACGAATAACACTTTTTATAGGTACTTAATATCATTTTTTGCAGTCAAGTTTTGAAAGCTGATAGTTAACACTTTTGCTTATAATTAGTTTTTTGTTTGAAATTGTGACTATTATGCCATGGGTTTCTAATTTGGATTGGCAAATATACGTAGCCTTTGTTTGTTAACTTTATAGCCCCTCTACATGATGGCCTAGCACTGGCCCAGCAAGATGGCCATGCGATGGTTGAAACGCAACTACACGATGGCCACGTTCAGCCATCGTTGCCCACTTCCTTTAATGTGTGACCGAAAAACCGACACCATGGCCATCCAGTCGCCATCCCACGAACAATAAGCCATCAGACACCACTACGCCCTCTACATCCTGGCCCATATTAGTGGGCCAACGTGATGGCCCATCATGTAGAGAGGCCATTAGATATCAATGGTTCCCAAATAGATACGCGCGAAAATGTAAAAAAAATGTGATAGGTCAACGTTTGACCACTATCACACCCGCCAGATGGTAGGTGACGATGCAGCCTAAGATGTAGCACGCTTTCCTAGAAGATACCTATTCACTTGACTTAAAGACTCCCAAATTGACAGAAGAGGACAGACGCAGGCAACTGATTCCATTCCCTTGCGGTACGAATAAGGAATGACGAAGCAAAACGCTTAGTGCGGACGTCTGGTATTTCCACACTATTTTAGAAGAATTATCTGTTTAAATTTCGCAGAACAAACTAGTTGGGAACCACTAAGCTAAGGTATGGCGGTTTTTTTTTTCTACATATTATACAGCCAAGGATCAGAATTCCAGTAACATCTTTAATATTGTAGTTGCCAGTACAGCTTTGAGCATAGGTCTATTTACCGATCATGGCACACAGCCGTGATTGCTACTGTTTGTTCGCCTATGTGTGCGTGGATCATAGACAATTACGTACACTTATACATTTCATATAAAACTTTTTACTGTGTCCATTGAAATGGCACCCACACAGACGTGTTTGCTACTGTTCGTTCGCCTATGTGTGCTCGTATCATAGACAATTACGTATAATTATAGATTTCATTTATTTTACTAGTCAACCATTGATTATATGGCACCTACACAGACGTATTTGTTATTGTTCGTACGCCTGTGTGCGTGGACCATAGACAATGATGAGTAAGTTAGTTATGTGCCATTTATAGCGCTGTTTACACATTGCGTGTCCGGACACAGAGAGCCGTATATTTACGAGTGTTCGTACGCCTATGTGTGTGTATGTACACCATAGACAAATTATGTCTTTTATAGCGCTATTTACACTATGATGCATGTCCATCCGTGTCCTTGAAACATAGACAAATGATGAGTAAGTTAAGTGCTCTGTCTAAAGAGAGCTTATGTGTGAGTGACATCGTCTGAACACGCATGTCCTGTAGTAGACCAAGGTTTAAGAACTTAGTTACAATGCTTTGTGTAATTGTTACTGGATTTCTAACCGCAATCGTACCTTAGTATATTATTTAAACTATGTAAAACACGCAGTTTCACCTGACTGCAATCTACTTGAACGGCTATATATCTAGTGAATGGTTTAGAATAGAAGATCTTCGTCACCTTCGTCGAGCAAGTTTGTTATTGCGCGATTATCGACTTGGTCTTTAGCTTTACGTAGTTCTTTTGCCTGTAAATAGATAATTATTTTGTTAATAGGAGCGTTGTACAATATGGCAATGTAGATGGAGGCTCAGAGTTTTCAATTACTATTATTCTTGATTTGAAAAAATCTACTAGCAATTTTGGAACTCTATGGTCTCAATGGCTTTTTTATCAATTTATGGTAATGTTCCAGAATTACAGCTATCTACTTAACAAGTTTAATTGCAAAAGGTTCAGTAGTTCAAACAAATTAAAGCAAACCCCGTAAACCCTTTTAGGCATTGTTGTTGTTAATTCAAACCTGCGATAATTCGAACCTCTCTAAAGTTATTCCTACAAAATCTCTTTATATTTCGAAATAAATTAATACATTTTTATGCACTTGGCAATTCGTACGAAAAAATCATTGCTATATAAGAAAACGATGCGTTAATTCGATCTCATCGGCGTCCAACACTCGATAATTCAAAATTGCAGAGAGAAAGAGGCGGAAAGATTGTAAGTACATACATTTTGCGATAACGTTTGTTTGTTGAGCCTTTGTTTTTGTTATGATTAGTTTGACTTATTTGACACACACTTCCGCACGAATCGGTTTGTTTAGTTATGTTGAAGTTTGTGTTAATCACAAATTTCGAACCATTTGATATTTCAAACACTCGATAATTCGTAATATTTTAAGAGTCCCTCGAGTTTCGAATTAACGAGAGTCGACTGTATTTGGATACATAGCATGGCGACGATGCTATGGCATCGTTATCGTTATCGTCACATCATGAGGTAGGACCCTAAGAAGAATTAGAAGTTTTTTTAATACCTTTTCAGCCTTGGCCTTGATAATTTTCTTTTTGTCCTGAATCTTCTTGAGCCTGTAGAACTCCTCACGCTCCAGCTCGTCCAGTTCTGAGATGATGTACGCGAGGGTGCGTTCCAGTCGCGGGATTATCACTTGAAAATTATGGTAAATAAATGTAAAGTTAGCAGCGTCTTGCACTTCACAGACAGGCTTGGATTTTATAAACTATGAATTCTTATTTCAATGCAATACACCAATACTTTTTTAACAATCCTGGCGTTCCAAGCATTAAGAAAATAGCTTAAAAATGTAGATTTATTTTGGTCTAAGTTTTGTCTCGGATAGAACATAAGTTTACAAGTTTCTTTAAGACTTGTAAACTTTGGGAGGTCTTTGAAGTTAAGTAAGAAAAACAGGAAGGGTCTCTATTTTTCTTACCTTCAAAGACCCCAATTTTCAATTCAAAAGAGTTTTACATGTCAAAAGTTTTAGTTGGTATGATGATTTGATTATTCACCAGAGGAAGCTGCAATATAATATAATAGGACTGACAATTAAATTTTAAATGATCCTCGAGAGATGTTTTAATCGGAAAAGTATAAAATAAAAAACTAAATTTGTTTGAATAAAGCCACTATGGATGAATTTAGTCATTGTAATTGAAGTTTGAATGTAGAAATTCCTCCAACTTACCATGCTCAATAGCATTGACACGCCTGTTAGTAATCTTGATCACCTCATCAAGGGTGATGAATGAAGTCTGCAGTGAAGCCAATTCCACCAACAGTTTCACTGCAGTCTGGAAGTTCTTCTTCAGTTTGGCCAGCTGTTGTCCACCTCGGGCGAGACCCGCCAACTCGTATGTATCAGAACCATCTTGGTATGACTCGAAAATTGGGAGTGTTACACCTGGAAAGTGGGAATGACGGTAAGCACTGAGTAATTAAAGCTCTTTACAATAAAGGTTGTGGTTTCCAATCTCATAGAAGACAAACAACTTTGAAAAGCATTTTAATAGAGTGGGTTTAATTTAATACATGCAAAATTTCGCTGTCTGTGCAGTTTGTATCCCTATGAACTAATATTTATTAAATACTAGCTGCGTCCCGCGGTTTCACCCGCGTAACTCCCGATCCCGTGGGAATATCGGGATGTAAGCTATCCTATCTCTCAAGTTGGATCAAACTGCACATGGTGTGCTAATTTTATTATAATCGGTTAAGTGGTTTAGGAGTCCATTGAGGACAAACATTGTGACACGAGATTTATATATATTAAGATTTTATTTTATAGATATTTGCGCCGCCGTCTGTAAAATAAATATGTTGGGCAACTTTACTCACTATATATTTTTTTACCTTTGTATGCTTGTACGAAATATTACTTAGACATAAGTGTTTTATAAGTGATTAGTGTATAATCTTAAAGAAAAAAAATCTTTAAACCTAAACCAAAAATTGTATAGAAATAAGGATGTTTATAAACAAATATAACTTGTAAATGTATAACAACTTGTTTAGGTATATCACTACATAGTATAAAACAAAGTCGCTTTCTCTGTCCCTATATACCTTTGTATGCTTAAATCTTTAAAACTACGCAACGGATTTTGATGCGGTTTTTTTAATAGAGAGTGTGACTCAAGAGGAAGGTTTATATGTTTAATACATGCATAATATAGCCGTGCGAAGCCGGGGCGGGTCGCTAGTATTTCATATACAAAGTCAGCCAAAATATTAAAATTCAATGTAGGCTGTAAAAGGATTGACCAGAAGGCTAATTCTCGTAAATAATATTGTTTAAATTACATTTCAATATCATCCCGATTGCATTTCGATTGCAAAAGATACCCTCAAAGTCAGTTTTTTTTACAAAAAGCTAACTTTGAGGGTATTTTGAGCTACTTTGAGGGTGTTATTTGTGATCGAAATGCAATCGAAATGATATTGAAATGTAATTTGAACAATGTTATTTACGAGAATTGGGGTTCTGGAATATTCAGTTATAAGTAGATAAATAAATTGACTTGATT
The DNA here is from genome assembly GCA_907269075.1 of Idaea aversata. Classification (NCBI taxonomy): domain Eukaryota; kingdom Metazoa; phylum Arthropoda; class Insecta; order Lepidoptera; family Geometridae; genus Idaea; species Idaea aversata. The sequence goes on from OU026096.1 coordinate 4,617,442, forward strand.
GTTTTGTCCATGAAAATATAGGTAACAAAACAAATATTCTTAGGCAATTGTAAGGTGATGGTTTTAATACTTATACTATACCAATCTAATAGCTATCAAAATCTATTTGAATTATTGTACTTTGTACTCTTACCCCTCTTTCATTTTTTAATTTGTCGCTTAACCCCATTTATTATATATCCAAAATGGTCCTGATTCTAGGACTACTAGATAGGCCTATGCTTGTGTTCCCTAATTTCTTTGAAAGCTAGACTACTTGGACCGACCAATTTCAATGACACTTGGTGTTAATATAGGATGGACATTAGTATAATATAAAACACACACATATTGAGAATAGTCACTTCAAAAAGTTAGTTAAACATAGCCTATAACCAGTGTATCATTGAGACGCTTGGTGGGAACAGATGAACATACATACATACAGGTGAAAAACATAACCCTCCCTTTTGGCTTCACTGTGGTCCGGTAAAAATTATACTAACTTCATAGCACAATCAGTTCACAAATAGTTTCTGCTTGAAGAGCTACAAACATACTAACACACACTTTCACATTTATATTAGTACAATAATCATACCAGCAACATTGTCTTTCTTAGATCGTATTTTGATTTGAGCCTTGGTCACATTCTGCAGCACCACCTGGTTGAAGTCTCCTGTTGTGAACTTGGCCTCGGCCAGGGAGAACGCTGCCTCCTTCATCACTTCACCCATCGTGGTTTTTGTCTGGAATATGACGCAGTATATTATGTAAGTTTAGTTAAGTTTTATGGAGCTGTTTCCGCACTAAGGACCATTGTGCGTTTGAGAATATCCTACTTGTCACTCCAACCTCCCAGGTCCTCCCAGAAGGTTAGCAGCCTGCTGCAGGCCAGTATATCATGTACAGTTTGAGTATAAAATAATATTACTCATCAAACCCAATCAGTTTCCACTACCCAAACCTAAGCTGGCACTGACATAGGCGTTACCCATGTCAGTTTAATTTTTACCAGGTGCAAACCTGAGCTGAATAATCTTTGAAAACAACATAATAATTAATACTAGTTTATTAAACAAAAAGGGGTACAAAAGTAGCATTAACAACAGACCTCAAACTAGGAATTTATCCTGTATCTTGAGTGTCTAGAAATTATTACAAAAACTTAGCGATTAATGTAAAGCCATGGAGATTAAGTTATAAACTATTTGTTGAATTATAACAAAAACAAAAACTAAACAATGGGTAATAAATAGGTAGGTAGGTAGTTTGAAGTAAGAGAACAATAAGTTTATATTTTAGTAAGGTTGATGTCTAATTAGATACCTATCATAAGTACTGTGTTTTATGCAGTGGCTATTTTAGTTTAAGCTTCGGGTGACCAAAGGGCTGGCTTGTGCTTTAGACAGAGAATAAGCATCACCAATTAATGAGGTAATGCAGCCAGCCTTTTGGGCACATTTCCAAATCTATACTAATATTATAAAGCTGAAGAGCTTGTTTGTTTGTTTGAACGCGCTACTCTCAGGAACAACTGTTTCGAATTGACTAATTCTTTTTGTGTTGGATTGTCCATTTATTGAGGATATAGGCTACTTTTTATTATATTCCCACGGGATCGGGACTTATGCGGGTGAAACCAGGGCGCAGCTAGTTTTTATTAAATGTTTAATTGCTTTAAGTTTTTTAGAATATTTTATTCCTTTGTTACTAAAACTAGCACATAAAAGATAGTTTTGTTTGTAAACGAAATAACTAGATAAAACTAGGTATCTAGTGATCAGCTGAAGTTCTAATTATTATAATGCGTAGGTACTTAGAGTCATTTCATGTCAAGGGAATGATTGAACATACCTCAATAATTTTCCCCAGAATCATACGGAATCTCACTTGTAAGGCATCAGCCTTTTTCTTGAGAAGACCATGGCCTTTCTGAGCACCAGCCAGACGGCCCTTTATCAACATCTGGGCACTAAAACATGAGAAATTACATAGATTCATACGCGTTCAATTTATTGGTATTTTGTTAATCACTGAATCAATAACTTATAGCGAAACTTACCCCCGAGAAGGGAAGATCGGTAGTTTTTCTTTCCCCGACATTTTGATTTAGGAATTTATTTGCGATTTCTCCTTTTTCAGGATTTTTTGCAACCAAACCCAAATCACCTGATGACAGATTACGACAAAAGATAAATAAAATTGTCTATGGCTAGTCTTGTGATCTCGCTCTATGGCCACCCCGTAGTGCTCGTGTTGTCAATGTCATCTTGTTAGCTATTTGAAGTGTTTGTCAATGTACCTTTTTAAAGGGCAACACATACATTTTTACCACTGCTACACGGGTTCGGAACGCACTTTCATCAAGTAAGTAGTTCGCACACGAACAAATAGTTCTCCTAGCTAAGGGAGGTAGTTTGTCTTAAAGAAACCTTCAAGCACTGTCTCGTCAGGTCTATTGTATCTCTATGCGTTAGTGACTGAGGTTAGTGATTTGGAACCTACATCCATCCTACATCAAATATAATTCGTCTATAGAGAGGATAGAAGCCCTACTTGACAAGTATGAAAACGAGTCACCTAAAAAATGTACCTACTTATTTTAAACTCGGCGCGGGCGGTGTCGTTTCTAAATGCTTTGGGACATTTTGGGCAAGGGACTTATAGACCTATTGGGAAAGGGACAATACGAACCGACTAAAGCTGCTCTCGATCACTAGGGCTGCCCAGTGCCCACTGACCGTGTCTCCGTTGATTTTTAATAGTAATTTAGATAGGTACCTATCTTCTTCATGTTCGTCTCTATGTATATGTATATGTCACCAAGTTTAAAAAAAAACCCACGTTTACCGTAAATGTAATTTATTAATCTCAACAATCTTTCAAAAACTTAAAATAACCAGGCTTCATTTTATTCATTATTGTATCATTCAATTCTGATTTCTTATGTATTCGTAGATGGCTCTTCAGATTGCCACGAATAGTACACGCATGGTCACAAAAAGGACATTTAAATGGTAGTTCACCAGTATGGATTCTCATGTGCTCTCTCAGATATATATCATGGTAGAATGCTTTTCCACATACTTTGCAAACAGAAGGACGCAAACCTGCAACAGAATGATGACGATGTTACTACTTACTATATAATTAGAGAAATATGTATAGATAAATAAATAAGTATTGCAGGACATTCCACACATCGCGATTTAGCCCCAAGCTAAGTAACTAGACTTTGTTATGGGTGCTAGACAACAGATATACTACATACTTTTCTTTTGTAAATATACTTATACTTATAATACATAGAAACAACCAGACCACAGACAAATATCTAAGGATAAATACATGTCAGCCTGCCTAGCATGAACACCAAAACACGATATGATAAAGCGATATAACTACATCAACTCTCAAAATATGATAGATAAAGCCGCCATGTTGAATTTTTATCATAATTTTTATCGCAATTTATAATAAAAATTCAACATGGCAGCTTTATCTATCATATTTTGAGAGTTGATGTAGTTATATCGCTTTATCGTATCGTGTTTTGGTCTTCATGCTAGGCAGGCTGAGGCGGGAATCGAACCCGCAACCCTGTGTTTGGCAGTCCGGCATGGTGACCATTGTGCCAACAGGTAAATCTATATCTATGGTATATCTATTTAGCTTCTATATCTATATAATAATAATATTATAATGAGAAAAGATTTGATGATTTGTTTGTTTGCATTAAATAGGTAGGCTCTGAAACTACTGTAGGTACCGATTTTGATGAAACTTGTATGAGGATACATTGATTCGTTGGAAGTGAAAAAATACCTTACTGGGTTTCAAGTAAGTACCGATCCTAATACCTACTTAAAAAACAGAAACATAGGGGCATAGTCAGGGCAGTTATAGGTTTTATGCAAAAAAAAAAATTTGTGCTAGTGTCATAACATAATTCAGGGAGTAAACAGTCGACTACGTTTGTATGGAAAGAGCGCCGGTACCATTCCCTTTTAAATAAAATGTCTCACCTGTGTGATTAGCTCGTTCATGGGCTATATAACAATAATAACCTTTAAATGTCTTATCGCAGAATTTACATGAAAAAACTTTAGGAAACAGGTGTTTATTATGAACCCATTTTATGTGGCCATTTAATAGGTCTCTTGTCGTAAACATTTTAGGACAATGTTCACATTGTAATGTCTTATCTATATGACACCTTCTCTTATGTCTTTTCAAGCATGAATCTGACGGGTATGTCTTCAAACAGATTGTACAAGTTACTTTTGTTTTCGTATGGTTGTAACTTATATGATTAAGTAATTTTTTTTTCTTATCAAAAACTGCTGCACAATACTCGCAAACTACTGATTTATTTACTTTTTCAGTCTTCTCGTTCTCTTCAATTATTTCAAAAAGTTTATTTATGCTTTTTTTTACTTTTGGTTTTACTTTTTTCTCAGGTGGGTTTTTCTTCAATTTAGGTGTTTCAGATAGTTCCCTGAAACAGATAAAATTTAATGATATTTTTAAAGAACATAATATGATATAACACACATACACAACACATATGATATAACATGATCTATCTAAATAAAAATCAATTGCTGTTCCTTAGTCTCACTAAAACTCGAGAACGGCTGAACCGATTTAGATGATTTCGGTTTTGAAATGTTTGTTGTAGTCCAGCTAGCCTAGCATGAAGGCCAAAACACGATACGATAAAGCGATATAACTACATCAACTCTCAAAATATGATAGATAAAGCCGCCATGTTGAATTTTTATCATAATTTTTATCGCAATTTATAATAAAAATTCAACATGGCGGCTTTATGTATCATATTTTGAGAGTTGATGTAGTTATATCGCGTGATATCGCTTTATCGTATCGTGTTTTGGTCTTCATGCTAGGCAGGCTGGGAAGGTTTAAATGGTGATAATTTAAAGATCGGACTTACGCGGGTGAAACCACGGGGCGCAGCAGCTAGTAAGTATATATTTTATGTTTTTTTTAGTAATAGGTAACTTAGGTTTGTAAATTAGTTAATAGGTCAGAATATCTGATGTAAGTAAATAAATATGAGAATTGGGCAAATATTACCATTCATCTCCTTTGCAATCAAATTCATCTTTGATTATTGGCAATTCTTTCTTGTTGTTTTTTGTTTTTCTTGTTGTCTGACTCTCTTTGATTTTCAAACATTTCTTTGAATCAACTTTAGTTATTTTTAGATCAGGCAAAGGTTTTAATTTTTCTATTATTTCACTGGTATTAGGACACATATTTTCGTTTTCAATTTTAATGAATACATATTCTTGATCATTCCATGTGAAATCATTATCATCGATGTAAGTATCGTCCACTTCTGTTTTCACTTTGATGAACGACTCTCTCAATATTTCAGAGCTTTCTCTATATTTATCAATGAATTCACACAACAAGTCTAAAGTTATTTTACAAGATGAACAAATACTTCTTGGATATCCTTCAAGATCTTCAATCTGAAACAGGTGAAAACAGCCAGTGGTAATTTCAACAAGAGCCATAATAACAGCTGTTAGATCATTTATTAATATCACTACATAGTATCAAATTAGCTTTCCGCTGTATGTCCCTATGTATGCTTAGATCTTTAAAACTATGCAACGGATTTTGATGCAGTTTTTTTTAATAGATAGAGTGATTCAAGAGGAAGGTTTAATTATGTATATAAAACAAAACTACCACACGTACGTAGTCGCGGGCAACAACTAGTAGGTACTTAATATAATAAAGAGGGAGATTTTTTGTTTGTAACGAATATGCTCCGAAACTACTGGGCCGATTTTTATGAAACTTGGTATAGGATACATTGATTCGTTAGGAATAATAAAGGCTACTTTTTATACCGATAATCCCACGGGATCGGCAGTTACGAAGGTGAAACCGCGAAACGCTGCTGGTTGGTAGATAAAGTGAAATGTTTTGAACTAAACGTAAATAAATAAATACTTAGTTAACCTTCTCCATAACACATTTAGTAATTTGAGAGTGTATGCTGGCTTCTGTTGTAGATTCATCAAATATTGAATATGTAGCGCCTTCTTGAAGGCATATTCGGCACGTAGATGATATGAATTCGGCTGAATTCATTTTCAAACTTCTAAGTGTTCACATATGACTAAAAAATGGTTCAAAAATAGGTAATTTTGAATTAGACTGGTTAAATTCTCAAAGCAAGCTCGAAGTGAATGAATTAAGTTAGAACTCAAAGGAAAATCAGAGGAAAATCGAAATAAAATAAAAGAACTCAAAGGAAAACAACCACAGAAAATAACAATAAAAACCATAGATACTACAACAATTGTTTTTTTTTTCCTTGGTCTGAGACCGAATAGTATACGTCAAACGCTTCGACCATTTTTTGTTTCTACTTTCATAGTCCATGGTCAATGACGTTTGTTTTTTTTTTTTGCGACATTGTAGATTTAGCGGTTTTTGCACGGTTTTTGTATGTATCTCGCCAACTCGCCAAGATCTCGCCCTAATCACGCGCGCCCGACGACTTAACTTTAGTGATAGTGTTTTCTCTCATGCTTTGGTCCCGTACTTTATATTGCTACTTTTGCAACTAAAGGCTTTTACACACGTTACGATTTGGTCGTCCCGACCAAATTGACACAACCAAATTGGGTATCGATACACACGCTACGATTTAGTCGGATACTATTCAGAGAGTACATTAATACACATCGTGGTCATTAAGTAGTTTCTGTGGTTCCATTCCTCAGGGGGAAAAACGGGACCCTATTACTAAGACTTCACTGTCAGTTCATCAGTCCGTCCGTCTATCAGTTCCATCCGTCCGTAAATCCGTCCGTCCGTCTGTCTGTCTGCCTTTCTGTCCGTCTGTCATCCGGTTGTATCTCATGAATCGTGATGGATAGAGAGTTAACATTTTCACAGATTATGTATTTCATTAGTGTCGCTTTACAAACAACAACTATAAAAAGAAAAAAATGAAGTGGGGCTCAAATACAACATGATACGGAACCCTTCTTGCGAGAGTTCGACTCACACTTGTTTGTTTCGAACACGAAGTTGGGTCCGATGCGTACACACGTCCCGATTTGGTCGGATACAACCACGAAACAAAGAAGTAAACGGAAGTGCTATAGGCTAAATTTCGTATCAGAACCGATGTCGCAAAACTCACACATCTAAATGGATAATCATATTTTGCATACTAAAAAACAATTCGTTTGATTGGTTGTTTTTGTTGCTCAAAATTAACCTAAATCACACAAACCGTATATTTGATTTTATATCTTCATGCATCATAATAAAGTTTATTTTGCCATTGACTACAAAGTATTTACGACATTTTGTAATCAACCAACAAACTACATTCAATTGACGAAAGAATTCGGCGAATCTACCACAGATGGCGTTATTCTTGGTAAACACAATTATAACCTTTATTTCATACTCCTTAAGGTTGATAATGGCGTCAAATTTCAATATTTCTCCTAGTCGACTAGTCCAGGGGTAATAAATTTTAAATTACATAATCGATACTGATCGATAAGTTAATTTGGAAAGAATTTCAAGTCATTTTTACCCGTTTGCGTGACGCAAACGAGTGGTAATGTGTTTATCAGAATTATCAGTCTATGTATGTATGTTTGTTTGTTCCTTTGAGACCAAACGTGTGGGCCGATTTTGATAAGTGGCATGTCGTTAGATTCGCCATGCCAGCGCTATACTAGATATAGATAGATAGCAATTATTACGTCTTTAGACAAAACGGCTAAAACGCCGCGCTCCAAATGTTCAATTATACCTATCAGAGGCTCTATTATGGTGACTTTCGACAAGTCGTACCCGAATCGCAATACGAATAGGATTTTACCCATTTTGTGTGTGATTTTATATGAAAAACGAATCACATCGCGACCATGGCTATTTCTATGCTGATTGGCTGATACAAATCAAGATGATCATGACCGGTCGCGATCTTGAAACGTTTCAATGGAAATTAAACTATCACGTGAGCAAAAAGCTTTAGGTACTAAGTAGGTAGGTAATATTATTTTGACGTGACAACGTTTTATAAATTGGTTTGCCGGGTGACACTTCAAGAAACTGCGTTACGCTCCGCTGACGTTATGCGCTCACAATGAGAGCGAGTGAGAGGCACGCGGGCATGGTTAGCCCGCCTAAGAGCGAGAGAGACAGACATAAAAAGTGAAAGGCACGCGTCCCTTCCACTCGAGCACAGTTGTTGTCACGTAAAACTTTCGCCCGTATACCTACTTTACAGGCAACCAGTTTTTTTATATAAAATAAAATATGTACGAAGGTGAGTCTATTTAATTAATAGTACATTACGAAATAAGTGTGTTAAATTGATCATTACATAGAGGCGGTTTATGACGGTAAAAGCCGAGATGGAATGATCAATATCCACACGTGTCTCGTACGACGTTTTTTTATCACAGTTGCGAATAAAAGAAAATACTTGAAAAGAAAATAATCAATAACAATATATTTGTGATAAAGTCTATGTTTACTATTTTTTTAGGCAATATTTTTTTGTTAATTATTATACTCCCGAAAGGCTAGGCAAAAGACTTTTAACCTATTCAGCCTCGTCTGGAACGGAAAAAAATATATTTAAATAAAGAAAAAACAAAACTCAATTTTTAATCGTTTGTTATAACGTTAAATTATTGTCCTTTGTGAACCGACTTTCTAGACAACCATTTTTGCTGGAGTAAAAACCCTTTGTTGGTACCTATTACAGACAACAATTTTTGTGTGCATGAATGTGCATAATTTTCTTTTCATTGCTGTAGGTTTAAGGTATCTTAATCCTTTTGCTGATATAAACAAATCGTCGTCTAAAAAATGCTGAGAGCATATGGTGCTTGATTTAGTTGGAAACCAATGTACCTACTCTACCCGTTGCATTTCTCTTTCACAGTAGCGTCTTTGGGAAACCTAAAAAAAAACAACGATGGTGGTTGTGCAAACAAGTGTATTTAACTGTTTTGCATTCGGTCTACAAAAAAAACGTCTAAGAATCGTCAATCGTCGTCTAACAACTAACAATTTAAAAAATCTAGAGAAAAGTTGGTCTAATTGTAACAAAAACGAATCGATCTGAAATGTAAAAACAAAACACACCAAATAGGTAAAATTCAATTTGAGATACGGTTCAGGTATGATTTGTCGGAAGTGGCCATATTAGACCCCAAGAATCTACTGGAACAATTTGCAAAATTTTGCAATTGTATACGAATTTTGTTACAAAGAATCAATTGCCACGAATCGATTGGAACAGTACGGCATATTTTCGGATTTTCGATAACGGCACAAAACTGCAGACTGAATCGCGACTTAGTTTTAATGCGCACAACTACGCGTAGTTTATAAACGCTTGCCACGCCCACATACCATTTCTACTTATTTATTTGTTCTGTGAATACAACCAAATTGGGTGGGCGTGCCCAATTTGATCAATAAAGGCCTTTACACACGTCCCAATTTGGTCGGGTCCGACATACAATTTGGTCGGGTGTACAACCAAATTGGGACGTGTGTATCGTGGTCGGGCAGACTTAATTATTATTAATTGATCAAATTGGACACGCCCACCCAATTTGGTTGTATCCGACCAAATCGGGACGTGTGTACGCATCGGACCCAACTTCGTGTTCGAAACAAACAAGTGTGAGTCGGACTCCCGCACGAAGGGTTCCGTATCATGTTGTATTTGAGCCCCACTTCATTTTTTTCTTTTTTTAGTTGTTGTTTGTAAAGCGACACTAATGAAATACATAATCTGTGAAAATGTTAACTCTCTATCCATCACGATTCATGAGATACAACCGGATGACAGACGGACAGAAAGGCAGACAGACAGACGGACGGACGGATTTACGGACGGATGGAACTGATAGACGGACGGACTGATGAACTGACAGTGAAGTCTTAGTAATAGGGTCCCGTTTTTCCCCCTGAGGAATGGAACCCCAGAAACTACTTAATGACCACGATGTGTATCAATGTACTCTCTGAATAGTATCCGACCAAATCGTAGCGTGTGTATCGATACCCAATTTGGTTGTGTCAATTTGGTCGGGACGACCAAATCGTAATGTGTGTAAAAGCCTTTAATAATAATTAAGTCTGCCCGACCACGATACACACGTCCCAATTTGGTTGTACACCCGACCCAATTGTATGTCGGACCCGACCAAATTGGGACGTGTGTAAAAGCCTTTAGTATATATCATAATTCCTCTATGTTTGCAACATAAATATTACTAAAACAAACAAGGCTATATAAACTTTTTGCTTAATAGGTACAAATTGTATTAAAAAAAACCATGTAAGTGACAGTGACACTGACACTGTAAGTGACGTGTTGATTTTTACGATTTTTGTTTTGGGGGAGTCAAATTATTTTTCAAACACATGTGAAAATGCACTCACTTACGGTTGAATTCTTGGTGAATTACAGGTGTTTGTGAACGTACGACATGTCCAAATCTTTTTTATTAGAAATAAGATTCAATACTTACGCACCTTACATAAGCAAGGTGTGATGTGTGTGATTTAAAAAACAAAAGTGAACCCTTGAAGTTTGAAAATGAATGTAATAGAATTATCATCATCTACGTGCCGAATATGCCTTCAAGAAGGCGCTACATATCCAATATTCGATGAATCTACAACAGAAGCCAGCATACACTCTCAACTTATTAAATGTTTCATGGACAAGGTAAATTGCATAGTCCTCACTTTTCCCGTACATAATAATGAATTGTTAAGAGACGAACAGCGCTCCGCCGTTTCACCCTCGTAAATCCCGATCCCGTGGGAAAATCGGGATAAAAAGTAGCCTATAACACTCCCAATGTATCCTCATATCAAGTTTCATCAAAATCGGAATAGTAGTTTCGGAGCCTATTCAATGCAAACAAGACAAATAATCAAATCTTTCTTCTATAATAATATTATAGATTATGACAACAAGATTCGTCGTAAACACAGAATATAATAGGATAGGATATAAGTTTATTTATAACGTCTGCTTATTCTGTGTTTGATTTTGTACTAAATTATTGATGTAATAAATAATTTATTTATATACTTACTGTTTTTTTTTAGATTGAAGATCTTGAGGGATATCCGAGAAGTATTTGTTCATCTTGTAAAATAACTTTAGACTTGTTGTGTGAATTCATTGATAAATATAGAGAGAGCTCCGAAATATTGAGAGAATCACTTGTTAAAGTTAAAACTGAAGTGGACATAAGCTTCGGTGATAATGATGATGATTTTATTTGGTATAACAAAGACTATGTAGAAATTAAAGTAGAAAATAATAATGAGAGTGAAAGCTATGCGAATGAAATATTAGATAAGTTAAAGTTGCCTGGTTTGAAGATAACTAAGTTCAATGCAAAAAAACTTACAAATGAAACAGTAAATAAAACAACCGTTAAAAATAACAGAAGCAGTAAGAGAAAATGGTAATATTTTAATATAGTAATGCTTAATAATTTTCCTGTGCAAATTGATCTGAAAAATAGTGCATTTTAATAGAAAAAATCTGCATTTTAATCAGCTCATTCATGCCAGTTTTATATACAGAAAGACATTAGGGTCTAATTAAAATATCTGTCTTTTTTCATTCTGGTGTTAAAAACTAATGTATAATAATAGGTATTTGTTTCAGTTTAAAACCAAGAAAGGCCAAACTTAAAAAGTTGCCTAAAAAAAAAGAAACTGTACACAAAAGTGTTGAAAAACTATTAGAAACAGAGGAACAAGAAGAGAAAAGCAAAGAAAAACTTCCTTTACTCTGTGATATTTGTGGAGCAGTATTTAGTGCAAAATATAAATTAAATAGACATATTGATGGTCGTCATTCTAATACAAAACTTTCTTGTTCAATATGCTCAAAGCAATATAACTCTGAATTTTATCTAAAGCTACACATGAAAATGGTTCATAGCTTTAAAAAATTTAAGTGTGACCAGTGTTTGAAAGAATTTAAAAACAAAACTTTACTAAGAAATCATATTAAAGTCGTTCATAACAAGGAACGGAAGAAAAAGACGTTCACATGCAAATACTGTAACAAGATATATAAAAGTGCATTGTCATTGACTATTCATGAGAGATCTTTACATACTGGTAATTTATAACAATTTATGATTACTTATACTTGCAACATTTGAAAGATCAAGAAGGACTTGTCATACTGTATGCGTTTTACAGCCAGTGGTCTGGGCAGCCAAGTGATATTACACAGATTTACGGAGATTTCAAATTGATCAGACCTCAGCCTACACTATGATAAATTGATAAAAACAATAGCTTAAAAATAACATTTTTTTAATTAATTTTATCGGATTAGCAAGGTACCTTACCCACTAACTTTTTTTTCTTTTCAGGATTACGTCCTGCAGTATGTAAAGTATGTAATAAAGCTTTCTTCCACGATGTATACCTGAAAGAGCACATGAGACTCCACACTGGAGAACTGCCATTCAAATGTCCCATATGCGAGCGAGGGTACACGCAACGTGGCAATATGAAAAGCCATCTAAGACAACACAAGATGTCAGAGTTAAATGATACAATAATGAGTAAAATGAGACCAAGTTACATGAAGTGTTTGAAGAAATGTTAAGATTTAAATAGTATATCATCTTTAATATTGTTATCTGGAGTTTTATTGATAATGCTACTTTTAGTTTGAAAATATCTAACTTTGACACTGGCTATATGAAAAGGTTGAAAAAAAAACCGGTAACTCTATGGTCATATAAGCAGGACTGCCAGACGCAGCAGTAATTGCGTATTTTTACTGTATTTTAGTATTGGATGGAACTTAAGTAGGTACCTTGTACCATATTTTGGGCTACTTTACAGATGCTTTACAGAAAATAATATAGTATTTTTAGACTCCACGGGCTATTTTATTGTTGAAGTTTGCACCTTTAACACTTTTTTATTAAATCAATTCCATTTTTTTGGACTTTTTTTAAGGAATTTTGGACCGACCTTTTATGGAAACCTAGCTGGCAACATTGCGTGCAGCTGTCAAGCAGCTGTTTTTTGCGAGGACTTGGAGAGGGAGGACATGCAACAATCTCTGAACAAAATACAAAACAACTTTATTTATTTTGTGTACGACTACTTACGATCATTTGTTTTGTGACAAGCCATCAATCAATAGTGTGTGTTTAGTTTATCCTTGACTAAATACTAGGTCTATGGAAAATTATTTGTGTTACTTATTTATTATTATTGAGTTTTAACCTTTACGGTAGGGATCTACTCGTAGCGATTATATTCTCTTTCTGGACATCACTTGTGTTATGTAAACATGGCGCGAAACGTGAAGCCGGAATACGATGTCTTACTCCATGAAATGAAGCAGGAGGTGGATTTAGAACCAGGTGAGAATTTAATACTCTACTTTTGAGCTGCGCTCTACATTCACTGTATGGTAAAGTCCCGATTCCTTGGAATTATTGGGATTAAAAGTAGCCTAGCTCTTAATCCAGATCTTCAGCTATCTACTTACTAAATTTCATTAAAATTGGTCTAGAAATTTTTGCATAAAGGAGCAACATAATTTCACTTTTATTCACTATTTATGTACCTACATTTGTTTGCTAATCTTAGACTATTTTATCTTTCGTCCCAGTGCATGCATTTGTGGATAAAATCGCCTACAAAAGAACTATATTTGCCAAATAGGTATTATACCTAATATTTCAGTTACATTCCTTGAGGTCTTCTGAATACATTCCTGGATAGGCTAGACTGTCCTATAATTAGACACTGGAATAGAATGCATATAATGTCTGTTAATACAGGTACCTACTACCAAAGATCACAAAAAGTAATGACTTTTGGACATTATTTTATGATAACTAACATAGCTGTAAGAGTTTACCAACAAATGAATTGTATTATCTGAATAATAAATTGAAATTAAATTAAATTAAAAACTTTATGTACTTTAATTAATCAATTGTATTTCCTATTTAGATATCATTGAATATGAAGACTCAGCATTAACTGGCAATGTAACTATTGGAAGTCAAGATTGTATTCTACAGGGTGGTATGGTTCAGATCAAGGTAGAAACTCTTCCAGCTTTGGACAATGAGGATATCCCGCTGAGTACGATGAAGACTAAAACACTGGAGAATGGGACAAGTAATGGGCTAAATGGTAAGTTATGGATTCACTGGTATCCCTTTAGAAATCTCTTCAATCGCCGGCATCTCTTTCGGAGGCCTGCAGCAGCCTTAAAAGGCTGCTAGCCTTTTGGGAGGACCTGGAATGGTTGCAGTAACAAGTAGTTTATTGTCACATGTACAATGGCCTAAATGAAGAGGCTAAGTGCGGAAACAGCCCCATAAAACTAAATTGAATTAATTCCTTGAGAAAATATTAGAGGACCTTCCCTGAGGAGGAGGAGGAGGTAATACCTGAACACCCTCTTAACTGCACTGCCGTAGCCATAAAATTATACCTTCTAAGTAAAATCTGTTTACAGGTAAAGCAGTACACCAAAAACGGAAACCAAAGAAATCTAACAAATTACCAGCAGATTCAGTAGCTATGCTTCAAAGGATGGAAGAAAAGTCATTTATATGCAATGAATGTGGTCACAAGAGTTCTAACAAACGACTCTTGAAATTACATATTAGAATACATACCGGTGAAAAACCTTATGTGTGTAACAAATGTGATTATAGATGTAAGCAAAAAACTCATTTAAATCAACATCTAAAAACCCATACTGATGAAAAACCATTGGCATGCAATCTGTGCGAGTATAGATGTAAACAGAAAAGTAATCTGAAACAACACATGACATACAAACATGCAGAACAAATCCCTTTTGCATGTGACCTATGCGATTTTAAACATCTTAGCAAATATCGTTTCAAACGGCATTTACTGATTCATAATGATGATAAAGTCTTTGCTTGCGATAAATGTAATTATAAGGGTACTTACCAATCTAATCTGAAACAACACTTAAAAACTCATAATGGTGAAAAGCGTTATAAGTGTAACATGTGTAGTTTTAAATGTTCTCATCAAGCAAACTTAAAAAGACATTTGCTAACTCATTTAGAAGAGAAACCATTTGCCTGTTATGTTTGTGGTGTTAGATATTGTCAAAAAGCTAGTTTAATGCAGCATATGTTGACTCATACGGGGGTAAAGCCTTTTGCTTGTGATCAATGTGAATTCAAATGTTATAGGAAAGATGGTTTAAAGGAACATATACTGACTCACAAACAGATAATGTTTGCGTGTGATAGCTGTGGTTATAAAAGTAAGACATGCATTAACTTGCAAAAGCATATTGCTCGGTTTCACCCAATAGAGCCCAAGATTATTGAAGAATCAGAATACATTCTACCTTGAAACTTAAGTAGGTATGTACCTACTTTCCTTCAATGACCAGTTTATGTAAACCTACCTAAGATTATGATTATGTACCCAAGAAAAATAAAGTAGGTACAAAATATAAAAAGTAAGTAAGTATTTTTAAAGTAATTATTTTTGTCTTATTTTCATACATAGGTACCTACTTTTCTAATAAGGCTTTCACTCGAGTTTCATGTTCCCAAGTATTCCCAACACAAAATAAAATACAGAATATCCCTAAAATATTTATTTTGTGGGTAGGGCGTGGGTAGTATTGGGTATGGGTAGATAGAGACTATAGAAGTACTAAGTAGCTGTATTCTTTGACGGAGCATTGATAAACAGAATGCGTGACCATGACAGGATTGGCAGGGATGAGTCCCTGCCAAAATATGCTGCATGCAAGGCATATTATATAATTCTTTGATGCAAGGTTTCGACCATCAAACTGTTAGATGGTGGTGTAGGCTATTTATATGGTCGAAGGGTGTACGTAGGTCATGTGTAGTTAAATCTCATAAGGGGTCGAAGATGCAAGGCTATCGAAGAAGGCTCTATGCATAGGTCGTACGATGCCTGCAAATGCAAACAAATCCCCTGTATTGACAGTAGTTGTCAATGTCAAACAAGTTTGTTATTTAGTCTGTGGTTGAGTTACGTAGTATTTAAATTCTCTTTGGTTGAGTTTTGGTTGTGTTTGTTTTCTTTTTGCTGTGCTCTCACGGTTTTCTTCATTAGAATAATAATTGTGATTTGAATTAAAATTATTACTATCCATTTACCTACCGACCAGAAGTCACTAGTGCATTTAACTTTAAACAATATGGAAACGAAATTCCCCGATTTGTCGACATCTTCATGCCGAATATGCCTTCAAGACGGCGCTACTTATCCAATATTCGACGATTCCACAAACCATAGCATTCACTCGCAGCTTAATAAATGTTTTGTGGAAAAGGTATAATCATAATCTCACGTTCTTGCAAGATTACTTTACTAAAATAACCTGTAGTATATGTTGATAATTCCAGCCCGCGCCATTAAAGTTATCCTGTAGGATTGAATATTTTAAGGGGTCCCCAGGGGTAGGTATAGATAGATCCATGAAGCAGATACCCAGTGGAGTGAGCGTGCGGGGGTGCCGCACTCACCAAACGTACGCTATATTGCGCGGATGCAACGAAAATTTTGGCCAGTCGTGTCAGTTCATCGCGACGTACGCACGTCACGCGTTCCCGTTTTAAAGCCCAAAAAAAATGCCTAGTTGTGCAATTAAATGGTGTGGAAAGTATACCACTGCCTAAAGTTACACAAAGGATGGAATAACATTTCTCAGATAAGTGATTTTGTTGAATTAGTGAAAATATTCCTTTATTTTAATTTCCTTAGGCGCTCCCTTTGATGGCTTTCATGTTGTCTCTTTCTGATACACTGATTATACAGTTAGGCTGTCGTCTCTTTCTTACTCACTAGTGATGTTTGCAGCATCTAAACGATTTTTATCGACAAAAGTGTTAATTTTTTAACTTATTTGTAAAAAGATAATTTGTTTCTTTTAAAATAAAACTCGTTTGTTGTTTGTAATGATAGATGTATTTTTTTACGTTCTGAACATTGCAGATTTCCGAACGACGACGCCGAGAAAAAAGAATAATGGATCACCGCCACTTATAGAGAAAAATATTTCCCAACAAAACACAGTGTTATATTATGTGCCAAACATTTCACACTAGATTGCTACGAAAATTTAAAAAATAATAGACGCCGATTATATTGGTCCTCAGTACCTACATTTTTTTTTGTAAATAATCGTCGCGACACCACACTTTTCAATGCGAAATAGAAAAACGAAACGAAAAAAACACGCGCACGCCGCACGGCTTACAACTATAGCAAAAAGTGTCGTTACAACTTTTGATCTTATTTTTTCCGTTTCGTAACGCGCGATAAGGAACTGCGTTCCAAAAAAACTGTCGGGAAATGCTTGCATTTTTTTAAAATTATTTTTCATTACTCATACTCCGAAAGTAGGTCTAAATATGCCTGAAGAGCGTGTAGAAAATAAAACTTCCAGTCCTAGGGCTTTTCGCTTTCACTGACAGCTGTCATGTCAAATTATGGCTTCGCACGACTTGTGCAATCTGCATGTAGCCAGTATCAGTATCATTACGCATTAGAAACTTCAAAAACCTAACCTCCTTGCTTTTTTTTTACACTAAAGAATAATAATTATGGCTTGGCACGGCTCATGCATACTGCCAGAGCTTAGTACTTACTTATTTTTCTCAGTAATCAAATTCAAGTAGGTATATTTAGTTCAAGATATTTTATTTAATAAAATAAATGTAAAGACGAAAATGGTCAAAGCGACCTACGACCATGCCGCGCCGCCCGCGCCTTGTCGATGTGTTACGACAGGGCGCGGGCGGGGCGGGCGGGCGGTAAGAGTATCAGGTAGTATGGACACATGAGTACCTACTCATGTGGTATGGAGTCTCATTCACTCTCGTTGTTAGGAAATTTTTTATGTATTATTCGTAATGAAAAGCACAGTGTTTACCTCGGGTGAAAGACTCATTAAGTCCCTCGAACTATTAGCGCCCTCGCTACGCTCGGGCGCCAAACTCCGTCTCGGGACCTGTAATGAGTGACTTTCAGACCTAGGATAACAATGTACTATTAAACGTATTATTTAGTATTATCTTTGTTATTTTTAAATGTTTTTGTGTTAAGTTTAATGTAGTTTTTCTTTCACCCCTAGGGTAACAATGTACTATTTACTTTTAATAAATAAAGATTATTAAAATTTCATCACCTGTTTTTTTTTTAATCAAACCAAAATCTTTATTTTTTACATCGCAAACGTCCACAGCTCGGCTGGACAAAATCAGTCCTCTTCCACAGAGCCCACATTGTGGCAAAAAATATCGATATCGTTATTTTTGGTCATTAGTGTTTTGGAACCCCTAGAGAAACAATGGTTCCTTGACACATGTCTTGAATGACGGAACTTGCTATACATTACCGAGTTAGTTTAATGTTTGATCCGATACGAGCTTATGGACCAGCGATGTTTAGCGATCTGCGCCGTTGATGCCAATAAACTTACCCCTCCCCCCGCCATAAATCGGTGAGATGTATTCCTTACAAAAATGTACCTACGCGCTCTCCACTGGGTATCTGCTTCATGTATAGATCAAACCCACCTACTCCATCTTCACGTAAAGAGGACCCCACTAAAGATGTCCAGCTACGAAAAACAGCCTGTTAGTTAAAAAAATACAAATAATAAGTTCAATAGGTCCCTTAAATGGAACTATATTATAGGTTCCGTATTTATTGAGGTATAGAAAATGAATTTGCTTGTATGTACTATCCAAATCTTGATTGCTACATCAACTTGTTTGCTATTGCCAAGCAGTAGCAAACAAGTTGTTTGTCATCAGTCTGCTACGCTTCACAGTTTAAACCGTGTAAGGTCCTGATTCCTTGCCAATATTGGAGCAAAAAAAAAGAATAGCCTAACTAAAGTATCCAGGCAATAACAAACATACCTACTTAATTTACAAACAAACTTTCACATTTATGATGTTAAATAGAGTGGTAAGATTAAATTAAGTACTCACTTAATGTATTATTGTTTTAGATGGAAGACTTAGAAGGATATCCCAGAAACATCTGTTCGTCATGTAAAATAGTTTTAGACATGTTGTGTGAATTCATTGATAAATATAAAGAAAGTTGTAAAATATTAAAAGAAACAATTGTCCATGTGAAGACAGAAGTTGAATGTTGCTTCACAGACAAAGATGATGATTTTGTATGGGAAGATGAAGCAGAAAAATGTATAGAAATTAAAGTAGAAAATAATGTTCAAAATAAAGATTTATGTAATCCTGGTGTTAACATAGAGAAATTGAAACCAATGTCTGGTTTAAAAATAACTAAAGTGGAATCACAAAAATGTAATGAGAAAGAGAGTAAAAAGTTAAACAGAAAGAAAAGAAATAAAGAAATAGCTTTTTCCATATTGGAAAGTGAATTGGAATGGAATGGAGAAAAATGGTGGTAATAAATTTTATATTGATTTTTGTTTTAGTGAGTGAGATTTTATGAAAATAGACAAAGATACAAAAAAAAAACTTTTGCCACAAATCTACAAAATAACTTATTTTATTACATAACTAAAAATCTTTAATTTATAATTTGTTTCAGTTTAAAAAAAGAGTCATTAAAATTAAAAAGTAAAAGACCATTCAAACAACAAGGAAAGATGAGAAAGACCAAAGAAAATGACCAGAAAAAGAAAAAAGTAAAAGATAAACAAAAACACCCTGTACTTTGCGATTACTGTGGAGCAGTTTTTAAAAAGAAAATTTATTTAAAAGCTCACATAGAAGTACACCATGTTAGTGTACCTATTACTTGTAAAATCTGTTCAAAGACATATGCTTCGGAGACACGTTTAAAAGAACATACTCGCAGATTCCACGGTGATATGAAAATAAAATGTGAACATTGTCCCAGTATGTTTGCTATAAGATCTGTCCTAAATAACCATGTAAAAAATGTTCATAACAAACACTTGAAACCGAAGATGAGTTTTTCTTGTAAATTCTGCGATAAGAAATATAAATGTCGGGCATCTATTGTTGTTCACGAAAGAACAGTTCATACAGGTAAGATATTGCTATACAGGGTGAATTTTTTACATGGGCATTGAGAGCTATATCCTAAGCTATGAGAGTTAGAAAAAATGCTGAAAGGAGTTGCGTGCCCGATTTTGACAATCATTAAAACTCAGCTCAGCTTAGCTCTCAGGATTAGTAAGTTAAAGTGGCAATGGTCATATAACTCGCAGAACTGACAACCGCTGAGGAGTAAAGGTTCTCGAGTGGCGGCCGCGATGCAACGCGAAATGGAGTGTTGGGAGACCAGCTGCCTGGTGGACCGACGACATTGTGGCGGTCGCGGGCGGCTCAGGACCGCT
Source organism: Idaea aversata (assembly GCA_907269075.1). Classification (NCBI taxonomy): domain Eukaryota; kingdom Metazoa; phylum Arthropoda; class Insecta; order Lepidoptera; family Geometridae; genus Idaea; species Idaea aversata. Next base: position 4,637,873 of record OU026096.1, read on the forward strand.
GTTTGTGGCGTCGTATGGGGGAGGCCTATGTCCAGCAGTGGACGTGTATGGGCTGATATGATAATGATGAGTCGTTTACCCTATGCAGGAATCGAACCTGTTGATTTTCTCAGAGACAGCAAAATGAAAATTTTTGTAGAATACTACTAAAATATGCTGTTTCCTTTGATTTGCAATACTATGTTTGTTTCCAGAAATTGAACATCGATTGGTATAAAAAATATAGGATAAGTTTTTTTTTACAAAATCAACAGGAACAATTCCTGGCTAGGGTAATGACTTGTAGCTAAACCAGAAAATCTTGATTTTATTAAAAAAATAATTTTTATTTTAGGTTTACTGCCTTGTGTATGCAACGTATGTGACAAGGCGTTCTCCCATGACATGTACCTTAAGCAGCACATGAGACTCCACACTGGAGAACTACCGTTCTTATGTCCCATATGTCAAAGAGGGTACACTCAGCTCAGCAATATGAAGAGTCATCTACGAATACACAAGATGTCAGAATTAAATGAAGATGTTATGAAAAAAATTAATCCTAATTATCTGAAGCTATTGAAGAATTGTTAGAGCGATAAAAATAAAGAATTAAATACCTATTCTAAAATTTGTTCGTATTACGCGCCAACTACGTGGCATTATACACAAACCGTTCGATGCCCTAAGTAGCAAAGAATTCGACGAAGTTTTATTTCCTTGAACCCATATTACACAATCGGCCAATCATTGGCCCAGTGATTAGGTAGAAAAAAGTTCTTAAAATATTTAGACGAAGAGAAAATATAATTTACAAATCGGTCGACCAAAACGGGCCAAGTGTGAACGTATAGATTATTATTATAGCGCACTCCAAACACCTTTTATGTGCTGACTAAAAACCGACAGCGAACTCAGAACAATAACTAAAGCAATAGAAACCTTACTTAAATAGCAGCACATTTTATCAATTTGTACTATTTTGACTTACGGCATTGAAAAGGTGTTCGAAAGGGATGCCTAAACATTCGTACATTCGTTAATTAGAAGGTTGTCACTAGCTTTTCTTACTGCTAGTGATGTTGCTATGTCGATATCGATAAAGAAAACAACAACAGTTTAAAGTTTAAATAGCTTAGATTTATTATCTTCATATATATAAAAATGAATCGCAAAATGTGTTGGTAAGCGCATAACTCAACAACGCCTGGACCAATTTGGCCAATTCTTTTTTTGTTGTGTTTGTTATTGTCAGGAGAAGGTTCTTATGAAAGATAATACTAAGAAAATTGCGTAGAAAATTATTACGCGGGTGAAACCGCGGGGCGCAGCTAGTTTTTAATAAAAATTAAATCCCGATGTTGGGCTCTATTTTACGTATTTTGAAATGAGGTATTTGCTTTAGTCGGTACTATGGCAGGACTTTATAGGAGAAAAAAAATACTAATAAAGGCTAAATATTTTTATTTTAAAGTAGCTGTGAATTTGGTCTACACGCCTGGACGACAGACAAAAAAGTATTACAAAACAAGCAAAACAAAATCTGTAAACAAAAATCATGACCGTCTCTTATGTAAAAACTGTACTAGTTGAACCTGCTTCATTTTTATTAATTTCCTTCATATTTCAACTGACGTTTTAACTTGTGACTCATTCCGAAATAATAAAAACAATGAGGTGTTTTCGGTTTCACTTACTCTGGTGCACGTTGTATTACTAGATGTGAATAAGATAGCTGTTACATAGTTTTTATTTTAGTAAGGTTTCTATTGCTTTAGTTATTGTTCTGAGCTCTGCCCATTGACCGTAGGGTTTACCTTTATGGCACATAATAAATGGGTTTACCTAACTTTTATCAATTAGGGTCTAACAAGCTTCGACACGCAAGATGGCCAAGTGGCCCTGCATGGATTGGACCAACGTGTGTAGTGGCTTAAAGGTATATGTGTACTGTCATTGCCGCTGAAATGTCATACGTCACATTTCGTTGACTAGTGATGGGCGAGATGATCAATTTTTCTATTTGATTTACGATCGAAATTAAAACAACCTGCGAAAACCTTATGAAGCCAATCAATCAACAGATTGGTAAAATTATTTGCTACTATTTTATATTTTAGACGTCAAGGGGATCTGCAGGCTAATTCACAAACCATCGGAAAGCTACCGAAACGAATGAAACGGAAAAGACAAGGATGGCAACACGTCAAAAGTTGAGGGAGTGAAAGAGCAGCAAAATTTTTCTTCGGTTCGGTTGCCTACCGACAGTTTGTGAATCAGGGGGCAGAAGTTATGGCCAAACAGATAATATTTGAAAGATGATATCCACTATGCAATCTGACGGTTGTGATCGAAAATCTGTTAGTTGTGATCGTAAATGATCCGAATACGAGTTAAGTAATTTAATTCGACCAACAAACTTCCACATCACTAATTAATTCGCTCACGTTTCTTGTCATTTCGCCACTTTGTTTACGAAACGAAGTAGATAATTTGTATCCGTTTATTTCTTCGTTGAGTTTGTTTGATGCTAGAGAAAATATCACAACACCGATCGACCGAAAAGAGTTCTTTCTACAAGTTCATCGGAATTCACAATGTTACGAACGAAAATACACATCGCACTATGTGCGATCGGTGTTCTTCTGGGACTATCGGCATTTATATGTTTTTGCATAATTTACGGTAATGTGCCGGCTGGAATGTGGGCCTTATTGTCTGGTAAGTTATTTACATTCTTTTACAAACGATCCCTGCCATGTTTTAAGGAAAATTATATATTTTTTGCGCCTTTGTAACGAAGCCATTGTAGAAAACCTACGTAGTACCTATACAATTTACTTACCTACATGGCTAACTAAAATTGTAATGTTTAATTTAGATAAGTACGGTACCTACTTATGTTTGAACTCCATTCTGACTTAGAAACAGGTTTTTTTGTTACCAAGGCTATCCATTCATAGGGACATAGATACTACTCACTTTTTCTTCATTATAAAAAAAGTAATATTTTTTTAAACCTTGGATAACCAGAGAGGACTGTTATAAGTTCAACCCTACGTCTGTCTGTTTAAATGGTATTAAAGGTACAAAAAGAATGACCCGATCTGCATGCAGGTTTATTATCTTAAAAGCTGAGTGTTCTTAGATAAGTTTTATGAAATTACTAGCTGCACCCTGCAATTTCACCCACATAAGTTCCGATCCTGTGGGAATATCGGGATAGAAAGTAGCCTATATGTTATTCCAGGTCTCCAGCTATCTACGTACTGAGTTTCATTACAATCGGTCCAGTAGTTTTTGCGTAAAGGAGTAACAAACTTACTAATACACAAACTTTCATATGGAAGGTAAAGAATGCTAACAGCTTTCACATAAAACTAACTTAATTATTAATTATTTATTTATTTCAGGTCATCCTCCATTATTAATTGAAATATTTATAATAATTTCCAGGTCTCAATGCAGGATTAACGCTGATGCTCCACTGTCACTATTTGAAGGAATCATTGCATGTCAACTTCTCGAGGAAAGCGCTTCAGTATATCGGAGACTTTGGTGTTGTTGGCTTTGTTTCTGGAATAGCTTTAATGCTGTACTACATATTTATACAATGTTACCACCAAATTCGTAAGTATATAAAATAAACACTAATAAAATAAAGAGGAAAGATTTTTCGTTCCGTACCTCAAAAGGTTAAAACGAGGAACACTTATAAGATCACTTTCTTGTCCATCTGTCTGTCCGTGAGTCACCACCGATTTTCTCAGGAACGTGTGGACCTATCAAGTTCATACCAGATCTATAGTCCCTATTACGTATTAGGTGTATGAGGTCTATAGTGCCTATTAGGTGTATCGAAATCAAGGTCCTGAGTCAACACAATTAAAAGATATAGGCAAATTTACATTTTCGCTTGCATTACAAAACTTGTGTGTACCAAAATTTACCTTTTTTTTTGGAAGAATAGGCTTTGAAACTTCTGGATCGATTTTGATGAAACTTGGTATGAGGATACATTGATTCATTGGAAGTAACATAGGCTAATTTTTATCCTGATATTCCCAAGGGGTCGGGAGTTACGCAGGTGAAACCGCTGATCGTTGCTAGTCCTAAATAATATTGTAAATGCAAATTGTAAAAACCCGCAACCTTCTGGGGGTTGGTTGGAGGTTGTTAGTTAGCTAAACACAAAATTGCATTTGGTTAACCTGTCAAATTTCATCTTCATTTATATTATAAAGAGGACAGATTTTTGTTTGTTTGTTTCTGTTTGTTACGAATAGGCTGCCAAACTACTGGACCGATTAAGATGAAACTTGGTACATGTAGATAGCTGAAGACCTGGATTAACACATAGGCTACTTTTTATCCCGATATTCACAGTTATGCGTTTGAAACCGCGGAGCGCCGCTAGTCTTTAGATAATTTTATTCCAACACTTTGCTTGCCCTTGAAGAAAGATGTAATTAAAAAAACGGCCAAGTGCGAGTCGGAGTCTCGCTCGAAGGGTTTTTTGTAATTGTTATTATAGCGACAACAGAAATACATCATCTGTGAAAATTTCAACTGTCTAGCTATCAGGGTTCATAAGATACAGCCTGGTGACAGACAGAAAGTGGAGTCTTAGTCCCTGAAACATATCTAATAAATTAAAATTAATTGTAAATGTCAAGTGAATGATGTAGTGTATTGATCTTTGCTCTTAACTTTATTATTACCTACTGATCAATTAATTGAACAAAATATAATAATCTATTTCAAACAACTAGCTACGCCGCGTGCTACTACCCATGTAATAGATTCGCTTCTTCCCTTTTATAATAGTTGGAAATTGCTCCATAGACAGCGCTGAGATCTGAGGGTTGACGACCCAGTTGGCATAATGGTCACTATGCCGTATTGCCAAACACAGGGTTGCGGGTTCGATTCCCGCCTCAGACAAATATTTACGCTTAAATATTTGTCTGTGGTCTGGTTGTTTCTATGTACTATAAGTATACTAGCGACCTGCCCCGGTGCGGCTATATTGTGCATGTATTATACATAATTATAAACCTTCCACTTGAATCACTCCATCTATTAAAAAAACCGCATTAAAATCCGTAACGTAGTATTAAAGATTTAAGCATACATAGGAATATAGGGACAGAGAAAGCGACTTTGTTTTATTCTATGTAGTGATGATTATGTTTACTATAGACAAGTATATAAGTAGTATATCCGTTGTCTAGCACCCATAACACAGGTCTAGTTACTTAGCTTTGAGCTAGATGGCGATGTGTGGAATGTCCTGCAATATTTATTATTATTTATTTATAATAAGATTCATTGACACGACGTGGAACGGCGGTATGCAACTAGTATAACATATCAATCCATTCACTTTAGTTACTTAGGTCATTTGTGTTGTGTTTTGATAATATGTTATCAAATTATGTGTCAATACTTTTAGGTATTTCACAACTTTACAAAATACCTAAATAGATAGCTTGTTAAATATATTCTTTTGATATTGAAAAAAACTTTTTAGAAATGAAGAATAAATAAAAAGCGCCATCTAGTCCCAAGCTAAGTAACTATAGGCTTGTGTTATGGTGACTAGACAATGGATAGAATATTTACATTGCAGGACATTCCCCACATCGCCATCTAGCCCCAAGCTAAGTAACTAGACTTGTGTTATGGGTGCTAGACAAAGGATATACTACTTAGATACTTTTCTTCTGTAAATACATGTAGGTATATTATACATAGATACAGAAACAATCAGACTAGAAACAAATATCTGTACTTAATATTTTTTTTGAGACTGGTATCGAATTTGCAACCTTTAAGTTTAGTGGCCTGTGGTCCAATTTTCTTAAAAAAAGAATATTGATTTCAATAAATTGTTTATTTTTTAATTATACAATATGTTTCAGCAAAGGGGTTTTAATACGAAAGGAGGTTGTATACTATAGTAGCTGCGCCCAGCGGTTTCACCCGCATAAGTCCTGATCCCCGGGAATTTCGGGATAAAATCCTTCTCCATCCCCCAAACGAATTCTATGCCGATTTTCATCCAGTCATTTGACCGTGAAAAGGGAACAAACTAACAAATTTACAAAGAAATAAATAAACGAACTTTCGAATTTGTAATATTAGTTAGGATACTTGATTAATCTATTTGCATTTGTGTATCTATTTGATTATCTATCTGCGTGAGACAAGACATGAGAGAGATGAATGTGAATACTGAGATGACGACTAATAGGAGTGAATGGAAGAAAAAGACATACTGCACCGACCCCAAATAAATTGGGATAAGGGCAGGAAGATGATGATGATGAATTGATTAATCTATTTCTTAATTTTAATCCAAAATATTACATTACTTCCAGCCGTAATGCCTATTGACAACAGTGCAATCATCAAACTGGTTTGGGCGTTCATGATGACTAAATGGGGCATAATCCTGTACTTTACTACTAAGAAATACCTAAGGACGTACAATGACCATCAGCTGTTCTCTGAAAACCCAAACATAGAGGAGACGTAAATATAAGACTAGTTACTTATCTTGCTTTGTAGAGCTTCCAATTTTGCTAGGTAATGGGAAATGCACAGAAAAAAAAGATGTCTTGAAAATATAAATAATCTTCTCTTTAGAAAGATAGATTTTTTGCACACACAAGCTACAGAAAATGTAAATACAATTAATTTAAATTATAAAAATAAAATAAAATTGCCTTACTGCTGAAAGCGGTCTTTAAAGACGCTAGAGAATCATTTTTAGTAAATCTATACATATAAAATGCTTTGTCCTGACTGACTGACAGACGGATCAACGCACAGCCTGAACCGCTGATTGTAGAGACCTCAAACTTGGAGGGCGTGTTCTTTGTATGACGTAGGCATCCGATAAGAAAGGATTTTCCGAAATTCTACCCGAAAGGGGGGCAGCAAAGTTTGTATTGGACAACGTGATTCGTTGGTCCAATCCACTTCAAATTTTTGACTTCTACGCGGACGAAGTCGCGGGCAAGAGCTAGTATTCTTATAAAATATTATTCAGTATTCTTTATTTAAGAATATTGCTATAACAAGATTCTTGAAAATAATAAGCACTATTCTTAACATTTTGACTACACTCTGCAATTACTCACAATATTTGTTCAGGTACTAATATTTAAATCATATGATCTAAATAGGAAATTTCCTATAGAATTCAGAAAGGTATCAATGTTATCAACCTTTTTTAACCGACTTCAAAAAAGGAGGAGGTTCTCAATTCGGTTGTACCTATGTATATATTTTTTATGGATGTTCTTATTTTTTTTTGCGACCATGCATGTTCTAGTCTGGTATATTTTTTTTGCGACCATGCATGTTCTAGTCTATGGTAAGACACGTCCTGCCAGCTGAGAAATTTGCTTTTAAAATTAAGAATATTGCTTATCATTTTTTTAATACAATTTAAGGAATTTTAAACAGACTTCATAAAAGGAGTATTTTTTTCTCTAGCGTCTTTATGGGGAGGATTATTTCTGGCTTCAAAGAAACCTTTTTTTCTGTGTGCTTTAACTTTCATAGAAATTCGTATGCGAATTTCTAACTTACGGCCCGCGAAATAGAATTAGATTTTCGTCATAAAAATGACCTTAGTTGAAAATTTAAATGTAAAATATTTTTTATTATTAGTTATTTGTACCTTCGACTACATTTCACTCTCTCTCTTCCCATAGTCAGTCCCTTATGAGTGAGGAATATGATCATAATCAAATATGATCACAACTGGAGACACCGTGAATACGATATTGACAGAAAAGAAGGCGTACCGCGTACCGAGTTTTTATTCCACTACACACTTCCTTCCTTGACTCGCGTCTCTCGAAGGCGTTTTATAGCTATCTAGGAAACCGTGCTAAATCTTAGACCACATCGTCACTTACCATCGTTTGAGATAATGGTCGACCTATTCTATAATATAAAATGAATCGCTGAAGTGTTCCTAAGCGCAAATTTCGCGAACGATGAACCGAATTCGCTAATTCTTTTTTTAAATATTCCTTGAAGTACGAGGATAGTTCTTACGGAGAGAAAAAATCGAAAAATTGCCTGAAAATGTCTAAAAACAACACTTTTCTATACTCCCAATTCCCATACAGACGATTAGTAATAATACTTACTCAAAATTCAATTTGAACTTTATTACCATGTCATAAAGTTCCAGTTTTAATGGAGCGGTTCCGGGAAGGCAAAACAATTGAGTGACGTTGGTATCGTCTATATATTGATGTAAATCTTGTCGCGGTGTTATTAGTTGCCAAACTCCACCTAAACGGCTAAACCGATTTGTATAAATTTTTTTATTTTGATTTTTTTTATATGACAAAACAACGTATGCCGGCCGGTACAGCTAGTTTATTTAAAAAAAAAACTTATTAAATACACATTTGCTGGAAAACACAAGTCATTTTCAAGAAGGTTCTTTATATTTTACTGAGATTGGAAGCTCTACTCTACTTACTCGGGTATGTTGACCATCGTTCAACTTCCAGATTTAAAAAAAAAAGTTTTTTTTTTCCTTTAAACTAGTTTCGAATCGCTCGGCAGATGGCGTGGGTCTATAACTACTAATCGAACTAGAATAAATACTAAATTTTATATTATTATTGCAAATTTTTTGGTCGTCATAGACATCTTCCAGTTTTTTATCCAGTATCTAGTGGTGGCTAAGTGGTGCCATCTATCGAGAGAAAATTAAACTAGTCTTTTTTTTTTACAAGTAACCCCTGTTGTGTAGTACCTAGATACCTTAGATAGAAAACGTACGATAAAAATAAAATTTCTTATTATTTTCTCTAGCTCTTTTTGTTTTATAAGCACATACAGTCATATCAAAATTTTCGTTTTACTACCATCTCCTATGAATTTATAATTTTTGCGATATTTTCCAAAATTGGTCACAATTATGGGTACCTTATTTATATAAAAATTACCTATACTTTCATGATTAAAAAAAACAATTATTATTTGTAAGTTAAATTATGTTTAAAATTATACATTATAAAAGAAACCTATTTAATTACGGTAGTAGGTAGTCTAGTGTTAAAACACAAGATGCAATCTGTACGGTCGGCTACATAATTGCAGACCCACCGTAGAACTTTAAAACGGCTGTTATAAGAATGTTTTCAACACAAGCAAGATTCTATGCACCTGCTTTAGTTGAAGTTTAAAGTCTTCTAACTCATGAATTTATCAAACAAAAATTATTAGATTGAAAACACTCCAATAATAGTAATTTTAGAACTCTATCGGAGGCCACAATTATGCAGCCGACCGTACCTGCGTTGCATCTTCTGTTTTGGCACTAGGCTCTGGGGCTCTATTTTTGAATCGCTTGTGTGACATAGCGTCGCCGTATACGCCTACAAGTCATGCTCGACTTCCAAGTCGCATGACAATTTTTGTATTTTAGAATCGTTCGTCGTCAAAATTTAAATCTCAATTTTGTTATTCGTTTTACGCAGCAAATTTAATACCGGTAATTACTGACGAACATCCGAAATAATCCCAAAAGATATACTTGAATATTTTTTAAAGATCGTTTCTGAATGTTTGACTATGATTGTTTGACATGATGTTCGTTAGTTATCTTACTTTCGGCGACGAGTGGTAGAGACCACTCGTAACGATCGAACGATTCAAAAATAGCGAACAGTGATGTCGAACGAATATCAGTATCAGAAATCGTGCTGTTATAGGAGAGCCACTAATTCACTTTTTAAAAAAAAGATTTTGTTTGGCTAAATTAAAAAATGATTTATTAAAATTAGGATTTAGTAAAATGATTAAGAACTAGGAAATAGAAATATGGATAATTCTTTCGGCAGTCGCGGCTGGATTGAGACTGATCATTCTATGACGTCTGTTACCAATCGCAAGCTACTGTTGCTGAGGCAGCAGTAGTCAGCTTAAGTACCTACATGTGAGGGGTATAACACCTCCCCCGATGAGGACTAAACTTCGGGGTTGAAAACGAAGTTTATGAAAATATATTAAATCTTCCTTCTTGTTGAAGGAGCAGGGATTACGTTTACTTGTTCATACTCTTGGTTTACTAATTTAGAAGAAGATGGAGTTTGATCACGTTTTATATCTTGGGTATACTTCTAATTCAATGTCTGCAGGGACTCTAGATTGCTTAATTTTAAAGAATTTGCGACTGCTTCCAGATTTACAAAAAATAAAAAATCTAAAAATAAAACAAATTAAAACTATAGTTACTACAATAATGGTCATGACAGAATAATGTGTCCCATACCTTACTATATGCGGAGTTTCTAAAACTTTATCAGCGTTACTCAAAAGGGACTTTAAAATAATTTTGTTATTTTTCGAATTAAAGTCATCTAAATCTATATTTTGTAATTTGATTGGGGAAGGAGACACATTATTGATATAACTTGAAATGGTTTCTAAACTACAACAGGAATAATTAAGTAAATTAAAATTTAGGTTAACGTGAATATTTTCCATGTTTAATGTTTTGTATTTAGGTAATATTTTTACGTTTTTAGAGATCGCCGCACAGTTTTTGGGGATTGTAAGTATTCCGGTACCACGTAACTCTAGGTCATATAGTTCACTGCCGGTACAGTCGATAGACACTTTCACAGGGTTCGATTGGACGTAAAGCCACTTATTGTTTTGGAGTGGTTTCCAAATAACGACACTGCCATAAATAAATTTGTTTCACACTTCCTTGGTAATGCACTATTCACTTGGGTTATCAGTTGCACTTCACAATTAGGGTTAACACTTATTGGGAACACAATAGGGACGTCACACATATATGTTCTCGGATTAAGCGCATTGCACTGGTCCAAATTGTCTATAGTACTATACTGAGACTTGTCCCTGGCCATCGCTACATATTTAGAGTTAGGTATAATCATACTGTAAGTATTCGGGTTCCGAATATTATGTGGTGTTGGTAATGCTATACTATGAAACAAATTAAATTCATTAGGGGATACTAAAGGTATTCTTAAAATAAAAATAACTCTATTCCTATTAAAATAACATTTATAACTGTAGAAATGTGCATAATGATTCCGCTCACTAAATTGAGCTTTAAGGAAATCTTTGAGCTGTTCCCAGTTCGCAAATTCTTTTATAGAATAAGCTACTTCCGCTTTACCGGTTAGTTGGCTTAGTATGTATCTGAATATTACTGGCCTTTGTTTTTCCTAGCGGCGGAAAAACAAAGGCCAGTAATATTCAGATACATACTAAGCCAACTAACCGGTAAAGCGGAAGTAGCTTATTCTTCGTATGCATTATTACAATTAATTAAAAATGAATTTAGTGATTCCCTACTGCCGTTGTAGGGCTTAATGAATTTAATTAATATATCAAAACCGAGTTCTAAGTCGGTTGTTTCTACTTTGGATTTTGTTTTCTTTTGTGTGATGTTTTTGCGTTCGGGACCGCTGCCCCTCGGCATCAGCGTCAGCAAATTCTTCTTTAACGGAGAGCATATCTGACTTAGTAGGTACTTTGAGCTCAAGCGACATTATTGAAAATAGAAAACACTAGCAATAGCACAGAAATAAATAAAAACTAATTTTGAAATCGATTCAGCGACTTAAATTTACCTATATATAACAAAAATATTAAATAATTAATTGAACTGGACCCACGGGACAAGACTAATATTGCGTTATCGTCTCTAATACTTGGAAATTGAACTCACAGTGCGTGGGCGCAAAGCGCATAGATACCGAGGCACACGAAGCGTTGCATCGCAGGTATTTGCGAGATACAGATACAGATACAGATACAGATAATTTATTGATAACGTTCAAGTTACATGTCAAATGAGTAGGTACAGAGAGTATTACCTAATAATTAAAATTAAAATAAATTAGCAAAACATATATTAAGTGTTTAACTATATATCTAAATATAGTTGTATTATATTGTATTTAAATTCATATTATATGACAATAGGTATTTCACAAAAATCTTTAAAAGAGTAAAAAGAGTGTTCTAGGAGCCACTTTCTTAGTCTTACTTTAAACATAGTGCTGGAAATGGCTTCCTTTTTAATGTTGTCCGGCAGCCTGTTATACACAATAGGACCCATTATGTAGACGGACCTCTCCGATTTGCACAACTTGTGATCTGGCGTGGCGAGCAGGTGGGCAAGCTTGTTGCTGCGGAGCAGGGGGTGGGAAGCGTTTGCACCTCTGAGTTTAAACCTGTCGATATTGTTGTGGGTGAACAGAGCTGTCTGGTATATTAACTCACAGGGAAGAGGCATAATGTTAAGCTCTCTGAAGAGATCCCTGCAAGACTCGTCGTCAGACGCACCCACAATGGCACGAACCGCTCGCTTCTGCATCGAGAAAGCTCTGCCAACGTCCGCGGCTCGCGCCCACAGCTCCACACCGTAAGTGAGAGTGCTGTGGACGGTCGCATGGTAGCACTGTACCACCACACTACGTGCTGCAGTGGCGGCGAGGCGACGCAGGGCGAAACATGTCCGGCTCAGCCTGGAGCAGAGTTCGTCGATATGCGTCTCCCACGTCAGACCGCTATCGATGTGAAAGCCCAGCAGCTTAGTCGATTTGACTGTCTGCAGCGCGGTATCCCCAGCGATTACCTTGTATTGTGGTGGGGCGTGACCGTTTAGGAGGAACGGTAAAACACAAGTTTTATCTCTATTTAGAGCTAAACCGTTGGATCGGAACCACTGTTCCAGTTTTTGAACGACTTTATTCAATTTTTGCTCTAATTTCAATATTGTCGGCGCAGTGACGACAGCGGCCACGTCGTCCGCATACATGTAGACCTCCGCGTCATTAATTGCATCGGGAAGGTCGTTCAATAATAGGCTGAACAGAGTGTTCGATAGGCATGAGCCCTGAGGAACTCCCATGTTGTTTCTCAGTTCCGATGATTTTATACGGCCCCTGTCACCGACCACGGTCTGTGTGCGATCGGACATAAAGGAGGTCAGCAGGGACAGCATCGGGCCACGAATCCCGTAGAAGTTTAGTTTATTGGCGATAAGGTGGTGATCAGCGGTGTCGAACGCGCGCGAGAGATCACAGCACAGCAGTGCCACGCAGAGACCAGACTCGCGCGCGCTCAGCACGCGCCACATCACTTCCCGCACCAGGTCTGTAGTGGCGCGCCCGGCTCTGTAGGCGTACTGCCTGTCTGATAATACATAGCGCTCCCCAACGAACGACAGAAGCCTTCTGTTTAGTCCCACCTCGAAGATCTTACTGATGGCAGGGACCAATGATATCGGCCGGTAGGATTTCATTTCCGTTTTTTTGCCTTTACCTTTATAGAGGGGGGAGATTTTAACCCTTTTGAGGGGCGTCGGATATACGCCTTCCCGGATGCATGCATTAAAAAGGTATGATAAAATATGAGCGAGTGCTTTAGCGACGACCTTTAGTAAGCTGGCAGAGATTCCGTAGACGTCTGTGCTATTTTTTGAGGCTATATATTTGTTGACAATTACTAGTATCTCGTGGGGAGAGAATAGTTGCGGTCGCAGTGACACATCGCTCGCGGGTTTATCCGCGCTGAGAGCGGAGACCGCGCGGACTACGTTAGCCGCAGGGGCGCCGCACCTGTTAGCAGCGGTTGCGAACTCTAGGTTCAGCGCGTCGACCAGCTGCTGTTTTGAATCGAACGGTACCCCGTTCGAGTCCCGCACCAGGTCAGTATAGTCAGCTCTCTCTCGATTCCCACGACCCAGCTCAGCACTGACAACATTCCACATACATTTCATTTTGTTCGGGTGGTTACGGATCATTTCTGTGTAATAATTGGTGCGTTTTTCTTTTAACAATGTGTTATATTTTACGGAATATAATACTGCTATATCTTCAAGGTCAGTATTATTAGGAAAGATGTTTTTTATTCTCAGAATATCGAACAACAGATTTTTTAAATTCCGAACATCGTCGTCGACCCAGGTTGTATGTTTAGTGAAATTTAGTTGGTATTTAATTGGGAAATGTATGTCGAATTTGCCAGTTATTCTAGCTAAGATAGCTTCAGCGAGAACATGACAGTCGTGACCCGATCGCCTCATCACCGAGGCCCAGTCAATCGATTCAAGAGCGTTTTCGAAATTTGATTTATTCGTTACTGTGAAAGAACGTTTCGGTATGTGTTGCGGCGCTGGGACGGCGTCATGCTCGTGCGAGACGACCAGACGCTGGGCGTCGTGGTCACTGAGGTGCGTCGCGACGCAGGTCACGCTCACAACCTGTTCCTCGGGAAGGTTCGTGTACGCATGGTCCAGCAATGTGGCGCTGTCGCCCTCTACTCGGGTTGCCGATTTCACAAGCTGTGAGAAATTATGACTAGATAAGATATCTACTAATTCTTTCTTATGTTTGGTTTCTTTTAGCAAATTAATATTAATATCTCCCATTATAATCGCGAGCGAGCCCTCGTTACATATTTTTGTTAAAAGGTTTTCAAACAATTTGAGAAACTCGTCGTCGTCGGTCAAGTTGGAGTGATATATACCTACAACGAGGATATTGTGTGTAACAAGCTGCACGGCACACACGTCGAATACCTGCTCGTGTGAGAGGTCGCAGTACTCTTGTTTATTAATTGCTTTTATGCCGGCTCGAACATATATGCAACTACCACCGTGGGCGATAGTCGGTCTACAATAATTTGATAAAAGATCATAGTTATTTAAGGTTACAGATAATATTTCGTGGCTTTTAAGCCAATGTTCAGTCATTATAAATATATCACAAAGTAATTCGTTCGTCAGAAGTACTTCCAATTTCTTGGTTTTATTTCCTAGGCTCCTAATATTTAATTGGCAGATGGTAAGTCGATTTACCTCACGCGCGGCTCGCGGGAGTTGTTGGGTTCGCTGAGGCGGGGGGGAGGGTGGCGTCGGTGCTGCCGCTGCCGGGCCGGGCGCGGGTGTCCGGGCGTTGCTGGCGCACGGTATCCCTGGCTCCGCGCTGGGGAAACAGGGTGGACGCGCCTTTCGCGAGTCCGCCGCTGCGTCGAAACCACTCGCTGATCTCGGTACCTGCCGGCCAGCTCTCGGCCGACATGAAGAGCTCGAATTGACTGCATGGCACGGTGATCACGAAAGACGAGTAGTAGCTGTGCGTGAGTTTTAACTTATCTGCTTGATATACGGCGTCGGGATTTTTTTTCTTCATGTACGCTATTATAGACTCCGACGTTGTTTCTGGCTTGAAAAAACAGCCATGTATTTTCCTAACTCGTTCAACGGTCTGTATACCATTATCGGCCGAGCCTTTACCAGTAATAACAGCGCGCTGGCGGTTACGTCGCTTTGTCCTATATTCTACAGTTTGCCATTCATTGTTATTGTTGCTTCGGTCATACGGTTTCGTGTCAGCGGGAATGAGTGACGGAGGCCTGCATAGCGGAGTGACCGCTGGTGCGGCCGCCCGCCGACTGAGGCTCTGCGTCGACTCGGGAGCAGGTTTACCGCGGGCCGCTTGCGCAGGCGCATGCGGGGGCTGGCGTGCGGCAGCGGGTCCCGGGGGTGTTGCGGCGGCGATGGCGGGAGGTGTCAAAGTGTGCGTGGGTCGGCTCGTGTCGCACACGGTCTTTGTACCAGTGTTCGTAGCCGGCTTGGATGTCAATACTATCGGAGAGTTGATGTTACTACCCTCATCTCCGGAAGTTAACTGTTGTTTCTTCTCAAGTTTGTCGATTTTTTCTTCTAATTTTTTGAGTTCTTTCATCACGATCGTAAATTTATGGTCAATAGGAGTGATAAACTTCACTAATAGTTTTTCTAGCGAATCTAAGGTCGATTTCGCCATCGTAATAATTTTGCGGAAATTTTAATACACGACACTGACACAAGACGTGCGACCGCGACCGAGGCGCGGGGGGATAACTGCAGGAATGCGACCACCAGGGCCGCAGCTGGATCTAGGTATTCGGGCTGCCTTGTCACGGAGCCCGAATGGGATGCTTCGGTGATGGCCCAGGCTCCAAGCCCAGGGTCAGGTAATGCCCGGGATCGGGCTAATGATGTCCGCACGGAGTAACTGCCCAGGATTGGGCTGACGATGACGATAACACTTCACACTTTTTTCTTCAAGAAGCGCACCGGGATTATTTCTATATATCCCACCGCTGCCACCAATGTTATAGGAGAGCCACTAATTCACTTGAAAAAAAAAAGATTTTGTTTGGCTAAATTAAAAAATGATTTATTAAAATTAGGATTTAGTAAAATGATTAAGAACTAGGAAATAGAAATATGGATAATTATGGAAAGCCGTCTTTCGGCAGTCGCGGCTGGATTGAGACTGATCATTCTATGACGTCTGTTACCAATCGCAAGCTACTGTGCTGAGGCAGCAGTAGTCAGCTTAAGTACCTACATGTGAGGGGTATAACAGTGCGCTCTACGTAGGGCGAACGATTCAAACATAGAGCCCCTGAACTAAAAACTAAATATGAATACTACCGTAATTCTTATGGAATTCCCAAAAGTAAAGCCTAGTTTTTGTAGTTTAATAATTGTCTTTATCAATAAAAAATTACAGGTTTTGATGTATATGAATTATTAACATAAGAATATTTATACATGCTATGTTTTCTATTATTTAGATTTATAATATCTAGTAATAGTTTTATACTAATATCTCTGTCAAAAAGATGTAAAATCCTTAAGAGTGTATTAGTCTAGTAAAATCTACATTTATAATTATTTTGTAAGTATGCGTGTACCTATATTTTATGTAGTTGTTGATTTTTGTAATTTGTGAACAAATTGGTATGAAATAATCAGCAGACTAACATTTCTGAAGGTCAATTCTCGTAAATAATATGGTTTAAATTACATTTCAATATCATTTCGGTTGCATTTCGATCTCAAATAATACCCTCAAAGTAGCTCAAAATACCCTCAAAGTTAGGTTTTTGTACAAAAAAACTGACTTTGAAGGTATCTTTTGCAATCGAAATGCAATCGGGATGATATTGAAATGTAATTTAAACAAAATTATTTACGAGAATTGGTCTTCTGGTCATTGTTCATTGGTTTCATTGTTAGAGGGGTAAAATTATTATGGTTTTAATGGCCAAAGATTTGTAAAGCCTAGTGGCCAATACTGTTTCATAAGTTTTTGTTTTAACCAGTAAATATTAGACGGCTGATTGTGGCTAATATGACCAAAGACTTGTAGTAGCCAACACTGCTTCACAGGTTTAAATACAAATTCAAAATTAATTTGTCCTCCTTGTTCTAATCAGTAAGTACTAGATGGCTAAAATGATTGTGGCTAATGGCCAAAGATTTTGGCCTAGTGGCCAATGCTGCCTGACCGCCCTTGTTCTAACCGGAGGGAATGTTTAAAAGATGTAAGAAATAGTTAAAAATTATTAGGGAAACTATGAAACGTAGTGAATTGAAGTGTCTATATCAGGCAGATGTTGCTGTAGCGATAAACAATGGAATGCTTTGTCAATGCAACTTTTTTGTAAGTAATTTTACGAAAACAATAATATGTAGGTACATACAGGAAGATAGTAACTATTTTCCCGGGTCTTAATCGCGTATTTTTTATTTCTCTTACTTAGACGTTTCGACTATGTTACAATAGTCATGGCCGCGAGGAGAACCTGACTCGAGGTAAGACAAATAAAAAAAAACGCGATTAAGAAAATAATTACTATGACTACAAATCGTGTGAGTTTAAAAACTTTATACAGAAAGATGTGTCCAGTCAAGAGTTAACATTTTCTTAATAAATAAATAAAAAATCAAGTACCTACCTACCTATTAAAAAAATGTTAAGTACGTAAACTTATAAGTTGATTGTAAGTGTTATTAAAAATATTTGGTAAGATATTAACTAAAGTTGATTAACGTTTAGATAGATTTTATTATTATACAGGTTTACTTAGAATATAATATTTAGAGATAACATTAAAATTTTCAGTATGTAACGTGTTTTTTTTTTTTTTTAAACCCTACCGTAGTTTTCGACCATATATGGTCGAAGACGGTAGGCCTAAAAATAATGCTTTGTTCAATTATTACGTTTAATTACTTATTGTTTATTGTCTGAAAGTTTAAACCTGTTTTTATGGACATTACACACAGCGCCATCTTGCCCTAAGTTAGGCAACTAAGCTTGTGTTATGGTGACCAGACAAGTATTTAATATGCATACAGAAACACAGAAGGCCAATTCTAGTAAAAAACATTGTTCAAATTTCATTGCAAGTTTAATTTACATACAACAATAACATTCTTATTGCATTTCGATTACAAAAATATCCTCAAAATCAGCTTATGGTAGGTATTCTCAAAAGTATTTTTTGTGTTTGATATTATTCGAAATGCAATCGGTATGATAATATTGTCGGTATAAAATTATGTAAGTAATTAGCCTTCAGACCAGAAACGAATTTGTGGGTAGGTACCGTATAATCCCAGTCGCCCCCACATGGATTGCCCCCGGTGGCATACGTTCCAACGTCCGCCACTGGCGGCCGTTGGGACAAAAATTAATTTATAGTTCTAACGGCCACCAGTGGTGGCCGTTTTAGTGGGGCGCGTTGGGAGTATACCGCAATCGGGACTAAAAGTCCCAGTTGCCTCCGGTGGCGACTGGGATGTTATTGCCCCCACTTCAAGGCGCGGATCGCCAACCCCCTCATCACTGTTTGTCTTACTTAAAGCCACGATGACGAGGTAGACTAATCCGTTATTACTGAACAAAGCTAAGCCTATTTCCATGTCAGTACTAACTATTACTTACTCTATGCTCAAAGTTGGAAGACGGAGGCAAAGCAAAGTAAGAAAGTACTTAGTCAACTTAGAAGCGCCTTTCACAACGCACGTCGCTGCGCGTGGGCAAAAAAAAACGCGCGAACACGAAATGTAACTCAATTTAAAAAATGCATCTTTGTTGAACAGCCACTTAATATAATAATACTTTAAACAGTGCTGTGTTATGTGAGAAAATAGAGGATTCTTCAATAATAACAGGAGTAGTGGTAAGTGAATAGTAAAACAGGATCGGTTATACGAAAGACGTTATTTATACTAGAAGTTAGATGCAGAAAAACATGTTTAGTATATTAACCCCTAAGATAATTGCTTTAACTGATGTGTGTATGAATTTTGCATAAATCCGTGGGATAATACTGAAACATAGTTTATTTGTAAGCGGTAATGTTTATTCAATTGGCTTACAGTTTTTATTGACTTGCATTTGAAGGAAAATGTGGTTTTATAAAATATAATTGGTACTTTTGCTAAACCTACTGCTGATTAGCTGCAATGTTTGAATGTATTTTTATAGGTGCAAAACACTTGTTATAATAATAAATAATTCATTATTTTTTTAAGTGCGTTAGCCAGCTCTAGGCATTTGGAGATGCATTTTTCTTTGAAAATATTTTGTGAAATAACTTTTGATTTTATTCGAAAATATACTATCTACCTGTAGATACTATTATTATGGCCTGAAATATAGTCTTAAATACCAAGCAGTATTTAGAGGCAGTATAAGCAAAATATAACTAGCGCTCGATCTGCGCGGGCGCCTAAATATTTTATCTCTCGGAAACATCTCGGAAACCACGTAATACGTGACTTAAACTGACGTAAAAAAAAACGTCTTCGAAAAATGAAATTGCAAATTCAATATTGAAACGTAACCTATTATTGACAGCGAAAGTTATGTAGGCATTGAATCTTATTTTTTCTGATATAAAAAGTATAAATAGACTTATCTTATGTTTTTTTTTACTTTTCTGCACTCTCTGTTACGCTACAATGATTGTAGGCTCGTGCCCCATGTTTATTTGAAAGAAAAATAAAACTTTGTTGTGGTTTTACTTCAAGTTTGAAAGCATTTGTAATTTTATAAGGCAAAAGAAAAGGGTATAAAAAGTTGTATAAAGTAGGCAGTTTGTTAGACGTATTTCTTCGTACTTATACTTACAAAGTGTCTATTTTTAATGGTAGACTTATATTTTTGCCAAAGCCATAGAATTGAATATTTTACGCTGTCACTATTTTGACTTAAAAATATAAATTAAATTTTAGATCTAGCAGAAAAATACATACTTACTTAAACATTACTTTAGTAGGTACTTGAAATAGTTATAAGTTATAAACTTATTCAAATAAAAGTTTCATAGCTTAGAAATAATAAGTGAGGTCTGAGAAACATTAACTCAGACAATCTTGGAAAAATGTTAATTGTTTGCAGTCTTAAAAAGGCTGTACGGGTAATAAAGGTGTACTCTGGTTTTAATAGAGACTGCCAGTTCCATTGTAAAACTTGGTATTGTTATTTAAAACTACATTTGTTACTTGAAAATAAGTATTCGGATATTATTTAATTTCTTATATTTTTTAAATTTATTTTTACCGGGGAAATGTTTAAGTGACTTAACTGACTATTTCGGTGCAAATTAAAAGTGACGTGACGGTACATTTCTTTTAAACCAACATTTTCGAGTCAGGTGAGGGTTAGATTTTGTTAAAATAAGTACAAAATCGATTTTTTGACTATAGTTATTTTATGACACTTCTCAATTATCTTAAAAGATTACCTCCTCTTTAAATTACGCTCAAAATATTCAGTACTAGCGACCCGCCCCGGCTTCGCACGGCTATATTATGCATGTATTATACATATAAACCTTCCTCTTGAATCACTCTATCTATTAAAAAAACCCCATCAAAATCAGTTGCGTAGTTTTAAAGATTTAAGCAGTCAAAGGGAAATAGGGACAGAAAAAGCGACTTTGTTTTATACTATGTAGTGATTCCATTATGGATAAAATTATAGACAAATATTCCAAATCTTATTAATTTTAATAACATAAATCATTGATAACAATACCTACAAAAGTACAAAATACTTGCAAAATACAAATATAATACAGATACATAGATCTTATTCTACCGACAGGATTTAAAGGATTCAGTCAGGATTGTCACAATGTAAGGAAACCGGTATTGAATATGCATCTATTTCTAATGCAACCAGTCCAGTCCGGATCCTCTTTGATTCTTCTATTAACTGGTCTAAGTGTTCGTACTAAGCGGATAAAGGAATCAACTTATTAATTTGTTTTTAGCTGAGGTCGTCAGCACACGACTCCTCATTTATGTTGTTTATGTCACTTTTTGTTTTTAATGTAATTAATTTTCATTGTCATGTTCATTTTTTTCTTCCTGTGTTTGTACCTACTCAATAAATGCTTTTCTTTCTTTCTTAATTTTGACGCGGATCTTGAAATCAACTTATGTAATGTGACAGGTAAGTAAGTAGTATATAGGTATAGGTAGGTACGAAGCAGACGCAAAGATGACGAAACACTCCTTTGGCTAAACGTGTAATTTGTCTCAATACACCCAATACCCGTACAAGATTTTGACGAAACGTATATTTTCACGAAATACTCCTTCGGCCTAACGTGCACTTTGAAAAAACACCCTCGACTGAACAACCGCCCTAAACTCAGAAAAACTTCAGAAAACTTTTAGGGTACCTACCTAAAGGGTAAAAAACGAAACCCTATTACTAAAACTCCACTATCCGTCTGTCTGTCTATCACCAGGCTTTATCTCATGAACCCTGATAGCTAAACAGTTGAAATTTTCACAAAAGATGTATTTCTGATGCCGCTGTAACAACAAATGTAACTAAAACAGAATATAATGGAACGGAACCCTTTGTGTACAAGTCCGACTCGCACTTGGCCGGTTTTTTTCGCAAGGAAAGTGTTAAAACATTTTTAATCACTACATAGTATAAAACAAAGTCGCTTTCCCTGTCCCTATATCCCTTAAATCTTTAAAACTACGCAACGGATTTTGATGCGGTTTTTTTAATAGATAGAGTGATTAAAGAGGAATGTTTATATGTAGGTATAATACATGCATAATATAGCCGTGCGAAGCCGGGTCGGGTCGCTAGTACCTACTTATTATTTTATACGATACAAATGTCGAATACAACATGAAATGGTCCGTTCCGATTCACTAACGAAATAATGAAGTGTAGAGTCACGGACGACGACGTTAATCAATCAGGAAATCGATAATTAGCAGAAACCGTGGCCATCGTAGCAGGTTGAACTCAGTAGTCAGTATTCAAGACTAGCTTTCACCTGTGACTTCGTCCGCGAATAGGTTTAATTTTCTGAAAATCCTTTCTTATCGGATGTCTCCGTTATATAGGTACCTAGTACTAGCCACGCTCCGCGGTTTCACCCGCGTAGGTAACGATCCCGTGGGAATATCAAAATGAAAAGTAGCCTATAGCCTTCCTTGATAAATGGACTATACAAAACTAAAATATTTTTTCATTCGAACTTGTTTGTAGTTCTTGAGAAAATAACGTCGGAATAAAAATGGCATACCTAGGTATTTTTACTTACCTATACTTAAATAGATACATAAACACTTTATTGCACCACAGAAAAAAACATATATTACAAACCAGAAACAAGAAACTTAATTAAAGGGAAGATGTTGACGCAAAAGGCGATTTCTTCCAAACAACCATTATCTTCCTGCCCTTATCCCAATTTATTTGTGGTGCGCGCAGTGTGTCTTCTTCTTCAATTCACTCCTTTAGTCGTCATCTCATCGGTCACATTCATCTCTATCTCTCGTCTTGTCTCACGCAGTTCATCCATCTCTTTTTTAGGGTCGTCCTCTTCCTCTCCATTCCTCTACATTCATATTCGTCACTCTTCTAGTTACATGCGTCTCTTCTCTTCAAAGTCAAAGTCAAATTTCTTAATTCATTTCGATGCTTATGTATAATATATACATTGAACACTTAGAATCGTCTTAAAAACTAAGTTAGGATGTGTGCCTTTGGATCTTCTCATCACATGTCCATACCAACTCAAACGGTTCCCTTTTACTTTTGCAGTAACTGGTGCTCTTTCAGGCTTCCTCTAATATACTCATTCCTTATTTTATCCATCTTCATTACTCCACACATCCATCTCAACATTCTCATATCCGCTGCATGCAATCTTCTCTCATATTCTTCTTCTTCACGGCCCAGCATTCCAATCCATACATGACGACAGGTCTTATCACGGTTTTATAGATATAACTCTTCAGTTTAAGGGGCATTCATCATTCTTGATGCAGACAACCATAACCATACATTTTAGGTAGGTATTTATTATCTAATAAACATTACGCTATCCATACAACCGTGTAAATATTTCCGTAGTGAAGTCGGAAGCAAATGCAATTACCAAGTAAGGTTTAAGTAATCACATAAATCTATTAATTAAATTACTACTAAAACGATCTGGCTACTAAAATTTATTAATTTAAGGAAGAATAACATAATGGATTAGTATTTTTACTATTTTTTAAGTCCTTAAACCTGCACTCGGCCTTTTTCCCCAAACACGTGAGTGTACCTAATGTTTTTAACACCCTTTGTTTGAAATACAGTGAGCAAGAGGTTGCGAGTTCAAGTCTCGTCACGATGCAATAATTGATTAAACCCTTAAATTTTGAAGGTGTTACTATGACTTCACTGTCCGTCCGTTCGTCTGTCTGTCTGTTACTAGGCTGTATCTTTGGAACCGTGATAGCTAGATAGTTGAAATTTGCACATTATGTATTTCTAATATTTATATTTAAATAGGTACTTATTATAACTAAAAAGGAAAATTACGGAATTTCTTGATTCGGTCGCCGCGCTCAAAGCCTGCGATAAAAGCTATGCAATAGCTTAAAAAAGTTTAAGTTGGGCTCTCATAAAACATGGTAGGTACGGAACCCGTCGTCCTCGAGTCCGAATCTCACTTGGCCAGTTTTTGATTTGCTGAAAAATACCGCTGCTTTCCTAATAGCTTTTGAAATGTGCAAACATTTAGACATAGTATGTAAATAGAATACCTATGTTATATCTCAAAAAAATTGGCCCTGAACTCGTTTTCTTTGTGTAAAATTGTAAAATTCGATGCGCACCGACAGCGAATGCAGTGCAATTTGAATTTACATAAATGTTACCTACCTACGTATAACAGGCTTCAATACCTACTCGAAATTACCTAATAGTCAGAATATTATAGTATTTAATTACTGTGTTTAAAGAAATCGTTTCTTTTATTATTACATTTTTACGTAAGAATAAATTAACAAAGCTAACTGTGTTTTAACTATGTTACTTAAAATAGAACGAGCTCTGAAATTGAACGCTTTAGTAAAATAAAACAGTACCGATAGTTACTGAAATATACTGCTTAACAAAGTCTTAGCACAGAATATATTATAGTACCTACATATACAAGTAGTCTTAGTTAAAAATATAAAAAGAGTGACGCATACAAAGTCTAGGGAAACATACATTACCTACCCATGTTTCCCTAGACTTTGTATGTGTCACTCAAAAAAGTTCATAAAACCAGTAAAAATACTATTTTTACCCAAAAATAGTGTTTTTAAGTCTTTTTTGGTCTTATTATTCCCGAGGATTTGTGGTTATTAGATAACTTTTCAAATAATCTGTAGGACCACCCATGGCATTAGTGACGGCCTGACGCGATGACGGCTCTACATCATCGGCGTGCACATAGATACTGAGTATGAGATAGGTAATCAATATCTATATGGGAATTTTGTGGGCAGTAAAATCCTTTCGTCGTCGGGTTGTTAACAAAAAGCGTTCCTTTTTAGGTTCCTACCCAAGGATAAAAACGGGACCATATTGATCCTAAAGTGTGTTAAAACTTCACTGTCTGTCTGTCTCTCTATAAATATTACGTCCATGGTTTCTCCATCTGTCTGTCACCAGGCTGTCACGTAAACCGTGCTAGAAGGTTGAGATTTTCACAGATTATGTATTTCTGTTGCCGCTTTAACAACAAATAGGTACTAAACTAACACTAAAAACAAAAAAAACTGGGGCTCCCATACAACATGGCACGGAACATTACGTGCGCGAGTCCTTGCTCGCACTTGGCCGGGTTTATTTAACAACTGCACTGCACTATCAGCTCTATCAGTTCTCGTTTCGCAACCAGGTAAGACAATGCGTTCAACCACAATGGAAGTCTACATTGATACTCTCCTTAGTTCCTACAATGGACGCACGAAGGACCACCGGATCTTTTGCAAGATCGTGCCACATCGTTTGACCTCATTTCTTAATACTAGTAATCAATCAGTGCGGTTTAGTTTAAGGCTATAGTCTAAGCAAGGATTTTTCGTGAAGCGGTGGAAAGAAATCAAGAAATACGATAATTTCAATTGGAAAAGTGGATACAAGCTCTCATATATAGATGCACAGGAAAAAGGATTCTTTGAAGCAAGAAATAAGAAAAAAAAAGAAAGAAATACATTTATTTGGTACAGGCATACGACAACTTTTAAATTAACACACACAAAGAAATAGGTAAAATACACAAAGAAGAAAGACAATAGTGAACAATTTCTTAGTTTAGTGAACATTTTTTAAATGATAAGCAGTAGGTATGCCTAATTTGTAAGCAATAAGAAATTATTCTCTAGCGTCCTTAGGAAAAGGATTATTTCTCACTTCAAGAAACCCTGTTTTCTGTGTATAAGTGGAATGCGGTGATAAAAATGTGCAAGTCTTGCGAGATATATCCGGATATCTCTACGGATATAGTGAGTGTGGTGTGCCGAGGCCCTTATGACCGTAAATAGCATCTCTACATGATGGCCCAGCACTGGACCAGCGAGATGGCCATGTGATGGTTGAAACGCAACTACACGATAGCCAGTCGCCATCCCACGAACCGTAAGCCATCCGACACCACAACGCCCTCTACATGCATGCTGATGGCTCATCATGTAGAGGGGCCATAACAAATTATTGAATCGAGAGTTGGTCTCGACCTACCCTCGGTTACTACCCTCAACTATCACCATGAAATGACAACGTTCGCCACTGCTCCAGTCTCCTTGCGACCTTGACTATTGTAACATAATTAACGCTATTGACGCTCTTCTGGATGCAAGTGCTGAAACTGATCTGTTTGCGGACGAATGGAGATTGATATTGTCAGTGTGTTTGGATTTTTGCGAGAGAAATGTATGAATTATTTGTCCTATTTAGTCAATTGCTGTAATTGGTTTTATAATCGTGTTAATTGACTTTAAACAAATAAATAAATAAATATTCAAAACCCGGGAAAATAATTACAATGTACCTACAGTCGCAGTCAGAATGCCAGCCAGA
Organism: Idaea aversata; assembly: GCA_907269075.1. NCBI lineage: Eukaryota > Metazoa > Arthropoda > Insecta > Lepidoptera > Geometridae > Idaea > Idaea aversata. The sequence continues at coordinate 4,664,110 of OU026096.1, forward strand.
CCCATCGCAGAGTTTTAAAATTAAGTAGGTACCTACTATTATTGGAATGTTTTTATTCTAATCATATGTATCTTAAAAAATCATGAGTTTTTGGTTTTCGAGCAATTTGCTAAAGCCAAGGTGAAAAATAAAAAATTACGACATACCTACCTACCTCCTACCTATCTGTAGGTAGGTATTTCCGAAACAATTTTATGGTGTAGTTAGCTTTACCTTTAGTTAGTTTCAACAATGCTAAAATTATAAAGAGTTAAAGTTCAGATGTTTGTATGTATGTAATTTTGTAAAGGGTAATCACCGAAACTACTAAATCATTATTAATGAAACTTGGTATGCAATGATTGGAATTTACATTGGTCTGGATATGTATGTGCCTAATGGAACAGTTTTAAAAATGTCCAAAAAGCACCCGATAACGTGAAATTGTAGCGGCAAAACAACGTCCCTAATTCTGGCCCAATAATAAGGCCAGTAGTTTTAACATAACTCATTCTAGTCTCGAAACTAAAAATGAATTATGACCATTGCAATCCTTTGATTACTTTATTAGATAAATATATTTATTGATACACACATTAATCCGATTACGAATTACAATGAATACCTAAAAATAGTAAAAATACAATTAAATTTATGTATCATAAATAGGTATTGTGTATTTGTGTATCTGTGTTTTGATTTGTGTTCTGTTGTTGTGCCTTATAATAAATAAATATGCCAATGAGAATAGTAGAATCACGGGAAAGAAAAATCTCACACGTATGTATACCTAGTAAGTGTCAAGGGTAACAAGCGATTTTGAGTGTGCTTAATAGAATGTTATCTTTTTATCTTTGTAAATTTTCTACGGGATGTACCTATGTACCATAGTTTATGACTTACATGTCAATACGCGGAACACAGCTAGTTTCCAAATAACACCAACCTTTGTCCGTTATCAAATATTGTGTGTTTCAACATGAATCACATAATAGCACGCAATACTTAATTGATGTTTCCAAACAGTTTATTATTTTGTACGAATACTTCGTCAATCGTAGATGTAGGTAGAGTCGTTCAAATGCGTTATTTTAATTAAAACCTATGGATGGATATAAAATTAAAAAGAAATGTGATCCTCGGTCAACGGGAACTACCACAGAGGTTTTCAACCCAAAACCTATGGGGTACTTCTGGCGGTTGACCTAGAATGGTCAATTTGGTCTTACAGCACAAGTAAAGGGAAAATTCTCAAGAAAATGTGTGGTGGTGATGGTGACACACGGACAGACGGACAAGAAAGTGATCCTATAAGGGTTCCTTTTTCACCCTTTGAAGCTCAGACCCTAAAAAGGACGCGCTTGATCTTAAGAAAAACTTCACTTTGGATATAGGAAAAATAGAGTGAATTAACTGTCTAGAAAGCAAATTTTTCTGAACTTCAAATCTAAAATAACCTTTTGTTTCTATATCCCTATTTCTCCTAGGAGGACATTACCCCATCAGTGGGGTCAACAGAAGCGTAGATATTCTAAAAGCTCCATTAACTTCTGACATAAACAACATAAGACATAAGAACGCCCGCGCGCCGTCAGAATACAAATGTCCAATTAAAATTTCGCTGCAGAACGGCAGTTAACATATTTGTGACTGGCTAGACAGAAGATGACAGTAATATGAATCCACTTCCTGTTCCTGTAGTGAAACGCAGTGCAGTGAATATCTAATTAAAGATAACTAACTGTCCCGGCAAACGTTGTTTTGCCATATAAAAAAATGAAAATATTATGAAGAACCGCTCGACCGATTTTGTGCAAACTTCACATAAACCATCTACCAAATAGTCCGAACAAAGCTTAAACATTTGGTTTAGCTATCTGAGCCCGTTCTTGAGTTATAAAATTACAACGAAAAGTGGCATTGATTGTTATATACTTAAATAGATTTATTGATAGCCTTCTTTATTTTAGGTGTATTCGGCGACGTGTTTAAATGAATTATGTCATTTTACACAGCGCCATCTACATTTGCTACAAACAAACATTTTTAAATTGTTTATAGCATTTTTGTGGTTTTATCATTTCTGCAATGTAGGTAGGTATTACTTTTTATAAGGTACCTGCGGTTATTAAGGGCCGAAATAGGTTTAAAAAATTGTATTTTAGTGACAAAATAACAAGGAAAAAAAACAAATCAATTGTTTTTCAGATTGGCAATGTACACATGAATTGTTTTTCAGATTGAAATAAACTAAGCGATTGGCATTAATAACATAACATTTTCTTGCAATTTAAAGGTCAAAAACAGGTTACATCAAAATGTCAATTGGTAAATGTAATCCTCTTAAATTTTTGTGTTACCGTAACGAAAGTAAATGCAACAAATAAAAATCGAATATCCGGTTCACATCTCGTGCATAACCAATAATAAATTATTTAACTTATGGATATTGTAACAAAAAATCAATAGTCATTTCGCTTATTAATTCTGTTTGATTGAATAATTTCAATCAAAGTTACGTAAAGGATTTGCTGTATTTTGTGTAAATAAAATGTAAGTAGGTATTTTAGAAAAACTAGTCTTCGCCAATTACGTAAATAATCGAATCAATTACCTATTCAGATGTGAGATTCTACTTTCTATACTTACGATTTGTTGTATTTAAAAAAATAAACACTACGTAACATTTCATACGTGGTGTTTGTTTTTTTCCTCCAAAATACATAAACCTACTCGTTTTGATATACTCGTAACATCCACTTTCTTAGTTTGTGCACTAATTTGCAAATTGCTAAACAGTGTCTTGAATACTTATTAAGTAATTTTAAACTCAGACTTAAATAACGTAACCAAAACGTCGTGTAAACATTTTCTTCCGTAACATTTTCTTTTTAAAAGAGTAACAAGGTTTTTCAACATGACTTGTCTTTAGGTTTAAGAATTTTTCGAACATGAAGAGACTGTGTCCTACTTAATAAAAACTTAAGTACCTAAAAATCTCTTTTTGACGTGATAACGTCTTGTAAATTGATGGAACACCTGCATTCACAGAAAAGTTGACCACATTGTCACGTTCCCATTCTGTGACGTCATTGTCACGTTCTCAATGTGTGTCGTCATTGTCACGTTCCGGTGACGTCATGTCAACAATGACGCCACACAGGCACGCAGCAATAAAACACGAGGCGCGACACGCGTATCGTATTTATTTTATATTGTTAAAAAATATAAATGAAAAATAAAATCATCGGTTTTTTATGACATTATCACGTAAAATTATCTTCACACTTCACAGGAAACCATTTTTTTGAAAAATATTAAATACACAAGTAAGTACCTAGACCTACTTACCTATTTATGTTGCTCCATTCCATTTTTAATATCGACAGCATCACTACATAGTATATACCTAATAAAGTCTCTTTTTCTGTCCCTATTTCCCTTTGTATGCTTAAATCTTTAAAACTACGCAACGGATTTTGATGCGGTTTTTTTTAAATAGATAGAGTGATTTAAGAGGAAGGTTTATATGTATAATATATGCATAATATAGCCGTGCGAAGCCGGGGCGGGTCGCTAGTATAAAATAAAGTCACTTTTCGCCATCCCCATTTCCCTTTGTATGCTTAGACCTTTAAAACTACGCAACGGATTTTTATGCGGTTTTTTTTAATGGATAGAGTGATTCAAGAGGAAGGTTTATATGTATTATACATGCATAATATAGCCGGGCGAAGCCGGAGCGGGTCGCTAGTTTAATAATAAGCCGAAGAAGCAGAAAATATTATATTGATCTGAGCATAAAGTTCACTAACAAAAAAATATATATAAAATAGTAATTGGCAACTCACATTCACACAGCTTATTACTAGCTTTACAATTCGCGCGGAGATTTTATCCCATGGAATTATCCTAGCTATTCAGTACTTTTATTAGTGCTAAAGTCATATAAAGAAGTGAACGAAGTGTCTGTTAGAACTGCAATCTGCATAATATCGGAGTTGAGTATGTGAGTTGGATAGTGGGGTCTAATATGGCTACTTTCAACGAATCTTCTTCGAATCGTAATACGAATTTGAGTTTATCTATTATGTGCGTGATTTTGCATTAAAACCTAATTGCGTCGCGACCATCGCTATTTGTATGGTGATACAAATCGAGATGGTTATGAAGGGTCGCCATCATAAAAAGTTTCTATGGAAAATACTGTAAAATGGTAGAATTGAACGAAGTTAAATACATAAATCCGGAGCCAAGAGTTCGGTCACAGAACTAACTGAACAAAGAAAAAAAATTGAGCGAAGCTAATCCAAAGTAGCGTTTTTCAATTTTGCTATTTCCTTAGAAACGATATCCGAATCGCATTCCAACCATTCGCTTTTTCTATGACCATTTATTGTAAACACCTAATCTAATCTATACAAAATGCTTTGTCCTGAATGACTGACTGACGGATCAACGCACAGCCTAAACCACTGATCGCAGAGACCTGAAACTTGGAGGGTGTTTTCTATGTACGACGTAGGCATCCGATAAGAAAGGATTTTCCGAAATTCTACTCCTAAGGAGGTGAAAAAGGGGGGCAAAATTTATATGGGACAACGTGTTTCCTTGGTCCATTTTTGACTTCTACGCGGACGAAGTCGCGGGCAAAAGCTAGTATATTATAAAATTCTCGTATCACAATGTAACTAACATTGTACGAAACGGCTTGACCGATTTTTATGAAATTTTATATGCATATTCATTCAGTAAGTCTGAGAATCGACTAATATCTATTTTTTATTTTGTTATCTTTATTTTTTTATTGTAAATGACAGCTAGTTAAAAATATTAACACCTAATGTAAGCAACGAATTGAGAGCCTAATTCCTTTTTGAAATCGGCTAATCACACAGAAAATAAAGACTCAATTCGTAAATTCGTATTATGTTTCGGCTACAATTCAACATCGAAAGTAGCTATTTTAGACCTGAGTGTCGAGTAGTTTCGACCCTCACAACCAAGCATTTGATAAACACGCTATTGAAATGGAGATGGGCTTGTGAAGCGACTGCGTCCGCGGTTGGACGCTCGCTCGCTTTCGTCTTACATAATCACACAACCAACAACAACTTAACAGCTTTACACATAATCTTATTACCATAACTACAAGGTTCAAATTAGCTCGCTTATCGCGTGTTGCAAGGTCGGAAGGAAGGAGGACGACACTCGTTGAATCTTATTTTTTGTCGTGTAATTGCAATCATTAACTTGGTAATTCATGATTAAAATAGTGATGGTACGTTAAACTTGTTCGGTAATGCATCAGTGACTACATTATCTGCCTATTTCATTAATTCGCACGTATAGAGCGATAATAAATAAATAAATAAATAAATATTGTAGGACATTCTACACATCGCCATCTAGCCCCAAGCTAAGTAACTAGACTTGTGTTATGGGTGCTAGACAACGGATATATATACTACTTATATACTTTTCTTTTGTAAATATATACTTATAATACATAGAAACAACCAGACCACAGACAAATATTTAAGCATAAATGCTTGTCTGAGGCGGGAATCGAACCCGCAACCCTGTTATTGGCAGTCCGGCATGGTGACCATTGTGCCAACTGGGTCGTCATGCCATAATGATTGTGATATTTAACTTATATGATTTTTAATAACTTTTTATGATTTCTTTAAACGAAATCGTCAAAGAAATTATTTTTTTTTTTTCGTTGATTTTTATGCAATCACTGCATTACCTATCTAATATAATTTTATTTATCTAGGTATCCATATAATTCTTCAATATTTTATAAGTACTTACTTACTAGCTAGTGTCTGCACTTCATCCCCCATCTTTTCGAACAACCCTTACAAGTACACATCCTCCAAATAAACAACAAAAACAACAAATTAAATTTATTTTATAAATATAAACGTTAAGAAAAATAAAAAAATATAGTTAATACCTAGGTGTACTAACATAAAAAAAAAATAAAAAAATAAAAAATAAAAAATCAAATAAAAAAAAAATTCAATTATAAAAAAAATAAAAATCAATAATTCAATAATTTCAATTAATTCAATTATAAATTGTATTGTTTAGCCATAACGTTAGTGCTAAGTATAAAAGCGTAGTTGAACAGAAGCTAAGCTATTATGTTCCCTGTAGGTATAACGGTGATCCCATTACCCTGGTATGCTCCATACCGGTACTAAGTCACCTTCAATGGTATGCGGTAGCCTCTCTCCATCTCATGCTTCCCTAGTACTTTTGTTGTAAACCAACATGGCTATTAAATTTCTTCTAGAGATTCCTGGTTGTAAAGGAATTTGATTTTCTTTGTTGTTGTTTTATGAGCTTAGAGTTATTACAAAAGTAATTTACTAAGAATTATAGCTTTTTAAGACAATATTTAAATACTTATTTTAAATAACAAAATGATTTGGATGAGTTTACCATTCACTCGTAGATAATTATGCATATTTTTACAGGTTTATATTTAAAATCGACCGAATGATTTCATCATGCATGATATGCGTTCTGTGAGTTGTATAATTTGGATGAGTTTACCACCAACTCGTAGATAAATATGCATTTTTTACAGGCAGTTTTACATATGAAATCATTCTGTTGAATCTATAGAAATATTTTTATTTGTTTACAAGTTACAAAACATTACAAAGTTACAACTAAATTAAATAGAAAAAATAATATTAAAAATCTTAATTAGTTTCACTAGGCAGGGTGCCCAAAAGCCTTGAATGATATCCGTAGATATTTTGCGGTCTGTTAGTTGCATTTTTTTAATATAAAATATTTAAACGAGCAATTTTTGTATAGATATATGTGTAATCAGGAGCTCGGAAACAGCTCCAACGATTTTTATGAAATTTATTACGGGTTTTCTGGGGCGAGGTAAAAAAGACGTAAAATCAGGTACTATTTCATTAAGCAAAACCAACATCCTGTAAATAAACAACACTTATAAATCACGGTTATCCCCAAGTATCTATTAACCCAGACCCACCTAGTTTCCAGTGCCACTGCCTCTTGTTATTCTAGTACTTTCCAAGGGCAAAAGCAGGTCCCGTTAACCAACTACGGAAGATCACGTTCTTAATTTAATACCAGATTGCAGGCAATGCAGGCACGCTGGTTACCTACTGGAATCGTGCTTGGTACATAATAAGAAGGAATTTGTTGTTAGTCTAGTCTTTGTATAATTTCCTTTTGGTTTATCTGGATTGAAACTGCTAAACCGACTTAAAATGATAGTTTAATTCGAATTTCAAGGAAATAAACATATGCACTTTACGTAAAAGTCAGCGTTCAAAACTTTGAACTTTTAAAACGGTGTGGAAAAGTATAAACTTTTATCTTTTATTTTTAGTCACGATGCACGAGCATTCTCTTTTCTGAACGGGCTTATTTTAAGTACTCACTCTCTGTAATTAGATTATAAACAATTTTTAACAAACATAAACAAATTAGTTCAGCGTCTGACAGCATCTGATTTAAATTAATGAGAAATCCTATTCTGCAGCGCGAGAAACCATTTTAAAAGATTTTTTTCCCAGCAAAACAAACTCAGTTAACCCTACCAATTTTCCTATTCATTGAGCATCCTAAGTAACTATAGTTATACAGTCAAGAAAGGGCATTAAACTCGACTCAGGCAAAGAACGAAAACGCGGAAGACAAGCACGGAGCTAACTATTCAGTCCATAGTCAAGTGCAGTGCAATCAACCTGAACTGAACTAAGTAAGAACCCCATTGTTCTATGGCCAGCGTTTCATGATCTGCCACACCTCTTGCAATTGCAATATCTTGTTTAGGGCTGGCACTATCTCAAAGAAATTTTCGTAACATAATTATAACAAAACTTAATTTGGTATTTGAATTACTTACTTACGCTGGCTCAGCGACCCGAAGTGGATCGACATCAAAAGACGCCATTGCACCCTATTCTGTGCCACTTGCTGCCAATCGGCTGTATGAAGGCTTGCAGGTCTTGTTGGACTTGGTCTATCCAGCGATACCTAGGTCTACCAATGGGCCGACTCCCCGGAGTCTTAGGTATGCTCTTGTATTCTCTGGTATTTAAATTGATATTTATTACAATAAATTCAATAATTTCGATTAAAATAAAATAAAGATAATTGCTACTAATACTAGATCTACTATGGTGTAGTAATTACCTATATTTTAATTAATAATAATAATTGCTACTTACATTAGTAGGTCTAGTGTTAGTAGCAATTATCTATATTTTAATTTCTTACTAACAAATTAATTTTCATCATCATCATCATGCCCATTACGTCCAACGTCCTTTCCGCGTCCCTGCTTTACTTACAGTATTTAAAAATATTACCACTAATTGATTAATGCGAAAGATTGTGAGTTAAGCCTATATGGTAGGTACACACCATATAGGGTTTATTATATCCCGATCTTGGCACAGGACCAAGACTTATGCGGGAAAATCTAGGGAGTAGCTATATAATGAAAATGTAGAGCAAAAGACTTCAACGCGCTCTCGCTACGTACGATTTTGTGCAATTTAATTGAAAACAACTTTGTTTTGAAAAATTGACAACAATATTTTATATAACGCTGATTATTTATAACTTCGAAATTCAAAAATTTAATTTATTGTACTTTGTTATTACTTTATGTTCTTATAGTTAGATATAATTAAATTAAAAAGTCGTCGGTACCTAACATACATTCTCCCCTCTCTTATAATTAACGGTATTAAACGTTTGTATTGAAGACTATGGTTTAAATTTGAATTTCGAACTATTCTTAAAAACCTCGTTTTGGTATAATAAGGTACCTTAGTTTAAGTTAAGAAAACTTATTATGTAATCAATTCTTTGCTTTGAAAATTTAATTTTAATCTAATAAGAGACAACCCTAAACGCTTTAGTACGTTCTACATTCAGTAGATACATATTAGATACACGAACGTAGTAAATATTGCAAGGAAAGCTTTATGTCCGATCGGATTAAACAATAATAGGGTTATTGAATTCATATTTTGTGAGTGGTTAAGTTTCGTGACTCTGTAAAAAGAAAACACAATCTTGTGTTCCGTACAATATGCAAAAATGTCTACGAGTTAATGGTAAACTTGCCTGGCTTATTTCACTCGTAAAAAGTTTTGTAAAAATATGCATGATATGAGATATACTCACGCGAATGATTTCATCCACCAACTCTCCTATTAGACCAGGGTCGATAATATTTGAACCCAAAAAATAACAGTAGGATGAAACCCATTAGAAAAGGAGGGGAATATTATAAAAATGAAAGGAAAAATAAATTACGGTCGATCCGAGTTCGGGAAGTGGGAAGGGGGGGGTTTTTAAGGGTAAAAAATGGTTTATCTTGATTTCCGGCAAAACTACAAGTCCTATGAAAAAAAGTTGAATGGCAAAGTTGTAGGTAATAAAAAGATCTACAACTTTTGTTTTCACAATTTTTTCATATAACCTCAAAATTTAGGTGAAAAATTCAAATAACCCAGTTTTTGGTTTTTTATTTTTATCTTTTTCAAAAATGTTTTTTTTTCTACGAAATTAGTTGAAAACTTACCTTATTGTGTCCCAAATACACTGTGATTTATTTGATTTAAAGTATTTATTTTTTCGCCTTATTTTAACTTAATATCAAAAAAGCACCCTAATTTTCAATCAAATAGCCGTGCGAAGCCGGAGCGGGTCGCTAGTATACTTATATATTACCTAGGAATACCTATTTCATAACATTTCATTTTCTCCAAGATTTGTTACAATAAATATCTAATGAATGATGAGTAATTATAACTGCTATATACTAAAAAAATATCCACGAATATTTAATAAGCGTATAGTATATTTAAAAGATCTGAACTCTGTTTACCTTTCATTATGAACCAAATGAACGCAAATAAAATAATTACAAAATTATACCACGATAAAACAGTAGACAACGCTTCTAACCAGATTAATTCTCAAGATTACAATGCGGAAACTGAACTGGCTAAATCAAGTTAAATTGTGAACCTTAGTGCCTTCACACACAGACTTGTCTGCAGATAGTTGATAGTGTGAAGCAGCGAAATGATTTTTACTTATTTTTTTTTTCAATTGTGTTCAAACTGAACTGTCAGTAGCTGACAGGAAGTTTGGGATATTCCCTATCCTCCAATCGGGATTCCGATTAGTAGGATGAGTCCAAATATTTATTCCGTAGCTTCCATTGTGTAACTTTTGTTATTTTTTTATCTTTTAGTTTTTATTTAACAAAGTAAACAATTACTTAGATATAAAATAAACATTTTTTTTTTTCATGAATTACCTACCTAATGCAGTCTTTTCTGAGAAAAATGATCGATTCGAAAACAAAAGACGATCGAAACCAAACACAAAAGATGGTCGAACCAAAAGACGATCGTTGTAGTCTGCTTTAATTCTTATATAGCGCCTTCACATATTACGATTTAACTATAGCCATTAGTTCAGCAACAATAATATGAGTATTATAGTATAGGCAATCTTTTAGTTACAAAACTATCGTCCGATAAATCAGTCTGTCTGTACCCAGTCTACGGTGGCTCCTATCAACATTAATAACTTGAAATATCATCTGCCTCACCACTAGCACGTATTTAATATCTATCTACGATCTAAATAGATCTAGATACACTAAATCAATGGGCCCTACATCAAAGCTTCAGTATCTAGAAAACAGCTATAGCTTGATGCCAGCACAATGGCGCTATCTGTGTCGTTTCCAAGCAAAGATTGTTAAATTAATTGTGGTGAGAGGTCCATTGTTTGTGTTTCTATTAGATCAGATATCGTGCTAATATTGATACTGGGACAAGTGAAGTTTTTATTCTCTTTTTCTAGGGTGATGTTTTACGAATCGGTCAAAGAAGTTAGAGAGCGTGTATTCGGTGGAGTTTTGAGTAGCTACCCCTTTGGCCGCCTATCATCTTCATTGCCCCACATAACAACGGTATCAGGGTGCTCTAGGGGCTTCCACGATCTGGGGCTCTATTTTTGAATCGCTCGTGTGACAAAGCTTCGTCGTATACGCCTACAAGTCACGCTCGACTTCCAAGTCGCATGACACAAATTTACTGTATTTTTGAATCGTTCGTCGTCGAAATTTGAAATGTCAATTTTTATTTGTTTTACGCAGTTATTTAAAAAGCGGTAATTACCAGACATCCGAAATTATCCCAAAAGATATAAATATTTTTCAAATACCGTTTCCGAATGTTTGATTATGATTGTTTGATGTTTATTCTACCACTCGCCTGTCGGCGACGAGTGGTAGAGACCACTCGTTACGATGGAGCGATTCAAAAATAGCGAATTTCCGATGTCGAACGAATATCAATAGAAATCGAGCGCTCGACGCGGGGCGAACGATTCAAAAATAGAGCTCCTGTAGCTCGTCAGGAATGTTTGCAGATGCACACGTGGATGATTTCCTTTTAACGTAAAAGAAGTGCATCCCTGTTGGCTCAGGTTCGGGGGAGCTCAAATAGACTCCTGGCCGTGTTGCTAATAATATAATAATAAATGTACTGGGAAGATAACTATCTCCATCCGCAATCCCCCTGGGAACGGCGAATGACGCATAAAGGTGCATTTTCTCCACCTAAAAAAAGAGGGATTGGAAAGCCCAAATTACAAAATGTGAAGTTAAGCACTGAGCACACTGAGGAACGGGAGCGTCACCGTTCGGTGTGGCCTGGTGGTTATAATTTCAAACTTTACAAAAATTTCGAAGACTCCAAGGTTTTAGTTTTGGGGGAACAGCGACGCGGGTAGATAGTTCCACTTCTTAGCAGTGCGAATGAGAAAAGTGGATGCGTGACGCTTTGTATTAATAATGGTATCTTCCTTAAAGCTTATATGACCGGAAATTTGCATAATTAAGCAGTGTGTTTTCAATCTTAAACCTTAAACTTATTATAAATCTATATGTATTATTATAAAATAAGGAAATGACATAAAACATAAACAAAAGAAAACGACTTATTCACGGCTCTATTTAACGTAATATTTGCAGAATTTCTCACGATCCGTTCGTGAGTAAATCCAAGAGATACCTATTCTCGGTTTACTTAGTTGCATTTCGCTCGGGTTTACAACGATCTCACGAATAACGGTCAAGTACCTTCTAACTATTACTATAAAGTGTTAACGGAACTTGTGGCTAGTTTGCGAATTAACATACAACGCTTTTATCTTACGTATTTACCTCCATAATAGCAGGTTATGAAACACGCAGAAATAATCATGAATAACTTCACAGTTCACACTTAGTTATATACACTAGCTGCGCCTCGCGGCGTCGCCACTCGCGTTAGTATATCTTTATTTAAAGTAATATTGATTTTCCTACAAACACAGAATACATAATATAATAATTATTACGAACTTCAAAGTTTAACAGCTTTTTCTTTAAAGAAACCCCCATGCGAAATTTCAAACTCCTATGAGCTTTCAGTTTCAACGCTTTCTTTTACTTATTTACTTAAATTACTCCGCTGGCTCAGCGACCCAAAGTGGATCTTGGCCTCCGAAACAAGAGTCTTCCATCGCTCCCTGTCCTGCGCTATTTCTTGCCAATTGTGAATGAATATTTTACTTACTCTTTTATATTATATAGACTACTAGCGACCCGTCCGGCGTCGCACGGCTATATTATGCATGTATTATACATATAAACCTTCCTCTTGAATCACTCTATCTATTAAAAAAAACCGCATCAAAATCCGTTGCGTAGTTTTAAAGATCTAAGCATACAAAGGGAAATAGGGACAGAGAAAGCGACTTTATTTTATACTATGTAGTGATGAAGTGATAACTTTCGCGACTTTGTCCGCGTAGGAGTTAAATCCTTTCGTCTCATGTGCTTTCGTATCGGATACGTCATACAAAGAACATACCCTCCAAGTTTCAGGTTTCTACGATCAGCGGTTCAGGCTGTGCGTTAATCCGTCAGTCAGTCGTTCAGGACAAAGTATTTGTGTTACAAAGTGTTTTATAGATTTACCGATTTTCTTCGCAGAACTAACACGCATTATTCTAATGTAGTTATTTTAAAATTACATTTCCCGTGGGTGTGTACTTATGCAGTTTCCGCAAAAATTAAATTTGTCACGCACATCATTTGCTTGCTGTTTGATGTATTTGCTTGTTTTGCGTTTTAACCGACTTTAAAAACGGAGGACGTACTCTATTCGTGGCTTATACAGGGTTATCGGACTATAACTGTGCACGTTTAATAATTTAATTGTTTATTTTCTTGTTATTTTGTCACTAATATTATGCAAAGTTTTAGACTCGTAGCTCTTGTAGTTTGAGAGCTTTCTTGATGAGTCAATTATTTACTCAATTATGTAAAAAAAAATGTTGACCTATATGATTTACATCAAAACGATATTATTCATACGGCAGAACCCGTAACTTTAAATGCATGCCAATTAGGGCACTGTAGTGCCTAGGACATTTTTAATATCACGTATTTTATTATTAAGCCATCTGACGACAATACCAAAAGCTTTATCATAGTTTTTTGTTCTCAATTATGGAATGCCTGACCCACTGTCGTGAACACGAAATGACTTGGCCCGAACTAATCATAAGATGTGCCCGAGTACAGTGAGCAGCTTTTGTTGTATTCTGCCCCGTCATACAAGGCCTTTCCGTTTCTGATTGAATTATCTACAGATTGAGAAGTAATGGCTGTCAAAATAAGTCCAGAGGCCTTACCACGAGTTTTTCACGCACCACAGTGTTGGGACTTAAAAAAACCTAAGCTGTTTATAATAATGAATGCATTTTAAATGCAATAGACAATACAACTATTGATTATTTTTAACCGATTTCGAAAAAAGGAAGAGATTCTGAATTCATCGCGTATTTTTTTTTCTAGATGCGCCCTCGGTTTCACCCACGTAATAATTTTCTGCTTAACTCTCTTGTTTTTTTTTCGTAAGAACGATAATAATACATTGCTAATGTTGGTATAGTTACCTCGTATATAACGCTCACGTTCCCGTAACATGAGCTTGACGTCACATTTTGACACATTTGTGAGTGTAGTACGGTGTTCATCGATTTATAAGACGTTATCACGTCAAAATAATTAGCGAAATTAATCCAGCCGTTCGTATTCGTGAGGGAAAAAGGGATTTATTTTTATATTTATAAATGCATGTTCACCGATTATTAAGCTATCTAGTTCACGGCTCGCATACTGGCCGACAAGTGCACAGCAGTCCAGTCTTGAAGTTTAATATACGGTACTTTGGACATCTCGTGGTAGGGGTCCCAATAGTTTGACAGTCACGTTCGATGACGAAGAGAGAAATTGTTATTGTGTACCAAATTGTTTTTGTATATATTTCAATTTAAGGATTTTATTATTATGTTAATTACTTTAACATCTACATGAGAAATATATCACTACATAGTATAAAATAAAGTCACTTTTCGCCGTCCCTATGTCCCTTTGTACGCTTAGATCTTTAAAACTACGCAACGGATTTTTTAATAGATAGAGTGATTCAAGAGGAACGTTTATATGTATAATACATGCATAATATAGCCGTGCGAAGCCGGAGCGGGTCGCTAGTTTATAGCTAAATCACACTTTGAAAACAATAAATATAAAACATTTGCCTAAACTAGGAAAATCCTGGGTGTCCCAAGGTGTTTCAGGCGAAAAAGGACATACATTAAATAATCACTATATTATATAAAATTCTCGTGTCGCGGTGTTAGTCACATGTCTATTTAAACGGCTGAACCGATTTGTATGAAATTTTTTGTTAAACTTACACAAAAAAATTCATACAGAAAATCGAACATCTATTTTTTTCCTTTTTTTCCAGCTAGTTACCTATGTATTTTCGGATTTATTAATTATTTTTTTAATTTCTATTAGTCGTAGATCAAAAGTTGTTTATTATGGTGTACACAGATGTACCTAGCTCTTTTTATAATTACCAATAACCCTGTATATTCCTTTTATTATGTAGTCTATAATAATACGTTTTTTTTATCGTAAAATTATTCAATTACCGTATTTACCGTATTTTATTAAACAAGTAATTTATTAGACTTGGAACATCGTGCCTGGATATTTATGTAATGTAACGGATAGTAAAAACAGTTATTTACCTACCCACTTATTATGTAAATATACGATTTTTTATATGTCCTGAATCCTGATACATAGTTTGACTGTATTATTGTTGATATTTATACTAACTTAATATTTTTGCGTAATTTGTTCGTAAAATAAATGGATATGCAAGTAGGTATTAATAAAAATATGAATACATTTTATTTTTTTTAGTGTGCTCTATTTCCTCTTGCAATGTCAGAGCTCGAGTAGACGTGTTCTTTCCGTGTTCGATACTGCGACAGCAATTACGAATGCACGAAATCCCGCATCTCGAATCCCGCAGTGGGTGGGATTGAAAAATCATGCTGGATTTTGGGATCTCGGCATGCCGAAATTGGACGCTCTAGTCCACATGGTGCTGTGTGCTATATCGTAAATATTTATTTGAAAAATATATGACCTTGCACGTTAAGTATTATTTTAAACTAGCGACTCGCTCCGGCTTCGCATGGCTATATTATACATATAAACCTTCCTCTTGAATCACTCTATGTATTAAAAAAAACCGCATCAAAATCCGTTGAGTAGTTTTAAAGATCTAAGCATACAAAGGGAAATAGGGACATAGGGACGGCGAAAAGTGACTTTATTTTATACTATATAGTGAAGACACATTAACAATTGAAAATCAACTTCAAAAGAGAATGAACTTTTGAAAAACAGTCGAACTATTTTAAACTATTTGTCTCTCGCGTAAGTCCCAATCCCGTGGTAATATCGGGATAATTCCAGGTCTCCAGCTATCTAGATACTGAGTTTCATCGCAATCGGTCCAGTAGTTTTTGCGTCAAGGAGTAACAAAAATACATACACACACAAACTTTCACATGTTTATTATTAGTAGGATAATCAACCCTACAGAAGAACAAAGTGTTCGTTAACAAAACGTGTTAACACAGCTTCCGTACCATTAACAGATAGATAACAGAACATCGAGTCATAACTCGGGATGTTCACGGTCATGTAACGGTGTACGGCTTGGGCTTGCCCTAGAAAGGGCCCTCGAGATATTTACTTGTTTGTTATGTTACCGTCACTGAGGGCTTACGTCAATTTTGTCATTTTTATTGTAGCAACTTTTTTATTGTAGAGTGCGTAAGCAAATAGCTTAGAGAAACAATGCCGTTATGTTGGCAGGAATACAAAATTATTGCGTTTGGACCAGTGGCGGATTTACCAGAAGGCTGAGTAGGCTTGAGCCTGGGGCGGCACATTTTGGGGCGGCAAATTTGGGGACCGATTTTTTTTTTCAACTCATACAAATAAAAAAAAATTTGCATGATTTTTTTCTAATGTCTTACAGAGTCATCAGTCAACAGTCATTTTACCAATAATTTTTCCCTCACTTGCCGAGAGTGGCAAACTTCCATATTCTAGACTAGATCCTGGGCACCGAGCCGCCGGCGGCGGCTCGGCTATTGCCAGAACCAAAATGGCGGTCAGGGGCGCGGAGCCGCCGGCGGCTCGGCGCGTCGAGTCTATTGTGAACCCTATTTTCTATGTGTTAGAGTCTACATTTGTTTGAACAAGTACCAGCGACGAATTGTTCCGGTGAGAGAAGCTTTTCTTGTCTGAAAAGAGTCAAAAATTATCTCAGATCGACCTTGAGTCAAGAAAAACTAAACGCCTTAGCTCTTTTGTGCATAGAGTCGGAATTAATGAACAAAATTGATTACGACGACATCATCGATGATTTTGCCATCAAAAAATCGCGTAAAAAGATATTGTAACGATCTTTTATAATTTAACTGAGTTGATTATTTTTAACTGTTTGTAACCGCAATAAAGATTATTTATTTACGTTTACCAAAAATGTACATTATTCTGTAAATAGCATACATTGTCCCGTTGCCCCCGTTCGTACATGATTGAACTTTGGAAAATTACCGAAAAATTATTTTACGTGCAATTTCAACCAAATTGTGGGATTGTAAAAATAATGTAGGACATGAAAATTATAAAGACTAGGGCGGCAAAAACTGTACAGCCTATGCCTTGAAAATGTGTAAATCCGCCACTGGTTTGGACCTTACATGTTAAATTCAATACAAAAAGACATCAGGAGTCAACTTGACGGCATAGGAATTATTAGACGAAACGCACTTTAGCAATTAGTGTTTTTTTTTTATTTTTCTTTCTTCCGTCGCAGGCCGAAGTTATGGCTGTGCACGCTTGTACAAACAATGGCTATAATTATAGCGCTATTTTTTGACAGCCGAAAATACTTTTACAGGCTTTTTTCGCATCAACTAAACCTCTTTTATTGGGTCCTTTTTGCGTATTTTTAACTTAATTTTGGATAAACTAACAAACGACAAGGACTTCTTTGTCTTTAAATTATACCAAAATATAAGAAAATAACTTCTATATGCTATAATCGAAACACAACAGCACAAAACAGCAATTAACAAGCAAAAATTAACAATTTTACCTAAAAAAGAAGCACTTAGGCCATTCTATATCTGCTTTCACGGCGTATATACGGAAGTGACGTCGGAAAACGTAACTAGTCATTAAAACCTGTCTATTTATATTAAGAGGAAAGGGTACCGGCTCTCTCTCCATACAAACGTAGTCAACTGTTTCCTACCTGAATACTGACACTAATGCAAAAAAAATTGTTGCATAAAACTTATAACTGCCATGACCATGCCCATATGTTTTGTTTTTTAAATCTTAATTTCTATGATAATTAGAAAATGAAAAAAAAAAACATAGGGGCAAAGTCATTGCATATAAAGGTTTTATGCAATAAAATATTTGTGCTAGTGTCATTTCCGTGTTTGACTTTTGACATTATGCGTGTTTGACTTAATACGTGTTTGACTTTATGCGTGTTTGACTTTATGCGTGTTTGACTTTAAGCGTGTTTGACTTAAATGGGTATTGACATTGTGCTTGTTTGACCTTCCACGTATTATCCTCATTATCCAAGGAGGAAACGGGTCATGAAACAGTCGACTACATTTGTATGGAGAGAGCGCCGGTACCCTTTCACCTTAATACCATAATACTTTTTACTGCCATACCCACCGCATTGAATTTTCTAATATAAAATACATCTCCGTAGTTCGTAAACTCATTTCCTGTTTATACCAACGTATAGATATGTTTAATTGCCTAATACTATTATGTAATTGTTTTAATTAATTAGTCAGGTTTATTCAATTCGAAAATGTAGGTCGTAGTTTATTTTTAATTGCTAACTTGAGGTTAATTAAAGTGTACATGTTAATTTCTTAGGTTATATGCGATGAAGTTTGTGGTTATTCTAGGCGCTTAATGGTCCTTAGTTTTTTAAAACTTAGTTAAACTTAGTTTAACCAAATAACGTATAGCTGGTAATAAGGGTTAAGGTGAAAGGGTACCTGCGCGCTCTCCATACAAACGTAGTCGACTGTTTCCTCCCTGGATAATGACTAGCACAAATATTTTTGTGCCATAAAACCTATAACTGCCATGATTATGCCCCTATGTTTTGGTTTTTTTCATTTTTTAATTACCATAGAAATTAAAATAAAAAAAATAAAAAATTAAAATAAACAAAAAATAGGGGCATGGTCATGGCTGTTATAAGTTTTATGCACCAAAAATATTTGCTCTAGTGTCATTATCCAGGGAGAAAACAGTCGACTACGTTTGTAATAATTTGTATGGAGAATGCCCCAGGTACCCTTTCCTCTTAAGGGCCACCTGCCACTTTAATAAAAAACTAAATATTTCATAAAAAATAGGGCAACAAATTTAAAAACAGTTCATTGAAAAAGGAAAACAGAGATGATCGAAAACAAAAACAAAAGACGATCGAAACGTAAACGAAAGACGATCGAAAAATGAACAAAAGACGATCGTCATCAGTACATAGGTATTTATCTAATTGGTACTCAATATTATAAAGCTGAAGAGTTTGTTTGTTTGTTGGAACGCGCTAATCTCAGAAACTACTGGTTCGAATTGAAAAAAAAAATTGTGTTGGGTACCTACCTAGTCCATTTATGGAGGATACTTTTTATTTTAATATTCCCACGGGATCGGGACTTACGCGGGTGAAACCACGGGGCGTAGCTAGTTGTTCATATTTATTGTTCCATAAAGGTCCAGACACTATATTGTAACATTGTAACATGTGGCTATGTTTGCGAATCAAAGCCAGTATTGTACGAAATTAATTCAAATCACTTCCTAAAACCATCGAGGGACTGTCGCACCAAGTCCGTGCTCTTATTCGAATCCATTCCCGACTTTCACCGAACAAAGTCAAGGTTCTTTAGGTCACAGGCATAAGGCCACAACGCGGCACCCATATTAATACTAAAATCAAACATTGCTATGCCATTTACGACCTTAACTTCTAGTTTTAAGTGCGAAGGTGTGGTTTAAATAAATTGATAGTTATTTAGAGTAAGTTGTGTGGCGACGTGATAAAGTTTTGTAATGGAAATGAGCGGGACATTTTAAACTGTTTTAGTGTTGTGTCTGTGATACATTTATATGGCGACCTGAAATCGAGAGAATGCCTACTTTATTTATATAGTACTAGCGACCCGCTCCGGCTTCGCACGGCTATATTATGCATGTATTATACATATAAACCTTCCTCTTGAATCACTCTATCTATTAAAAAAAACCGCATCAAAATCCGTTGTGTAGTTTTAAAGATCTAAGCATACAAAGGGAAATAGGGACATAGGGACGGCGAAAAGTGACTTTATTTTATACTATGTAGTGATAGTGATACCTACTTTATTTGGTTACTAGCGACCCGTCCCGGCTTCGCACGGCTATATTATGCATGTATTATACAAATAAACCTTCCTCTTGAACATAGGGATATAGGGACAGAGAAAGCGACTTTGTTTTATACTATGTAGTGATTTATACTTACTTTATTTGGTTAAGACAGCATGTACAAGTACAATCAACGGTAAAAAGTCTTTGCCCATCGTAACGTTTACTATCCTGATTTGCAGCACTATTTGAACATTATAACAACGTAACCTGTGGATCGATCAAACCCACGTCGTCGGTTGGTGTAGCGGGTGGCGGCTAATACCACTCGGCCAACTAAAGACATAGGTACCATGTTGAAAATAATGAGTATACCTACTTTGAATTCAAGCATTTATGTTTGTGTGTAACGTCTATTAGAAGAAGGTCGTAAGTCCAATACTTATTGATAGTAATATGGTAGCAAACTGACAGTGTACTTATGAAGATACATATCTGTGTTCCCACAATAAAATCTATGCAACAGTAAAATAACGATCGTTCAAAATGTTGAGATAGCGAGGGCGCGAGAGTGAAAGCGTTCCGTTGACTACACACATGTGATCTTTCATTACGTCAAGTGCTTCGTGGTGCTGTTCTATGGGGCTTGTGTCAAGGCCTTTTCCTTGACAGTTACTGTTACGCAGACTTAACGGAGTGAACTTCTTTGAACTCTGAGGTTGTGGTGGTGCGTAAAATGTATTATGTAGATAGATCTTCGCTGACAGAAGGAGTATTATGTTTGCGGCAAGATGTCTGGACAAAAAAAATCAGAGACCAGATAGTTAGAATTGAAACCATTCAAGCTTTTTAAGAATACCATTAATTAGGTATTTGTTGACAGGTAAAATCACTACATAGTATAAAATAAAGTCACTTTTCGCCGTCCCTTTGTCCCTATGTCCCTTTGTACGCTTAAATCTTTAAAACTATGCAACGGATTATGATGCGATTTTTTTAATAGATAGAGTGATTAAAGAGGAAGGTTTTTAGATATAATACATTTATAATACAGCCGTGCGAAGCCGGGGCGGGTCGCTAGTGTAGAATAATTTACACATTTCTTTTGGATTGGATACAATGGATTTTGTAAACTTTTGTGACAAAATGATGAACTGTATGACTATTTAAAAAAAATATAACCCAATACATATTAGGATTCGCATATGATTCGTCGAAAGCAGCTATTTTAGGCCCGCTGCTGGTAAAATAGTGAAATTTACACGCAAGTCCATTTTACCAGTCCAAAAGCTCACCAACTTCAAAGGCTAGCAATATGAAATAATCATGATGTGGACGAGATTTACCGGTTCTTAATATTTTCCAACACCATTATAGTGGTAAACAGTGCTCAAGTGCGTACTAACGTACCGACTGTATGTATATGCAGGTTTTTAATTACCTATTCGTATATAGTATTGTAGGTACACTTTAGATTTTTCTAAAAAGGGTTTATGCCCATATCACTCCTAACTTTTATAATCCGTATGAAAATGTCACAGATTCATCAACAAAAAAAAATAAAAGAAAAAGTTACTTCCAGATCACATCACAGTATTAGTAATGCAATTGTTAGTGTCGATTTTTCTGTTTCGATCGTTTTTTGTTTGTGTTTCGATCGTTTTTTGTTTGTGTTTCGACCGTCTTTTGTTTGTGTTTCGACCGTCTTTTGTTTGTGTTTCGACCGTCTTCTGTTTGTGTTTCGATCGTCTTTTGTTTGTGTTTCGATCGTCTTTTGTTTGTGTTTCGATCGTCTTTTGTTTGTGTTTCGATCGTCTTTGGTTCCGATGACTATATAGAAAAGCATCAGACAATCGACAACCCTGATTATTAAGAGGGAGTGAAAAGGAATAACCACTTTTTATCACGATATTTGAGACATACAGGGGTAAACCGCGAGTTCTTCTTGTAAAAGTTGCTTGGTATGTATAAGATAATACTTACCATCATAATCTCCTGCAGGAGATTTTGGTCGCTGCTTGTACCACTTGTTTTCCTAAAAGAAAAATCCTATCTATTGAAAAAAATAATACATTGGACGTAGACTCTAAAACCACATTTCGCTGCAAGCGCATGCATATACTTGCACCTAATGATAGGTACCGCTTGCGCCGATAACGGTGTCGGACACGTGTGAACGTAATCTAGGTATATCGAATAGAAGATTGGCTGTGATCAGATAGAGTCAGTTCGTCTTCCGGGTATATACGAGTATAACGGTAGCTTCGTCTCGTTTGTGCCATTTCTTTCTGAATCACAACCGGGATGTTGTGGTTCGATTTACATAGGAAAGTAGGTAGGTACTTATTTATTATTTATTTATTTAATATATTCAGTACACAAGAAACAAACAAAATAGAAATACATTATAAACTTAATACTGAGATGAGTACTTATGTATGAGAGACTAGCTTTTCAACCGCGATTTCGTCCGCGTTAGGTTTTGAGTTGTCATTGTGCTTTGTTAGCGGTTTTTTATGCCTTTCGGCCCAATCCGCAATCAGTCAGGACTTGAATAATAATTTTATATTTATAGATTTACCGAAATATTTTATACTACCTATAGATATCTTTAAACTTCAGCCTGAAGTCTTCAGGTCCTTGTTCACTATATAAGCATAGGTACCTAGCCTACTATGGAAACGTATACTACGTGTTTCGCCGTAATTTGTCGATCTTTGTTTTTTGTTAAATTCAAATGAATGGTGTTTTTGTTATGAAATTTCCATAGAACTTCTATGCAGAAATATTAATTTCAGCTGCATAAATAAATTTGTTTTGATTGAAATTAAATAATAAATAAATAGCGCAGGACATTCCACACATCGCCATCTAGCCCCAAGCTAAGTAACTAGACTTGTGTTATGGGTGCTAGACAACGGATATATACTACTTAAGTACTTTTCTTTTGTAAATATATACATATACAGTGGACCCCCGGTAATCCGGCAAACATTATGCAGGGCAGTGTCGGACTATCGAATTTGTCGGATTATAGAGCACTGCCTAAGACCTGCTTTCGCTTCTGGGTTTGTGACGACATTACTAGGTACTATACCTAATACACAATGAATAAATAGTAAACAATGAACGCACGCTAGGCCGTACCGCTATCACTAGTAGTCAAATTCAAACTAAGTAAAACAATGCATACGCGTCGAGCACAATAGCGGTGGCGCGTACGAGTTGTGACCTGTTCAAACCTGCGTGATCTATATGTATAAGCAAAGATTGTCAAACATACATGTAATTCTAAGGTCCGTATTAATAAACCGAACTCAATATCGATTTCAATCTTGAGTTTGCTCTTGAGTTGTTGCGCTGATTAATAAACCTATCTTAAGACGCGATTAAAGAGCGACGTATCACTTGAGTCATACCGTATTAATAAATCAAACTCAGCTCTCAAGATATGTCTCAAGATGTAGTTTCGTGAACTCAAGTCTGATTGCGGGTCATACAAATCTTACATTTTTTTAAATATTTTCACAATAAAAACAAGTTGACAGCAAAATATGACGACACTACCTACCATAGGGTAAGAACATATAATTCAAGGTAAGAACAAAGCGTTACTGTCATTCAAGATCAGTCTCAAATCTCAAGAGCGATATCAGCCTGGTTAAAACTTGAGTTTTATCTATTAATTAACGCCTAACTTAAGATAGTGACCACATCTCAAGACTCACTCGATTGATACGCACTCAAGATCGATATTGAGAGCGATTTATTAATACGGGCCTAAGTCATGTCGGATTACAGGGGGCGCCGGATTAGACAGGGGCCGGATTACCGGGGGTCCACTGTAATACATAGAAACAGCCAGACCACAGACAAATATCTAAGCATAAATACTTGTCTGAGGCGGGAATCGAACCCACAACCCTGTGTTTGGCAGTCCGGCATGGTGACCATTGTGCCAACTGGGTCGTCAATTGCGTTATTATCGCACAAATAAAATCCGTCAATTTACAACGCATGTAAGAAAAACGATACCTACCTAAAACTAGGTAAAACAGTAAATTCCCTAACGTAAAATACCGTGATTTCCCGGTTCTTTGACAGTAATTGTTTCCCTTCACCGTCGACCAATAGATTTTAAGCTTTTAGATTTCCGGAATTTTTACTAGGTATTCTTAAGAGGAAAGGGTACCGGGGGCTGTCTCCATACAAACTATTATAAACGTAGTCAACTGTTCTCTCCCTGGATAATGACACTAGAGCAAATATTTTTGGTGCATGAAACTTTTTTTATCTTAATTTCTATGATAATTAGAAAATGAAAAAAAATCAAAAGATAAAAATATTTGTACTAGTGTCATTTTCCAGGGAGGAAACAGTTGACTACGTTTGTAGTTAAGCGGCCATTCAGCCAAAAGTCCTCTATTTCTCAAGTTTCGTGGTCACGAGCTGTGTATAACTAAAACAGGTATCGCTGGATTCCTTGAGATCTCTAGATGACGAATTAGCCTGTCTTAGTTTCGAAAGCCGGGAACTAGTAGCATTTATGACGTCATAAAGATGGCGGCTCTGTACTTTAGATATTTGCACATTTCTCGAGTTCTATTCAACCAATGTACACGTGTGAGGTGTCACTTGAAAGATATTTTAATGTACTTTATCTTTTTCATAGACATATTGTGCCGTAAACCTCTGGTTAAAAAAATATTCTCAAAAATGTGACTTTCTCTCCACATGCCCAACACATGCCATTCTTTATTTTGCAATATAACTCGTAAGAGACTCACTTTTTTGCCATAGTTGTCTATGAACAAGATAAAGAACATTTCAAATGCTATCCATTGATATATAAAACATACACCTAATGTAATAGGAACAAAAGTTAAAACCATTTCCGTCAAACAGATACCGCTCTAAACGTGCCCTGCTACCGTGAAATTTGCTTATGATATTTGCACTTAAACTGAAAAAAATATTGTTTTATTTAAAAACATTGAACAACTGATGATGCAATTCGATAGCGCCAATTGATTTTTATGTTTTGGTAATTTATTGTTTCTTCAATTCAAAAAATTCTCTTATAATTTTGATATTATAGGACAAAAACTGTCAAAAATTAGCATTTTTGTATGGAAACAAAAATATAAAATGCTCTAATTTCTACCCTAAGCTGAATCTCGTTTAAAGTTATATCTCGTTTGAAAGGTCTTTTTAAAGAATACAATTACTTAAAACATTTAGAGTACGCCAAATTTGACGGTTCGAAGATACAGGGTGTTTTACTCTTCCATGAGAAAATTTATACATATTGAATTTTTATTCAGTGATTGTTTAATTTTTCAGTGGATTCGTGTTAGTCATACTGTTACCTTCAAAAATGATTTTGGGTTGTAGTCTTTAAAAAGACCTTTCAAACGAAATATAACTTTAAACGAGATTCAGCTTAGGGTAGAAATTAGAGCATTTTATATTTTTGTTTCCATACAAAAATGCTAATTTTTGACAGTTTTTGTCCTACAATATCAAAATTATAAGAGTTGAAGAAACAATAAATTACCAGAACATAAAAATCAATTGGCGCTATCGAATTGCATCATCAGTTGTTCAATGTTTTTAAATAAAACAATATTTTTTTCAGTTTAAGTGCAAATATCATAAGCAAATTTCACGGTAGCAGGGCACGTTTAGAGCGGTATCTGTTTGACGGAAATGGTTTTAACTTTTGTTCCTATTACATTAGGTGTATGTTTTATATATCAATGGATAGCATTTGAAATGTTCTTTATCTTGTTCATAGACAACTATGGCAAAAAAGTGAGTCTCTTACGAGTTATATTGCAAAATAAAGAATGGCATGTGTTGGGCATGTGGAGAGAAAGTCACATTTTTGAAAATATTTTTTTAACCAGAGGTTTTCGGCACAATATGTCTATGAAAAAGATAAAGTACATTAAAATATCTTTCAAGTGACACCTCACACGTGTAAATTGGTTGAATAGAACTCCAGAAATGTGCAAATATCTAAAGTACAGAGCCGCCATCTTTATGACGTCATAAATGCTACTAGTTCCCGGCTTTCGAAACTAAGACAGGCTAATTCGTCATCTAGAGATCACAAGGAATCCAACGATACCTGTTTTAGTTATACACAGCTCGTGACCACGACTTTTGTAAAAATCAGCTCCGGCCGCTTAACTATTGTATAGAAAGAGTACCCTTTCCTCTTAAGATCTTTACAGTTCGATTCCAGTTAGATAAGTGCCAATTACTTTAAAGTTGTGTATTTCTATTCCATTTTACTTAATATGTCTGTAACAATTTATCTTATTATGAGCTTGTTAAATACACATAACATGTTGTGTTAGTAACGGAACGTACTTACCTAACAGTTAGATCGTACAGCGACGATCTTTGCGTACTACTTACGAAGATAATTGGTTTTTCTTCTGCCATTTCCCGAAACGTAAAACATTAACCGCCGCGCCGCCGCGCCGTCTTGATGATAAAACTCAGAAACATAACATTTAAGAGGAAAGGGTACCTGGGGCTTTCTCCATACAAACTATTACAAACGTAGTCGACTGTTTTCTCCCTGGATAATGACACTAGAGCAAATATTTTTGGTGCATAAAACTTATAACAGCCATGACCATGCCCCTATTTTCTGCTTTTTTAAATTTTTTAACTTTTTTAATTTTAATTTCTATGATAATTAGAAAATAAAAAAAACCAAAACATAGGGGCATAGTCTTCGCAGTTTTAGGTTTTATGGCACAAAAATATTTGTGCTAGTGTCATTATCCAGGGAGGAAACAGTCGACTACGTTTGTATGGAGCGAGCGCAGGTACCCTTTCACCTTAACATACGTTGAGCCGTCTGCGTGTTCTTTATCCTATTTTAAAATGATGTAGGCTTTCATGAAATTAATTCCTAGCAGCGCTTCTTTTGTAAAAATAGTAAGTAGGTACTAATTTCATAATTTAGTAATAGGTAATCTAATCGGTTTTATGTGACGCTCCGACGACACGACGGACGTGCGAATAAATTTTACTCCTTACAAATTAATACAAGTGCCGTCAGCTATTGCCAGATATATTAAAAACATAACGGTTTTTGTTAACACTCAATTTTATTAGCCATAAAATTACCGAACAGTATATTTTTGCCACGGGCGTTAAATGAAATCGATTCTTAAGGAGTAAAAAAACGATTGGTAGCTATAATTCCTATACCATAGTTTGTTTTATTTACCGTGTTGTAAACAGACGGATCCAAAAGCCTCCGGCTATATCTCCATAGGTTTGTTTACTGACAGCCCTCTATATACACGTCATAAATCTTTAATTTTTATACTAACACTAGCGACCCGCCCCGACTGCGCACGGCTATATTATGCATGTATTATACATATAAACTTTCCTCTTGAATCACTCTATCTATTAAATCAAAATCGCATCAAAATCCGTTGCGTAGTTTTAAAGATTTAAGCATACAAAGGAATATAGGGACAGAGAAAGCGACTTTGTTTTATACTATGTAGTAAAGCGATTCAAAAAAAGAGCCCCAGGATGGGAAAAAGAAAGAAAGAAGGATCCGAGAAAAGATATAAATGTTATTTTAAGTTTCCTTGGTCATTATCTCCTTTTACTTATTGCAGAAACCTCTTATTTTTCTTGAACGTCTATAACTATAGGTACAGCATTTTCTAATTTCCTTATGTCGTTCCTTTCATAAGTTTACAATTATACAACCTATGAAAAGATGGACATTCACCCTTGCAGTTTGTAACCATAAAAAAGTAAGTACTTACCCAATAAGATTTTATGGCCATCATTACAGAATAGAACTTAGTTTCGTACTGTTATTGTAAAGGTATTTTCTTCATAAAGTTACCTACCTACTTCAGGAATTCGCCTCAAGTGGGATTTTAACAACCATTTTATCTAAAAAGCGCTATGACGAAGTTCTTTTCAAGCAAATCTTGGTCCTACTCTTCTAGGAGAATTTTTACCAACCTTTGATATTATTTTAAGAATAATCCGATTGGTAGAACCACATGCAATACAATTTGATATATTATAACGATGCCATGGTTCGATTGATCGAACTGCGCATAGTTTGATTTGCCCATGGTACGATTGATAGAACTCCGCGATCGGACCACGGCCAATAAAATAATCTTTAAAATCCGTGTTGTAAACAGTATGCGTCATAAGTCCACTATCAGTTTGCTACTATAATACTATCAACAATATTGGACTTACGACCTTCTAATAGACGTTACACACAAACATAAATACTTGAATTGAAAGTACTCAGTGTGATTATTATTTTCAACATGTTAGCTATAATATGTATTTAGTTGGCCAAGTGGTGTAGGTATAATCCGCCAGCTGCTACACTAACCGACGACGCGACGTGGGACGATTTACAGTATATGTTGTTATAATGTTCAAATAGTGCTGCACAGGATTGTAAACGTTACGGTGGCGGTGGACTTTTGAATGTTGATTGTACATATTATCATTAATTATCAATTCATATGAATCGAGAAGAGCGTTCCCCAAGAAATGGAACAATGAGGTGAAACTCATTGATACTTGCTGTGTGAAAAGTATAAAGCCATGAAAATATAATGTTAGATAGGTATACACGATAATATATGTTCCGAATCGCGAACAATGAAAGTTATTATTAACAGGCTATAAATAGGTAGGTAGGTACCTACTTCCGCATAAAGTAGGCCAAGAACAATAACGAGGATGTATATTAGGTACATATACCTTAAAAATAGTTTTTATAAAAATTTGCTTCATATTTGCTTTTAAATTTTTACAATAAAATTCAGAATTATACCTATTTGATGTAAGTAGGTTCTCAAACCAAGTACCTTCTACCTACCTATTAAATTATTTTCTCTTATTACTTATTTACTTAATTTTTACACTATTACTTTTTTACTCTATTACTTAATTTAATGAGCTTTAAAAGGATACCTACTTAGTTTTTCCAAGAAAATTACGAAGAAGTTACGACTTAAGTGTTACCTATAACGTCTATGAAATAGGGGTATGTAATTTACGGCATAATAACAAAAGTTCTAATAGTCATGGAATATTGGAAGAAATACTCACTCTTCTATTTTAATTTTTGTATTAATAAGTTATGATGGCCGCTTCACAACTTAATGGAAATTAAAACTAAAAATGATTAGCCAATAAAATAGAACCAACTGCGCCCCTCTGCTTTACCCGTTTAAGTTTCAATCCTGTAACAATATCTCGGTATAAATTAATCCGCCTCTCCAAACCTTATACCTACCACACTTTTACCAACGTTCATCAAAATCGATGCAGTCATTTGACCGCAAAGAAAGCACAACCAACAAAGAAACTTTTGCATATAATTGAGAACTTTAAATTGCAGTGAATTGAGAGTAAAATGTGGTAAAATCCAGTACAAATACGGTTAAAAATTACACTAACCTAAATAAAATCATTGTAAAGAATGCAAAGATCAAAATGTTCCGGTAATAAAGTCAATTGTGACACAAATATAACGATTACGACGGGCGTATGTCATTTAGTCGAAACTCATAATTTCTTGTGCCGTTATGAAAACTGTTTTATGTCTTTCGACCCGAACACCGTTCGTAAGTAATGTGTTCATTTTTCAGAACACGATCAAGCACAGGAAAAGCTTAAATAACACGAGGAAAGTGTACATATATATTCTGTGGTTAAGTTAAATTTACGCATGTGTATCAAATAACACCCGTGAAGTTGAGGAAGAGGTCAAATTTATTGACTGAAACTATACTTGCGTCAAGTATTTATACAAATAATTACAATTAATCACAACTAATATCTTATTAAAGAATGTTCATGTATAAAAAAGTGGGTAAGCATAAAACATGGAAGAAAAGTGCTAAATTCTTTGGGATGAAAGGGATGAATATGATGAATATTTATAGGGTAAAGATAAACACCCCTATTCATTAATATTTGCACACCTGTAATAGTGCGACAAACAAGAGCCAAAAGACAGCCTATTAACTGACTTGCAAAACCAAAAGAAGTGGTTTATATTTATTTTTTGTTCTGTGTTTATGACCATAAGCAAGCCGTCAAATTGATTAAATAATTAAACCGTGTGGTAAGTACTCTAAGTACCTAATATTATTTAATTTTAGATAACCTCTTAAATACATTTAGTTCGAATTTAGATACAATTGTTCAAGCACAATGTCATGCAAGCAGCCCCAGTGGTTATGAATAAGGGGGTGTATTTTATCACTATAACGTCAAGGCGTCAAATATCATTCTCACATCAAGTCGGTATTCACGTCTGCGCAATTTCAACCTGGCTTGAAGCAATTTTGATCGTTGCAACGGCTCTTTATTTTAAGTGAAGGTGAGGATTGAATTTAAACAGTCAGACACACCTTCGTCGTGTTCCATTGATGACTTGAATCATTGTTTAGGTAGATTCGTATCAAGCTTGGGTGGGTCTTTCCTTTCATTATTTTAGTCCCGTTTTCAAAAGAAGAATTTCGGAGAAAGACGTAGGTATCAATCATAAAATGCTTAGAGAACGTTTGAAAACCTCCAAGATCATATAAAGAGATAGTTAAAAACAGTGGCGGATTTACCAGAAGGCTGAGTAGGCTTGAGCCTGGGGCGGCACATTTTGGGGCGGCAAATTTGGGGACCGATTTTTTTTTTCAACTCATACAAATAAAAAAAAATTTTGCATGATTTTTTTCTAATGTCTTACAGAGTCATCAGTCAACAGTCATTTTACCAATAATTTTTCCCTCACTTGCCGAGAGTGGCAAACTTCCATATTCTAGACTAGATCCTGGGCACCGAGCCGCCGGCGGCTCGGCTATTGCCAGAACCAAAATGGCGGTCAGGGGCGCGGATCCGCCGGCGGCTCGGCGCGTCGAGTCTATTGTGAACCCTATTTTCTATGTGTTAGAGTCTACATTTGTTTGAACAAGTACCAGCGACGAATTGTTCCGGTGAGAGAAGCTTTTCTTGTCTGAAAAGAGTCAAAAATTATCTCAGATCGACCTTGAGTCAAGAAAAACTAAACGCCTTAGCTCTTTTGTGCATAGAGTCGGAATTAATGAACAAAATTGATTACGACGACATCATCGATGATTTTGCCATCAAAAAATCGCGTAAAAAGATATTGTAACGATCTTTTATAATTTAACTGAGTTGATTATTTTTAACTGTTTGTAACCGCAATAAAGATTATTTATTTACGTTTACCAAAAATGTACATTATTCTGTAAATAGCATACATTGTCCCGTTGCCCCCGTTCGTACATGATTGAACTTTGGAAAATTACCGAAAAATTATTTTACGTGCAATTTCAACCAAATTGTGGGATTGTAAAAATAATGTAGGACATGAAAATTATAAAGACTAGGGCGGCAAAAACTGTACAGCCTATGCCTTGAAAATGTGTAAATCCGCCACTGGTTAAAAATTGTCAAAGAATTTAATTGATTAAGCTATTGCATAGCTTTTATCGCAGGCTTGAGCGCGGCGACCGAATCAAGAAATTCCGTAACGAAAATAAAAGCTAACACCCCCCACTTCGCCTACCATGTAGCTCGGCCGAGCGTTTGCTTAATGCGTATGTCTATGGTACGACGACTGTTATGTACGAAGCTCGTTTCTGTGTTTTTCTTACTTCAAAACCTTAGATAAGTTTCCTTATTTTCTTTATTCCTGCTAACCGGTTCAATGCACGGTTTTAATTACAGCTAAAAGACTAGGAAAAGACTATTTAAAAATAAATGAAATTCTTTGCCAGAGAATTGTGAAAGAAATTAATTTATTTCTGCGGATTTTTCTAACTGACTTCAAACCCATACAAATGTTTTCATAGAATTTAGTGTTTAAATACATACCTTGTATTCTTTTATTTTATCATAACTATACATAGTTAGTATAAATTATAAAACTAAGTCGCTTCCCGCTGTCTGATCCCTATGTATGCTTCAAAACTAAGCAACGGATTTTGATTCGGTTTTTTTTTAATTGATAGATTGATTTAGGAGTAAGTGTTATATGTATATAATACATACATAATATAGCCGTGCAAAGCCGGGTCGGGTCGCTAGTTTCCTATATATTTAACCTGTTCAAGGTACGGTTTAATCACAGTTAAATTACTAGGAAAATATTATTATCAGTTGGGTTGGTATATTTTACAGGTATCTTGCCAACACTACATGTCTATTACTTATGTAGGTAGGTACTTATAAGAAATTGCGGCTAGATTTGCGGTTTTAGCGGCGAATATGAAGACAATCATAGATTCGATTGCGAATGACGGCTAAAGTGCGGTTTTGGGTTATGTTCTGGTATCCAAAGACTAAAAACATTATTGTGTTTAAAATAAAATAATCTTTTGCAACCCAAGTTTTGCCTTCCTAAGCCGAAGAGGTAAGACCAGAAGCGCAATACAGGTGTCTTTGAAACAGTTATTGGGTATCAACCAGCACTATAATCCATATAATGATATTCCTACTGTCGTAAAGGTGAATTTGCTTTGTATTGTCACACAATTCGAAACACGATAAGAGTTATTTGCCTCGATAGAAAAAATCGCGACAATCGTAAAAAATCGTAATTTTGTATACTTTCAATTTTACGGCGATTGTAAAGAAAAAACAAGTACAAAATTTATATTTTCTTATACTTTACTTCAAATCCCATAAGGTAGTACAGATGGTTTTTCAATCAAATAGATGTGAGTCTTTTAATTTCGTAAAAAAAAAAAAGTAAAACGGCCATTTCGCGGCGCGCGGGGGAAAGGGATAAAATCATCGCACGACGCGCGATAGGGGTTTTCAGGTCCTACTTCACCTTAAGAGAAAAGGGTACCGGAGGCTATTTCCATACAAACTATTACAAACGTAGTCGACTGTTTTCTCCCTGGATAATGACACTAGAGCAAATATTTTTGGTGCATAAAACTTGCCCCTATTTTTTTGTTTTTTTTTAATATTCAAATTTTTTAAATTTTATTTTCTATGATAATTAGAAAATTAAAAAAAAAACAAAACATAGGGGCATAGTCATGGCAGTTATAGGTTTTATGGCACAAAAATATTTGTGCTAGTGTCACTATCCAGGGAGGAAACAGTCGACTACGTTTGTATGGAGAGCGCGCAGGTACCCTTTCACCTTAATGAATTTTTTTTTTTACTTTGACATTGACTTTGTATAAGCCAGGTGATATTTTTACACATATTCGTGTGCCGGTTCGTTCGGTTAAGTCTCTTGAATACATCGTTATAGTAGGCTAAGACGTTTAGGTATAAAAACGTGATCAATTCTGACATAGAAACACAAATTAATTTAGAAGAACAATATCATTGTCTCGCACGGTAATCTAATTGGAGTATCAATGAATACCGGTAACTGAATAACAGAATGGTACAATGTACAGTTTTTTTTTGTTATCAATCTATAGTACCTACCCTAAAACCTATTTTATTATATTTTTATTAGAATAGTTATAATGATATTCTAATTCTACAAACACAGAATACATATTAGTTACTAGGTACGAGCTACAATTTTTACTAATATGGATGTCAAATTTCCAAAAAAAACTTTTCCTTATTTAGTAAATATCAAGATATTATTGACTAGCTGCGCCCCGCGGTTTCACCCGCGTTAAGTCCCGATACCGCCGGAATTTTGGAATCAAAAGTAGCCTATATCCTTGTTTATCCCCCTAAACGACTGCTATACCACATGAGGCTATGCCTATTTTCATCCAAATCGGTCCCGTCGTTCAACCGTGAAGGGGAAACAAACTTTCGGATTTATAAGGGGCGCCCATTACCGCCATTAAAATAGGAAAATTGAAAATCCCAGAAACACGTGATCATTTATTTATAATAAGAAGATAGAATTGTAATTTTCAAGTTCCTACCTTTTAATAGTACATTGCGATACAAGTGTGGAAAGTTGATCATTCCATAGAGGCGGTTTATGACGCGCGAGCGGAACGCGAGCGTGGCAAAAGCCGAGATGGAATGATCAATTCACACGTGTATCGTACGACGTTTTTTATCACAGTTGCGAATAAAAAAAAAGACTTGTTAAAATTTTAATAATAAAAAGTTTTTAAGAATTTTAGGTTATGTTTACTATTTTTTGTTAATTACACTCCCGAAAGGCTAGGCAAAAGACTTTTTAACCTATACAGCGTCTGACATACAATATTTTTTTAGGGTTTTTTTCATTTGTTTTTGCGTCGGCGCGCGGCGGTTAAAAACAGAATATAATGCTTACCATTATATTCTATATAATGGTAAGCATTATTAGTTCCGGGTTTCATTAAAAACAGAATATATAGAAAAAATATATTTGGTACTTAAAGAAGAAAAAACAAAATAAAAACAAAACTCAATTTTTAATTATTTTCAAAGACGTCATCACGTAATATTATCGTTTGTTATCAGACTTTAGAGACAACCTTTTGAAAAGAAGAAAAAAGGTACCAACAAAGAGTTTTAAGCCAGCAAGGCTTAGAAACTCTTTGGATGGTACCTTTTTCTATACATCAAAACAGTATAACCCAGATAAAGGAGATCATACATGTTTCTAACAAAAAATACCCACATGCATTTTTTGGGTTTTCAATGTAAAAAAACTCAACGATTTTTGATCGTAGCTCTTTGTTGCCTTAGTAAACATTATTTAAAATGTTATTCTCTACAAGATAGAAACATTTTTTTTTCTGGTCGGCACCTTAATTTTTGGGTACGATTTGAATGATGTCCTTAGGAATGTTTAATCTACTAATGTCATTAGCAGAAAGATACGTATTTGACATATCGGGATGACGTATTATTTTAGCACTAGTTGGATTTTTTTTTATCGCACGCGTGTATAATACGTTGCATTATGAGCCTAAAAGCAGTTTAATAAGATCCACTTTATGAGCAACTGTGATAAAAAAATATTATACCTTCATACAAACTTTGACCCCCCATTTTCCCCCCTTAGGAGTCTAATTTCGCAAAAACCCGTCTTAGTGAGCACCTACGTCATAAAAGGAACCCCCATGCAAAATTTGAGACTCCTAGCACTTGTAGTTTCTGAGATATCGTGATGAGTGAGTGAGTGAGTGAGTGAGTGAGTGAGTGAGTGAGTGAGTGAGTGAGTCAGTGATTTTCTCTTTTATATATATAGATTTAGGTAAGTACCAACACTACCTACTTGAATAAAAAATACCTACTTCACATTAACAAACGCTAATAATAATTGTACGTTCCATAACACGCAATATGAAAAATCCTTGCGCGGACGAAGTTGCGAGTAAATTTACGATTTTAGATAGATTTTCCCAAAATCCTTTTATCAGATGCCTACGTCATAATAGCTACCTTTTAATCTTATTTCTTCAATTGGTCTAAGTGTTGATTTAACAGTCAGTTATTATAGTCAATCAATCAGTCAGTCAAGACTTTGAATTTTATATTCATAGATTACGACCTCTGTGACGCGTGACGACCTCTGTGGCGCGTCGGGCGAACACCCGACTGCGACGCAGAAGGTTGATCAAATCAAATCAAATCAAAAATTTTTATTTCTTTGGATGTATAATACCTTAAAAGTATAATAGACCACTTGAAAACGTCTTAAAAACTAAGTTAGGATGTGTGCCTTCGGAACGCGCCCACCAATGAGAAGAAGGCACAAGAAACTCATGGGGGTTTTTTTTTTTCATGTGATCACGCTCACAATGGTCAATATTACAAATATTTGAAAGTATTATTTGAAATGGAGCAACTAAAGTCACGTCCATGGGTTCTTATCACTAAGGTAAGACGAAGTATCATAGTACGCCTTACTGCACAATCTATGCTTTATAAAAGTTTTGAACCTGTTAATGGACATGTCATATACCTCTTTAGGTAATTTATTATAATAGAGCACACATGTACTATTAAACGACCTGATTATTTTCCGGAGCCTACTACCGGGCACGGTCAGTTCATCCTTATTTCTTAAGTTGAAATTATGAATATCGCTGTTTTTACGGAAAATATCAGGATTTTTGTGAACGTAGAGCAAGTTTTCGTAGATATATTGGGAATAGAGCGTTAATATGTTTAACTCTTTAAATTTTTCTCTAAGTGATTCCCTGGGGCCCATTTTGTAGATAGCTCGAACAGCTCTCTTTTGCAATATGAAAATAGCATCAATATCTGCAGCACACCCCCACAGTAGGATGCCGTACGACATGACACTGTGGAAGTAGCCGAAATAGACTAGGCGAGCAGTCTCAATGTCCGTGTATTCGCGAATTTTCTTAACGGCGTAAGCGGCAGAACTAAGTCTATTGGACAATGCTTCCACATGCGGGCCCCACTGAAGCTTAGGATCTAAAGTTATACCTAGAAAGACAGCCTTACTGACTAATTCAACTTCCTCATCATTAATCTTTACAACAGTTTTTACTTGTTTTACATTTGGAAGTGTAAACCGAATTAATTTAGTTTTGGATCCATTCAGTAATAAATTATTGGAATTGAACCAATCAACTATTCTAGAGAGAGCATTGTTCACATCGTCAACGTTGGACTGACGCCTTTTAACCTTGAACACCAAGGAGGTGTCATCTGCGAACAACACTATCCCATGGTTGTCCCTTACAAGGTAAGGTAAGTCATTTATATAAACTAAAAACAGGAAAGGTCCTAATATGGATCCTTGAGGAACCCCCATTGCTATCGCAGATCCGGGGGATCGTTTCCCGTTAACATCAACACTCTGGACCCTACCGCTCAAATAAGAAGAGATAAGATCCAGGGCGCCGTCCCTAATACCGTAGTGGTGTAGTTTCATGATCAATGTATTATGTTGAACGCAATCAAATGCCTTGGATAAGTCACAGAATATGCCATACGCATCATGTGACTCCTCCCAAGCATCAAATATGTTTTTAATTAACGCTATACCCGCATCAGTAGTCGAGCGCCCCTTACTAAAACCGAGTTGCGGGTTCGATTCCCGCCGGGAACAAGTATTTATGCTGACCATAAATTCTTGTTTCTGGTTCTGGGTGTTTCCCATATGTATAATATGTATATATTTACAAAAAAAAAAAAAGTATATAAGTAGTTTATCCGTTATCTCGCACCCATAACACAAGCATTAAGTTGCTTAGCTTGGGGCTGGATGGCGATGTGTAATATGTCCTGAAATATTTATATTTATTTATTAAATCAATTCACAGTAGGTAACCATATTTCAATGAAGATGTTTATCTCCAGAGATTTCGCTGAATGAATGCACGATATCTTATTACCTACCTATAAAATAAAAGAGAAAAATACTCATAAAAAAAAAAAACTCTGAAACTCAAGAGTCACGATTCTGAAACTTCGCCTTTTGTAGTTTTATTCCTTAAGCACTAAAAAGGATTTGTTTGATCAAAATGTTAATTTCTCATGTTCAGCTCTGAAACTACAAAAGCTACGAATATGAAACTTTGCAAGGGTGTTCGGTAGGCGAGCACTAAGACAGGATTTTTAGAAATTAGAACTGTAGGTAACTGTTATGCATTCTGTTAGTAGGAAATCATAATATCACTACATAGTATAAAATAAAGTCACTTTTCGCCGTCCATATATCCCTATGTCCCTATTTCCCTTTGTATGCTTAAATCTTTAAAACTACGCAACGGATTTTGATGCGGTTTTTTTATTAGATAGAGTGATTCAAGAGTAAGGTTTATATGTATTAAACATGCATAACATAGCCGTGCGAAGCCGAGACGGGTCGCTAGTAAATTCTAAAGATTAAAACCGTGGTACGCACCGTGTATAAAGTAGGTACCCTAAATAATACCAAAACATGAGCCAGATCAAAAGTTCAACTCCATTGCTTTCACTTTAAAATTGATGTTTTAATTTCATTTCACATTTAAAGATATGGACTGTGAAATTTTGAAACGATCTTTGATTGAGTGATATGTGTTTTTATGTCAGAGATTGATTACATTTTCAACTAAAAAATGGCACATAATTTTCTAGGTACTACATTTTAACCGAGCCTTTCTTAATTGAAGCAGGATCAATAAAACTAAAACAATTTAAATATGCATAGGTAGGTAAGTTAGAAAGACGCTCGTAAAGTAAGTTTTACAATTTTATGAGTTTCCTGCTATCTTCTAACTTCGAACGGACACCTTTGATTTGGTCATATTTTTTTTTACACATACGATGCATGGTTAGTGACGAGATGTTGCACGCTTTCCTAGAAGATCAAATACACCAAATAAACGGGGACCTTCGACGGACGTGAGTGAAGGAAGATGGCGGCAGAGGAACCATAAACTGTTCTCTTTTTGAAATGTTTGAAAATCAACTGTTAAGAGTTTAAATTCATTTTCTTGTAACAAACATCTTGTCAACCACATCGTAAAAGATTCACACGGAGAATCTCTTCAATAGGTACCTATCTTAATATATATAAATCTCGTGTCACAATGTTTGTCCTCAATGGACTCCTAAACCACTTAACCGATTATAATAAAATTTGCACACCATGTGCAGTTCGATCCAACTTGAGAGATAGGATAGCTTACATCCCGATATTCCCACGGGATCGGGAGTTACGCGGGTGAAACCGCGTAGGGCAGCTAGTATATTATATGTAGGTATATGTACCTAGTGGTTATCTGCCTACTTATGCGTTCGCACATTCGTTTACAGTTCTAATTGTTAAAGCAATCAAAAATTACGCAACTCAACTTTAAACCGTTTTATGTAATTGTTTTTGTATTCAAAAGCTTGGGATTTGGTTCACAACGGAACTCGGAAGGTGATTCACGGACAGTGGAAGAATAATGCGAGATTACCTACTTAATAATACCTTAAATACTGGCTGCGCCCCGTGGGTATATTCGGGTTAAAGTAGCTTAATTCCGTTTTAAAACTATGGCCTACTCCTGTATAAAACGTCTAGATATGTCTCACCGTTCTTATTATAATTAGATACGTTTGGATATATATAAATGTAAGTATACTAGCTGTTGCCCGCGACTTCGTCCGCGTAAGGTTTGAATTTTCCAAAAGCCTTTCTTATCGGATGCCTACGTCATACAAAGAACACGTCCAAGTTTTAGGTCTCTACGATCAGCGGTTTAGGCTGTGCGTTGATCCGTCAGTCAGTCAGTAAGTCAGTCATTCAGGACAAAGCATATATACCTATAGATAGAAGATGTAAATTAACGTAGCGAGTCTGAAACTTACTGTTGGGGTTCTTTTTTAGGACGTAGCACTAAGAAATATTTTTGGAAATTCGACGTGTAGATGTAAATGTAGGTACCTATTATGAGAGAAAAATACTTATCAAGAAATCTCTAAAACTTTATGAGTTTCGGGTCTGAAACTTAGCGTGTTGGTTCTTTGTAGGACGTAGCGCTAAGAAATAATTTTTGGAAGTTCGACTTCTAAAGCGGTTGATTAAGTTTATAGTAACTATTATCTATTCTGTTTTTTTTGTTGGAAAGGCGGGACGCAGCTTGTTTAATATATACCTATACCTACTCCTGACTCTTAGACGGCTCTAGATAAGGTACCTACTTATAATTTGGAATAAAGAAATCTATACCAATATTATAAAGCTGAAGAGTTTGTTTGTTTGTTTGAATTTCTGAAACTACTGATTCGAATTGAAAAAATATTTTTGTGTTGGATAGTCCATTTATCGAGGAAGGCTTTAAGCTATATAACATCACGCTGCGACTATTAGAAGCGAATAATCAGTGGAAAATGTGGAAAAAACGGGGAAAATTATTCATCTTTGAGGGCTTCCGTTGTTTGTTTGAACGCGCTAATCTCTGAAACTACTGGTTCGAATTGAAAAATTATTTTGTGCTGGATAGTCCATTTATCGAGGAAAACTTAAAGCTATATAACATCACGCTGCGACTATTAGGAGCGAAGAATCAGTGGAAAATGTGGAAAAAACGGGGAAAATTATTCATCTTTGAGGGCTTCCGTTGTTTGTTTGAACGCGCTGATCTCAGAAACTACTGGTTCGAATTGAAAAATTATTATGTGTTGGATAGTCCATTTATCGAGGAAAACTTAAAGCTATATAACATCACGCTGCATCCAATAGGAGCGAAGAATCAGTGGAAAATGTGGAAAAGACGGGAAAAATTATTCATCTTTGAGGGCTTCCGTTGTTTGTTTGAACGCGCTGATCTCAGAAACTACTGGTTCGAATTGAAAAATTATTATGTGTTGGATAGTCCATTTATCGAGGAAAACTTAAAGCTATATAACATCACGCTGCATCCAATAGGAGCGAAGAATCAGTGGAAAATGTGGAAAAGACGGGAAAAATTATTCATCTTTGAGGGCTTCCGTTGTTTGTTTGAACGCGCTGATCTCAGAAACTACTGGTTCGAATTGAAAAATTATTATGTGTTGGATAGTCCATTTATCGAGGAAAACTTAAAGCTATATAACATCACGCTGCATCCAATAGGAGCGAAGAATCAGTGGAAAATGTGGAAAAGACGGGAAAAATTATTCATCTTTGAGGGCTGCCGTTGTTGTTTGTTTGAACGCGCTGATCTCAGAAAGAATTGAAAAAAATAAAGGCTACTTTTTATCCCGATATTCCCACGGGATCGGGACTTATGCGGGTGAAACCGCGGGGCGCAGCTAGTTCGTTTTTAAATGGCATGAATTGGAAAAATGGCATGAAGTTTAGAGCTGAATTGGAACAAAATAAGATAGGGACAAAAACAAAATAAATTCCACGATTAAATTAAGTTTCTGTCACAAAACATTTTAACACCGTGTAACATGGAGTTAATCGATTACTCTCCACCGGGATCGATCTTAAAAAACGGATCATTCATTAACTAACACCGTATTAAATTTAAAGGCAACGAACTTTGGTGTAATCATACTTTAATCATAAGGTATTACGATAGCAAAAAGAAAGACACACCTTTAAATCGTAGATTAATATCGGTACCTACTCACAGCAAATCACCTGTAATTTTTCAACTATGCAAGCGGCCGTGTACATTCTACAGTAGGTATGCATCATAAGTCCATCAGTTTGATACAATACTACTACATATAAACAAGTATTTCACTTACGACTTCTTCTAATAGACGTTACACACAAACCTAAATACTGGAATTATAAGTACTCAGTGTGATTATTATTTTCAACATGTTACCTATATGCTTTTAGTTAGCCGAATGGTACCTATAAGCCGACAGCCACCCGCTACACCAACCGACGTGGGTGGGTTCGATCCACAGGTTACGTTGTTATAATGTTCAAATAATGCTACACAGGATTGTAAACGTTACGGTGGTCAGAGACTTTTGACCGTTGATTGTACTTATATGTAGATATTTGTTAGAGTGTTTTATTTAAACACAATCACAAGTTTAGACGATTGGTTCCATGTTGAAACTAAATGAGAAGTCCCTGTTTGGCATGGTGTAATCTTGGCTTAGATTACTTATTTTGAATTCTTGGTTAACTATAATAATAGGCTGGCTGCCTTCGGCGCAAGCGAGTTCATTTTAGAACCCATGCCTATGTCTGGTATTTGGTACAATAGCTGTAACTGCGATTTGCTATGGCTCGTTCTTGTATTATTTTGTGTAAGTTTATCCTAAATATAGTCCGCTTAATTGACGTTTTAATTCGGAAATTGATTAGGTAAGCAT
Organism: Idaea aversata; assembly: GCA_907269075.1. Taxonomy (NCBI): domain Eukaryota; kingdom Metazoa; phylum Arthropoda; class Insecta; order Lepidoptera; family Geometridae; genus Idaea; species Idaea aversata. The sequence goes on from OU026096.1 coordinate 4,705,778, forward strand.
ATAAATAATGGTTGCCTGAAAGAGATCGCCCTTAAGCAATATGACCGCCCTTTGTGCCACTTTAGGATTCTTTCCTATTTTAAGTTCACTGATTAAGTTTGTATTTTGTATGTTTTAATTATAAAAAATATTTTTTATGGCATAATATAGTGTTTTGCTATTTATCTATATCTATATTATTTAGTAAAAATATTAGTAAGATATTTTAGGGTCCCGTACCCCAAAAGCTAAAAAAAAGGAACCCTTATAAGATCACTTTCTTGACCGTCAGTCTGTCTGTTTTAATGAAGTTTTCCACTAATCCCGCACTTTACTATAATTAAATCCAATGAGATTACTCAGTTACTTGCGAGCGACCTCGATTAGGAACAATTAATCACATATTCTCATCAATTATTTCTCGTTACTTCCAGGGCGCGCCAGAATGTGGCGCGCAGTACTGCTATTGTGCCTCTCGACCAGAGTTCCCGCGCAGCAAACCCGACAGAACAGGGTGATCGATGTAACCACGACCTGTGACAAGACCTCGGTCACAGTCAACCTGGTGATGGAGCAGCCGTTCAAGGGGCTTGTCTTTACCAGGGATTTCTCAAGGGAATGTCGAGTGCAAGGTGAGATATTACCTTCTAGCCAGTTGATGCCATCCAGCATGATTAAAGAAATCGAATCAAATCTGAACTTGAGGATCCAATCGATAGTTATGAAGTAAATGCCGAAAATAGTAGCTTTGTTGTGATAATCTGAATGCATTTCAAAGAGATCGACAAAATCTCATTAGAATAAGGAGACTGAAAAATATTGCAATACTTTTAGCATAAGAAGTTAACTAAAAACCTCCATAGATAAATAAATAAATATTGCAGGGCATTCCACACATCGCCATCTAGCCCCAATACAAGCTAAGTAACTGGACTTGTGTTATGGGTGCTAGACAACAGATATACTATACTTATTTACTTTTCTTTTGTAAACATATACTTATAATACATAGAAACAACCAGACCATAGACAAATATCTTAGCATAAATTGTTATCTGAGGCGGGAATCGAACCCGCAACTCTGTTTTTGTCAGTCCGGCATAGTGACCATTGTGCCAACTGGGTCAGTCAGATGATGATAAGATGTCCTCTTTTTCAGGAAGTCTCCAAAACAAAGTCACACTACACCTGCCGTCAAACGCATGTGGAGTACGCACTTCAACATTAAACAGCACAGTAGAGGAGCCTGATGAAGATGAAGACCTGTATTACAACGTGCAGCTGGTTGTGCAGATGGACAAGCAGCTGCAGCAGTCTTCGGACCAGGATTTATTAGTTAGGTGAGGACGAATAGCACATAGGAACGTGCTGATAAACAAGCAGTTGCAGTAATCTTTGGGGCAGTATTAAGAGTCAAGTGAAGAGGTTTTAGAATAGACCTCCTGTTTATCCACGCAGCTCCTAATCCGACAAGAGCATTTCTAAATCCTCGTCCGCATGAAAGGCTATGCAAAATGTCTTGTTTTTGCTCTGGTCAGTATTTTCTCCAAGAATTATATGTGAAAATGATTTCATGATAAACTTTGTTTTCCAGATGTAAATTAAAGCCTAAAGCTGTTCGAATCAACAGTTCTGCGTTAGAAACAGTCATCAACACTAAAATAGTAGAAATGACAGGGAAAGAAATGAAGAAAGTTAGGTAAGAAATTCCAAATAATTTGACTTAAAATTTAATTATCTTTTCATCAATCGTACAGGTTAAGCAAACGCTACTTTTAATGTGCATTGATCGGTTCTTAGATGCTAGCTGTTTCGGGTAGTTGCTATGATTGCTGAAAATATTGTCTATCTATGCAAGAAAATACGAAAAGTAGGTACGTGATGGGTTCATCTTAGACCTTTTTTTTCAGAACTGGTCGTAACCGGCAAGGTTTTGCGAGTCCATTGGACTTAGAGCAGCGCGAGTGGCTGATGGAAGCTGCTCGGGCGTGGATGGAGTTATCTCCAGCTACTGACGTCACGGAGCCAGCTACAGTGCAAGTGGGGCAGCAGATGCGGTTGCTCATACAGTGTACTTTACCTGGTAAGTGGTCAATAGTAAAAGTGAACTCAATATCTATTGTCTCAAATCTCTACTATGGACCAGAAGGATCTTAAGGGATACGAGATACGTACTGTTTTTGTTGCCCTGTGCCATCGAATCGTGGTGAATTATAGAGCCTGTCGTTTTCCTCATAATGTTTTCCTTCACCACATTGGTTGTAAAAAATATATCCGTATTGACTCCGCTGCAAAAATGACCCTCAGGTTTTGAGGAAAAAATAAGGAGATTCGCCAAAAAAAAAACATTTTAGAGAAGGGAGAAGGACTGGAAGAATATTGTGAAATTCATCGTAAGAGTGGTGTTTACTGCACAAAATGCAGATCTTTGCAGAATAAGATATGCTATAATTCCTCATCTTATATTCCAGTTGGCGTAGGTCTTCGAGTATCGAACTGCATCGCTCACGACGGCCTCGGCGAAGCCTCACAGAAACTCCTCGACGAAGCAGGCTGTCCCATCGACGAGACAATATTCACCAAACCGATCATACACCAACACAAACACCGCAACACAGAAATAGACTTCCAAGACCTGGAACCCGTCAACCCTGAAAAGAACCAAGAAGAAACCTCCAGTTTCAAACTATCCAGGACAGATCCTGATTATTTTCTAAAAAATATAATGACGTACCAACATGCTGTGACGACATTTGCAGCGTTTAAGTTTCCCGATAGAGCGAAGCTTCATTTGACATGTGGTATTGAACTTTGTAAAGGTATTTGTCCGGAAGTTGATTGCAGAGTATTCCAGAAGCCACAGCAGACGAGGGATGGGTTATTAAGGAAGGCGAGATTGGATAAAGATGCAAAAGGTGTAGTGATTGATAGACTGGAAGTTTATAATAGTATTGAGGTTCATGCTCCGAATATTGAGTTGGAAGATGAGGCTTCTATTCGAGGTAAATATTATATTATATCTAGCTTGCTCCACTATGTATTTATCTAGGAAAATCATTATCTGAATTTAGAATTTGATATCAGGTTTTGTGCGACGACGACGGTAAGATAAAGGTAGCAAGTTCGATTATCGCCGTGTTTGTTTACAAATTTTTGCTTCTGGACTGAGTGTTTCTGTAATAAAATTATGTATTCGTTACCTAGCACTCATAATTTAAGGCATTACGAACTTCCGATGAACTTTTGATTAAGATTGAGTTTAATATTTTCTTTGATTTTTTTGCAGGTTCAAGAAGATTAGAATCTGAAGAGGAAGAATTCGGCAGACACTTCTCACCGGGCGACAAAACAATTTGCATGTCACCCGGAAAAATGGCCCTTGCCTTTTGCGTTTTAGGTGTCATATTCCTTTGTGCAATCGCTGTGGCGTTTGTCTCATTAGTGAGAGCGAGACGGCGCATAGGCCGTGAAAATCTACATACATCCCTCTCTTTCTACACCGGAAGTAAGAGTATGTTCTCGTCAAGCGAGAGCTCAAGTTCCGGTCTGAGTGGAAGTAAATTGCTTTTGACTGATAGCCCTTATTTTGATCATCATTCTTCGTCAAGCAATAACTGGCCTTATTCAAGGGCGTATTGAAGGACCTTTCTAATGAAATATTTATTGTTTTGCTCGAATTATATGATTTTTGGACAAAATAAGGCAGGACTAAAAAGCATTATAGTCGTAGTCGGCTAGTCGGTTGTTAGATTTGGAAGCCAATCGAAATGGACTATTAATTTAATGAGTTCTCAGAATTCTAACCATAATTTATTATTAATGAAACTGACTAAATTACATTTTAATAAAGTTCACTGAATAAGATGAATCGAACGATAAATTAGTTTAAAAAATCCATCGAGTGGTTTGGTAGATATAAGGATGAATACTATAAACAAACAAACATACAAATAGAGGCGCGAAAAACATAACCCCTTCCTTGCAGTCGAGTAAAAAAGACTTCTGTTATGCCTCAACATATTAATAAGGCGATAGCATCCGGGGTTTGATGTTGAAAAAATATATTTCAGAAAATTTTCTTGGCACATAACATTAAAACCCGATACTTTACGAGAGTTCTTAATATGGCATTTGGTATTTGTATTATTGCCCTCATGTACTTGTAGACAGGCTGTTTTCCGCGATTAGACCCTTTTTAATTGGGTCCTTTTTGCGTGAAGATGGAGTAGGCTTGCCCAGCACCTACTACCCTCTCAGCTTAGTCGACCATGTCCAGAGGAGAGAACTTGTCAATACTTCTGGAGTCAACTAAGCCGCGGGTTTCATCACGATGTTTTCCTTCACAGTAAGAGCAATGTCAATTAGCGCACATAAATTTTTCTTAAGAAAAATACATTGGTGCACGGCCGGCCTGGATTCGAACCCACGACCTTCAGAATGAAAGTCGAGGTATCTACCACTAAGCCAACACCGCTCTTTTATTATTATTGCCCTCATTCTAATGTAATAGATGTGTACGGTGGCTGAGACATTAAAAACGTTTCACGTACGTTTCACAAAGTCTGTCTGTAATTCTTAAAAGTCATAAGGTATTAATTTTGGTAAATTGTAGGATGTTGTTTAAATCCGGGTCGGTCACATATTAAGTTTGGACGACTTGGATTTCATTGCTCGAAAGTGAATTAGATATAGAAACTATTTATTTATAAAGACTTGATATACAATTTAAGTTTTTGAGGAGGTGCTATTAGGTACGCGACAAAGGTACGCGTGATTTACTTAGGGTAGATTTAGGTAAATAAATAATGTGGGACATTTCACACAGCGCCATCTAGCTCCAGCAAAATGACGCTGTGTGAAAAACACGATTCGACCTAGTGTGAATGAGTAGTAAGTAAATAAATAGATCTCTCAGAAGGCGAAATTAATTTAATATTTTTTATTTTTACACTCTTTATAAATTGTTGGATTTTAATATCTATCTATTTATTCTATTACATATTATCTCGGAATTTGTGAAGAAACCGAAAGGTGAATGTCCATTTTCTTAGGCGATTCAGATCACTGAATTTAAATATTTAATGAGCATTTATTTATTTTAGATAAATGTGACCAAGGGGTAGGAGGGTATAGTATACAAGGGTATGTAAGGCGTAGTAGTTAGAACGTGAAACTACTGATAGTTTCTAATAAACTAGATGTAAAGTTTGTTTAGCAATTCAGACAAACAATTATGTTTTAACTGACTTTCCCATTTTCATTCATAATTCAGAGAATTTGTTTTTTTTTTCTACTATTTATTTTACATATTTTAATCTTTCTAAAAGATTGTATTGTGTCTACCTATCTAATATCTCGCACAAAAAAAGTTTTACGTGACAACAACTGTGCTCGAGTGGAAGGGACGCGTGCCTTTCACTTTTTATGTCTGTCTCTCTCGCTCTTAGGCGGGCTAACCATGCCCGCGTGCCTCTCACTCGCTCTCATTGTGAGCGCATAACGTCAGCGGAGCGTAACGCAGTTTCTTGAAGTGTCACCCGGCAAACCAATTTATAAGACGTTGTCACGTCAAAAATCATTCATGAATAAAAAAACATAACTCTCCTTTTGCAAAAATGAAGCTTATAAAAATATAAACAAGTACTTACTTACTTATAGGTTAAAAAGGATACTATTCAGTCAGGTGTAGCCCTTAGTTGTAGCCTGATTTTGGGCATCCTCTTTTGTTATTTTTTTTAGTGAACCAATAGGTACGTACCTACCTACTCTAAATTAGTTGATAGATATTTATTTTTATGATTAGAAATAAGGAATTTGGGAAATAAAAATGAAATCCTATTAGCACTTCCTCGAAACTAGAATGTAAGACTTAGGTAGGTTAGGTTTAGAGAGATAAATTGTGTTGTGATGATTATTTATACTAGCTAAACCTATTTACATGGTTAATAAATATTTTTTACGAAATTTTTCTATGAAATGTATAAAATATTAATTTAATATTTTTCCACAATAAATAATCTTGGTCTATTTTTGCAAGAATTTCTGTTGTTTTATTTAATACTTGATACACTAAAGTAAGTAAAAATAAATAAAATAAGTACGCCTATTTATTGTAGATATCTAGCTTTGTAACTTAGTAAAATATATAAAATATGAGGACAAAGGTAAAAAATACAATAAGTATTTTTTATTAAAAGAGACCTAGAAAGAATAAATTTTAATTCAACAACTCATATTGACACTGCCATCTAGCAAGTAGGTTTGTAACTATTTTAAGACAGAGAAAATTTCTCTATTAAGTGTTATCTAACGCCATCTCGTAATTCAGACATAAGTTGAACAAATAGTTGTCATGAAATAGTTACAAACCTACTTGCTAGATGGCAGTGTCAGGATTCCTATTGTATTTAGTTCCAAATATATTCGCTAGATGGCAGTGTACATTTTTTTTCAAGCAATGGCTCCTAACGATTGTGCATATAGCCAGTGTCGAGAAATAATATTTCGTAAATTATAGTTTGCATCAAGTTAACTCTCAAAGTACATAATTTATAAAAGGTTGATACCTATTCTCGCCAAAACTCGTGGTTATAAATCGCGTTCTACCTTCGCGTTCTACGCAAGTTCATTGATATACCAAAGATTTACCTAGTCGATCGACTCATCGCAAAAGTAACTCGACTATGTCCCCACACTAAATTACTGAGCGGGTGATGACATCATTCACAACATAGATTAAGAAGTGTGTAGATTCGACAAAAATTGTTTGCCACATGCCACTGGAGGTGAGTTTGGATATTAGAATTTTGAAATCTAATATTGATTTAATTTTCAACATTACTTTCTACAATTAGAATAGTCTTCCGTTTTGTTTCTAGCGTGTAGCTTAAGCTTATGAAAGAATAAATAATATGTAGGTATAGGTACCATCAGCCAGAGCTGCGCAGTCCCACCTTAAGGTTGATTATCCTGTGTAGGGCCCTATTGTTTCTCCAGCCTCTTAATTTTTGTTGACCAATATGGGAAAGGCGCATTGTTTTTTTTTCAAACGTCTACGTTCCTTAAAGCGTTTTTTGTATGCTTTTTATGCCAAATGTGTTGTTTGTTGTTGAAACGAAATGTTTCAAAACAATAGACTTTGACAATAAAAAAGGGTACTGGACCTGAAAAGGGCGGGATTTCGTAGGTTGCACTACTCCCGAAGGAAAGTGTTCATGAATTGGGACTGCACAGCTCTGGCCGATAGTACATATTATTTATTCTTTCATAAGCTTAATTGCTGTTATTGATTGTTACTTGTTACTTTGTTTCTCTTCGGCTTTAGAATACCATAATAATACAAAATTAACAAAATATTACAATCAAATAAAATACCGTTTAAACAAAAATATATAAATACAAAACACAATAATTTCATCCATGTTTGCATTATATTATGTAATTAATGTAAGTTTTAAATTTGTGTGCCCTACATTTTCAATATAATTACTACCTTGCCACTATTTAATTATCTGTCCGCAACGGAAAGCCTAAATCGTATCTGTATCACGTGTTAATCTATGACATGGGCGGAACGAAGTTGGATGCTTTGCTTTCGCGATCGGTCTTTCGCTTCGCCCTCGATGCCGCGTTCGTACTCACAGCCGCTGTTGAAATTACAACAATATCTATACATGAATAGCGATTATTTATAAATCAAGCAATAAAAGTGGAACGGGTTATGTTAAAATTGTTAAAAAACTGAGTGTGTACTAACTTCAGTGTTTGTGCAGTGAGAGATTGAAACTTGGGACTACTTTGCTACCGAGTGTAATATTGTGTGTGCCGACAAATTTGTGTGAAAAACCGCTGGGATAGCGTACTTGAACTTAAAACAGAAGGTATGTGTATTAACAGTCTTAGTCCTAAATATATTTGAGTCGAATCTGGCGGTTGGGCGACCAAATCGGCGACCGAGTGTCGTGAGTAATTTCCAAATCACTGACTTGCCCTCTGGCCTATAATTTACAAAAGACTCCATAGCGTAGTCTTCTATTCATAATCATCTAATACCTATACTTACCGCTGACTCATTTACAACGAATCTTGCATTATGAATAGGTTGATTCTTTCACCAATTAGGCAGTTATTATTACAGCCAATTGAGATAATTAGTTCCTTGCTCATGCATGGTACCCATCTTCAGAACTAATAGTCTCAGAAACTTTTGGGTCTTATTTTTATGTCATGTTTATTATTTTATAGGTTGATTTTTTATTGTAAGACATTCCATACAGCCCTAAACTAAGTAACTAGGTGATCGGGCCTGATATGGATAGAATACATAGGTATTTTTCTTCTTTTGTAAATTACTAAAGGATCTGTTTATTTAAACATATTTTGCTGTAAACTTGAGGCTGTGAACTTGACGTTTCTCGTAAGTACATAACTACATTTTATAAAATAAAGTCCTCCGCTGTGTCTGTCTGTCTGTCCGTTCGCTCAAAAAACTTAAACTCAAAAACTACTGCACATATTTTCATCTTGTTTTGACCAATAGATAGAGTGGTTCTTGAGAAAGGTTTTAGTATATAAAACAAAACTAACACACATACAAAGTGGCGGACAACAGACAGTATTTGTGCTAAGAGTAAATCAATAGCTAAGTAAGTATCAGCTCGATAGGTAAGCGTCATTGGCCTATTCACCCAAGTCCTTTTACAAAGTAAAATATGTATGTCTATGGTTGTAACAGTAAATAGGTAATTAAATAAGGTATAAACTTTTTTATTATTAAAACATAAAATTAACCCATTTATTGCTGGCTATGTTGAATTTCTTCACTACATAGTATGAAACAAAGTCGCTTTCTCTGTCCCTATATCCCTATGTATGCTTAAATCTTTAAAACTGCGCAACGGTTTTTGATGCGGTTTTTTTAATAGATAGAGTGATTCAAGAGGAAGGGTTATATGTATAATACATGCATAATCGCTATTTAAAACATAAAATTAACCCATTCATTGCTGGCTATGTTGAATTTCTTTACCTATAATTATAAACTTTGGTTGTCAATGTATGAAGTAGAAGTCAACCTTCACACCTACTTCAAAAGTATGTCATCAACCAAAACAATTTTATGTGAAACTGATTCATTCATAACATAACACTAGAATATATAATACCTACTACCTATATTTCTCAGTAAAATTCGATACACCAAATGTAAACATTTAATCACTAATTTTTATGCTTTATTTTAAAGTAACTGTGTTTTTTTTTAGGGGTTCCCATACCTAAAGGGTTAAAACGGGACCCTATTACAAGACTTCACTGTCTGTCTGTCCATCCGTCCATCCATCCATCTGTCTGTCTGTCCCAAGCTGTATCGAATAAACTGAAATTTTGAAATTTTAATAGATTATGTATTTCTGTTGCCACTATAACAACAACTACTAAAAACACACAACATGATACAGTAAGTGGTGACATTGACTCTTACAACATCAGCTTATGGTCTCTTGGCCAATTGCAGATTAATTGTAAATTGGTGCAGAACTCTTCATGCGCGAGTCCAACTGGCACTTGGCCGGATTTTAGTTTTGTTTTTATTTTTTAGATAATTTTACATTTAATCTTATTAGTGCATGCCTGTAAGATTTTAATTTTCGCATTTGTTGTGCGGCCAGTTTTAGCAACTTAAGGCCAGTTTTGGCAATGTATTGAGCGTTTTTGCGTACTCCTGTATGCAAAATAGGTAGGCATTTCTATATTATGAGTTTTACAATTCAAGCCAGTAAAACTGGATGCTCACTGTAGCATTCTATGTGTAAAATTACTACATAGTATAAAACAAAGTCCCTTCCCGCTGTTTGTCCCTTTGTATGCTTAGATCTTAAAAACTACGCAACTGATTTTGATGCGGTTTATTTTTAATAGAGTGAATCAAGAGTAAGGTTTATATGTATGTAAATCATCATCATCCGAGCGATGTTCCCGGTTGCATCCCTCTCGGGAGCCCAGGGTCCGCTTTCCTACTTTTACGCCTCCACTTCGCACGATCTTCGGCATAATGTACGGGATCTACGGCTTTATATGTATGTAAATACATGCACAATATAGTCGTGCGAAGCCGCGGCGGGTCGCTAGTTACTTAAAAACTAGCATTAGGAACCAAGACAGGCCAGTCATCTCAGTCATGCCATAACATTACCATAAGTCACAAATAATTGGATGGACAAAATCTGTTAAAGAGCTGGAATTGGTTGGCAACAAAAGTGGAGTTCTAAAATGTCTAGCTATTATTTTACTTATTATTTAAGCTAATAGGTAATTAAGTTTAAAATCATTCACTCTAAAAGTAGCAGTTTTACTACTTTGAAATGGGCTTCCACTTTTGTTGCCAACCATTAATAATAGTTTCCAGATTCAAACTTTTTATCCGCTGTGTCCAGCTAATTATTCGTAAGTTATGTCAAATATTTGCATGTCTAGCCTATCTTGGTCATAAGAGCCAGTGTTAGGTAATTTTACAAGTTGTATAATTTGATGACTTAGAATGTTTTCAACTTAATTTACCTACCTAATATTAATAATTAAAAGAGGCAATTAATATCTGGAAATATTTACAGTTCATAATTAAACTTTTTGTAATAGCATACTGCTTATGTTCTTGCATAATGTTTGTAACGTTTATCAGTGGAATTATGCGCGTTATGATAATAATGTATTAATTACCATATTACTACATCAATGTTATTTATATTTAGATTACTAATGTTACAAACTAAGTTATTTTCTTTCTTATCTTAAAGGTAAAAGTGTCTCATTAATGAAAAGTAATTACATACAACGAAACTAACGAAACTACAGTGAGTAGAAACATTGGGAGAACTTTCAAATTTTTAACCTTTTAAATGCCACAAGCTGCGTCCAGCGGTTTCACTCATGTAAGTCCTGAGCCGGTGGGAATATCGGTATAAAAAGTAGCCTAATTGTTAATTTAGAATTTTCACATTTATAATATTAGTAGGATTAGTTGGATAGGATTAACGAGCGCCCAGAAACCATATTTAAAATTCCTAGGAACCCGTCGTTAATGCGTGTGAAGCTGCAGGGCATAATTAGTAAAACCTATACAGATTAGGTTGCTTAGTCCTCGAGAAAAGGTTTCGACTCTAATTTTGGATATAAAACAATTGTTTTATAACTATCAAATTCTTCAGATCCGACCTTTGTTTACCCTCAAAGGCACGTACTAATTTCATAAACAACTTTGTTGAAAATTTAATGAACCTGGCCGAAATCATATTTACCTTTTCCATTAAAGCAGCTGACGCGAAAGAAATCTCGTTATGAGGCAATCTGAATAAAATACCGATCAAAGTTTAGTCAAAGGTCAGATCTTTTTAGATAAGAGCCAATATTTAACGTGATATAATTCCCACACAATTCCCTGAAGATATTTCGTCGGTCGTCTAGGGGTAACGGGGTTTGCGTGGCGCGTTGAACAAGGTCGGTACGTCGCTCGCTCTCGCTTAGAAGGTGGGGAAAACCTAGTGTTCCCATACCCTAATTCGGATGTCCCTAAAGGCTTTCATCAAATGCCTACCAGTCTTTTTTTCAGTTTTTACTTTTAAAAGTGGAAATAAATTGAAGTTTTGAAACCTAAATAAATATCCAAAAAGTTGGGGTTATCAATATCCAAAAAGTTGGGGTTGTCACAGAATTTTTCAAGGGACATTTTTTGGTATCACATTCTTCATGTTTATTTAGATGATGTTTGTAAACATTGGTCTTTGGTCCTATAATCAGTAAAGTGTTTTATAATGTAATACTTTATCAGTACCTTTGAATAAGGGGTGTATTAAACAGGGTGGCAAGTCGCCGGGTGGGGCGTGCGTGCAATAGGGATATGCGGCTCGCCGGCGCCAGGAACGCGATCGATATTTCATTCGGTGTTCAGTTCGTTCCGTAAAGTCGGCCCCGCGTCGCGTCTCTTCACTGTGCCGTTTCGCGTGACAATCTCTGTGTACTTTTTTAAGTCAGTGAAGTGGACTTTCCAATTGGATGCGCTTTTGAGATGAGATAGCTCTGAATATAAGGTATGCCTTCGTTCCCCTTTTTAGATCCAGGTTACAGGTATAATGTTAGATATAAAAACCTGGTGCCACTTGTTTGAAATCAATATTAGTTACGTTTGATTGGTGATGTCACTGCCTAGTTTGCAAAATAAGGAAAGAAAAAGCCGTAGTTTTAGCCGTTGAAGTAATTGTTAAAAAGTACGTATGACCATGCCGGTGGCTTCAGAATTTCACTTTACAAAGTAGAACCTACGTCTTTGCTTTAGCTGGTGGATCATTGAAACCTTGTAACATTTCCCATTATATTAACAGCTGAATCTTGTATATTTTGTCCTAGATAATATTGTTTACATGACCTTACTCAAGAGTTAATCGATCATAAATTGTACGTATCTGAGATATCTAAGCTTCATCGAAGTTGTAAGAACTCTATGTTTTCCTAGTCTATAGTGTTAGTCTGGGAAAAGGAAGGCACCTATTTGATGATTCATAGCTCTACGGATGCCAATTTATCCGTTCAATGATTAACGTGATCCCTGATCTCGTCTGCGGCGTTGTAGACAGTTGATGTGTTCCTGCGTTTCGCCGGGTAGCGCGGGTGAGGAACCTTGGTGTTTGCAGAACCGGCCCGGCCCCGCCCCTTGTCGTCATCTAGGTCATGCGCAGTATTGACGTGATGTCTGATAGTGAACTAGCTGAGATTGTGATATCGGGTGAGGTTAACCTAATTAAGTTTTTAACAGGTATCTACTTAGCGAAACCCCTTACATTTGAAAGATATTTATGGACGAATCTTAACATTTGTCTACTCTTATCCTGCTGTTTAGCGCCGTATTGTAGTTGTAAGGTTCTTTTCATTGATTAATACTAAACTAGAGCATAGCTTCCTTGTCAAGATCTAGATGGTACATCTCTCCAATTGAACATATTGCGACCATTTGCTCTGTTCCCGAATAGGTACCTCACTCCCAACGTTTACAAGATTAAATAAAGTGGTCTCTCGCTCGTAATGTTTTAACTGAGGTATGATATCATAGACCTCATCATTTTTATTGCTTAGATTATGATGTCATTTTTATCTCAGGGTTAAAACGCTGTATTATTTCGTATAATACTTTCTAAGCAAGAATTGAAACGTTCTTATAATACAAAAGATGTTTTTTCCGCACCCCTGTAATCTGATACCGCATTGAATACGTAATATTCTGATACTCCAGTTCTATGAGGTAATGACTAATGAGTCAGATGGTCAAGTATGCTGGCCGTGAATAGATAACAATTCATCTGCTAATGACAAAAAATAATAGGTGAGCTCATCGACGAGACTCTAGTTTGACCCGTTCTCATTGACTATGCATTACCCAGTCATTATGTTTACGATTTTACTAAATTTCTGTTCTACTGTATTTAATTTATTAAACACAATGTAACTATTTTAAAGATTGCTCAAAGAAATGTTAAACAGAGAAATATTTTGGTACCTGATTAATGTGTTTACGAAATTCTTTATCAAGAATTATCGGTAAACTTTGAATCCAAAAGATACGCTAAACTTAGTAAAAATGAAAATACTCCGAACATACCATAATATCTTGACCAGTATATATAATATAGCCAAAGTTGTTACATTCTGGTTTTCAAGGAAAACTTTTTATTTTACACTTACACATATAAAGTAAAGAAAGAAATCTGATGCTTTGTCGAACAATTACGAAGTTTGGACATAAAATTATCAAACGCGGTCGTACGGTTTGACCCTTCAATTGACCCAAAGATGTAGTTCCCTCTATGACACAAGAGAATATTTGTCCTCTTTTATTAGTTATGATTAATTTTGATATAGATCAATGTACAATGAAATAACTGCTCATGTGTGAAGGTACCGTTACTGAACAAGGTTTGTTTGGAATTTTAAGATGTTTGATGTTCACGTACATCGTATTATTATGTGTATTGATATGCGGGGAAGAAGCCTCAGACGTGACAACAATAACTGATTTAAATTTTTATCTCAATACTTTGTCATTTAACGAAAACCTAAACGATTTGTTTAGTAATAAATTCTAAACAGTCAATGAATCAACTAAACCACCAATCTAAAGCTATGTGTGAGTACAACAGATTCCAAAGAATTCAACGGAGCTTTATTTATAGGTATCTAAATTTAGTTATCGCCAATACGTACTGCTATAGTGTGCGTCGATTTGATCATAAGCGAGTATGATTCCCTTTGCATTTCGAAATTAGTTATTTATTGTGTAGGTTTGAAGAACAAGAATTCATCTCAGAGACTTAGAGAATACATTCAAATAGTTAATTTAGTTATCGCCAATACGTACTGCTATAGTGTGCGTCGATTTGATCATAAGCGAGTATGATTCCCTTTGCATTTCGAAATTAGTAATTTATTGTGTAGGTTTGAAGAACAAGAATTCATCTCAGAGACTTAGAGAATACATTCAAATAGTTAAACTACTTCTAAAGTAGTTACTTCGTTTAAAAGTTATGTAAAGTTTAATCTCCCTTCGTTCTTGTTTCGTTTTGTAACAACGAAAATTATGAGTTTTCGACATTTGTAGCCCTTTCATGGTCAGCGAAGCATTAATGGTGTTAACAGTAAGGTCATGAAGGAGAGGGGGCCTTTCTAATGAAGTACCAACAGTGCGCTATTGTTGTCTGGTTTGTTTATTGTTTGATCTGTACTTTCTAGTAGCTCATTCCTTTGTGATACTATTATAGAGATAGGAACCTATCGATTGTTTATTATTTTAATGATCATATTATTGATTGGTTCATCTGTAGTCTTAACACAAATATTGATGTCAGTGTTGATTCTCAGATATCTGACTCAGTTGTGCTAATAGTTCCGCAAAGGCGGTTTTAAAAAACTTAATTCGTTTTTACCTTTTATTATTCCGGTAGTGAAGTCCTGCTGAGTCCCGCTCTATTGAGGTCGTCGACCTCGAATCCAGTCCATGTCTTGCACTCGCTACGTAACAACCGCTTTATGTTCGTAACAAACACAACTTCATGTACTTACCTACTTGGTACTTTGTAATTTTGGTTCTTTTCCTTGACTCTGATGCTTAAATTTCCATCGAAAATCAATTTGCAACCGTTTTCGATCATGTCCATTGCAAAATGTGACTAATATTTCATATTTACATACAATAACTGCATGAAGATTTGGCTTGAGCAATCAAATTGATTTTGTAGACGGGGTAGACGCGAGACGTTAGCGAATATTCGATTCGACCGTTGCGAAGTGGCACGGAAATACTTCACTGGGAAGTTTATGGATTGTCTGACACCATATTTGAAACCGGATTGAATCGCGGTACTCGTCAAACCGCTTAGTGCTCCCCAATAAGGTACTATTAAAACTTTATTTATTGCGAAACCTGCTAATGCTGTAAGTAAGTAGAGAATCTGGTTATTGAGTTGTTGCAACTCTTTCTTTTGGTACCTAGTTCCAAATTAGAACAGAAGTTCTCTATGAATAAATCAAGAATCTAGCCATTTTAGCGTTGATTACCAAAGCGTAACGGGTACTATTATGTGTACTACACGTTCACAAATTATAAAACTCGTAGCCATCCACGTAATGATAGTTGAATGGGCTGTTGATTTGCTTCACGTTTTACCAGTTGATGCGAAGCTTTATTTACGGGATGACGTCAACGAAGTGCCTACCAAAAGATTTCTCCTAAGCATTTCGTTTGGTTTCACAATTTCAATTTACAAGCCATTACAATTAGCGGTCGAACTAATTAAAATGCAATTCTTGGAAAGCTTTTTATTAAATTCAACAGTAATAGTTATGGTTTAATTTCAAGGATGCTTGATTTTGAACGGGCATTGTTTCTAAATTAAGTGTAATCTTTATGAGTTCCAATTCTGTTTGAATATTCTGTTGGTAATAAAGAATACCCAAAGGAGATTCTTAAGTTTCTAAACCTGATTGTAGAACAATGATTACGCACATTTTCTTCTTCGTTTGTCAGCATTACAGTGGCCGAATTTAACCTACATCTACGTTTATCTATATAAACTTTGTTTTTGAACTTGGAAAGTCTTACGGAATAACTTGTCCAACATTTGTTTTGGCGACAACATGGCTTTTACCTAAATAGACAACGTTGTGTATAAACATTAGTACAACATAATACTGTCTAAACTTCTTAAGAATTTCAACGTCAAGTTATGGCTTGTGAATTATTCATAGTACGTTTTCTTAGCACACTGTATGAATTCACCTATTTTCTTTTTTTCTAAGAATGTTTGTTACCATATTGCAATTACAGAATAAATTAGTTTGTCAGCAGTTTCATTAATCAAGACAGTGTAATTACTGTGTTTATGAGGTAATTTTCTCATTTGAAATATTATGTTTCTGATTAACCATTGAGTTAACCATGTGTCTATTCCAACATTTGTTTTATGTCAGTAACATGAGCTCTACTGTGTATACTATAGCGAATAGACGAGGACCCATTTGTTAAATGAATATTGATTGATTCCACTCCTAGCCCGGATTGACGACCCAGTTGGCACAATGGTCACCTTGCCGGACTGCCAAACACAGGGTTGCGGGTTCGATTCCCGCCTCAGACATGTATTTATGCTTAGATATTTGTCTGTGGTCTGGTTGTTTCTATGTATTAATAATGTATATTTACTATTGACAAGTATTTATGTAGTATATACGTTGTCTAGCACCCATAACATAGTTTAGTTACCTAGCTTGGGGCTAGATGGCGATGTGTGGAATGTCCTGCAATATTTATTTTTATATTTTATTGTATTGCATAAGACTTTGCCCTAAACTAGTG
This sequence comes from Idaea aversata, assembly GCA_907269075.1. NCBI lineage: Eukaryota > Metazoa > Arthropoda > Insecta > Lepidoptera > Geometridae > Idaea > Idaea aversata. The sequence goes on from OU026096.1 coordinate 4,722,651, forward strand.
GTTTAATTTCTCACCTCTTACTCTTCTACCAAAAAACGTTAAGAATCGTTTACATTACAACATTTGGCAAGCTGTCAAATCTCAATCCAGTCGATTCAATGACCGAGTCTGACCGACTCATTTTAGCCGCTTTAATATTCACTCATTTTTATCCCAAAATTATTTTTATATTATCGCCACTCTTATAACGTTCTGCTATGACGTGATAATGCAGAGTTACAACCATGCTGCTTTTATGCACTCGTTTTATTATGGTTTTTATAGCTGTTAAGAGTACTGAGTACTTATTGACCTAAATAAAGTGGCCACATCATGAGTTCGTTAAGACAAATATGGGCGTGGTTCGAGAAAATATTTTAGAGTGAAGTTGGCAGTAGAATGATGAATGTGGGCTGAGAACATTTTAGATGGTTTCGGAGATTTAACGATGGAAGCAAGTACTCGCGTGATACATTCTCTATAACGTGCGGTGCATGTGTCCGCATAAAACCGGTCTCGCAAACACGGCAGCGTCGCCGCCGGCCTTCGCTACAGTTGCCGACGCCCGGGGTGACGTCACCTCGCTTATGTCATACAGATACAAGCTCACATTATACTCTGCCAAATTGACCTGCAAACTTAACACTTATCCAACCTGCATTGGATATAGCAACTTTAAATTTCATTGCCAAATCGATGTTTTTATGACGACTTCATGACCGTTCTTCTCTTTATAGCGATGATTATTCATGAATATATTTTAAAGTATTCACGTCTGATCTTTGATTTAGAACAATGGGTAGGCAGAACAGCTATCGGTCGAGCGTCACAAATGGTCCCAATGAGTTGATCACACCGCATCATTTTCAGTCACGACATTGCGTTGTTGTAGTATCTTCAAGTTGAAAAAGAAGGCCATAGTTGTTTAAAAAGCAGATAATGTAAATATAGTTTGTAGTTTTGTCAAAGTAACATTGGGGAGCTAGGCGTTTAGGTACGTGTTGGCAGTGGTTGGCAACAAATTAGGCGCATCCTACTCTACAAAGTTCAGTGCCGACTCCCACGCACTAGACTCATTGACTTCTACGTTTCTGTAGTGATGGTGCAACCGGCAAGTGTACTTACCATTACATCGTATTCTATTTTGATAGATGATCTGACATTATCAAGTGAATCAACCCTGATTCTGAAATGGGTATCCCTAATCTAACTCCGAGTAGTAGGAGTTAAGCCACTTTGCGAATTAAAGACGATGCCAAATGTCAATAAAACAATTCTTATCTGACGCTAGCTCCCCATAAATAGACAAATGTGCAATCATTTTAAGTAAACACGAGGACGTATCAAGAGTCACAAATCTTTGTCCTCGATTCGATGAGTCTTAAAAACTTATCTAAGAATAGAGGTTGATTTTCGTATAAAATGAACCGAACGTGCAAAATTGGGCTTGCGAAGCTTTATCCGGTCAATGACTAGCATTAGGTGTATCCACCCTGTCACTAAGAAGAATAGGGAGTGACCCAACCCAGGCTTGTGAAATGTCACATTAAATATAATTTCATATGACATTTACGATGAGATACGGTACAATGTTTAGAAAAAAAGCACATAGTAGTGTTTGTATCTGTTTACTGCATTTAATAGCAGTCATTAGCTTGTCTTTCATTTCCCTAAATGGTAGAGCTCATTAGTCCCTCTGAACTGCCGATTGACCGATATGATTTTTCTACTTTTCCACTTTAGATGCTGCTTCAACTATGTAGACCGGATATCCCTTTTGTTTTTGTTGTGTGGTGGGCGTCATGTTTCGTGTCAGTGACGCTTTTGTTTATTATTTAAACGGCAGGTTGTTGGCTCTGATTTGGAGGGGTATTTCTCCGGATTTCTTGATTATTATTTATAATATAGCTAATTAGACTAGAGATGTTCAGTCCACCGTCAATAATAATACAGATTTATTCCATATCACCAACATACATGCACTAAATCAAATCTGTGATGGTATATTGCAATAATTGTTGATTCTTATCATTTTTGAACAAAAATAGGTAAATTATCATCATAGAGACAAGTGTTTAAATAGTAATAATATATTGACTGATAGCTAAGTAATAGTGTAGGTAAGTAATAAACTAGTGTTGATGTGCGCGTAGATCACGCGAGTCCGACTTCGGGCGCGGTTCTATATTTGGGTTAATAGATTCGTCCGCGCACCGCATGGGAAGTGCCTGTTAGTTGCTCCGTTATCCACCGTTTCCAGGCTTTGCTTTTCAAGAAGTACTTCCTTTATATCTGTGCCGAGAAAATGGGTAATTCATGATTCATCTCTCGCTGTTTCCACTCTCGGAGCTTCAGATTTTACCAGTAACGCTATTGACTCTAAAAAGATTTCTTTTATAAGAATTGAAGTAGTTAATCTTTTGTAAGATATCTTTATTGTTTCTACCGACAATGGTTGGTGTGAAATGTCAAAGATCTGAATTTGAGTCAGCCGGTTTCACACATTAATCTAGATTGTCTATTATTGCCAATTTATTATTAACTTTGATAACGACTAGTGAGAATTGTGCATTCAGTAAATGTAGTGTTGATGAGACGACCACTTTTGTTGAGTTAATGGCTCTTAAAATAGAGTCAGTCGTGATGTCAGCAGAGCTCACACATCGGAAAACTGGAAATCGTATCGCTGCAAATATTTCATAATAACTAGAGTAAACTTTATTACAGAAATGATGTGAAAAGCGAAAATAAATTAAAGATAGGTAAATTTACGTCTCAACGTAACGCTGATTAGTAAAACAAACAAAAGCTTAAAACTGCGGGTAGAATGCAGTATCGGTGTTCTGGTATTCGCTTTAGTCAGTTACGAACCGTAAAAAACTACAAAACGCACAAAGAAATTAACAGTTATACGGCCACAATGAAAAACGAACTTTATTCTAGTCGCTATTAGGGTTATGTCATATTTAATAGCAACGGAAATGTGGTGATTGGAATCGTGTAGTTTCCTGTGGTTGTACGTTGCAGGGGACCCTGGTTGTTTAATGTTTATACCTGTGACTGTGACTAACATTTTAGTATATAAAAAGAAAATAATTTCCTTGTATGCTTCAATTTCACAGAATTTTCTTTTTCTTCTGCTTCGCTTTTTTCTTATTTTATGTGGGGCAACGTCACAGAAAAGAAGAGTTAGAATAAACACGTAAAATAAAAACAATAATATTTATACATATGACTGTTGAAACAAAATAAAAGTACAGTACACCTACGCCTTCCTACGCACGGAAATAGTTGGTCATTCCTTTTGAAATGTAGATTAACTAAGTCGTCGCATATTATTGTGTATGTATTCTGCCGTAGCAAATATTTAGTTAAGATGCCTGCTTTTTTCTCGTCTATGTTCTGCTCAGCTCAGCAATCTGTTTCCACATTTAGCTGATCCTCTGGCTGGTCCACTGGTTAGGATTGTCATATGCGCCATAAAGACAAGTCTATCGACTTCTTTATCCATCAGCTGTTAAACCGGTCAAAGAAATGCGGCAAGCTGTTCCTCCTCAGTCTTGAAAGATACCAGATATAATTTCATTTCATATTCATATCAGATCATTTATTTGCTTATAAAGTGTTGATGTGTCTAGATAGCTTTTCCTGGTAATAAGAGCTTTTATGTGACATTTCTTCCTTTACTGTCTTCAATTTAAAATGTCTCTGGCTGAACTTATTGCCAATGCAGTACGGAATACCGAACATTGCTTTTTTTTTTGGTGTATTTCCAGGATTTATGTTACTTTTACTTTGTTGGGCCTCGTTAACCACACCCAATTGCTACAATTTTAACGTCATTTGCAAAAACTGTTTCTTTATTTGTAAGGTAAACGTTAACAGTTTCTGCTCTGATAACTTAGGAACAACTAAACGGTTTTTGTATGTTTTTTTTCATGTCATCAGGGTCATTGGGAACTATATGGTCTAAAAAATTTTGGTTCTAGAGACTAATAAGGTTCAAACTCGGAATTATCTAGTAGGATATCCGCTGACCCTAGTGTTCTGGTCCCAAAGCAATCATTATTCTAACTATGCCTATGGCAGCGGAACTGTAGTACCCCTCGCAATGCAGGTAGCGTGTTGTATAATCGTTCGGTAGACGTAAACATGGGGGAGAGCTTGCAGGCAATGTCTACATTGTTTACTATTCCAAAGGAAAAGCAGACGTTCGGGAACCATACTATAAAATTTATTGGAACAAGGCTCTGAGGAAGTCATTTGGAATTCAAATGCTAGAACACTCGGGGAATAGCTAAAAACATAATGGTGTCACTTGTAATGACGCATTGTAGATGAACTATCAATAACATTTCCATGATTATAATTCAATGCATTGATAGAAATTATTGTCGATAGGTCGTCATCGAATGGCTAACGGCATTACATTCATACAACATGTATGTTGGATTATTGCATTTGTTGTCAGGCAACTCATTTTTACTGTTACTCACATAAAATTGGTCATTGTCGTTACCTATCATTACATCGCATAAATTGTTAATTTATTAGGCATTGAATGAAGCTATTTTGAAAATTGATCATTAGGGATTTTGGTCGTCGGTATCTTAATCACCAGCGTCAACGGCTTTTTTGAAGTGATAACGTCTTATAAATCGATGAACACCTGCACTCACAAAAAAGTGTGACGTCATGCGTCATGTTATTGACAAGTAACCATAGCAATGTTATTGAAAAGTTAGTAAGGGATAACGTCAGTAGAAAACATTGATGGTAACCATAGCAACGTATTATCGTTGCTATGGTTACCATCAATGTTTTCTACTGACGTTATCACGTAAAATTATCGTCCGTAAACCGACCTTACAGACAACCATCTTTTTAATCAATCTTAAGTTCGTCTTCAACTACCATGTCGTTAATAGCTTCGCGCTTTCATAGTGCTATCATGGCTATTAAATAGCAGGCTGTAAAGTATTGACTACGCCATGTCTACCTTCCCGAGTTGAACGACCGCGACGCCTTGCTTATTCGATACACTTGCTTTTGTTCGACTTTTGTTGCTCCTAGATTGACTCACCTCTAGGCTTATGTAATTCTTGGTACGTGCGTGCGAACACAGACCACTATTGTTGGGTCTGATTAAAACTGTTAGAGCTTTAAGAAAATCTTGCGGTTGAAAATTTGATGATGATGGATACGCTAAATATTTGGCATAATATATAGCTGTTCTATCGCAGTTAAGCTAATAATTATACTGTTGTTGGTTACTAGTATAAATGAATACTTCCATCATACAATTTATGCATTTGGGTCAAAACTGCGCGTGACTTATTTATTACGTGATGGAAAGTGCAACTCTTGTTCCATTGTTACAATAGATGTAGATAATTCATACAGGTAATACTGTTATTTAAAAACCGGCCAAGTGCGAGTAGGACTTGCAGACGAAGGGTTCCGAACCAAATTGTATGGAAGCCACACTTAATTTTTTTTTTGTATTTTTTATAGTGGCAACAGAAATGAATAATCTGTGAAAATTTTAACTATAGCTATCACGGTTCAAGAGATACAGCCTGATGACAGACAGACAAATAGACGGACAGACAGCATGACAGTGAACTTTGGTATAGAGACCCTTTGAGTACGAAATCCTAAAAATTGATATACACCATTGCAGTTTCCTCTAAAGTATACAAATTAATTGGTTAATCTTTATATTTGTCTTACATTGCCTTTTTACCATTGACTCAACCCTAGGACTTAAAATCAACTAAATCAGTAACTATTTTCAAAGTAATATCTATTATTAATTAGTTCTCTATGATGTCAAGCATTTCATTTGAAACGTGTGAATTTTTAAGGTTTTGTTTAATTTTGTTAAGACTTACGCAAATGCTTGCAATCATCTTTTTTATCAACAATTGTGGGAAATCAAACGTTTGTAATAAAATACCTATCATTTGTCCTAAAAATATGTGTTGAATCTACTGATTCTCTGCTTATTCTTGTTACAAAAACCTTATATTTTTTCTTAACGGCTTTAGAAAGTAGGTACTCTAGGTGCATATTTCCTGGTTTTGATTTACTTCATATGCTGCGTGTTAACGAAATGTTTTGATTAGTGTGTAGATTACAAAAAGTAATAAAGTTCAATAAATTCATCGATTGATATCTAACCTCCATTTATAATAGAATGCATACAGTATATACAACTATATGTATTAGATAGGTACTACAGATGTTAATGTCAGCAGCATCGTTGTATGAATACCATCAAATTCTATAAACATGAAAGAACCTTCGTCATTGAAGTTGGGCCATTGTGAACGAAGGTCACAGTCATCGACGACGCACCAACTATTATATTTATAGATAGAAAAACGTTTCAAACGATGTATAAACTACGTCCATTAATACAGATTTACTATTCAAATTGCCAATGTATTTTTATTAGCCATCGATCAATTATTTTATGCTTTGAAATGTACTCTGATCGTAATTACTGGTGATTTCCACTTGAATAGTAAATCAGTTCCTTTCACAAATGTACTTTCTTTGATTTGTGATGTTTTGAAGTTGATGATAAAAGTATTTCAAAAGAAAAGAGCCTCAAAGAAACAAGTTATAGCAATTTGACAACAGAATAGTTCATTTGAGACGAAACACGACAAACATAGTCACAGAAGAAAGACACAAAAAATAACAAAGAAATAAAAATATAAAATACGAATTTGAATACAAAAGTATCATGTTAATATTAAATATTGTAAATGAAATAGGTGAAATAGATTTGCGTGTTAACTGTTGCTTTGTTAGTTACGTACAATTAAAAGTTTTGGAAGCCGTTGGACACAGAGGGCATGCGACCGATCTTTCTGAAAGGCTTTGGGGAAAGCCTATGTTCAATAGCTGAAGTCGTGTAGCTGATAATATGATGATGATGACGAAAAGTTTTGGCAAAGACATGCCAAAATGAATGCCTAGTAGCTCAAACGGCTACCAACTTTGATACTATGACAAGTATCTTTGTTTTATTTTAAATTATTGATGTTCAAATCAAGAGTGAATACTCAGGCGTGGCCAGTAGACGTGTATAGTTATCTAATCTTATCAATCACCGGCATGATGTCATATCACAGATAGATATAACAAAAACTACCTAGCCTCTATGCAGTTTACAGTGTCAGTGTAGTTACTGTGTAATGAATGCAATTTTGTCAAAAATAATGTAGTTATACTTCATAATTTTATTGTGTATCTGTTTGTCTGTGTTTATTTTAGCTAATATCTGCTAATACGGCTTCAAGGTATCTATAATTAAATGTATTTCATTATCAATGTTTGTTTAGTTTACTCATGTAATTGTGATATTTTCGTTACCTACTGACTGAATCAGTTACGTAATAAGTATATTTTTAATTTGTTTTACGTTGAAATGTAAACTACAAGTTATTTATCACACAAATATAATATAGGGAAACGAAATTATGATAAAACGAAAATATTTATTTTAAATAAATACATACATACAATAAATCACAAATAAAATACTCCGTCCAGACCAGAGCGTCTCCACGCGGTATTGTCCCCAAAAGGCGGCGGCATCTCTGGATAGCCAGGCTCACCTTTTGAACGGAGTTGATGGACGATCTCTTGTTGCAGGGCAATGTCACCTTTCTATAAAGGTATTAAGAGAATACAACACCATGGATACCAACTCTGGGTCGACGGATTTCCCATTTCTTGTTAGCCCTTGAACTCGTAACGGTTTCATTATGAGTTCTGGGGTTAGACGGCTTCCTTAAAAATTTTATGTTCTTCGTCATAACATAAGGTGTTTAATTTCTATACATATAAAATACTTGGGCCTAACTGACTGTCGGATCAACGCGCAGCCTAAGCCGATGATCGTAGAGTCCTCATACTTGGAGGAAGGGTGTTCTTTGCATGACGTAGGCATCCGATAAGAAAGGATTTGCCGAAATTCTACCCCTTAGGGGGTGAAAAGGGGGGGGGGATTCAAACTTTGCCCCAAGTTTGGATGGAACAACGTGTTTCCTTGGTCAATTTTCGACTTTTACGCGGACGAAGTCGCGGGCAAAAGCTAGTATGCTTATAATTTCTATAGAATGTGGTATTCTGGTGCTTACGTGATCTATTTTTTTCTTTACAGATAACTTGATCGTGGCGTGGTAAGAGTTGGTCGCGATGACGACCGACATATCGGTGTCCCGTTGGGACCCGGCCATCGGCCACGGGCAGGAGATCATAGACGAGCTGGGGTACGATGGCGGCAATTCGTCGTCGAGACTATTCGAACGATCGCGCATTAAAGCGTTAGCAGGTAAATTTTAATTAAGTCCTAGTCCGTAGACGTTGAGACATTCTGAACGGCCAATTGTCCTCAATAAAATGGGTCAAATTACATTGCAATATCATTCCGATTACAAAATACCCTCCAAAGTATTCTTGAGAATACCAAAAGCTGAGTTTAAGGGAATTTTGAGCTATATACTGAGGGTTTTCCTTGTAATCGAAATGCAATCGGAAAGATATTGCAATGTTATTCGAACAATGTTATTTACGGGAATTGGCCTTCAGGTTGACGGCGGTTTTAACCCTTTGAAGCTTGATGAATTTCAGAAAACTAAGGCAGTGTGTAAACTTGTGATGTTTTCTTATGACCTGGAGACCTATAATAGTAAAGGCCTCGGCTTAGTGTAGGCTCCAGATCTCCCACAACCGAACTAATCTGTACTTTGTCACATTATTTTTGTTATTTTTAAGTTTGATTGTGGAAGAGAATTAATAAAATATTTTATTATTATTTATTATACACCAGTATTTGAAGATTTATGCGTTTTGGGAAACTTAGATTTAACAGTACTTAGATTTAAGCATTCGAGACTTCCTTACCTCCATTTGTGAATGAATTACACATTGATTAGTTACATTTTACTAAGTATATAAGTACGTAATCGTTATTTTTATTCGTAACAATGCGTTCTTCTAATTGTTATTATTTAAATTTTGTAATCGCAAATTTTTTAAATGAAGCACTGTAAAGGGGGTTCCACAAGGAGGTCTATCAGGTCCTTCATATAGCCGATTTGCAAAACAATGCGTTCTCTATTCTAATTGCAACAAAATGTATTATCACAAATATAAATAACATGATCAACACCGCAATTTCCGTTTTCCTCCTGCTTTCAGGGGTTCTCAATATAATTTTATGTTATTTGAAAAACATATTCAAAGTCACTGAGAATTCTGTTTTTAACAAATCCATGGTCGTCTATCGGTCACTTGATACAGTGTTCTTTATCAGTTATTTGTACCACTCCTATCTTGAAAGAATTTTCTCAGTTATCTTTTAAAACACGTTTTACGCTCACGCAGTTTTTGGTGTTACTATACCAAATTTCACTGTATTTTCCAATATTTCTCCAGCAATGTTTTTTGTGTATTGCAATTGAAATAATATATATTTAGTAAAGTAAATAAGTTCTAGTCGATACATTCGAAAAGTTGCCGACATATGAAACGATAGTATCGAATATCCTTGTTGGCTTGCTAGTTGGATTTTGTCGCTCTAATTCTTCCCGTCTTTCGCTGGAGCGTAGTGGCGGGCAGTCGCCGGTTGTTGGCGATATGACGTCCACGGATTGTTACGATCTGATCAAAAAAGGAGTTGATATTGAAGTGCCTGGTTTGGACGTGTATTACGATAAAGTTGTGATAGAATTGAGAGGTTTGATTTGTGATCAAATATGCTATTGCTATAAATAATTTACGGTGTATTCTTATCAGAAGTGTCACTTGAATTTGTCCTCGTTGTCATTATATCCTCGGTGATGATTTGAATAAATTAGTGGTCGGTGTAATTTGAATTATAAATTGCATTAAATCTTGTGTTTAGGACTTTACTTTCCGCTCTGAAGCGTGCGACAAGCAATCCGATCCCTGGATATAACGTTACGATATTATTTACCGAACACAACACCTGTGAGGAGTATTGTCTGTATTGGATTGAGGTTATTGGTTACAATGGCTTTGTTGGGTCCGGACGGGTGCAAGGATCCAATCGCGAAGACGTCTGTGCCTCGGCCAGCCATCTGGTCGCCGCGACGTGGTCGACCACACTGGCGGTTATTGTGTTAACATTTCACTATCATTTTTTTTTCATATAATTATCGATGAACGTGTATTACGTACATTATTTTTTTGGACTCACAGGTCCGTGTTATCCTATGTTGTGACAAGGAAAGTCAATTTTCCTTGTGTATTTCCCTTAGTATCTGTCGTTACTCATTTTCTCTGTGAGTGTATTTAATATAATTAATATTTATAACTAAATTCCACTCTTCTTTTAAACAGACGAACGAGAAAGCGTACAGAAGAAGACCTTCCAAAAATGGGTGAACTCCCACTTGGTGCGAGTGGGAAGCCGTATTACGGACCTATATGTGGACATGAGAGATGGAAAAATGCTCATAAAACTTCTCGAAGTGCTATCTGGAGAGAGATTGGTAAGTAATAAACTAGAACAAGAGCCAGTGCAGTTGACGAACAGCAAAAACATCACCACACTTTGCAAACAAGTATAGGCAAGCTTTCACAGAATTTGTGTTTAAGGCTTTTTAACTGACAAAAGTGCATCTTCGCTGTCCTTAAATTGTATTTCTTCATACATTGCACGTACTTTGTAAAAAGTCCGTAACGAAATATCCAACTGGATAGGTATTTACCTATAAAATAATCTAAATCTTACCGTGCAAGGTTTACCATCCGCAGTGTTAGTTTGTAAAATTATCGAAACCCTAACAATATTTGCAACAACTATTCAGTTACTAACATCTCGTGTTTGATAAATCTGTTGAGAAATATACCCTAAATAACATCCTAAGTAATAATTTCAACGATTTAAAAAAATGGAGGAGTTTCTCAACTCGTCTCTTTTTGTTGTTCAGCTTCACTGGTTACTCGAAGACGGCTTAATCGATTGAGATGATTCTTTTTTTGTTGAATGGGCATAAAAAGGCATTTAATCTTTACTTCACTACATAGTATAAAACAAAGTCGCTTTTTCTGTCCCTATTTCCCTTTGTATGCTTAGATCTTTAAAACTACGCAACGTATTTTGATGCGGTTTTTTTAATAGAGTGATTCAAGAGGAAGGTTTATATGTATAATACATGCATAATATAGCCGTGCGAAGCCGGAGCGGGTTGCTGGTACGATATAAAAACAAACACCGTGCTTGTTTCTTGTTATTATTTATTTGTGCCGTGCACTGATCTTCGTGTTTCACTTTTCTAATACGATTGTAAAGGAAAAGAGAAAACCAGATAAATTTAATTAACTACCATAACTTTCAATAAAGCCCTCTGTGGTACGTTAAATTATAAAGCAGAACCATACATATGCTAATATCAGAAATTGCGAGCAAAACTTTCTAATCTGCATTCCCTTTTAAATAATAATCGAATGCAAAATGCTTGCTTCATTTTGTTTCCATAAATATGAAACCTGACCTTTGTAACAATGTTTCATGAATGTTAATATTGTTGGTTAGAACATAGTGATAAAAAACTATGAATAAGTTAAGAATTCGTCAACAAATAATTTGGGTTTTTTTTTCAAAGGCTTAACTATCATCGGCGCTTTTGAATATTAAACAGATAATTTATTTTGCCAAAAACAAAATAGTGAAGGTACTATAAATAGTTACATACATAACCAGAAAAATTGTTTCCGAACTAAGCGTGAACTTGTGTTTCGGCATCCATCGCCAAAACCCCACTGACATTATATTTGACCGCTCCAAACCCATATAAATATAGTATTTATATGGGTTTGGAGCGGTCAAAATGCACGTTTGGCCAAAGGAGTATTTCGTCAAATTATAAAAATCGTGATAAACGAAAATAATATTCATCAAATTAAAAACCAAAATTAAAATTAATTATACCTACTTACATATTAGAGGATGACATTTACGTACTACTCTTGAAAACTTAAACAAAAGACGAAATGGAAACAAAAGACGACCGGAAATACCATGTAAATTTTGTACCTAACATAATAACTGAGACACGAAATCAGAGAAAATAAACTGCTTTTTTGTAACCCTGCATTATTTTTATCTCCAGCCACGTCCAACGAAAGGCAAGATGCGTATCCATTGTTTGGAGAACGTGGACAAGGCACTGCAGTTCCTCCGCGAGCAGCGAGTGCACCTCGAGAACATGGGCTCGCATGACATCGTCGACGGCAATCCGAGGCTCAACCTCGGTCTTATTTGGACCATCATTCTGCGCTTCCAGGTAACTTTTTAATGTCATAGCGTCTATTAAATTAATGAACACTGGCAGCACTTATAAAAAAGTGTGACGTCATCGCGTTCCCGAAACGCTCACGTTTCAATGTTTCGTAAAATTATTATATTATTTAATAATATCACTCATCTGGGCTTGTGTTATCGGGACGAGTGACGAATGATGACTAAAAAATAATAAAAAGGGAAAAACAAAAAAAACTCAATTTTTCATCGTTTTCTTATGACGTTATCACGTAAAATTATCATCCGTAAACCGACTTTACAGACAACCATTTTTTTATGGCACTCTAGCAGCGCTCCGCGGTATCATTCAATTCAATTCATTCAATTCATTTATTGAGAATATAGGTCACAAATTGGTCTCCTTTTTTACTATGTTTTATTTGTAAAACATAGTACAGCTATATCCAGCCTTTTCGGCATTCAATATAAAAAAAGGAGGTACATTTTGGGATTAAACAATTACCCCCTTATTCCAAAACGAGGTTTAAGGATAGTCCGAGATGTGGATTTAAACCTTAGATTTATATACAGATTTACTCCTAAACTATAGTCTAAACACTATCTTTAAATAATCTTTAGGGATAGTGTTTAGACTATAGTTCCCTATATAATCCATAGGGATATTGTTTAGACTATAGTTCACGAGTAAATCTGTGTCTAAATCTAAGATTTAAATCTGCATCTCGGACTATCCTTAAACCTCGTTTTGGAATAAGGGGGTATAAGTTCGATTAAACAATTAAAATTAAAGATCACCCGCGTAACTCCTGATTTCGTGGGAATATCGCTTTAAAAAGTAGCCTATGTTATTCCCAATGAATCAATGTATCCTCATACCAACTTTCATCAAAATCTGTCTAGTAGTTTAAAGCCTATTCGTTATAAACAAAAATATCATTAAATTAGTCTAGATAGAGGTTGGACCACTCACCTAAGTGACGATATAGTCTTAGATATAGCATGCTTACCTTGAAGTTACATAGGTTCATTCGGCACTGAAAGACGCCAAAATTGTACGCATCAGGAAAGACAGACTCAGGCAACTGTTTTTCGCTATCTCTTAAGCTAGATACTAGGATTGTGTCCTATTTTCCTTAATCCTTTATCACTACATAAAATAAAGTCGCTTTCTCTGTCCCTATTTCCCTTTGTATGCTTAAATCTTTAAAACTACGCAACGGATTTTGATGCGGTTTTTTTTAATAGATAGATTGATTCAAGAGGAAGGTTTATATGTATAATACATGCATAATAAAGCCGTGCGAAGCCGGAGCGGGTCGCTAGTATCCTATAGTCCTTTCCACTCTTTAAGCTAAATCTGTGTTATTTTTTATCCAAATTGGTCGAGTCATTTGACACTTAAAAATGCCTGAAAGTACTTCCTATCTTAAAAGAAAACGAGTAAAAACTCGAAGATTATGTAATCAATTTTTAAATGTTAGTAGAGCTAAACAAATATAAGCTAAAACTGAGTTTGTATGTTCTTACGTATATTTGTACAGGGCTTTAGATGTAACACAGACACAGAATACAGTCACGTCTCTTTATATACATACATACTATGCTTTACATCATTTTATATATCTAGCAAGTGTGACTTTGAATATACTGTTTGCTTTATTGATGATGAAGTTTTTTCCTTACGCTCGGTGCAGCGAAGACTCGACTGCGAGGTTTAAAATACCTATATGTTATTCCAGCACTCCATGTCCAAGTTTTATCGTAATCGGTGCAGTAGAATTTGCATGAAGGAGTAACAGACTCAAACTTTCGTATTTGTTCATACTAATCTATAATCTATAATATAAAAATGAATCGCAAAATGTGTTGGTAAGCGCATAACTCAACAACGCCTGGACCAATTTGGCCAATTCTTTTTTTGTTGTGTTTGTTATTGTCAGGAGAAGGTTCTTATAAAAGAAAATATTAAGAAAATTGCGTAGAAAATTATTACGCGGGTGAAACCGCGGGGCGCAGCTAGTAATATTATAAAGCTGAAGAGTTTGTTTGTTTGAACGCGCTAATCTCAGGAACTGCTGGTTCGAATTGAAAAAATATTTTTGTGTTGGATAGTCCATTTATCGAGGAAGGTTATAGGCTACTTTTTATCCCGATATTCCCACGGGATCGGGACTTACGCGGGTGAAACCGCGGGGCGCAGCTAGTAATCTATAAATATAAATGGCAAAGTCCCGACGGACTGATTTGTCGACGCACAGCTTAAACCATTAGACGGATCGGGCTAAAATTTGTTATACACATAACTATTATGACGTAGGCATACCCTAAGAAAAGATTTTGGATAATTCAACTTTTACGCCGAAGATTTTTACGCGGTAAAGGCTATTGCGTTTCTAATGTGGCCCACTTAATTTGTGTCATATCTTCAACAGATCCAAGACATAACGATCGAAGAGACAGACAACAAAGAAACGAAGTCCGCCAAAGACGCCCTCCTCCTCTGGTGTCAAATGAAGACTGCCGGCTACAACAACGTGAACGTCCGTAACTTCACGACGTCCTGGCGTGACGGTCTCGCGTTCAACGCGATCATACACAAACATAGACCGGACCTGATTCAGTTTGAGAAACTGCATAGGAGTAATCCTATACATAATCTGAATAATGCCTTCAATGTTGCTGAGGATAAGCTTGGACTTACTAAGTTGTTGGATGCTGAAGGTTAGTGGTATCCTATACATAATCTGAATAATGCCTTCAATGTTGCTGAAGATAAGCTTGGACTTACTAAGTTGTTGGATGCTGAAGGTTAATGACTTAATTTTGTAAAGTTGATCTTGTAATATGCATTATGCACCCATACACATTTTACACACACACACACATTTTAAAGTGGACTTTTTGCCCGCAGACCAGCTTTTCCGTGGGCGAGATGTTCATATTCATATTCATTTATTTCATAAAACATGGGTTAACAATGATGGTTCACAGTGGTAGAAAATACGTAGGTACAGCCATGATTCGCCTTATCGGCATATGAAATTTTATGTATGTACTCTACTAACCCACTGTGTTTTTGTTTTTTTAACTTTTTCACTATCCTAATTCGACCTAGACGACCTCTGTGGCGCGTCGGGCGAACACCCGACTGCGACGCAGAAGGTTGCGGGTTCGATTCCCGCCGGGAACAAGTATTTATGCTGACCATAAATTCTTGTTTCTGGTTCTGGGTGTTTCCTATATGTATAATATGTATATATTTACAAAAAAAAAAAAAAGTATATAAGTAGTTTATCCGTTATCTGGCACCCATAACACAAGCATTAATTTGCTTAGCTTGGGGCTGGATGGCGATGTGTAATATGTCCTGAAATATTTATTTATTTATTTATTTAATTCGGAAACGGTCGTTTTAAGCCCTTATCCCATCACACTAAAAGTGATACTTTTCCGCCCACCTACAGTTCGCTGTAGAACGAATTTGATTGTACTTCTAACTTTTCGGCCCGTTTTTCGGGACGTAATTGATTGGCTAACTAAAATCGAGCAGGCCACTCATGAGACCGTTGTAAGACGCGGATTATTTTTTTCATGGCGTGCCTTATGCAGCCAGATTTTAACCATCTTTTTACTCGTGTGATACACTGTGTTACTTGTGTGAAGAACATATAATTTCCCTGGAGTGGTCCATAACCCAATATATTTGCTCCCTCAGACATCGCAGTAGACCATCCAGATGAGAAATCCATCATCACTTATGTGGTAACTTATTACCACTACTTCAGCAAGTTGAAGCAGGAGACGGTGCAAGGCAAGAGGATCGGGAAGGTGGTCGGCATTGCTATGGAGAACGAGAAGATGATGCAGGAATATGAGACCCTCACCAGGTAACTTACTTCTTGCGACGCTACAACCCTTTACTGGTCTTTATACGGGCTGTTTTCCGCAGTTAGACCCTTTTTAATGGGATCCTTTTTGTGTGAGGATGGAGTAGGCTTGCCCAGCTCTTTTACACCCTCTCAGCTTAGTCGACCATGTCCAGAGGAGAGAACTTGTCAATACTACTTGAGCCAACTAGCCGCGGGTTTCATCACGATGTTTTCCTTAACCGTAAGAGCATTGTCAATTATAATTTTTTTCTTTAAAACAAAATTATCGGTGCTTGGCCGGCCGGGATTTGAACCCACGACCTTCAGAATGAAAGTTGAAGTATCTACCACTAAGCCAACACCGCTCTCTTTTAGGGTTCTTTGTCTTCTCTACAATCCACTTCGCTCTGACTCTCCTCTTTCCCACGATAGTGAGTGGTTCTTATATTTCCCTGCAGGTGACATGTCTAACAAAAAGTTTTCATGCAATTTTTGCGGTGCATGAACTTTAAAACTAACTATATTAATCACATTTGCGGAACGAACACCCCCCGCTGTTGGTTCTGTGCAAACTTTTTATCTGACATGTCATGTCTATAACAAGTTTCTGTGCAAGTTATACACTTGTACCGAGGTAAACGATTACAAAGTATACAGAAGAAAACCATACAAATTGGACAAATACTTCCAATTTGTATGGTTTATCAAAAAGGTAGACAAAACTATAAAAGGTACGAGCTACAAACAGATTATTAAATCGCATAAGCAATCATTCATCAAATCTTAACTGTCTTACAGTAATTTATAATATACAATCTGTTTATTTATTTTTCCTTCTTTTCAGCGATCTCTTGCAATGGATCGAACGTACCATCGAAGCGTTGGGCGACAGGACTTTCGCGAACTCTTTGGAAGGCGTGCGACAACAGCTCATCCAGTTTGCTAACTATCGTACTGTTGAGAAACCGCCGAAGTAAGTACTTATTATATTACAATCTATGTACGTTCGAAAATGAAGGAAAATCGGTTTATATATTATGTAAGGAAAAATACAGAAAATCGAATGCTAAATTTCACTCAATAAGTTGACATATTGATCATCAAGTTTCTTCAATTCACCGAATCTATACATATAAAATTATTTGCCCTGACTGACTGACGGATCAACGCACAGCCTAAACCGCTGATCGTAGACCTGAAACTTGGAGGGTGTGTTCTTTGTATAACATAGGCATCCGATAAGAAAGGATTTTCCGAAATTCAACCCCTTAGGGAGTTAAAAAGGGGGGCAACGTTTATCTATACTAATATTATAAAGCTGAAGAGTTTGTTTGTTTGAACGCGCTAATCTCAGGAACTACTGTTTCGAATTGAAAAATTCTTTTTGTGTTGGATAGTCCATTTATCGAGGAAGGCTATAGGCTACTTTTTATCCCGATATTCCCACGGGATCGGGAGTTACGCGGGTGAAACCGCGGGGCGCAGCTAGTATGGGATAACGTGATTCCTTGATCCATTTTTGACTTCAACGCGGACGGAGTCGCGGGCAAGAGCTATTCTAACAATATTTTTCTCCAACAGGTTCGTAGAGAAAGGCAATCTAGAAGTCCTTCTATTCACGCTTCAATCCCGCATGCGTGCTGCGAACCAGAAGCCTTACACACCACGTGAAGGCAAGATGATTCATGATATCAATCGCGCGTGGGAGAGGCTTGAGAAGTCCGAACATGAGAGAGAACTGGCCTTGAGAGAGGAACTGATTCGGCAGGAGAAACTAGAGCAGTTGGCTGCTAGGTAAGTTCATTAATTCATCAACTGGCAGAGAAATGGCGCTATAATGAAAATTTATGAATCGACCTCATATATGTCGATCTGCTAGTTGAAGTTAATTGTGCTAAAATAGCCGCATTCGATTTAAAACAGTCTCTGCACAGAAAGCGGTACACAGGCTTAGCCTATCATTCCAACCTTCTAGCCCCAAATAATGATGGCAAGGACTATACTTGAAAAATAATTATTAAATTCTCCGTTTTTCTAGATTACAATGAAATTATAATAAAATAAATAAATATTGCAGGACATTCCTGTGTTATGAGTGCTAGACGACGGATATACCTACTACTTATATAAAATTTTCTTTTGTAAATATATACTTATAAAACATAGAAACAACCAGACCACAGACAAATATCTAAACATAAATACTTGTCTGAGGTGGGAATCGAACCCGCAACCCTGTGGTTGTCTTTGAGAGTATTTCGTGAACTAGATGTGGATAAAATATATTAACTTTTAAAGTGACGTGTTTTTCAGTTTCTTCATCAGCATCTGACACCATTACACATAAAGAAACTTCGAGAACCCTAGCCTTGCAAAGAAGTAATTTTTGTTCGAAGTTTTGCTATAATTCTTTACTAGCAGCTCAATCCTACTAATGTGGGTAACCTCTTCACGTAAAAACTACTGAAGCGATTGTGATAAAACTTGGTATGTAGATAGATAGCTGAAGTCCTGTTACCCTATTGGCTACTTTTTATCTCGACATTGGGATCCGCAAAAACCCCACGGTTTACCCGTGTAATAGCTTCCCCTAGACTCGTAACGGATGGGCCAACACACATCCAAGTTCATTAAGTAATCCTTATAAATAAGTATATTTTTAACTTGTTCAATATCCCACAGATTCAACCGTAAAGCTCAGATGCGTGAGACATGGCTATCAGAGAACCAGCGTCTGGTGAGCCAGGACAACTTCGGCTTCGATCTGGCCGCGGTCGAGGCGGCTGCTAAGAAGCATGAGGCGATTGAGACAGACATATTCGCGTACGAAGAAAGGGTTCAAGCTGTGGTCGCTGTCTGTTCAGAGTTGCAGGCTGAGAAGTTAGTATTAATCATTATTTAGAAAGTTTATTACAAAATACAAATAACTTTATGATATCCATGCTTATAATAAAGGATGAGAGGACGAAAGTCTGTAATTGGAAGAAAAAAACGAGTCTAGTCTAATATAAGGATGTTGTAACAATGTATACATAAGTTGTTCTAGTTTATTATTTTAATTAGGTAACGTACAACGGGCGACCGTATCTTCCACAGTAATGTCGTCATATATTTCAGAGCGAGACAACTGCATTTTATTTCTTCAGGTGCAGAATAATTATTTCTGGAAATGCATATTTTTAAGTCTTTTTCGGGTATTTTTATAGATCCCTTAAAAAGCTTTATAACAAAAACAAAGCATCAAAAAGTAGGGACATATTGTACTAATTGTATTTATTTAAAACAGATATCACGACGTGGAGCGTGTGGGCGCACGTCGCGATAACGTGCTGCGCCTGTGGGCATACCTGTTGGAGTTGCTGCGCGCGCGTCGCGCCCGCCTCGAACTCTCGCTGCAGTTGCAGCAGAACTTCCAGGTATACTGTCATATGATAGTCCCATTTTTGGATTCGGGGTGCACTATACTACTCGTGAAGTTGATCGAAGTAACCCGAATTCGAAAGTGTAGAGAGGCACTTCGGGGTACTTCGGGCAACATCTACTCGCCTCGGTCGACTTCCGCTCGTTGTCGGTATAATTTATAATTTGGGTTTTATATTATGTAAAAAAAAGCGTAATTATTTATTACGGTGACATTGTTATACGAAGTTATGCTATAATGTGTATTTCTAACTTAATCTTCACTTACAGGAAATGCTATACATCCTGGATTCGATGGAAGAGATCAAGATGCGCCTACTGACAGATGACTACGGCAAACATCTGATGGGAGTTGAAGATTTGTTGCAGAAACATGCACTTGTTGAAGCCGATATCAACGTTCTTGGTGAACGTGTTAAGGTACATTTTAATTTAATTTACTATAGGATTTTTACCTCAAAAAGAAAAATAGAACTCTTATAAGGATTATTTTGCTGTCAGTCTGTAAACTCCTTTTTAATAAATTTTTTAGTCTAATTGAGCACCTTTTCCTCTTTTTCTAGTTAGAGTTTTTACTATTATGTCACCTAATGTTAAGAAAAGCTGAGATTTAAGATGTAGCAGCCTTTGCCTATTCATTCGGGATATAAAGATTCCAAGTTGCTGATTTCATTGTTGGAGCAAGTCGCTTTTTTAACAGACGAAAAAACGGAAGAGATTCTTAAGTGGACTTGTATATTTTAATATTTTTTTTTTATGATCACGCGTAACTTTTTACAGAGTTGTCCGATTTTGATAATTCTTTTTATGTTGGAAAGGGTATAAACTTGGTCCCATATAAATTTTTAAATATAATTTAGACGAATGATTATGTCCTTTTTCCCCAACAGGTGGTAGTAGGACAGTCTCAACGTTTCCTCGAGCAAGAAGAGGGCGGCTACCGTCCCTGCGACCCAGCAATTACAGTCGAACGTATACAACAGCTAGAGAACGCATACGCTGAACTCGTGCACTTGGCTGTTGAACGCAGGTCAGTATTCATAGTTAAAGCCATGTTGGCTCACTATTCTATGCAACTTTGAGTTGTGTAGCTGTGGAAAATGTGGTGGATTTACTAAAAGCAAAAAAACCTAGTGGCAAAATTTATGGAAGAGCATGGCTGGTTCTCCCCCTGACAAGTGGAACCTCACGCAAAACGGACTCAACAAAAGGAGTCTAGTTGCGGAAAACAGCTCGTATACAAGTAGTAGTACTAAAGCCTAGTTCACATCAAGCTAGTATTTTAGTCGAGTAAAATACTCACTACTACCCAAAAACCATTCGCACTTTGGTTGAGTACAGTTTACAAGTAAGTGGTGTATTGAACAACCCACAAAACAATGCAACGATGAGGCGGTAACTAATCAACTCGACTAATTCGACAGGTTTGGACTTGTTTAGCCGCTGAGCAAGTGAGCAGGGAGGCGTGGAGGGGTGCTACTTGCCACTCGCCTAATAAAAATAGAATAAAAGGGATCGACTCGACTAAATTACTTACTAACCTACTCGACTAAATTACTCGCTACTCGACTAAAATACTAGCTTAATGCGAACTGGGCTTAAGAGCAAATTGTACCTGAAGATCCCCTCTATTTAATAGGAAGCGCCTGGAAGACAGCCGCAAGCTGTGGCAGTTCTACTGGGACATGGCTGATGAAGAGAACTGGATCAAGGAGAAGGAACAGATTGTCTCTGTTGATGACATCGGACATGATCTTACCACTGGTAAGTTATTATACTAGCCGCCAAAAAAAATGTCTGTAAAGTCGGTTTACGGACGATAATTTTACGTGATAACGTTATAAGAACACATTGATGATGCTATGGTTACTTGTCAATAACGCATGACGTCACACTTTTTTGCGAGTGCAGGTGTTCATCGATTTGTAAGACTTTAGCACGTCAAACATGTAGCTTCGGAAACACCTTTTCACCAAAACCGTTGGTGTGTCGATTTTTGTCGGGGCCAGTGTTTCCCCCCTAGAGAATCTGGTGGAAAAACTATTCAGACAAAACTACAGCATAACTTAGAATAATAAGAAAATTTTAAGTTTTATAACGAAATGATTACGTTTGTTTATCCAGTGTACCTGTTAATATCGAAGCACAAGGCGTTGGAAGCAGACGTGGCAGCTCACGAGCCTCAGCTCATGAGTGTAGCTGCAGTCGGTGACGAGCTCATATCACAGGGACACTTCGGAGCCGATAGGATTCAGGTATAATCTACTATTTGCAATATTTATATAAACATTTTAGTATGTATTAAATTAATGCAGTGTTATTTATAATCTCATACAAAAAACGAAAACCAGACCGTAAATCTTGGACCCCAATGAACCGATTTCTAACCACGGGAAAACTAACCACCACCTCTATAAATGGGGACTAAGGGAGTCACCACAGTGCCATTGCAGAGCACCTGACCAAACCCTTTCCCATGTGGTAAATGAATGCCTACTTCGGAATGTCAGAAGTCCATAAATTCACAATTTCCGCCGCAAGGTGGCTGAAAAACTTGGATATAGAGGTATGATCCACGCAGGATGAATGCCATACGCAATGTTGATGATAAAAAACACATTTTAAGGGGTGTACTCTGTTTATGTTTAAATAAGCCTTTAGCTTCGTGAAAATGTCGATATCATTTAAATGTTATTTTTGTGTCATTGTAGGAGCGTCTCCGCGACATCCTAACACAATGGAACCACCTCTTGGACGTGGTATCTCTACGCAAGAACCGCCTCGACGCGGCCGTCAGGTACCATCAACTGTTCGCCGATGCTGACGACATCGACAACTGGATGTTGGACACGTTGAGGTGAGCTTCATACTGCACTATCTTCTTGTACTGCCTTCTCGATTGACGGAGATTGCCGGTCACTTATTGCTTCACAAGGATTTGAAAGTACGTAACAAAAACCGGCCAAGTGCGAGTCGGATTCGCGTTCGAAGTACCAACCATTATATTCTGTTTTAAGTATTTGTTGTTATAGCAACAACAGAAATATATCATCTGTGAAAATTTCAACTGTCTAGCTATCACGGTTCATGAGATACAGCCTGCTGACAAACAGACAGACAGTGGAGTCTTAGTAATTGGGTCCCGTTTTTACCGTTTGGGTACGGAACCCTAAAAGAAACTAAATTGCTGTTATGTGCACCACAGTAAGGTACTTTTTGTTTGGCAACATTATGCAATCGACTGTTACCACATTTCCACAGTAATAATTAAAAAACAATTCCTAATGTGTTTAGATTGGTATCATCGGAAGACACTGGCGTTGATGAAGCCCAAGTTCAGAGCCTGCTCAAGAAACACAAGGATGTTACTGATGAACTCAAGAACTACGCTAATGTCATCCAACAACTTAAACAACAGGTCATTTTTCATAAACATTAATGCACTAGACTTCAAAAATGAATAAAAAAAAGACTAATTCTAATAATTGTATTCTTATAGATTTTTACAGTAATAAGACGATTAGGAACCCATATTATGGACATTAAAATAAATTAACTTTTGTATGTGAAGGCTCAAGAGCTAAGCCCAGAAGACGCGAACAGCACCGAAGTACGCGAACGACTGGCTGCAGTCGACGCCCGTCACGGCGAGCTCGCCGAGCTGGCTCGCCTCCGCAAACAGCGACTGCTCGATGCCCTCTCCCTGTTCAAACTATTGGCCGAAGCTGATGCCGCCGACCAGTGGATCGCGGAGAAACACCGCATGCTCGACACGATGTTGCCGCCTGCTGATATCGATGATGTTGAAATTATGAAGCATAGGTAAGTGTACTTGCTGCTTCTTTGTTTTACTTCCAGCTGATTCGGCTAGCCGACTTGAGTTGAAATCTGTACGATTTCAAGTTGGCGAATAGCCTTTGTCATACTGGCGAGATTGCTCGCTTATGAGCTAATTTGACGTTAAATTTCTTCTCTTTTGTTTTTTCCAACCTCACTAACGACATTATTTTCAGATACGATGGTTTCGACAAGGAGATGAACGCGAACGCGTCCCGTGTTGCCGTCGTGAACCAGCTCGCTCGTCAACTCATCCACGTTGAACATCCTCAAGCTCCTAAGATTCAGGAGCGGCAGACCGCGCTCAATGCCTCCTGGAGTGCGCTCAGAGATAAGGTCAGTTAAAAAACCGGTTAAACGTTCCGTACACATGTATTTGTAAAAAAAATACCACCTAAACTTTGCAAGGGTACTTTCCACACCCCCCTGAATTATCAATTATAGTTTATTTTTATATATTCTTGTTTTTACTAAACCTCACAATTCTGGGTCAACTGGGTTTTTATCCAAAACAAGCTTGCAATTAACTCAAGAATTATTTTATTAGGCTGAAGCCAAGAAGGACGAGCTGAAATCAGCCCAAGGAGTGCAGACGTTCCACATTGAATGCCGAGAAACAGTCTCCTGGATCGAAGACAAGAAACGTATCCTTCAACAGACTGACAACTTGGAGATGGATCTTAATGGTAAGCGATTTCTTCAAGTATACTAAAATGCCATCAACATAATCCAATTTAATTCTATTATGAAAATATGATATTTTTCCTTTTAGGTGTAATGACTCTTCAACGTCGTCTGTCCGGCATGGAGCGAGACCTAGCCGCCATCCAGGCGCGCATCTCTTCGCTGGAAGACGAAGCGGCTGCCATTGAAAACGATCATCCGGATGAAGCGCAACTAATCCGGGAACGCATCGCTACCATTACTGACAACTGGGAACAACTTACTCACATGTTGAAAGATCGCGACTCTAAATTGGAGGAAGCCGGCGATCTGCATCGTTTCCTGCGCTCCGTCGACCACTTCCAGGCGTGGCTCACCAAGACACAGACCGATGTCGCTTCGGAAGATACGCCATCGAGTCTCGCCGAGGCTGAGAAGCTGCTGTCTCAACACCAGACGATCAAAGAAGAGATAGATAACTACAAGGACGAATACGCCAAGATGATGGACTACGGAGAGAAGATTACTGCTGAGCCATCGACTCAAGACGATCCTCAATACATGTTCCTGCGTGAACGTCTCAAGGCTCTCGGTGAGGGCTGGGCGGAGTTGCAGCAGATGTGGGAGAACAGGCAGCAACTGCTTACACAGAGCCTCGAGCTGCAGTTACTGCAGCGTGACGCCAGGCAGGCTGAAGTGTTGCTCTCTCATCAAGAACACAGGTAAACCAGAAAATCGGTTCACAGAAATAGACACAATGTTGTGCTTTGAATCTCATTTGTTTATTTGGTAATCATTTATTATTGTTATTTTTAGGTTGGCCAAAACCGAACCACCAACGAACCTCGAACAAGCCGAAAACTTGATCAAAGAACATGAAGCGTTCCTTACTACGATGGAAGCAAATGACGACAAAATCAACTCCGTCGTTCAATTTGCCAACCGACTTGTCGAAGAACGTCACTATGACTCTGACAAGATTCAACGCAAAGCTGAAAATATCGAAGCCAGACGTAATGCCAATCGCGAGAAAGCGCTGCAACAGATGGAGAAATTACAAGATCAACTTCAGCTACACCAATTCCTGCAAGATTGTGACGAATTAGGTGAATGGGTGCAGGAGAAGAACGTAACCGCACAAGACGATACCTACCGCTCAGCGAAAACTATCCATTCCAAATGGACTCGCCATCAAGCGTTTGAAGCCGAAATTGCTGCTAATAAGGAACGCCTATTTGCCGTACAAAACGCCGCTGAAGAACTAATGAAGCAGAAACCAGAATTCGTCGAAATAATCTCGCCTAAAATGCAAGAACTGCAAGATCACTTCGAAAATCTTCAGACACAAACAAAAGACAAAGGCGAAAGGCTATTCGACGCTAATCGCGAAGTCTTGCTTCACCAGACTTGTGACGATATCGACTCTTGGATGAACGAACTGGAGAAACAGATCGAGAACACCGACACCGGAACCGATCTCGCTTCGGTCAACATTCTAATGCAGAAACAACAGATGATAGAAACGCAAATGGCAGTCAAAGCTAAACAAGTCACAGAGCTCGAAACTCAAGCTGAATATCTACAGAAGACCGTCCCGGACAAGATGGAGGAGATCAAAGAGAAGAAGAAATCTGTTGAGCAAAGATTCGAACAACTCAAGGCGCCATTATTAGATCGTCAACGTCAATTGGCAAAGAAGAAGGAAGCCTTCCAATTCCGTCGCGATATTGAGGATGAAAAACTCTGGATTCACGAAAAAATGCCCTTGGCCACTAGCAGTGATTACGGAAACTCACTATTCAATGTGCAAATGTTGCAAAAGAAAAACCAGTCGCTTAAAACTGAGACGGACAACCATGAACCAAGGATTTTGACTGTAATTTCTAACGGTCAGAAGTTAATCGATGAGGGACATGAAGCTTCGCCCGAGTTTAAGACGCTCATTGAAGAACTTACTGCGAGGTGGCGAGAACTAAAAGGTAGGCTATTATTTTAACATCAGTTACATAAATTGAATACCGTACCTTTCATTGTTACTAGGACTTTGAATAGATATTAAATAACAACCCTTTATTGCAGATGCCATCGACCAACGCAAAGAGAACCTATCTCAATGGGAGAAAGCCCAGCAATACCTGTTCGACGCGAACGAAGCTGAGGCCTGGATGAGTGAACAGGAACTTTACATGATGGTGGAAGATCGAGGCAAGGATGAGATCTCAGCACAGAACCTGATGAAGAAACACGAGATATTGGAGCAGGCGGTTGATGACTACGCGCAAACCATCAGGCAGTTAGGTGAAACTGTCCGCCAATTGACCTCTGAAGAACATCCTTTGAGGTAAGCAGCATCAATTAGTTACAAATAGTGGAGGTATGGTGCATTGTTGGCCAAGTTCTCCAGAATTTGTGTTCTTAAACCAAAATGCTTCTATCTACTTTTGTGGTCTTTCAAGTTTTTGATATAGTCTAATCTACGAGTATTTTCTTTATATGTTTGCAGTGAACAAATATCAGTGAAACAATCTCAAGTGGACAAGCTTTACGCTGGACTAAAGGACTTGGCCGGCGAAAGGCGAGCGAAGTTAGACGAAGCTCTTCGTTTGTTCCAACTGTCGCGTGAAGTTGATGACTTGGAGCAATGGATCACTGAGAGAGAACTGGTCGCTTCTAGCCAGGAATTGGGACAGGACTACGATCATGTTACCGTAAGAATTTAATTCTATTTACACACACCTTCAGACATTCTGATCTACTTAAAATCTTTTTTTTTTA
The DNA here is from genome assembly GCA_907269075.1 of Idaea aversata. Classification (NCBI taxonomy): domain Eukaryota; kingdom Metazoa; phylum Arthropoda; class Insecta; order Lepidoptera; family Geometridae; genus Idaea; species Idaea aversata. The sequence goes on from OU026096.1 coordinate 4,749,504, forward strand.
CAAAAGCTTGAATCATTTTGACATCATTTTGAGTTCGCTACATGATAAAATCACAATTAGATAGATTTCCAAAATTGTATTTTGTTTCCAGCTTCTATGGGAGCGTTTCAAAGAGTTTGCCCGCGAGACTCAGTCCGTGGGTTCGGAACGCGTCGCAACCGCTGAACGTATTGCCGATCAAATGATAGCTATGGGACATTCCGACAACGCTACCATTGCGCAGTGGAAGGAGGGCCTTAAGGAGACCTGGCAGGACCTGCTCGAACTCATTGAAACTAGGACTCAGGTAAAATTAAAGTTAAAATTTGCGTTCGGAATGCTTTCTTCCAGAAAAATTTATAGAGAATACGATCCGCAGGTCCATGGCTTCAAATTCTTCACTATAAGCAAAGTCATTTAACCTCAAAACCGCCTTGCAAAAAGAAACAATATATCTGTAGGCACTTTTCTGTCCGGTTTCCTTCATATAAAATTTTACTTATTTGATCATTTTATTGTTTTGTATACGGTATTCAAGATTTGCCCTAGTATTCCACTAATCCCAGATTTTATTCCTAGATGTTGGCAGCATCACGCGAGCTACACAAGTACTTCCACGATTGTAAAGACACACTGCAGCGCGTCAACGAGAAGGCTCGCGGCGTGAGCGACGAGTTGGGCCGCGACGCTATCAGTGTTGGAGCATTGCAACGGAAACATCTTAACTTTATTCAGGACTTGACCACTTTGCAGACACAGGTAAGGACTTTATAATAAAGGTATCTGGGACATCTAGTTCCTTTATGCTTGGATAGATAGTGCGGAAAAACAAACAGTTGAGGACAGTTGGGTCTAGCAGAAAAAAGATAAATAACATTACAAGTATGTTAGTGTTAGAAAAGTGTTTAGAAATCGTCGCTGGAGCAGGAACTATACTTGTGAATTTGCAAATCTATCAAGTATTTTTAAACAAAACGTCACATTTACTTGTTTCTTGATTTCGTTGAGTGTTATTTGAGTGTTTCAGTAGATTGGAAATGTTGTTAAAATAGTCCATTAAGATTAAAATCTATTCGATGATCTAGGTGGAAGGTATACAAACGGAATGCGAGCGCCTAGGTGCGTCGTACGCCGGCGACAAGGCGGCAGAGATCACGCGTCGCGCTCGTGACGTCAGCGAAGCATGGGCTGCGCTCCGAGCCGCTTGCGCCGCTCGCAAGGCCAAGCTCGAGGACGCAGATGACCTCTACCGGTTCCTCAACCAAGTCAGGACCTTGATCTTGTGGATAGACGATGTTGTACGGCAGATGAACACCGGAGAGAAGCCCAGGTTAGTAGAAAAATATAAAGTTAGCGAGGTGAGAGTTCGTTTCCTTGCCGTCTCTATCGCTCGCAAAAATAGACTGCAATATCGGGCCATTAAAATAGCTTCGGTTTGTGCAGAATGCAAACTTAAAACAAGAGAAACTACTAAATTCTAGACATTTTGATGTGATAACGTCTTATAAACGATGAACACCAGCACTCACAAAAAACTGTGATGTCATGTTACGTTACCGTTATTGACAAGGTAACCATAGCAACGTATTAAAGCGTGCAAAATGGTATTGTCAACGATACAAAAGAATTCTTATGACGTTATCATGTAAAATTATCGTTCGTAAAGCGACTTTTTTTAAATTGCAGATTTATTTCTTAACATGTTCTCTTTAAAACCCAACAGAGATGTCAGTGGTGTCGAGCTCCTAATGAACAACCACCAGTCTCTAAAGGCAGAGATCGACACCCGCGAGGACAACTTCTCGGCTTGCATCTCCTTAGGGAAGGAACTACTGTCGAGGCAGCACTACGCTTCTAATGACATCAGGGAAAAGTTACTGCAGCTGACCAACCAGAGAAACGCGTTGTTGAGGCGGTGGGAGGAACGCTGGGAGAACTTGCAGCTCAGTTAGTATTTCCAAGAAATCTAGATGATAATTTATACAATACTCTTTTACCTGACGACCCAGTTGGCACAATGGTCACCATGCTGCACTGCCAAACACAGGGCTGCGTGTTCGATTCCCGCTTCAGACGAGTTTTTATGATTAGACATTTGTCTGGTTTGGTTGTTTCTCTGTATTATAAGTATATATTTACAAAAAAAGTATATCTTAATATATATAAATCTCGTGTCACAATGTTTGTCCTCAATGGACTCCTAAACCACTTAACCGATTATAATAAAATTCGCACACCATGTGCAGTTCGATCCAACTTGAGAGATAGGATAGCTTACATCCCGATATTCCCACGGGATAGGGAGTTACGCGGGTGAAACCGCGGAGGGCAGCTAGTAAGAGTATATATTCGTTGTCTAGCACCTATAACACAAGTCTAGTTACTTAGCTTGGGGCTAGATGGCAATGTGTGGAATGTCCTACAATATTATTGATACCTTATCATTACCAGAGTGTCATTAGTGCAAGTAAATTTTATTTGCCAAATTATTCAGTATTTTAACATTTTCATCTAACTTTCCAGTCCTCGAAGTATATCAATTCGCCCGCGACGCGGCTGTTGCTGAAGCGTGGCTGATCGCTCAAGAACCGTACCTGATGTCTCAAGAACTTGGACACACTATAGACGAGGTCGAATCGTTGATCAAGAAACACGAGGCCTTTGAGAAGTCTGCAGCGGCACAGGAGGACAGATTCAGCGCTTTGCAGCGACTCACTACTGTGAGTGACTTTGAATTTAACAAACTATTATTGAATACATTCATTAGATTAGTTTTATATATTTGTAGTAGGAATATGCACGTTGATCTGGCCGGTTGGCAAAAATGGAACAATGCACTACGGCTAAGTGGTTGCAGGCAGCACTTCTTGAAACAAGCCAAAGTTTGCTGCGTTGTAGCAAAGTTGTCATGAGTTTGTTTTAGTAAATTACTTGTGTATGTTTTTTCATCATAATGAAGCACACTTTTATTCCATTTGCACTTGGTGTTGGGTTTTAAAGAATAAGCACAATAATATTAACTTAGCACCTTAAATTTCCTAATTGCACTTTTTTATAGTACGAGTATTTAGCACAGTATTTAGATCTGATTTAACCTTTTAATATGATTTCTTATTCACCATAGCTTGAACTCCGCGATGCGACACTCTGGCCTAGCACAAAACCTTGGGAAAGCTTTGACGAATCATTCTATACCATCCACTCTGCCCCAATATCCCAGACTAAAGAAATTCCCAGTCCTAAAAAAGTCAAACAACGCCCTGTGCGACAAATTGTCGAAGAAATAATTCTCGGTAAATCGGACAAACCGAAAATCGTCAGCATTAAACCTAAACCGCCTTTGGTTAAAAACGATTCGTTTCTCTGGACGGCTGTAAACAATACAAGCCTTTCAACAATATCAGAAACGAGCAGCCCTCCCACATCACCTCTAAAATCACCCTTTAGCCCAGACATTTACAGTTCAGTTTTCTTTGAATTCCCTGAAAAAAGCGAGCCACCAAACATTAATTTAGCATGCATCGATTTTATACTCTGGGAGAAACTTTCTTACTTACAAGTTTACCCTAACGTCTCGTTACTAAGACATAAGCGTACTGATTCGGAGTCGTCTTCGAGTAGTTGGAAGAAGTTATTCAGAAAGATGTCAAAGAGAAATAGATCTAGTGACAATGATGTTAAGGTCGAAGTTGGCGTGTTATCTTTACCCGGTTTGACGAGCAGTAATAATACGATAAATGATCTGGGTAAAGAGGTAAAGAACATCCCTTTAAGTTCTTCCCTCCTCCTGCTTTCCCAAACGTGTAGTCTGTTGTCACCTGAAGATGCATGGTACTATGAATATTTGAAATGTGTAAGTGTGGTGTTTGGTTACTCATGCGCTCTGGTAACACCGCTTGGCATTAACAACTGCTTCACATAAAAAAATGCTTTTTTAGTGTGCCGCACTTCAACAGAAAAAGAGGGACCTCTCATTTGATGATGTTCAATTATGACAATAATTTCTTTCAGGATGAAGTTATACAAAAAGTGAACGAAGATAAATATTTGTTTATTTTTATAATGTCACTAAAGCGAATGCTTTAAAAAATAACCTATCTGTTCAACATGGACTTAAAATCTCAGAGAATGTCCACAAAAATATCTATTGGACTAATCTATTAGACCTATGTTATGTCAATTGGCCGTTTACCTGAGATTTAAGTCCCAAAACACGACCACACCATTTAAACATGTAATTCTCCCAACAGTTCGAAGTAAAAGAATTCAAGCGCCGCCAAGAAGCGGCCGAAGCGCTGGAGCGAGAGAAGCGCGAACGCGAAGCAGCAGAAGCTGCTGCGGCTGCGCAGGATGCCGTCGACCGGGCTGACACGCCGCAGGAGCAGCCACAACCACAAGGTAAACATAACATACTTCAGAACGGGATAGGGATAACTTGATAAAAAAAACAGCCCAATCACAATGAGTTGAGACCGATTCACACTTCAATAAGGTTGGTTGAGCAATTTGATGCCAGAAGGCCAATTCTCGTAAATAAAATTGTTTAAATTACATTGCAATATCATGCCAATTGCATTTCGATTACAAAAAATACGGCTAAGTGTATTTTTTGTAATCGAAATGCAATAGGAATGATATTGCAATGAAGTTTGAACAATGTTATTTGCGAAAATTGGCCTTCTGTTGCCCATTGGCTGTACATTATGAAACTTACTAATTATTGAAATGTTAATCAGACTTCAGTGATACTCGCTCAGTTATCAAAGAACGGTATTCGCGATGTTCATATCATAAATTAACGTTGTGAACATCGCGAGTGCCATTTGTTGACATCCGAGCATTGTTAATTCCCGTGATAAGGAGCTGTCATTTTCTTAGGTTTTAATATATTGAAAATATAGTTATGAATTGATTGAAGTAAAAACGGAAATGTACTTAGTTATTACTTTTGAGAGCATAGACAATTTATTTATTTATAAGAGTTGTGAGTTGATAAATACATTTCGGTTTAGATTTCAATTATAAGGAAAACACATTTTGAACTCATTTTGTTTAACCTAAAGTTACTTTTTTACTATTTGAGAACAAAAATGTGTTTGCTTACCAATTTTAATTTTAAGATACTTAGGTAAAAGTAAAGAGATAAAAATTATCTTCCACTTCTATTTAATTTTAATCAAAAACACAGAAGATAGTTATTTCAAAATTTAAATTAACAATCACTTGGACTCACAGATTGATTGCACGCATGTGTACTTCATGCACTTGAATGAAAAATATCTTGAAAAAGACAAATTTTCCACTAACTTTCACAGTAACCGGTGGATGCTTGCAATCTGCAAACACTACCTAGACTATTTACTAAGTTAATTTTCATATCGATTTCGATTTATCGATAATAATATACTGAAACGAATAAGCACAGCACTGCGATACAGCCAGATGAGGCTTACGGCAACGCTTGCCGCTTTTCGTGTGTCGGCCCTTGATATTGCGTGCTCGATCAGCGTTTTCAATCGAGTTAGGTATCGAATTGATAATCGAACTCGATGAACGAATGTGTATCGATTTAATGATCAATTTCTTACCAAATTTGATAGTATACTTCGGTATCGATTCTATTATCGGACTCTTTATATTTCGATTATCGAATAACTACCGATGTATAACGCGGATCGAGTACCGCGTCCAATAATAAGGGTGGTTACTTAACGATGTGTTGTCTACACATGCTCACGCGTAGTCGTAAGGAGAACATCCACTAAGACGGCTGAGAAATCCCAAGAACGACCGCATTCACAGCCAGGTAAACGAGCGCTTATTATAAACCTACCGATTTAAAAATGACCCAAAACACCCGGCTATTAGTTTAGCATGAGCTTCAGATTACGGTAGTTACTGTAAATTGGGGGTACTTATTTAAATTAGTCGGGTTATTCGTTACACTGCGCTCAATTAGTTAGCAACTTAGTATATAACCACAGTCGGGTTAGAACACTACATAAGCTTGTAAGCTTTTGTTGTCGAAACACAATTTAGGAAGTATTAAGGCCTGGTTTACGATATTGAAGTAAAGTTCTAATTAGATTTAGTTAACGTGTCAAATATCTTGAAAAAATCAAACCAATCAAACGATTCTCTTGTTCTGATCGTCGTACATGGAAAACCACTTTCTCATTTCGTTAAAAAGGCTGGTCCTATCATGCTCTATCCTTATCAAGGATGGCATTCTTTCATTTAAATTCAGTGATGTGAAATTCGCAAATACCCATGGCGGTCTATCATAATCTGATTGGTTGATATGTCATTTTGTAAGATGTTTACCGATAGCTGTAGGTACTCATTGGTCGCTTTTTATTTTGTTAAATGAATTGTGATCAATTTAATAATCAGAATTATATTTCAAAGTTGTGAACTTGGCCTATAGTAGGGTAATTCAGTAGTTGGGACGAAATAGCACATCTATATGTTGCACGTAAATAATTACAAATTTTAGACACACATTCTCACTGTTTTTAGTATTTAGTAGGGTGATGGTTCACTTATTTCGTATTCATCGTTTTGTCTTTACTTCTTATTGTTATTTATAGAGATCATACTTTTTTATTTGAAGGCAATTTGCACTTCAAAAAGTCATAGTTTTTTCGTTATTTGTATTTTATTAGTACGATGCATTTTGACTGGATCGCTGCCTAAAGTGGAACTAACTTTGCCACAGTGCTCGCTTACAGATAAAAATCAAAATAACATGACGAAAAGTGACAATTAGCGCTATTGCAACGGTCCAGATTTTTTTTAAATAAGTGCAAATAGTCTTCACAAAACCTTCATAATTATTGTTTAGTTCTATTTAGTCAACTATTAGTTTCATTCACTTATATAAAAACTATTATTTATTAATTAGTTTTATGTTTAGTTCATCCGCGGTGATGGTTTGATACTCATTGTCATCTATACTTATTATTATTTCATTCGACCAAATGCTAGACAAAATCTATAAATCTGTGTTCTTTTTTATCCTACCCTACCCTCTTGTAAAGAAGCTGCCTCAGACGAAGGTAGGTACATTCTATATAAACTAGCTTTATCTTTTGCTATGTCTATTTATTGCACAGCTTTGTTTCATAGCTCTATATTTATCTATAATAATATAAGTACTTATTAATTTTATTATATTGGTTGTGTTTCATTATACATGCTTTCGGATTTAACAAAATGCTTACTACAGGGTGTACTGTACTTGAAAATTGGAAGGATGTACTTGTACACCCTGTATGTCATTAAAAACTTGAGAATGCAACTATTATTTTTGTATGGAATGCTAAATCGTTCTATAACTACTTTGATTTTTAGTTTTATTTGTAGTTTTTATAACTGTAGCATGTATTTAATTGATGGTATTTGAAGTGTACGTGTTGTTTTATAAAAAAAATCATACAAGTTATAATTCACTAAAGACTGGTCGAGACTGTATAATTGTAGGCCACTTCTATAAAGTTATGAGTCAGTAAAGACGATTCTAGTTAGTCATGTTTCATAATTTTATTTCATTTTTGGAACATGATCAATGATGACAAAGTTTCACAATTTTTATTAACGTCATACACGACTTAGAAAGTCTAAACATTCAATTAAACGCTTTTAAATTGGTCGGGTCTTATAATATGATACTATTTCTAGATGGGTACGACTCACAAAAGACCTTTAAAATCTATAAAGTCATGTCTTATCAAAGAACATCTTTAACTTAAAAACAAAAAAAAAGTGTGTGTGTCAGCTCCGACGCACGATTGGAGTTTACTTCACAAAGCACACATGTTCAATTGTTCATATATACAATAAATACAATATGTCGGTTAAACACAAGACGTATGACAAGCTAGTCACACACACACGATTGAAAAAACGTAACTCAGTAGAGGTCATTCATCAGTAGATTTTACTCCTCACATTTTTCTCATACCGGGCGCCTTATATATGAAAATCGATTCTTAAGGTACTCCTTAAGAATATGAAAATCGATTCTTAAGGTACTCCTTAAGAATCGATTTTCAACTCCAATAAATAATATAAAACAGCACGTATCTTCCTGGCACGAGGCCCGTAGTACCTTAGCATGTAGCACGTAGTGGTAGACGTAACGTAGCACGTAGTTACGCATGCAGTTGCCGTCCCAGTCCCCGTGTCCCCGCCTCTAACGCCGGCCGCCTCCCCGCCCCAGACCTCGATGGGTTCCTTGAAACCGACGCCGGCAAAACCGGCACGCCTCTCCAGTGAGTATGGTAGACAATTGGTATTTGTACTTTATTTCTATGGTCTCGTATGGTTCAAATTCGAGAAAAATTTTATTTTGATAAATCTGCCGCATTCCACTAGGATCCACTAACGAGGCTCCACCAGATCTATGGATATTTTTTCCTCTTCAATCCACCGTTTTAGAGCAAGAAGTAAATCTAAAAATAATCATACATTTCTTATTCCACTTGGATCCACATTTTTAAAAGGTGAATCGAAGTGGATACATCACACAAAACATTATTATGCCGAAGACGATAAAAAAAAACCGATCGAAACGGAAACAAAAGACGATTTAAAATGGAACAAAAATCTGGTGTAATTTTATTGGATTTATCTAATGGTTTGTTTTGATATGGATGGATACTTTTGATCATGATTCGGATTCGAACTATACCACAGACTATAAATAATAACTAAATTAACATGTATGTAACTGTCCATATTGTCTATGCGCATGTGTATTACCCTTAACGTCTGTGTTTTTGTTATTTAAACGTCCAATATTCGAATAGCATGCATTTAATTACCGCTTATTGTTTTACCGCTGCATTGCAGTTTATTTATGTTGCTTTCATTTGGTTTTTGTTTTTTTTTTCTCCTATCCTTATCCTTAAAAAAACAATCATCCTTTTACGTGCACGTTCTTGTATGCGTGCTCGTTTCCTATTGCGTGCACGTTTTCTAAAAACGTGCTCCCCGTGCTCCATCGTTCCCCACGTTCCCTTTCCTATAACGCTTAGCTCCCGGATCTAGTTCGTCCCCCGCAACGCCATCTAGTTCCGGTAAGGTGAAGCGGTCCCGAAGCAAATCACCATTCAGGAGCTTCCGTTGGAAGACCGCGAAGAAACTGATCGCCGGCGCCCATTATAGCGACGATGAAGGTATTTAGTTAGGGAACGCTTGTGGATGGACAATTTTACGAGATGGGAATTAAGAGGTATTTTTGTAGGGTTTAGAAACAAAGTTGAACCAATTTTAAGACCTTTTACAATGAGTTTTTATTTTTTATAGTGCAAGACCTGTACTGGGCTATCTCAAAATATATTTAACGAAAATGGGTCTTCGAAAATTGCAACTGAGACGAGACTCGATTTCGCATACTTTTACAATCTTTTTTGAGCGGAATAATATATCTTTGCAGAATTTTAACTCAATCAGATTATTTCATTAGATTACTGAAAACCTTTCTCTTACTAGTATACTTATGTATTTCTATTCGGAACTACTAAACCGATTTTTATGGAGTTTTCCCAAAAGATAAAGTGTTATTATAAATAGGTAGGTACTTCCAATGAATTTAATTTATACCACTGAAAAGTTCCTTAGCTTAGTATAAGTTACTGAATAATTTAACAATCTTAGCTCACAATAGAGTAGTATATTTTATTTATTGTCCACCCACAAATCACCAGCTTTTTCGATCATATTTTGTTGCGACGAATGCTTTGTGTGTGCAGTTGTTTGTTCTAAGCATGTATTTGTTGAAGATGTGTGCAATAAAAACGCAATGTTTTCGTGTGACTTTCATTGTATGGAGACTGAAGAATGGAACGTGTTATATAAATACATTTCAGAATTCAACGAAGATATATATTTTTTAATGTCGTATACAGTCGAAAGCTGCGTTTAGCCGTTTCATTTGCATGAAAAATAAACTTTACAATATCGAGCTGTTTGACCGTGAAACAAACAAAAAAATATAATATTAGGACTAGAAAAAAAGGCTTTGATTTATAGCGCGTTTTAGTCGAATTAAACCAAAATTGCCTTTATTAAATAAGCGACCCCGAGACGATCCAACGCGAATTTTTATCGTTTCGATTGACTTTTTTGGTTGAAGTGTGATTGTTCGAGCTTCAATCAGTATTTCAATCATTTTCAGCCTAGAAACCGAACTACCATTGAAAGAAAACCAAACAGCCATTGAAAGAAAATCATATTTTCATTGAAAGAAAATCATATTTTCATTGAAAGGAAATCATATTTTCATTGAAAGAAAATCATATTTTTTATCAATCGCCGTCTATAAATTAGAAGACGAACAACCACTTAGGTATATCAATAACTATTGACAATCGGGATTGATCGTCTCGGGAGCACATTATAAAGTTTATGATCTGTCATGTTGGGCCCTAGTTCCTTCTTCGCGGAATTCTGAAATAGGACAAAGTATCAAACCTATCATTAAAAATGGTTGACAAAAAATCAACATTGCAACATCAGTTGACTGAATTGAAATTATATTTATTATTTATATGAATTCTTTATATCATTTTTAAACATTTATTTCGAAGGGAAATTTTTAATGTGTATTTTAATGGTGCAGAGGGCGCTAGTCCTGCAGGCGAAGATGAAGGCATTGAAGGCACTCTTGTACGCAAACACGAATGGGAATCGGGAGCTAAACGGGCTTCCAATAGGTAAATGTTTACACACATAAATATAAAATTCAAAGTTCTGACTGACTCACTGAAATACTATAACTGTTATAATGTAGGCATCCGCTAAGAATTTTTTGGAAAATTTAAACCCTACACGTACTAAGTCGCCGGCTAAAGCTAGTTCATCTATACTTGTATAATTATTTACCGCAATGACGTAGCTAACGTATAGATTACTTATATAATTTACATACTTAATATACCTACATAAATAAAAACCCAGAAACAAAGTATCTTTTTAAATTTGTAGAGGTCCAGAAGAAATAGTTTAGATTAATTTATGTGTTTATAGATATGTATGTATGTTTGTCTAATCTTCGAAACTACTGCACCGATAATAAAAACATTGATTTTAGAAAGCGGAAAATAGACTCTATATTTGACATCAACATATCTTTCAAAAATATTTTCGTTATACCACATTTAGTGGCAAAATTTAGAGAAGAGCTGCTCTGGTCCATCTAACAAGTAGAATCTCACTCAAATAGGACCGAATTAAAGAGGTAGCGGAAAACAGCCCGTATAAAATGAAAAAGAACCAAACCCAATATTTTATCCAGTTTTTAATAAATAATTTTTAATTTAAATTTTTACAGATCATGGGATAAGCTGTACGTGGTAGCGAAAGAAGGTCGTATGACATTCTACAAAGATCAGAAGTCGTACAAGGCGTCACCGGAGCAACACTGGCGCGGAGAGGCACCGTTGGACCTCAACGGGGCTGTTGTCGAAGTTGCTGCTAATTACACCAAGAAGAAGCACGTTTTTAGACTCAGGTACGATAGACAAAAAAAAGTATTTGGATTTTTTAAAATTTAAAACGTGTTTCTTTACAGCTTCCATGTTCACAGGCAGACTGAGGTGATATTAGTCTTATCACTATCACTACATAGTATAAAACAAAGTCGCTTTCTCTGTCCCTATATCCTTTTGTATGCTTAAATCTTTAAAACTACGCAATGGATTTTGATGCGGTTTTTTTTATAGATAGAGTGATTCAATACATGCATAATATAGCCCAGCGAAGCCGGGGCGGGTCGCTAGTAAAATATAATTTTGTTAGTAATCTACTGTCTATTTTACATAAAAAGTTATTGAAATGTTCGCTCTGCAGAGTTGGTTAAGAGTGTTATAAGGTCACAGTCGTTTTTTTCGGGGCTTGTGACTTGATCAAGTGTTATTCACTAAGACTGGATAGGGCCTTGTTAGGTAGCGATATTCGTGTAGTAGCACCGATCCACTGTCTGCCTGAGGCCTTCTTTTCTCTGTATACACCAGCATCAGCTACACCAACCAACGTGGGTTCGATCCACAGGTTACGTTGTTATAATGTTCAAATAGTGCTGCACAGGATTGTAAACGTTACGGTGGCAGAGATTTTTGACCGTTGATTGTACAATACACGGTCAAAAGTATCTGCCCACCCTGTGCAGCACTATTTGAACATTATAACAATGTAACCTGTGGATCGAACCCACGTCGGTTGGTGTAGCGAGTGGCGGCTTATTTATGCCTCTCGGCCAACTAAAAATGTAGTTAACATGTTGAAAATAATAATCACACTGAGTACTTTTAATTCAAGTAAGTATTTAAGTTTGTGTGTAACGTCTATTGGAAGAAGGTCGTAACTCCAATACTTGTTGATAGTATTAATGTAGCAAACTGAAAGCCAATTCTCGTAAATAATATTGTTTAAATTACATTTCAATATCATCCCGATTGCATTTCGATTGCAAAAGATACCTTCAAAGTCAGTTTTTATTTACAATAAGCTAACTTTGAGGGTGTTTTGAGCTACTTTGAGGGTATTATTTGTGATCGAAATGCAATCGAAATGATATTGAAATGTAATTTAAACAATGTTATTTACGAGAATTGGTCTTCTGATCATTTACTTATGACCGTTGATTATACCTATTTCAGACTGTCAAACGGCGCCGAGTTCCTGCTCCAAGCTCACGACGACGCGGAGATGTCGTGGTGGTTGGAGGCGCTGCGTGCGCGCACGGCCGCCCCGCCCCCTCGCAGCCACACCCTCCCCGCGCCCACCAACAACGAGCCCAAGCGACGGTCCTTCTTCACGCTCAAGAAGAAGTCAGTCAACACACTCACATTTCTATTTTCACCATGAACACGCACGTTCGCTTGCATGACGCGCACGCATGTGTGTATTTAGTACACCGACACGGTACTGTGTTGTATGTCTGGTCTCCGGTCTCTGCTCTGATCTATCGACTGTGAAATATTGTTGTAGCGTTCATGTCGCTTTTATTCATGTCAAATATCGTGCCATATCATTGATATCTGTTTTCGGGAGAATTAAAAATTATAAAAAACAGTTTTAATTGCTCCATTTCAAATAATACCGTGAAATATTTGTGATATTGACCTTTGTGAGCTTGATCACAAAAATACCCCATGAGTTTCTTGTGCCTTCTTCTCATTAGTAGGCGCGTTCCAAAAGGCACAGATCTAAACTTAGTTTCAAGATTTTAAGAAGCATTTTCTTAAATAATTTTCCCAGAAATGAAATGTTGAGATAATAAGATCTGTCTGTGTTGATACACTAAAATATTTTTTCTTGGTTCATAAAAACTCTGGTCTAAGCTTCTGGATTTTCCTTCATTAACATCTAAAGAATCATCGAATTTATCTTACAATTTCACCCTCAAAGATTTCATACATTTTGCATGACCTATTTTCATTAATCATTCGCCTAATTCTCTAACTGCTAATAACTAATTTTACTACTAAGTATTTAGTTTTTTTTTACTAACATTGTCTTGATTTTTACTAACTTACTAATCGCTTCGATTTTTACTAACATTTTATTATAGTCTGGAGAGTTTTGCTATCTTTTTACTAACGTGCAAAAAGAGAAAATAACCGAAACATTTGGATATTATTAATGCGAAAGTTTGTATGTTTGTTACCTTTATGCAAAAACTGCTGAACAGATTGCGATGAAACTTTGTAGATAGCTGGTACTAGCAGCGCTCTGCGGTTTCACCCGCGTAAGTCCCGATCCCGTGGGAATATCGAAATATAAAATAGCCTATAACCTTCCTCGATAAATGAATTATCCAACACAAAAATATTTTTTCAATTTAAACCAGTAGTTCCTGAGATTAGCGCGTTCAAACAAACAAACTCTTTAGCTTTATAATATTAAGTATAGATAGGTAACAAAATACTGTTTTGTTTTGTGGGTATGAAACAAAGGTACTTACAAAAATTTAAAAATGATATATTTACCTTGTTATTATTTTGTGGAGACTTGTGAAAATGGTCCTTGAAATAGCCCCGAAATATCAAGCTCCACAAAATATAAACAAGAAACATGGTAACCATTGTTCTAAGTTTGGACACCCTACCCTTCACCTTCCTTAACTTCTTGTTCATTCAAAGGTAACCTTAAAAAGAGATCGCTTTGAGCGATAAGGCTAAGGCTTAACTTAAGCCCCTTTTTCAATTTAATCTATACTAATACTATAAAGCTGAAGAGTTTGTTTGTTTGAACGCGCTAATCTCAGGAACTACTGGTTCGAATTGAAAAATTGTTTTTGTGTTGGATAGTCTATTTGTCGAGGAAGGCTATAGGCTACTTTTTATCACGATTTTCCCACGGGATCGGGAGTTACGCGGGTGAATCCGCGGAGCGGTGCTAGTGTAATTTAAAAATGGTGCTTACAATAAAGAATCTATCTATCTAATTATCCCGTTTTAAACAATTTTAGGATAGTGAAAATAACTACTGTAGTTCAAAATCTTATAAATATTTATTTGTTTGTTTTCCAGCTAAACGTACGGAAGCGGACAGCGTTTCTTCATAGCACGCGTCCTCGCCGTACGTTCAGTGCGAGCGTATTGCACGCGCCTCGCTCAACTACGCTCGTACGTGTTGCACGTGCGCGAACGACGGACGCATTTCTCACGGACGCTTGCAACACAGTAAGCTTTCGCTATATGATGAAATAACGTATCCGAATACATTAATACATAGTTATATGTTGCGTACAAAATGAGACTGTACAGTTTTTTTTGAGTGTTTGAATTTCGCCTCTATTTATTCGATCACAGATTATAAGGAAAGTTGCTATCCCTGACACAACAGAACTCCATGAAACAATCTTTCTAATAAAAATCTGTTCATCAAACGTCATCTGTTGTGTCGGGGGTTTGAATATATTGGTGAGTAGCGTGTACGGATCCCACCCTGAAAGTAATTGTTATTATTATAAAACGATTATATTAAAGAAAAAAAAAACATATTATTATACTTAAATGCGATGCTATTTATAGATAAAATCATTTAAGTGTTTAAATTCAGATTGAGAATATATATATTTTAATTATGTATAAATACATACTTAGTGTAATATAATTCACTTTTAGAATTGTCATCTTCTTATAAAATACAATTTTAAAATGTTTATGACCAAGAATAATGAACAGAATGACTATTATACTCCCGAACTTCTTAAATTATCCTTAGATTGAAAACTATCCGAGAAAACTATAAATATATAAAAAAACTACAAAGTAAACTTTAGATACGTTAATTATGTAACTAAAACCTCTCCACTTTCCAATTTCTTTAAGTTTGGAAGTTTTCGCTTTCCTCTAATCTAATCCTCTTAAGTTCGTAAGATCTTCCCACTTCCCAATCCATTTAGGTTCGGATGTTTCACTTCCCAATCTACTTAGGTTAGGATTTTCACTTCCCAATCCACTTAGGTTCGGATGTTTCACTTCCCAATCCACTTAGGTTTGGAAGTTTCACTTCCCAATCCACTTAGGTTTGGAAGTTTCACTTCCCAATCCACTAAGGTTTGGAAGTTTCACTTCCCAATCCACTTAGGTTTGGAAGTTTCACTTCCCAATCCACTAAGGTTTGGAAGTTTCACTTCCCAATCCACTAAGGTTTGGAAGTTTCACTTCCCAATCCACTAAGGTTTGGAAGTTTCACTTCCCAATCCACTAAGGTTTGGAAGTTTCACTTCCCAATCCACTTAGGTTTGGACACTTTCTAATCCAATTAGGGTCGGATGTTTCACTCCCCAATCCACTTTAGTTCGGGAGTTCTTCGTACCGCATTTACGTTTTGACTTCCCCAGTGGATCGATGTTTGACTGCTTTGCTATTTGAGCAATACGATAAATAACGTATTTTACGTAATTATTAGATATAATTTTCCATTAATAAAAGTGTCTTCGTAAACGCGTAGACTTCGCTGCGCGATATATCGCAATTAAATTATATCAAAATTTCTTCTTAGAACGTTGTTATCTTAAGATTTAGATTAGAAATACATAGTTGATATAGATTATAGTTCAACCAAGTTCGATTTATTTTCAATACTAAATTTATAAAAATACGTGATAAAAAATATCCCGTTTTAAAGTATTTGACAACATCGATAAATTGTCTATAAACTGTCACTTTTTTCTTCGGAATAATGACAGGAAAACTACCAGAGCTAGGTGCTTTTACCTATAGTTTGTGCGTCGAATTCGGTTGAATTATAGAATCCTGCGCAGCGCAGTCGACTCGTTTTAATTTAATTAAGTAATCCCAAGTTGTAAGTACGCTTGAATGCCTCTTTAAGTGCTTCGAAAAAATGTCGTGTCGGTTTTAAAAGTTAAATTATTTCTACTGCCAACGTTTCACAAATTGTTATTTTTTTGTAAGCAATATCTACGTATAATCTAAATAAAATTACACATTTTTTTAAATAATGTAACACTTAGTTTTGTTTATGTCTTATGATTATTGTATATTTGTGAATGTGTGGCAACGTATGGTGTTTGTCTGTCTGTCTGTCGACTATAAGTAACGCCACGTTGGTTCACACTTGCATGTTTAAAACTTATGTTTAAAATATTTTATTTTAAAATTTTACTTTTTTTGAGGAAAATATAATAAACGATGTTTTCAAATAATGCGCTGTTTTTTTATCAATACCTATTAGTTTTTATAGTAAAAGCAATTGAAATCGGATGTAGGCTTTGCAACTATCCCAAAATATGTTCAAAGCTTTATTACGTTAGAAAATTATATTTTGCGATTATCAGATTAAATTATTAAAATAAAAACTTTTGTAAATTGCAACGTCTTATAAATTGATGAACACCTGCACTCGCAAAAAAGTGTGACGTCATGCGTTATTTACAAGTAACCATAGCAACCTTATTGACAAGTAACCATAGCAACGTATTGAAGTATGCAAAATGGTATAATGTCAACGATACAAAAGAGTTCATAAGACGTTATCACGTTAAATTATCGTCTGTAAACTGACTTTACAGACAACCATTGTGTTTTTTTTATGTACAACTTTAGAAAAATTGAACTTTTCGAGAAAATCTGCTAAGTAGGTATTTGATTTTTCTCAGCGATGGGCGGCGTAATGTAAATAATACCAACATTCTCAAGAGAGTGGGTCATCCATTTATCAATGACCTGTTTCTTATCGTGATAAGCTGATTATCACAAATTCCGGCACTTGAGATGCCATAGCAAAACTTTTCCTATATTTCAGTAACAAGTCTGATCTTCAGTATTTAGATAGGGATATTTTAGACTGGTTTTGCAGTGCAGTATTTTGTACCACTTAAAGTGCAGTAACGAGATTTCGCAGTGTTTTTTAGTAAAAATGTTGAGTAATATAGTGTATTTGTTGCTCCCTGTGGTATTGAGTGCGACTAAATTGTGTGAAGGCGATGGATGTAACGCTAGGAATGCGAGGATTGTTGCTGGGGAGGCTTCTGAACAATTTACTAGGCCTTTTCAGGTATATATTACAAACAGATTAAAAGTACTTACCCTATAGTTTAAGTTACAGAAATATGGACTATGTCAGAAATAAATAAAGTTAAGTTATTGCATTTAGTATCTAGGTATATTTCGAAAAAAGTAGGTATAAATTTTAACTTATAACTTTTAAGTGATTTAAAAAAAGAAGAAATACAAGCCTAGGTTTTAGGATAACCAAGAGTTTTCTTTTTGTACACGGTATGTCTTCCTAATGAGATCCTAATGCCTATTCAGTAGCGAGGAATGAAATTTCTTTAAAAGTGAGCCAGGTAATATACAGTTGTGGTCATATAATTAAGAACGATTTGAAGTTCTAGAAGTTTTTTATTTAAATCGTCTCATACACAGAAATCTGTACCTTCTGAGAAGCAACTAGTTATGTTATAAAATAACCACATGAATAGAGCAACGTAGCTTATGAATAAATAATAAAATCGCTAACTATTTTTTACACATTTTATATATTTTACCAAAGTAACACATTCAAATAGTACTGAAGCTGGACAAATAATTAAGAACGATTTATTAAACTGCCCGGAAATTGTTTAGTATGACACTTACATTTAAAAAATCACAATAATACCTAGTGAGGAAAATTTTTAAAAGAAATTTTAAACATTTTTAACTAGAATTAATAGTCAATAGCATATCCACGGCTTTTAATTACTGCTTTACACCGGCGAGGCATTGACTCTATTAATTTTTGACATTTCGCAAGAGAAATAGAGTTCCATTCTTCTAAAAAAACGTCGTACAGCTCTCTTAAATTTCCACACTTTGTATTTGAAACCTTTTTCTTTACTTCGAACCACAGATTCTCTATTGGGTTTAGATCTGGGCTGTTAGCTGGCCAGTCTAAGACAGAAACTGATTGCGCTGTAAGGAATTCCTTAACGGTGCGTGCAGTGTGCTTTGGATCATTGTCATGCTGTAATGTCCAAATAACCGGTAGAACGTCTTCAGCATAAGGTAACATTGTTTCTTCCAGTATATTTTTGTATTGGAACTGATCCATGTTACCTTCTATCAACTTTACAGGTCCCACACCATGTCCAGAAAAGCACCCCCAAATTTTCACATTTCCACCACCGTGCTTTAATGTAATTTTCGTGTACTTAGGGTCAAATGCTGTATTCGGGGGACGTCGTACATATCGTTTTCCATCAGAACATACTCTATTTATTTTCGTCTCGTCAGAAAAAAGTACATTTTTCCACTGTCGCACAGTCCAGTTTTCATACTTTCTCGCAAATGCAAGCCGGGCTTGCCTGTGGCAAAGTTTCAACATGGGTACCTTTCTTGCTATCCTACCGTGCAATTTTTCTTCTACCAAACGTCTTCGAATAGTGCGTGCTGAGATTGCTGAAGGGTTGTTTTCACCAAAATATTCTTTTCTCAGCTCATTAGACCCTTTAAAAGGATTTTGTTTTGCCATACGAACGATGTTTCGGTCATCTCGAGGAGTCGTTTTTCTCTGTTTAGGTACACGTGGAACATTCGAAGTAGTTTGATACGTAGCATAATGCTTTACAGCATGGAAAACCATCGTTTTTGAACATTGCAAATGGTCGGCTATCTTTATATAAGACCAATTCTTCCGGCGAAGTTTTATTATTACTTCCCTTGTAGATTTATCACAACTTTTATTTTTTCCCATTGTTTTTTCATAAGAAGCAATCACTTTTAATCTTTCCAGCACTACATGGCGCCAAAATTATACAAACAGTAACAAATCGACTGAGTGTTCTCTATTTAAATTTGAATAAAGGTATACACTATTTAGCGTTCTTAATTACGTGACCAGCCAGTAAATAGGAATACAATATTTAGAAGTAGTGTAAAAAGTTTGTCTATTTATTTTTAAGCTAATCATGTGTATCAATAAATACAGTGGTATTATGGAAAAGATTTACGATACCGAGAGAAATAAAAAAAAATACATGCAATTAGTTTTGCGTCTTAGTTTGAAAAAATCTTCCTTTTATATCAGCGTTCTTAATTATATGACCACCACTGTACATGTCGGATATTTTAATTTTTTTTATGGCGATGTTGATTCATCATCATCATCATCAGCCGGTGTCAGTCCACTGCTGGACGTAGGCCTCTCCCAAGATACGCCACTGAGCCCGATCTTCAGCTCTTCTTCTCTATTCACTACCCACCGCTTTGCGTATGTCGTCGCTCCACCTGGTCACAGGGCGTCCTACACTAGGTTTGTCAATTCGCGGTCTCCACTCCAGGACAAGTTTACCCCAACGATTATCAGTACCTACTACGGTAGATATTATGACCAGCCCACTGCCACTTCAGTTTGCTAATCCGTTGAGCTATGTCGATCACTTTAGTTCTTTGGCGAATTACTTCGTTCCGATGTTGATTATTTAACATTATTTTGTTTCTTGACTTGTAGATACCTTTTGCTTGAATTCGAAGGAAGCCCTCTCTACTGCTACCTATTTAAGCTGGTAATACTTAAGTTAAACTAAGTCAGATACCTTCATTGATCAGGTAGCGCTATACATGCGCGTGGGCACGACAGGCGAGCTCGGCTTCTGCGGTGGGTCTCTCGTCCACCAAGAGTGGGTGTTGACTGCCGCTCATTGTTGCTTCCATGGTGGCATAGAAGTTGATCATGTTCAGGTAATACCTTTTAGTAATAACTAGCGACCCGCTCCGGCGTCGCACGGATATATTATGCATGTACTTAATATACAAATAAACCTTCCTCTTGAATCAATTTATTAAAAAAACCGCATAAAAATCCGTTGCGTAGTTTTAAAGATCTAAGCATTCATAGGGACAGACAGTGGTAAACGACTTTGTTTTATATTATGTAGTGATATAATATGGACTCGCATCGTAGGACCGTAGGACTGGACCCAGCTGGCAATAGATAGGTAACAGTGAAAAGATGAGAGGAAGGCCTTTGCCCTGCAGTGGAACGGAACAGGCTGAAAAAAATAGATTACGTTTGAATACATGTCACACGACGGTAAGTGATAATGCAGTCTAACATGTAGCACGCTCTCCTAGAAGATAACTTTACGTGTGAGTCGTGACTTAAAAATCCTCAAAAATAAACGTAAAACCCAGTGAAAGTAGAAAGACAGCAGAAGAACAAAAACTTTTCCAACCCGTCTTATTCCTTTTGTGGCTGCACCTAACTTCTCTACCTAGATTACTAATCAATTACTTATGACTTTTAAGATAGTTTCAAAACATAATAAAAGATTTGACAGTTGAGGAATTACGTTCTAGAGAAGAAGATTACAAAAGTAATCCTATCCTATTAACACTTAAATGGCAATTTAATTGCCATTTAGGATAAGTAGCCTTTCAGTATCCGGGCATTAGGTCTTAATCAACCAAACTACCAAAGTGCTAACTTATGATCCTAAACTTATGTTTCAAGTTATTTAGAAACTAGCGACCCGCCCCATATAAACCTTCCTCTTGAATCACTCTATCTATTAAAAAAAACCGCATCAAAATCCGTTGCGTAGTTTTAAAGATTTATGCATACAAAGGGAAATAGGGACAGAAAAAGCGACTTTGTTTTATCCCCTCCTGGGTCAACCATTTTTTTGCAATTTACCGGGCTCTGTTTGGGCCATCCCGTGGGAAATCCCGCGACATCGAGGGGGGTCAGTAAAATAGCGATAACAGCGAAGTTATAAATGGGAGCTAGATAAACCTTAGGACAACTATGTAGTGATAATATCTAAACCTAGGTTAAACCGCGAGGCAGTGTTTTTATTAGGTATTAATGCGTTGGATCCCGTGGGAATGTTAGGACTAGAAATTAGCTATTTTTATTCTTAAGGATATAATATAAGTATCCTCATACCAAGTTTTATAAAAAAATAGGCCAAAAGTAGTTTTACAGTAAAAAAATTACTATTTTCTTTCACCATAAAGTTCTGACAGGGTCTCGAGAAGATAGTGCAACTTTAGTCTAAATCTAACTAAATAAATACCCTTTTTCCCCCTATAGGCAATTCTCGGGGCGTTCTCACTGTACGACCGATATGAGAACGGTCGTAGAATAGTGAACGTCAATGAAGTTGTAATCCATCCAGATTGGGACCCTAACACTTTTGCAAACGACATCGCGCTCTTGAAGCTCGCTAATGTTGTTCAGATTGGTACAGGTAAGATTTGTACTCGCATCATTAATAGGTAGAGGTTTGACAAAAGGTTGCGGTAAAAACACCGGAAAAGCCATAAGCATAACAGGCTTAGTAACTTAAAATGCCTCGCATTTCGAGACCCATGCCAATTGATAGAGATCATCACAGCGAACAAATAATGCCTTCACACCGGACCGCTAAAGCGTCTCGGAAACGGGATATTTGTTGAATCATGTTGTTGAACGTATCACGTTTCTTTGAATATCCCGATTCCGAGACGCTTTAGCGGTCCGGTGTGAAGGCATTATTTGTTCGCCATAATACCCTCTATCGATTGGCATGGGTCTCGAAATGCACTGCGCTAAAATAATCACTATGCCAAGCTCCCTTACTAATAGTCTGGTCCCCTTTATGAGAAAAAAACATCAAGAATATAAAATACCTACTTATACACTAGTAACTTTTTTATAACTGGTAAGTATTACCTAATTATTTCGTCTATGCTAGTAAGGAGTTTTTATGTTCCATCCTGTGACTGGCCGCCTTTTTTTCTTGTCACCTAAAAGGTCTTACAACAATTTGATACACCTGAATACTGGCAGCTTTTTACTAAATATACACGAAATTAAAAAAAAAAACGAATGACCAAAGAGTTTTTTATGTTTCATTCAAGAATTTGAAAAGTGGCTGGCCATAATAGCTGAAAATAAATTAAAAAGAATATCATTTTCTTTTTAATGTCGATACAAGTTGTTTTCCAGCCAGTGCGTCAAAGTAGGACTAATATCAAAACTAAGAACTTTTTAAAATCTGTTCAGGGCCTTGTGGTGTTAGCAATTTAATTTAATTCTTGATTCTCGATGAAAATCTGTTCAATTTTAAAAATATTATGGGTTTTATTATTTGAGTGAACCTATATAATACGTTAATATTTATAATCAAATAAACTCATTTTTTAAACCCTGTAATAAAAATCACTGAAAATGTTTTCATACACGTAAAACCCGACTTGAATCAATCACAAAACAAAGATAAAGTAATGATTAATTTTAAGATTTTAATCCAGAATAAAGATTAGGATTACTGTTATCAGTTAATTATGTTTGATTAAACTAAGTACCTGCCACGTGAGTACTTACGTATTACGTGATTTTCTTTCTACGTATTGGAATAACAATAAATATTACAGACTAATCTTATCGAAAATAAAACAGCCTTACCTTACTCCACACGCAAATTGGTAAGAATACATCATGAGAATACATACTTCAATTTCTATAAAAAAATGTAGGAAGATACAATTTTTTTTATATGAATAGGTAAGTCCTACCTTTATAAAAATTAATCGCCACTCGCAAAAAAGTCGATAAAAAGCTCCACTGATTTTGATAACATTTTTCGTTGATGGTGAGGGATGAAAGATAACTTTATTCGTAAAATAGGAAGGAATATATGCACAGGTATACGATAATGATATTATTATACTTACACAAAGTAATAGCTAGAAAGTAGGTATAAGTTGTACAAATGGCTTATCGCCGAAAGTGATTTCTCCCATGCAACTTTTGGATGGAAATAAACTGATTTAGCTTGATGCTGTGTATTGATCGTTTAGATTCACATTTAGACCCAGTAAGGTAGGTATCTACTCTAAGTAGGTACAGTCGGATTACCAATTAGCTGAACCCCTCAGCTAATTGGTAATTGGTAATCTGTAGGTATATTTCGGGATAGATTATGTAATATTTATTTGTATGCGTAGACGCAGTGGACGTGGTCCGGCTTCCATATCGAAGTATGACGCAGTTTAACTTCGCCGGACAGGGTGCTACCGTGTCAGGGTGGGGAATTGGTGCTGAAGGTGATCATATCATTTATTATCCATTCACTTTACTTTTTATTTATTTTTATTTACTATCATTTACTTTTAATTTTTTTGTGTTAGTTTTCTTTTTTTTTATCCTATTTTATTCAAATGTCAAAAGCAGATTAAGAACTACAATTTTCAAGTTTCAAAATTCATATTATAGCGAAAGTGAAACTCAATTTCTTTTTTTTTTTAAAGTTTTTTTTTATAAGGACTCAAGCTGGAAATCGTAATCGTAAATCGTAAAGCCTTTGTATAAGCATTCAGTCTTTGTAAACTTATTAGTTCTAGAGCCATAAAAATCAAATTAACATTTTGATATTTAATTTGAACATTTTTACGAAAATCTTTTATTATTTCAGGTGTGACCTTCATATCACCAACTCTTCGACAGAGGCTTATGTCAGTGACAACAGATCAATTATGTAACAACTATTACTTAGGAGAACTTCCTGAAAACACTGTCTGTAGTTTTCTTCTGGGCAGTGGCACTTGTAAGGTGGGTCCATTAGCCAGTAAGTTGATGTTTTAAAGGACAATGTCCACATAGAAGATATGGATTGCTCTCAAACATTTTTTATAACGTGTCTAGCAGTGCTCCGCGGTTTTATCCTTGTAAGTCCCGATCCCGTGGGAATATTGAGATAAAAAGTAGCCTTTGTTATTTCCAATGAATCAATATATCCTTATACCAAGTTTCATCAAAATCGGACAGTAGTTTCGGAGCATATTCGTTACAAAGAAAAACACAAAAAAAATATTTCCTGTTTATTATATTAGCTAAACGTAACGACGAGGGATGGTGTTAAAAAGGAAGGGAGGGATGGTGGAAAATTGATCTTTGTAACTCGGCTTTTTTAAACGCCCTCGCGTACCGCTCGCGCGTGTTAAACCACCTCTATGCAAAGATCAATTTTACACACTTGTATCGCAATGTACTATTATGAACCCTTTTTTAATTGAAGTAGCGATTTACGGGTTATGTCATGAAACTTCATATAAAATGTTGGTCCGTTTTTAGGGTGACAACGGAGGTCCAATGACGATATTCATCAATAATACGGAAGAAACTATATTAGTAAGTTTTTTCAACCCAATATTCATCTTTGCATAACACACCCTTGATTCACTCCCTCCCACCTATCAAAATTTCACTGTATATTTTCCGCATATCTCATACCGCATATTTGTCTATAGTACCTACAAAAATGAGCTATTCTATCCCCTATAAATTGTCCGTTATGGTGTTTCTTTTTTGAGTATTAATACATTTTGAACTTGTCTATCTATTCAGACGATAATTTATAAGAAACGTAACATTTTGTTCTAATTAAGTGATGAAAACAGGTACTATAATACGTACCTACCTATATCCCGGAACAAAAACTCTTGAAAAAATTTAATTAGTATAATATGTGTACCTATACATTCCCATCAATGATTTTCTATTTATTTATTAGGGACACCAACAGTAACACACACTAATCTTTTATCTATATCTATTATTATCTATACATATAAAATGCTTTGTTATTATACATATAAAATGCTTTGTCCTGAATGACTGACTGACTGACGGATCAACGCACAGCCTAAACAGCTGATCGTACAGACCTGAAACTTGGAGGGTGTGTTCTTTGTATGACGTAGGCATCCGATAAGAAAGGATTTTCCGAAATTCTACCCCTAAGGGGGTGAAAAAGGGGGGCAAAATTTGTATGAAACAACGGGATTCCTTGATCCATTTTCGACTTTTACGCGGACGATGTCGCGGGCAAAAGCTAGTACTAAGAATAAAGAAAAACATTACTGAAATCATATTTAAGTGTGTTATAGTGTGTTTATATTATTGTCAATAAAGATTTTAAGTTTAGGAATTGCTACAGTCAAGTTAGTTCCCTTTTCTAGGTTCCCTAATCTTCCAATTGTACCCCTAATTCTTTGTTTAACTATCCATATTTTTTTATTTCAGTGTTTTAACTAGTTTCTTCATACTTTTTTAGAGTGAAAGTTTTCATATCGTCCGCGTTAAGCTTTAAATTATGTATTCGATTTAGATCGGTGTTGCCAGCTTCGTAAGTGCAACCGGATGTAACAACGACATACCTTCCGTCTTCACGAGGACACAGAGATATTTGGACTGGATCAGTGAAGTTACTGGACTTGTTATTGATTAGTTTTATTATACCTACTAGCTGAATGTCTGTTAGTCCAACTGTGTTGGTGCCGATCTATAAAGTAATATTTTAAGTAATAATTTTTGCTATTCTGTACCTATTTAGTACTTAATAAATCAAATAAAACACTGCATAATTCGTTTTTCTTTTTCTTTTTGAACAGTAATAGTGGCTATGCATAGATTATCAATATTCCTAAAGAAATCATAATGTTACTGAAAACTATCAAAATAGGAGATTTCTGAAAAACCTACCTAGCTAAGTCAAAAAATGAAGAAACAGTCCCACATATTGATTTTAAATAATTTTTATTTGGTGTATAAACTTGTAAACATCAAGCTATAAACGCTAATGTTATCTCGAGACCCACACGACAGAGACACGCGACTTCAAGGATACATAACATAATCGCATTATTACATAATCACTTGAAATTTCCTCGAAACACTTTAAAACTCCCTAGCGTCAAACATTTCCCGCGACAATGAAATTAACATTTGATAACTATAATTTTGATAAGAAAACGGATTTACAAAGATTATCATAACCATTGATAAAATATTGGCAGAACAGCGATATAAGCAAGCGCGATCATGAAACTTGCACAATTTGTCACAAAAAATTGAAAATGCGCGGGTTGGTACTTTTTGCTGTCGTTTTAGCGACGGTTTCTGCAGAATTAGTGGGAATTAATAACAAATATTTCGAAACTATTGGTATACCACTCGCGCGGAAGATCAAAGAGTATGAAGACTCGTTGGTTTTGAATGAAGATGGGACTGTTAACCCTAGGATTGTGGGTGGAGTTGTTGCTCCAATTAGCTCTTATCCGTATCTGGTAAGTTAACCTTAATGTCTACTTAATTAGTGTATAGGATTGTATCAAAAAACTTAAACAATAAAATGAGCGATGAAGGGATTAATAATAAAAATATGATGCAAGCTCGATTTTAGCCTACCTACCTAAATGAGACCTTATTATGGGGTTAATTTTAAAATTAAAAAATTGCAGAATTGAAATATTTATTCGTGCGCATTACCCACTATTCAAAGAAGCAATGCAAAGAATATATTCTAATATGTATGGGTATTTCTATTTTCTAACTGAATCACTGAAAAAAATGTATATGCTTTCTTCTAAACGTTTCTAAATCTCTAGGCGGGATTAGTAGTTGGTTTCTTCAACCAACCTTTGGGCGGTGTCTGCGGTTCTTCCCTTCTATCCTCAACCAAACTAGTAACAGCAGCTCACTGCTGGAACGATGGTTCTCGCCAAGCTGTCCAGTTCGAGGTCGTCTTTGGATCACAGTTCCTGTTCTATGGTGGCACCAGGATTGTCACCACTAATGTCGTTATGCACCCGAATTATAACCCGACTTGGTTCTGGAATGATGTCGCTGTCATCACTTTACCTTGGAGTGTCAGTTTTATACCAAGTAAGTATAGCCAGACAGCCCTAATAGCTCTACGTTGGATAATGTTAGCTTAGTTAGCCAAAGACCTGACAGCATACTGGAGTGGGCAGATCGTACGCCCTACGTAATCATTTCCCCTTTAATTTGTGCTATCGATACTAAGAATAAGACCAAAAGTAGGTATATACTTAAGTAACGAAAATTGCTACGATTGATTAATTTGAAGTTAGTTTTTTAAGAGTTCCGTACCTCAAAAGGTAAAAAAAGGAACTATTATAAGATCACTTTCTTGTCCGTTTACCAAAATACATATTTTTAACATATTTTTTAAATTTCGTTTTCAGATTTGATTCAACCAATCGCTTTGCCATCGGGAGCTGATTTGAACCAGTCGTTCGAAGGTTTGATTGCTACTGCCATAGGATATGGAAGAACTAGTGACTGTAAGTTATAAGAATGACTAATCTCCTCCTCTTTTGGCCAAATAATCCATATTTAAAATTCGAACTCAATGCTTTCTTTCATATGGGTAACTTATTATCATTGTTATCTGTATTTTGCTGTTTATTCTTTTGTTCATGCTGCCTATATTATATATGTTACCATTGCCATGGGGTATGTAACAGTGATCTGTAACAGCGTGCCTTTCATAGACACAGTCACTTCTCATTTCATTGATTCCAGTTCTTATTCATATTTTTGACGTGATAACGTCTAATAAATTGATGAACACCTAGATTCACAAAAAAGTGTGACGTCATGCGTCATGTTCCGGTACAATGACGGTGTAATGGTAAATGTCATGCGTCTCGTCTTTGTTTTACATTGTTTAGTAATGAAATCGTTCATCTAGGCTTGTGTTATGGTGACGAGTGAAGAATAGAAGACATAAATAAGTAAAGGAAAAAATATTTAAAGGAAAAAAAACCTTAAATTTTTCATCGTTTTCACAAGACGTTATCATGTAAAATAATCGTCCGTAAACCACTTTACAGACCCATTTTTTTTAAAGAATTAAATGTATATTTATTTTGTTGTTTAATTTCGTTTCAGCTCAAACAGGCGTATCAATGAACACTGAAGTGAGTGCAGTAAACCTGGCCATCATCTCGCTGCCAATGTGCCGTATGTCTTTCATCGCGGAGTTCGTCCAAGAGTCCAACATCTGCACCAGCGGTATTGGTGGGGTCGGTCTTTGTGGCGGAGACTCTGGTGGACCACTCGTTCTTAACAGAAACGGAGTTCCTACCTTGGTAAGTGCAGATTGTTTGATATACTTAGCAAAAAAAGTAATTGCAGTAAACTTAAGTTAGTTAGGCTATGATGATATTTTTGGCCGTATCAATTTGAGAGATGTCTACAATGCTGCATAACGATCTTCATCAAACTTAAATGACTCAGTTTTGGGCCAAAAGCAAAATTTACTTGAAACAAAACCCTTGCTTTATTTTAATAGGGCCTTTTTTTGTTAATATTTCTAATCAATCAATCCTCTATTATATAGAAAATACGTGAACTTCACTGTACATGAAACTTTTATCTTACATAATTTTATGTGTTCTCAATAGGTTGGCATCAGTTCATACGCTGCTGGCACCTGCGCAGCTGGTTTCCCTTCAGGCTTCGCGAGAGTCACCAGTTTCTACAGCTTCATCTTACAAAACATGTGATTGATTCACCCGACGATTGACTGCATTCAAATGATTACATAATTTTAATCATAGTTATAAAATACTTTTGTACCTCAAATTACCTATTATATTAAAAGGTGTTAAAATATTTTTTAAATGAAATGTGTTCTTTTATTTCTATTATTTCTATGAACAATTTTATTTTTTAACTAGGTCCCCCAGGGTAAAATAATGACTACAAAGTCACTTTACAAAGTCAAAAAAAGTTACAAAGTCGCTTTTTCTGTCCCTATTTCCCTTTGACTGCTTAAATCCTTAAAACTACGCATCGGATTTTGATGGGGTTTTTTTTAATAGATAGAGTGATTCAAGAGGAAGGCTTATATGTATAATACATGCATAATATAGCCGTACGAAGCCGGGGCGGGTCGCTAGTTATTAATAATGTACACTAAGTAGTAAGTACACTTCATTAGGTAGGCTTCACTTGTAGGTTTTTTAAATTGATAAATACCTAAAAAAAGTTATATTATCTACGTAATTCCGATACCTATGTACTTAGTTATATCTAATCGAAGTTAAAAACGTGATTAAAATAATATAAATAAATTATTGGACACCCTGTGATTGGTATTTTACAACATTACCTATACCTAATCATAAATAGTGATTTCTTGGACAATAATATTTACTTGCTGTAAGTTTTATGCATGGACCTAATTACTGTAATTAAGTTAATACTTCCATGGTTTTATGCGTCAAAGGAGAAAGCTTGTGACAAGTTTAAGGTAATCTAAGCTAAAGAAAACTACAAAGAAACAGGGCAGCGAGTTTGAAGAAAACTTTTCTAGTTAGACTAGTTACCACATTGTAGGTAATAAGCTTTGAGCGTGCCGTTTATCTAGGGATATGCTGAACCGGAAGGCGGGTATAGGAATCGAAGATGAAACTATTTTTCTAAAGTTTTTAGTGGAGTGTGAGTTTATGTTAGTTGCGAGACAATCGGTCGTTCGTATGTTTGTTCAACGGTACCTACCGTTGCTTGATCTTCATGATTTTTTATATAGGTACGAGTATGAGGTCTATGCAATTCGAATTTGAGTGGGATCGGTCTGGGGGTTTCGGAGATAGGGGGTGAAAAAGGAATGTACTTATAGGCTAACAAATATATCCAAGTGGGGCATCAATGGAAGTGCGTAATTTCGTGCGTAATATATGCTATTGGTACCATGAACCGATTTGTTGACGGAGCTCAACTTAAGCCTGTCGTATACGAGCTTAAAAAATGTATTGATGAGTATCTAGATGATAAAAAATGAGTGTTGAGTCTGACGATGAAGACCTGATGAAGAAGGTGACGATAAGAACTTATCTTCTAAACCAGATATTCACAAAACACCAAATTTCTGGTCTTCTTAAAATCGTCTTGATAAATAGGTAGTTACCTATTTATATTAATGATGATGATGTTCAGTTGATATCTGGGGTCTGGTTATAAAATCGGAAGAATGTCAAAGAAACTCATCTTCTAGACAATTAGATAGGTCTATCGTGTTTCGACTCGTTACAATCGCCTTGATAAGTAGACTCTAGGAACTAAAAAAACAGCTGTTCTGGTGTCTGGAGATAGAGCTGAAAGAAGCCTACTATAAATTAAATTAAAATTAATTTATTTCGGGACTCTAGGAACTGAAAAACCAGCTGTTCAGTTCAGGTATCTGGAAATAGCCTATAATGCCGGAAGAAGCCTATAAATTAAATTAAAATTAATTTATACCGTGACCCATAGCTGTTAATCGTAATACAACGACTTATAAGACTAAACATAGTAAATTAATTTCAAAAATAAAAAAATAAAAAACAATTAGCGATATGGAAGGCTAGCCTACAGGAAAAGCAACAAGTGCTCCACCGTAATAATCCGTCTCACCAAGGACAGTCACAATGGCAAGTCAAAACTGTATTTAAAAAAATCATCTGTAAGAATAATAACGTTTTTTAAGGCTGCTTATGCTGCCAAACGCAACGCGCCAGAAATACCCGTCGCTTACAACTAAAATTGTTGATTGTAACGAATATGTTTTGTTTTTCTCAAAAGGCTGAGATGGAATTGTAGGTAATAATTTTATCGATATTTGAGGTAATTTTGAGGCGAAAATTCCTTGTCATTTCAAAGCTAGACTAGTTTTAATTCTTAATAGCTTCAAAACTATAGGAAATTTTTGGCTCAAAATCACACCAAAATGCCGGTAATAATCTCACCTACAATTCCATTTCAGCACTTCATAGAAAAACAAAACACATTCGTAACAATCAACAATTTTCGCCAACGAAAGCGACCGGTGCCAAGGTCATTGGCGTATGAACCCCCCTTAAGGTAGGTAGTTTTTAAATTAAGTTAAAACAATTCGTCTTCAACGCTAGGTAATCCACGACGTCTTTGAATTTTGTAGTGATATGCAGGCGGGAGATATAAACGCACGTCATTGGGAGGGCAAGACGCAGAATATTTGTCCGGTTCGGCCGGCGCCGGAGCAGTGCCACTCTCATTCACTTTATGACTAAGTTTTAATAATAATTAGGTTTTCCTAACCAATTTCACATTCTATTAATATCGCCCTAGCAATAACTTCTACTTGAATCATTAGGGAAAACGTGTAAACCAAATTAAATTCATACTTTTGCCACATTTCAGTGTTACGTGATCTTTGTTCTGTAATAATTGTGCTCAATTCGTATTCCTTTATACATATTTTAATCAAAATTATTAGAAATGCCAAAGTCTTTGTGTTGTTACTAAACTGTTCTCTAAGTTAAAATGGAGTTGTTCGACACCTGCAATGGAACCCACATCTGCGGATTGGATGAATACAAATCAGATGCGGAAATTAATGATGTTAAACTGTTTAATGACTATCCTGAACATCTTATTTACTTTGCTGTAAGCTCCTGTATTGTTTTCATCGTAATCGGCATACCTGGAAACCTCCTCACAATTCTAGCACTGACAAGTTATGGAAAGGTAAAAAAATAAAACTGTAAAAATTATTGGCACTTTTTGGACTTTCGAGTAGGTACATTTTTCAACACAGTTCTAGCCGAATGAAACTTTTTTTAACTATTATTCATGAAAGCCAGTAGTTTTTATGATAGGTAGCAGATAAAATAATCTGTGAAATATTTTTTAGATTACAAAGGTAATGTGAAAATTAGATTAAAAAATAATACTTCAGTGGTTTTATTTGGAGTTTTATAAATCTACTAGCTTCTGCCCGCGACTTCGTCCGCGTAGAAGTCGAAAATGGCTCTAAAGGATTTTTAATTGGTTTTAACACTAATATTTTCTGTGGGGTTTACTACTACTACTACTACTCCGCTGGCTCAGCGACCCAAAGTGGATCTTGGCCTCCGAAACGAGAGTCTTCCATCGCTCCCTGTCCTGCGCTATTTCTTGCCAATTGTTGACTTGAAGTTCGCGCAGGTCAGCTTCCGCCGTGTCCTTCCAGCGATACCTGGGCCGCCCCACCGGCCTTCGACCGGTTGGGCAACGCACATATGCTCTCTTAGCACTGCGATCCTCTCCCATTCGCTCCAGGTGACCAAGCCAGCGAAGACGCTGCGCCTTGATCTCGCCGATGATATTCGGCTCCACCACCAGTTCCTCGATTTCGGCATTTTTCTAATCCTCCAAGATCCGTCTTCTCTCCTTGTCCTCCCCAATATCTTTCGGAGGATTTTGCGCTCCGCCACTAGAAGTTTATTTTCTTCTTTGAGTGTCAGTGTCCAGGGGTTTAATATTACCAAAATCGGTAGGTTATTTTAAATATTCTTTTATATTTGCATTTTACATGTATTCTTCTATACTTAAAATAAAGAAAGAGAGGGCAAAAAGTCTGTACTTGGAAGCAAATTAAAAAATCGGTCTTTGGGACTTAGAAAAAGTAGTAGAACAAAAATATATAGTTTTTAAATTTCATGTCTCTCTGTTTGTTTGTCACTTATACATTTAAAAACGCCTAAACCAATTGAAATCTGGTTTTCAATATTAGATAGCTCTATTTTGAGGAACTTGGTATACTTTACATCAGAATCCAATTAGTAGGTCTTGAGTAATCAACAAAAAACTTCAGCCGCTCGAGAAAACCCCGGTCGAACACGACCCACCAAACACGAACGTCACAGAATACAGTCATAATAGTGCAGCATACTTTTTATCCCGATATTCCCACGGGATCGGGACTTACGGGGGTTTGAATATGGAATAATTCGTATATATTTTTATAACCAAAATGTCTAGTCTAGTCCTTACCATTTTAAATTTCGAATTCTACGTCCCTATGAGTCCGTGTCCTAAAAGTGCAACCTCTTTTGAATAAAATCGGATTCAGTTTTCAAACATGTGTCAAATACAATGTAGGTAAGTTAAAAGGAGTATTGATATCAACTTCGAAGGAAATCACCCCCAAAATAACTTCCTACCATTTTTGAATATAATAAAATACGATGCTGTGCGTTGATCCGTCAGTCAGTCAGTCATTCAGGACAAAGCATTTTATATGTGTAGATAGATAGAAAAAAAAAATAGATGACTTTGATTGGTGTAAGAGTACAAATCCACTATTGAACTTGTTTTAACAAAAAAAAAACAGAATCGCAGACCTGATAGTTTGGCTGTAATTGCGATGTTTAAACTAAAATAAGATTGATAAAATTTTACAAAGTTCAAATAACTTTTAAAGTAGTGAATATTGCAGAACAGAACCCCCTGTATGTTCTACAATAATTAGTGGTTCCATAGTTATTTGGGAATTAGTGAAATTTTAGTCAAAATCAGATTCCACCCTAAACTTCGCAATTACAGACAAACTATTAGGTCTGCGATTCTGCCTTTTTTTGTGAAACAAGTTCAATAGTTGACCTTTTGTACCTCTACACCAATCAGAGTCTTAGATTTATAAAACTCAAAATAAAACCACGTAATTAATTTTTTTTTCAAAATCTAATGTTTTTTTTTCGCAGTTTCGTAGATAATTTTTTTCTGCAACCTATCTTAGAAACTACTGGCTTTCATGAAGTATAAACCCTCAAAGTTTCATTTGGCTAGAACTAGGACATCAGGTTGAAACCTGATGTTGAAGACAACATCCGCCATGCATACGTGACGAGAGTCACATGACGCCTCTCACTCAGTCTACAGTACCCGACCATTCCCATCACAAATAATCTCGGGTACATCAGTGGATTATACGGATATACCCCATGCTGCTTCAAGTACAAATAACGAGTAATATTGAATGGTAATGTTCCAGGTCCGAAATGCTACAGCCATCTTCATCATCAATCTGTCAATCTCCGACCTTCTTTACTGCTGTTTAATCCTCCCCGTCACTGCCCTAGTATTCTACAATAATCATTGGTTTGGAGGAAAAGCAATGTGCATGGCCTACCCAATAATAAGATATGGATTATCAGGATGTTCCGCCTTTAACATAGTAGCCATTACTCTTAACCGATACATCATGGTGTCACATCCTAACCATTATCCGACGTAAGTTACTCTTAACTTTTTTGATTTTTAAGGTTGTTATATTCACTTCGTAAATTCTTGCTGGTCAGAAAGCAGCTCTCAGTTTAAATCAGGCAGTAATTTAGGTACCTAACTTAGTATATTTAACAACATCACATTTCTTATTCCCATTTGAATTGCTGCTGCAACTTAATGAACGCATTATTCACTTCATCTTCGTTATTATTATCAACACTTTTCTTTGTTACAGTATGTATGGACAAAGGAATTTAATGATAATGATCTTCGCAATTTGGTTTGGTGCTTTCACAATGTTGACACCGGTTGTAACAGAATTATGGGGTCGTATCAGTTTGGATCCTGTAGTTGGGTTTTGCACTGTGGTTCCTGGGAAATACACCAGTTCGCCAAAAATAATCTACATCATGGGTTTTATATTTCCTTTTATGGTTATCGTAATTGGCTATACCCGTATACTGTGGATCGTTAGAAAATCGACCAAGAAAATGGCTAACAGAGCGATAATTCTGAACAATTCGAGTGGTATGATACAGCAAGAAATATTCGCAAGAGAATCATCATCATCTTCATCATCATCAAATTCCAACCCCAACGAGACAGAAACTTCGGAAACGACCCCCAGAGCCTTGAGGGCATTCAACAGAACTTTCCCAGCAACTATACGAAAACAGCCGAAGCCAAGCATGCCTACAAGACGAGATAAAAAGCTACAAACAATGATAGTAGCCATTATAATTACGTTTTTCATATCACATCTCCCTATAATGATAGCAAAGACTGTTATGACTAACTTTTCAAGTGACCCTTACTGGAATATTATAGGATATAGTATGCTATACACGACAACGTGTAGTAATCCAATTATTTATGTAGTATTATCTAATGAATATAGACAAGCATATAAGCATTTCTTCAAAATGTTAATGGTAAATCGATAGAGGTTAACGTGGCAAATCATTCTGTAAAAAACGAGTGAGTTAATTGTGAATAGAAACAGTGGAATTAGTAGTCGAGAGTATCAGAATAACCTGCCACCTAAATGTCGTAGCTATTAACTCGGAGAAGGATCGTCATCGTATCGCCTCGCCGCGCCGTCCGTCAATCTAACGTAAGCGCGATACCAAGCGATCAGCAGCTCCGAATCAAGTCGACCACGCACCGTACCGCGGTTCGTGAGCTTGTCCCGAAGCGTGGCAATTACGTTACGATTCCGATTAGTGTGCGTTGCTGTATGGAGTTTCATACAAAGAATACTGAGCTGCTCGGATTGATACGTTTAAGTTCCGTTTACGAGTTGATATGTGTGCTACGACCTACAACCGAAAAAATATTAGTAACTAATTAATTAAGCAGTATTATCTATGTGTTGGATTGCGGTATTTCCTTTAAATATAACACTGATTGTCTAACCATAAGTAGGTAGGTATAACAAAATAATTAAATTGTATAAATTGTAATTTCATATGACGTTTTTGGATAGATGACTATTTACTTATTCATAAAGATATTTAAACCTTTAATAAAATAATTGACTGAACGAGCTTAAAATTGTCTTGAGTCAGGTAGTACTAATGGGTCAGCTGTTGTAGGGTTTAATGATTGAGCTGGGAGAAGGCTATTAATTCATCGACTCAACAAGATGGGCCTGTCGTGTTAAGTTCGCTTTATCATAATCCAGGGTCTGACGATAGCGATACTCTACTAGGCACCCACCAAAACTAGAGAGACCGATACTGTCCAGAATTTAGAGTTTTTAATCGTTAAATCATACTAGGTATTCAGTATGGTCCTTTGAAGTAGCAAGTTGATTCTTCAAAGTCGCTTCAAAGTAGGTACACTATTGTCAAAGTTGTCTTATCTGCAGTAAGGTGAAAGGGTACCTGCGCGCTCTCCATACAAACGTAGTCGACTGTTTCCTCCCTGGAAAATGACACTAGCACAAATATTTTTTTGCCATAAAACCTATAACTGCCATGACTATGCCCCTATGTTTTGGTTTTTTTCATTTTCTAATTACCAGAGAAATAAAAAAATAAAAAATTATAAAATTAAAAAAACCAAAAAATAGGGGCATGGTCATGGCAATTATAAGTTTTATGCACCAAAAATATTTTCTCTAATGTCATTATCCAGGGAGAAAACAGTCGACTACGTTTGTAATAGTTTGTATGGAAAGAGCCTTCGGTACCCTTTCCTCCCAAAGTGTGTTATAATGAAACAAGTCTTACTAAATGACGTCAGTGATTTATGCTAAAAATACACATACTTAATATAAATAACAACAAAACTTTTTTAACTTTAAAAAATATATATGATTACATTACCATGCAAACTTCCACCCAAAATTGGTTTGAACGAGATCTGTAAACGACTTTAAATAAATAAATTTTAAAAGATTGAAATGATTCTTTATTATGCTTAGGTACTTTATCGACTTAATAAATCTTTTCAATTAAACTTTTGAAAATGGTCGAATGAATGAAAATTTAATGACAGAGCAAACCCAAAGGTAAGGTTGCTATTTGGTGCGGACGGGCGGGCGTCTCTCTACTCTACATTGGTGCGGACGGGCGGGCGTCTCTCTACAAAAGCTTCTTTATAAGTTAAGTTTAAACAGCCTATTGAGGTGTAAATTGAAGTTGTTTTACGTTGAATTCGAGATTACTAGTCGAATATGCCATAAACCTGGAATGGTTCATAAAGTTAACGGGCATTTTGACAAACGAGAACGCACTACGTGTAAGTGTTTTTTGTGCCATAAAACCTATAACTGCCATGACTATGCCCCTATGTTTTGGTTTTTTTTCATTTTCTAATTATCATAGAAATTAAAATTTAAAAAATTTAAAAATTTAAAAAAACAAAAAATAGGGGCATGGTCATGGCAGTTATAAGTTTTATGCACCAAAAATATTTGCTCTAGTGTCATTATCCAGGGAGAAAACAGTCGACTACGGTGGTAATAGTTTGTATGGAGAAAGCCCCCGAGCTTTTGTAGAGAGACGCCCGCCCGTCCGCACCAAATAGCAACCTTACCTTTGGGTTTGCTCTGTCATTAAATTTTCATTCATTCGACCATTTTCAAAAGTTTAATTGAAAAGATTTATTAAGTCGATAAAGTACCTAAGCATAATAAAGAATCATTTCAATCTTACATAGCAAGGAGTTAGGAAAGGAAATGATATTTAATTGATTATAATGTCTTTATTATATAACAATTTACATGTTTTGCACTATGAAGTTGTAGAAGCTTGTAACTCGGCTAAATCCTGAGGGTGCTTGGCTCAAACAGGCTTCAGAGGCCCACGAACTTATGCCAACCTGTTAAATAAAATATCATTAGGTACCTATGTAAGTATTAAAATACACAGTAATTAGGTAATTATGGGTTTAACTAAAGGAGTGTTCGCTGTTTGTATCCATGAAAACACACGGTGCGATTGTTTAAGACCAGTGTGAGGCTTTCCATACAAAAAGCGGTAACATTTACCCCTAAAACATTACCCCATAAACGAAGTCCGATTTTGATATTTTTTGAAAATGTTGTAGATCTAATGGAAAACTAAGTTCAACCGTTTTTATTTTAAAGAAATATTGCATAAGATAGAAGTTATTAGTATCTGAATATCTATATATTTGACTTAAGAGGCGAGTCCCTAAAAACGTCATTTACTATTTTAAAAATATTGAAGAACTCCCTGCATTGTAAGACACTAAAAAGAATTCTCGATAGCTTATTAGATGAGTCTACAGTTTCACTATCAGATATTTTGAAAATAATCCATAGTTTTTGAAAAAACAATTATTAACTTTGATGAAAAACATAGAAATCGACCTTTTCTATTTTAAGTATCTGTGCTACTTCGTTGTTATATTTGAAAATATTTTTGGTTAAATTGTGAGACAAAAGTATAGAGAATGCATTCATCATTGCAGTTTTTTACTTATTGAAACCAAATAATAATAATCAATGCCGAAACATAGATATTTTTTTTGGTTAAAATCATTCCTCGCTGCCCATACATTTTAGTATGAAGCAGTAGCTCGCGACATTTCGCTTTATATTAGATGTCACGACGCGCAAAATTGACAGTGTCATCTCAGTATTCAAGGTGAGAGCACGTCCATTTGTTTCCCGACATTTATTGTTTGACCTGGCATAAGGGTGGGGTGCGAGTGTTGCACACGACAACTAATTTGTAATTGTACCTATTCTTCGAGCAAGGAGTCGAAACTAGGTATAATCCGCGCACAATGAGAATAGGATGGAACCTTGTCAAAGTAAATCGAAAATGACAGTTTATAAATACATATATAAATAAATATTGCAGGACATTCCACACATCGCCATCTAGCCCCAAGCTAAGTAACTAGACTTGTGTTATGCGTGCTAGCCAACGGATATACTACATATACTGGGTTATTGGAAATTATACTAGCAAGCCGTTGAGGGCTACTTATGTGCACCCAAACCAACAACTTTTGTTCTACGACTTTTAGAAATTCGAACTTTTTTTCGAAAATTTTGAGGTTAGGTTTACCTGAAAATCAGCTGTTCCTTACACGGAGAGGTCAGTAACCTTAAAATTTGACTTATTTTTTAAGTTTCATGTACTGTTTTTGGTCTGAATGACCTTTGTTTAAAAAAATCAGTAAATACCTACCTACTTATAAAAATTTGTAAATATATACTTATAATACATAGAAATAACCAGACCACAGACAAATATTTAAGCATAAATACTTGTCTGAGGCGGGAATCGTACCTGTGTGGCAGTCCGGCATGGTGACCATTGTGCCAACTGGGTCGTCTTCAAGTAGCGTTAGCATAAAAGTTCTGAATAATGGGTAATTCGTTTTGTTGTAATTAGTTATTTTTTATTTATTCATATTTAGTGTAGCTACATATATAGTATAGGCATTTCTACTGTATGTGAAGACTTCACGGACAAACATACATACTGACACATATACGGGTCAAAGTGAGAACCGCCTTTTTTTGAAGTCTGTTAAAAATACACAAAAATGTTTCATGGTTGTAATCCTTTCAATAATAATGTTTAGGGATATTTTTTTTAGTTATTCCAATTATTATTTCCCAATGCCACTCATATGTGCTTCATGGGAATCATCATCAGAGCTTTGACTTTCTTCAGAAGTATCGCTT
Organism: Idaea aversata; assembly: GCA_907269075.1. Classification (NCBI taxonomy): domain Eukaryota; kingdom Metazoa; phylum Arthropoda; class Insecta; order Lepidoptera; family Geometridae; genus Idaea; species Idaea aversata. The sequence goes on from OU026096.1 coordinate 4,788,976, forward strand.
TCTGAAAAAAATGAAGTTGATGCAGCCAAAGTTCCCTCACCTCGGATGCGTGACACCGTGTTTTAGATAATATGCTTGTTGCTCGTTCGGTTATTTTTTTTTTGTATTTTTGAACAAACCCATATAGGTTTGTCAAAAAGATCTCTTGACAATGTAATTCCCGAATTACTAGATTCGTGATCCACAGCCAACTATGTCATCATTTTCAATGCGTTAGAAAAACCGACTTCGTTCCTGATCGAAATATCTATCGACTGCCAGAACTATTTGAGGTGGTGGACTATTCAAAGTTTTACCCCATTTTCCACTCATTATCACTAAATCACTAAAATAATCACACAATAATTAATTACATAAATCTAGCATTTATAATAAAACAAACCACAATTTATAACAACACAAACCACGGTCGGAATTTATTATTTGTTTATTTAATCACTTTAATAAGCACAGTCCTTATGTGCTCGTTTTATTTATAATTTTGGAGAAAACATTTTTTTAAATGAAATCGCCATTGCTCCATAGACAATCTACCACAGACAATAATAATTTTTCTTTAAATCAATGGGTCTGTTTCAAATCCGCGACACTATGACCGTGCAAATAACTAATTTATACCTAATTATTATACAGAACTTTTTTTCTAACGCTACTTTTCTGTCATTTTCGATTTACTTTGACAAGGTTCCATCCCATTCTCATTGCGCGCGGGTTATAATGTGATATTGATTATTTATTTTAACCTAAGAAATAACTGTTTCTATATTTCATTTTAATTTTTGACATAATTATGACGGGCAAACATAGACAAAAAATTAAATACTTCATGGACTGTGGTTTTTTACCTTTCGATATAGGGCATTACAACAAACAAATAATGCCTTCACACCAAACCTCTAAAGCGTCATGGGATATTTGAAGAAACGTTTATCCTACGATTTTATAAAAGTTCGCGGTGCACTTTGAGACCCATACCCTTCGATAGAGGGCATTACAGCGAAAAAATTATGCCTACACAACAAACCTCAAAAGTGTCACGGAAAAGGACGCGGTGATACGTCTTGTAGAAATACTTGGTCACAATGCTTTTATTTGAATATCCCGTTTCTGAGCTGTTTTAGAGGTTTGGTGTAAAGACATTATTTTTTTATTGTAATGCCTTTTATCAATAGGTATGGGTGTCAAACTGCACAGCGGCATTTTAAATTACTATGCCGGTTGTGTCCAAAGATCTTTTCGTTTACATTTCGATCTCTAATTGGATATGTTTTACAAACAATTTGCGGGAAAGAAAAACTCAACTAGTATTTGACGTTCCTGCCTTTTGCAGAACATTTTTTTTTTTTTTTGTTTTCTTTATAGAAATTAAAATAGGAATTTATTGAGCTGTCAAAAATTAAATAAAAATATGGAAAAGGTATGATTTAGGTAGGTAGGATGTATTAAAATTGTAGCTTATTTTTATATTTTAATCCTATATATTGTAACTTATTTTTATTCAAGGTTAATAATAATGGGAAAAGTAAAAGGAAATTACTATAAATCCCAAAAAAATAAAGGAAGATTTAAGACAAACCAGTAACTATAATGTACTCATCTTTTTACCCAACTATATCGAATATTATAAAGATTGGTAGGTGTTTTGCCTGAATATTTATATAATAATATATGATGCCGATACCGACACGTTTTAACCTGTTTCTTAGTAGGGCATATAGGTACATACGAACGTTTATGTGGGAATTTTCAATATATAGAGACGGATGTAATAATTATTTCGCATAATTATTATTATAAAAATATATAAATATAAAAATTATTATAGTACAGAACATTTACTTATTGACAATTTCGTTATCAAACAAAATACCCAAAAAACGTACACTCTGACCCCACCCTTTCCCGCCAGCTACTTACTACCGGACTGCAGTTTTGCGATGTGACAAGTTAAATACTACATACATTGCGTGTTTTCTATTATATTCATAAACATCCTACGAAGACGAACGCTTGATGAATATGTAACTTGTACAAAATGTACGATGCATCGAAAGTAGATTTATTTGTTTCCAGGGTGCATAATTTTAATACTGCGTTGCACCTGTGTGGCTAGAAAATATCAATGTGTGTGTTCTATCAGAAGTTCCCACGGTCAAGGATTACAGGCTTAAAAACTTCATCGAGCGTTTCAATTGTTTTTAATAGACTAAACTGAATTACTAAAAATGAGAAACGTATAAACCTAGATTAAGATGTAGTGAATTAAATGAGACTACAATTATTTCATTTTGTGAAAATACCTACTCGCGCCGCGTATCGAGAGCTCATGCTTCCCTTAATATAAATTTTGTTATCTGCGTAGGCCATTGGATAGGAACCGCAGTATACTTTGAGATTGGTTCAATAATTTTTTCAAGGAACAATGCATCTCCGAAATTTAAAATCGAGGCGAGATTTGAACTCACAACTCCTGCTTAACGTGTGCGGGGTTGATAACCTCTGCACTAGGCGGCCAACTAACGCCATGGTAGAAAAAAATGTGAGCCGTCACGGGACGCCTGGCAGATGTGAAACATCGACATTATTTTGTAAAAGTAATATGCAGAAAAGAACAGATTGTGATAGAATCGCACAGTCGATTACGGTGTGTACACACCGTACACACTACTGCATAAATATAGACTGTATATACACGGTGTAACAAGGGGGGTGGATCATCGGTTGTTGGGGGGTAGGGGACCTCAATACCTATCGATTTAACCCCCATGTATGTTCAGCAATATTCACTGGTTCAAAAGTTATTTGGACTTTAGTGAAATTTTAGTCAAAATCAGATTTCACCCTGAACTTCGCAATTACAGCCAAACTATCAGGTCTGCGATTATGCTTTTTTTTGTGAAACAAGTTTAATAGTGGACCATTTTAACCTATAAATCAATCAGAGTCTAAGATTTATAAAACTCAAAATATGACCATTAAAGTAATTTTTTTTTTTTCAAAATCTAATGTTCACATTATCTTTGTATGGTTCTAAAAAAAATATTTCACAGAATATTTTTTATTATTTTTAAAAAAAATATTTCACAGAATATTTTTTTCTGCGACCTATCTTAAAAACTACTGGCTTTTATGAAGAATAAACCCTGAAAGTTTCATTTGGCTAGAGCTAAGGCATCATGTTGAAAAATGTACTTGATAGTCCAAAAAGTGAAAATAATCGATATTATTTTCATACAAAAAATAGGTAAGTAGGTAACTAAAAAAAAATATTTTTTTTTTTTCATTTTCTCAATACCATTGCATATTATTAGTGTATTTTATTTGATTCATTCATGCACTTTTGTATAATAATCTTGTTATTCTACTTTTAGCATAGCGTACGCTTATCAAATTTTGTATGAAAAAAATATTAATTATTTTTACTTTTTCGACCATCAAGTACATTTTTCAACATGATGTCGTAGTTCTAGCTAAATGAAACTTTTAGGGTTTATACTTCATGAAAGCCAGTAGTTTTTAAGATAGGTTTCAGAAAAAAATATTCTGTGAAATATTTTTTTTAGAACCATACAAAGATAATGTAAACATTAGATTTTGAAAAAAAATATTACTTTAATGGTTATATTTTGAGTTTTATAAATCTTAGACTCTGATTGATTTATGGGTTAAAAAGGTTCACTATTAAACTTATTTCACAAAAAAAAACAGAATCGCAGACCTGATAGTTTGGCTGTAATTGCAAAGTTCAGGGTGAAATCTGATTTTTGACGACCTCTGTGGCGCGTCGGGCGAACACCCGACGGTTCGATTCCCGCCGGGACAAGTATTTATGCTGACCATAAATTCTTGTTTCTGGTTCTGGGTGTTTCCTATAATATGTATATATTTACAAAAAAAAAAAAAAGTATAAAAGTAGTTTATCCGTTATCTGGCACCCATAACACAAGCATTAAGTTGCTTAGCTTGGGGGCTGGATGGCGATGTGTAATATGTCCTGAAATATTTATTTATTTATGATTTTGACTAAAATTTCACTAAAGACCAAATAACTTTTGAACCAGTGAATATTGCTGAACATACATGGGGTTAAATCGATAGGTACTGAGGTCCCCTACCCTCCAACAACCGATGATCCACCCCCCTTGTTACACCGATATATCATATAGCGTGGCGACGCCTCGCCACGGCATGCGTCGCCACGCCAGAAATCGGTTTTACGTGCGGCTATAGATGTTTCACATCAAAAATTTTGGAATGCATTATTTATTGTTTTTGTTTTTAAGAAATATGCCTGCCTAGAGGTGGCTAATCCACTCTCATACAAATTTTAGTGCTGTTATTATTAAGATAAGATAATGTAATATATGATATACTTACCAAAGTAGGGATACCATTTCTGTTAACAATGAGAGGACCACCGGAGTCCCCGCCGCAGATCCCAACACCACCAATACCGTTTGTGCAGATGTTCCAAGGCTGAACGAAAGTAGCAACGATTCTCTGACGGCATTGAGTCAACGGGATGATTTGGAGGTTCACGTGGTTCAACTGAGTGTTTGTTGAGACACTAGTAGTAACTGAGAAAACGTTAAAAAATGTTAGCTCTTCACATGCTACGCACGCAGTAGAGCAAAGTTCTTAGAGTCTAACGCCTGAACACTAAATTTAGCTAAAGTGGCGATAAAATTGACATTTAGGCTATGCTTCAATAGGATAGGAGCGTCTTAAATATTTAGGTAACTCCAAAAATTTGAAAGTCGTTTGAGTATTCGGGCAAATTCCAACCAAATTGGATTTAATAGGTGATCCAACGAACTCCACGACTGAAGTAAGATAAAAAATTAATTGCATGTAAAAAGTTTCTCTATTCTCTGAAATACGTAAGTCATTGCCTGTAGGTTAAAGGGACTACCTAGTAAACATATGTTCGAATAAAGTGACTCATATAATAGAGATAGTAGCCGCTTTTTATGACTAACCATTAGAAACTGGAAAGAAGTCAAAGATCGTATTATTCAGTAGTGGTTTGTAAAGCTCTAGTTTAAAGTAGTGCTAAGCGCATGTGGTCAAATTATTTCTCACTTTGTTAAAATGTACTTAGTTGCTACTATAGTGTTTAGGTATATGTAACTATACTTTGCAATTTCTTGCACATTTTGTTCACTTAAAACCCAAGCAAAATCATAGGAAAACTGCTTCTAACTACGCAATATACGTGTTATCTAATTTGCATGTACAGTATGGGTCATAAGTAAATGATCAGTTTGCTACAATAATACTATCAACAAGTATGGCCTTACGACCTTCTTCTAATAGATGTTAGGTACACACAAACAAATACTTAAACATATTTTGAACTTACGGTCATTAGTCCTTCCATAACCTGCAGCAACTGCAATAAACCCGTCAAATGATTGGTTCATATCAAAGATTGACGGTAGAGCCACAGGTTGGATAAATGCTGAAACCAGAAAATTGTTCGTTACAAATCTAACTATGTAGTTGTAATATTAAATTGGTAATCCATCGCAAATGATCGCTAATTATGGGAGTGGGGGCAGACACCGTTGCTCTAGTCCAAAATTATTTTATCTACTGCCCACTTTGAGAATAAATTATTTGTTAGCGCCCTACTTAAAAATCACTAGGTATAACATAAAATTAAATTAATTATTGTGAGCTATATTAGCGGAGATTAAACATCACTACATAGTATAAAATAAAGTCACTTTTCGCCGTCCCTATTCCCTTTGTATGCTTAGATCTTTAAAACTACGCAACGGATTTTGATGCGGTTTTTTTTAAATAGATAGAGTGATTCAAGAGGAAGGTTTATATGTATAATACATGCATAATATAGCCGTTCGAAACCGGGGCGGGTCGCTAGTTCATTCTAAACGAGACTTTTACTATAACCCGTAAGAGATTTCAGTAGCGCCCACAAGGCGGGGCGTTATCGCCCACTTCGGGAAAGGCTGCTCTAGTGGGACATTATGCTTCTTTACTAAGAAGATATTTACTCACCTGAGAATTGAACATGGGTGGGTAAAGTGATCATAGCAACATCATTCCAATAGAACTGTGAATTGTACTGTGGATGCATGAACACCCAGTTAGTGGTGATCCTGGTGCCACCATAGAACAGGAACTGCGATGCGAACACCACCTCGAACTGAACCGCTTGACGACTACCGTCGTTCCAGCAGTGGGCAGCTGTTACTAACTTGTTACTGGACAATAGAGAGGCTCCGCAAGCTGCTCCATGAGGTTGGCTTAAGGTGAATGCAACTACTAATCCAGCCTGAAAAGTATAATTTTACCTTAGTATAAGTTATATTCCGGAAGTAGTTGAAGTACTCGCCGAGGGTTCCGATGCTGGAGTCAATCGCCGAATAAGTTTTCTCTGATTTAGTTTTTTAAAAGTACCTACTTAAAACGGCGCTATTTCACACTTCTGCTCTAGAGTTGAATTTTGTTTTTTTTTCCAGTTGAATAACGGTTTACAACAGAAATCTTAATTGTTTTTTTTTAAGATGAGGGTATGACAATGATGAGGATATGATGTATTCATTGAAAAGTGTCTACTTACCATGTAAGGGTAAGATACTATCGGTGCTGTTACTCCTCCCACAATCTTGGGGCTGACGAGCCTTGAGGTGTCATTGTCACTTTGTAAGAAAAGCGAGTCCTCATACTGTTTGATCTTTCGTGCGAGTGGGATGCCCACAGCATCGAAATAGTTCTTTTGGATTCCAACCAACTCCGCAGACGCCGCCGCCGCAAACACGAAACCAAACAATATAAGACCACGCATTTTTACAATTTGAACGAAATCTCATATTTCCTTGCTTATAAACTTAATTATATCATTATTTTAGAAGATATCATAGATTAATTTGTGATTAAAACATATGAACAAGAGGGATTTCCAAAAGATTATTTATTAATCCATTAATTCCGTTGCAAAATCTCTATCAAACAAAAGCCTAATTCTTATCAAATGGATTAATTAACAATAAGCATTGCAGCTGATAACTAGAAATAAACTGACGTAGGTCTTAACAACAACAATTAATTCTTAGTAATAGAAGTGTTTTGAAAATTCTTATTTAATGCGAACAACCATAGAATCGTGGACCCTAGAATTGTGGTTTCTGTGAACACTTCTCCTTATTTGGTAAGACGAATTTTCTTTCAATTCAATCTCAGTAATTGAATGATGAATGATAACGTAACGCTGGTGTCGAAATTTAACAAAGTAGCTGATCACTTGTACAAACTTGTGATGACAATTGACAGATTAGAGATTGTTAGTTCTTTTACGTATACTTATTAAAACATACACTGTAAGTTTCTTAGCTTTATTATTGATGAAGGCTAAAAATATGAGTAGGTCGTTGCGGTACCTACATCCATGGACGTATAACTACATCAAATTGTGGAAGATGATATTATGATAAACATGTCATTGATTGATTGATCGATAATAGAAGATTTAGATAAACTTCAAATTAAATTCGTTCATAAATCAAATTGCAATCTAGCATTAATGTTTTATGTAAGTAAAATACAAAAGATCACGCTTTACCAGAGTTTTACAACATGGCGCAAAAGGAGTCAGTTATCTAGCCTAGGGCCTAGGGCTTATAAAGAAAAGGTTTGAAGCTAATTCGATTTATTGTTTTTTTTAATGCACGTTTCTTTCCTGTTTTAGAATTAATTATATATGATTCGGTATTATCAATCGCCCCATCATAAAATCTCTGATTACCTAATATATCAAATTTATTATCAACTATAATTATTAGATAATACTTTTGTATAAAAGGATTAGTAAATCAATTTACGATTGTGTCCACGACAAACGTAAAAAAATGCGTATTATTTTGGTTGTTTTTGCTTTAATTGCTGTTTCATCTGGGTATGTTAATGTCACGCGTGGATACCATGAGGCTATCGGGATACCTTCGGCTGCGAGGATCAAAGCTGCTGAGGAAGCTTTAGCTGATATATCTAAAAGAAGTGATGCTGGTAGAATTGTTGGAGGAAGTGTTGCACCGATTAATTCTCATCCGTACTTGGTAAGTAAAGTTTCTCATTAAGACCGTAATCAACGATAATATCACCTAACGTTAAGTATCGCAATTCACTTGTGGCTGATTATAATATGCAGATTTGCACAGTTCCCTTTTCTACTCTCAGAAAACCTCGCAAGCCTATTTAGAAATCCTAATTCCCTATCTATTATGAATTCTTATAAAGTCCCTAACAGCCAGAAGAAACGACTTGCATCAAATTGTGAACTCTTCAGTTACAAAATCTTGTCACTAGATGGTATTTTCAAGTTGTAACCTCACATACGAACTAATATTATTTCTGGTTTTACATTCTCCATGGAAATTTTGTCTGTTGACTACATTAATACGATTGGTAATTTACGTTTTACAGGCAGGTTTGGTGATTACACTAATAAACGTAGCAGGGAACTCAGCATGTGGTTCATCATTGGTGACCGCCAACCGACTTGTAACAGCAGCTCACTGTTGGTTCGACGGATGGAATCAAGGAATCCAGTTCATAGTTGTCTTGGGATCTTCTCAACTCTTCACCGGAGGTACCAGGATTCCAACATCGACTGTTATAACGCATCCAAATTGGACCCCTAGTACTTTGGCTAATGACGTTGCTATCATTTATTTGCCGCAGAACGTTGCTTTTAGTGGTAAGTCATAATATATTATTTAATATAGCTACTTAGGTATTGAAATAGTTTCTGAAACATGTAACAACGCTTAGCTTGATAAATTGATAAAACAAAGTTAAAAAAAAAGATTTAATTGCTGATATGACGACATAGTGATTAGAAAGGACTGAAGAAACATTGAAAATATCAACCAGGGTGCGTCTGGCACGTTGTTACGTGTTCTCGGTTCTTCTGTACGGGGTTGAATCATGGACCTTGACTCAGAATATGAGCAAACGCTTAGAAGCATTTGAAATGTGGGTATACAGAAGAATCTTGAGGATTTCTTGGATAGATAAAGTTTCTAATGAAAGAGTTTTACAGTTGGTGAATAAGAAAGTGGAGGTTTTAAGTACTGTAAAGAAACGTAAGCTACAGTATTTTGGTCATATCATGCGCAATGATAAATACGAACTGCTCCAACTACTGATGCAAGGAAAAATCCAAGGGAAGAGACCACTCGGAAGGAGGCGCACTTCATGGCTTAAGAACCTCCGGACATGGTTTAAGCAAAGCACTAGATCCCTTTTCCGTGCAGCAGCGTCAAAAGTAAAAATAGCCTTAATGATAGCCGACCTCCGGTAGGAGATGGCACCTCAAGAAGAAGAAGAAGAAACATTATTCTTAATTTACATAATATGTTAATTTGTATTTTTCCAGCCTCCATTCTACCTATTTCTCTACCAAGTTCACTCGACTTGCTGCAAACTTTTGCTGGAGAATGGGGTGTTGCAGCTGGATATGGGAAAACTAATGATGGTAAGGTTTAAAAAAAATTAAAATATGACGTCAATGCACTTTTATTATGTAAACATAAATACGCTTATCAAAAGCAGGAAGCAAGAATGCAGTTGATATGCTGTATTTGGTTTTAAACGAACGAAATTTCAGGCAATCGTTCCATCTTTTGGACTTTACCCGATCCCATCTCTACCTGATTTGAAATTAACTAACAAAAAATCCCAACTCTACCCGATATGATAAAAAGAATTGACTCAGAGTGACGGACGCAATAAAACAGTATGACCCGAGTCATATTGATTATTTAATGAACAAAGGATTCCCATAAATTCAAGAGATGAAGGAAGCGTTAACAGTTATTGTATAGTTAAATCGTTTTACCTAATCGAGCTTCTACTGCAATAATGTCCTGGCATTAAGGTTGACGCTCGCAGTTTAAAATCTAAATAAAATACCTACTGTAACACTACTTCTTAATACTGGCGAAGTTACCCATTCTCACCGCTAGATGGCAGCACACGTCAAATTAGATCGCGCAAACGTTGTGTTTCCGCATCATATAGACCTCTGGACCCGAACACGGTCCGATTGACCAATCCTCCCTAGGCTAACTCGGGTGTGCATCGGAACTCTGCGTCCTTCCTGGAACAGTGCTTCTGGACTACCTGAAACTTCAGCCTGAAACCCCCCCCGCTCACTCTCGCACCTCTGTTCACGGAGCATCCGCCTGTGCATCCTAATTGGAACGCAGTGTGGGACCCGTCCGCGTTAAGGCTGTTGTCCTGAAAGCCTGAAACCGACCCTGTAACCTCCTGAAACACGGAAAATAAACTCTTTGGCTGAAAAACTCCTCCGTTTCATTCACCTCCTCTACAAGTGGCGCCCAACGTGGGGCCTGAATCTTCGGAACCCTGAAAATTTAAGGCTGAAACTGAAGTCTAAGTAGAGTCGAGTCGGAGAGTCACGTCAGAGAGTCACGTCGGAGTCAGTCAGAGAGACACACTAAAGAGTCAAGTCAGAGTTACCTTCATAGAGTCATTCCATAGATCCTTGTTGCAGCAGAGTCACTTAGTAGAGTCGGTCCATAGAGTCACATCTATTAAGCTGGCTTCCAAAACAAGACGTACGAGCGAACCCAAATTCATCGTTACTAAGTCAGGACGACAGACTACAATAAGATCTAAAGCCATGATTTCAGAAGAACAACTCGGAAAATTGGTTGATGCGTTGTCTTAAAGTGGTACACCTGCATCATTTGCACAATGCACAACACGTTTTAATGACAGACCCAGATAGAGTTGATGCATACAAAGAGATCAAACGTCAGTTGACTAGTGCACCCATCCTCCGTCAAGCAGATGAGTCACGGTCGTACATCATTAAAACAGATGCAAGTAGCAACGCCATTGGAGCAGTTCTCGTCCAGGGGGAGGGAGAAGACGAACACCCAGTGGAGTATGCACAACCCAACCAGAAATGCATGACTCACTCGCGCTGTGGCCGCGGTCGACCAAGAAAAACTTCAAATCCTGTCCTACTCGCCGGGACGACTTCGTGGACAGAGGGGGAGTATGTAACACTACTTCTTAATACTGGCGAAGTTACCCATTCTCACCGCTAGATGGCAGCACACGTCAAATTAGATCGCGCAAACGTTGTGTTTCCGCATCATATAGACCTCTGGACCCGAACACGGTCCGATTGACCAATCCTCCCTAGGCTAACTCGGGTGTGCATCGGAACTCTGCGTCCTTCCTGGAACAGTGCTTCTGGACTACCTGAAACTTCAGCCTGAAACCCCCCCCCGCTCACTCTCGCACCTCTGTTCACGGAGCATCCGCCTGTGCATCCTAATTGGAACGCAGTGTGGGACCCGTCCGCGTTAAGGCTGTTGTCCTGAAAGCCTGAAACCGACCCTGTAACCTCCTGAAACACGGAAAATAAACTCTTTGGCTGAAAAACTCCTCCGTTTCATTCACCTCCTCTACACTACTTATTTATTATATTTAATAGCACAAGCTGGAGTGTCAATAAATGCTGTGGTGAGTCACGTGAACGTGCAAGTGATCACAGTAGCTCAATGCCAGGCTACCTTCGGTGCGGTCTTCGTCCAGGCGTCCACAATCTGCACGAATGGAGCTGGCGGTGTCGGAATCTGTGGCGGAGACTCTGGTGGTCCTCTCATAGTGCACAGAAATGGAGTTCCTATTTTGGTAAGTGACTTTCTGTCGCCAGAAAAGGCCAAAAAATATCTAATGTACTGAAACGAAGGTGGTTCAGATGACCTGGATAGATGCTTAGATGATGGTTTATAATAGATTTTGTTTCAATTTTGTTTTTATGTTTTAAGTATTTGTAGTTATAGTGGCAACAGAAATACATCATCTGTGAAAGTTTCAACTCTAACTATCACGGTTCATGAGATATATACAACCTGGTGACAGACGGATGGACCAACAGACAGTAAAGTCTTAGTAATAGTGTCTCGTTTTTACCCTTTGAACCAGTATTCAATTTTCTCATTACAGATTGGTATCAGCTCGTTTGTAGCGAACTTGGGCTGTCAACTAGGATTCCCTTCAGCATACGCGAGGGTCACGAGCTTTTTCAACTTTATCGTACAGCATCTATAAAGCTAGAACTTGTAGAACGCGTGAGCTTGCGTACCACAGACCGCATATTATAAAACGGACGCATTAACGTTTATACCGAGAAACTATAGTTTATTATTATTAAATTATACTAATATATCTATCTATAAATATCTCATTAAACTTCAACATTTTCAGACTATACTCTATTTAGACGGGTTAGTGGCGGAACAACCCGTCTTTGAGGTCCACTTTCTTATTTTTATTCATAACTAGTGACCCGCTCCGGCTTCGCACGGCTATATTATGGATGTATTATACACATAAACCTTCCTCTTGAATCACTCTATCTATTAAAAACCGCATCAAAATCCGTTGCGTAGTTTTAAAGATCTAATCATACAAAGGAACATAGGGATATTAGGACGGCGGAAAGTGACCTTATTTTATACTATGTAGTGAAGTGATTTATTCTAAGTCGTCATTTGTTGAGAATTAGAAAGGGTCGCTGGGAGATCGGGTTGCTCCTCTACTAACCCATCTAAACAGGCTCGTAGTGTAGCGTGAAATTATTCCTTTAAACAAAAGTAGAGCAGCAAAAAATATTGTAATTATCACTCACAAAATATTTGCCTTACCTACATATTAATTTTATAGACTATAATATGTTAGAGTGAGAGCCACATCGTGGACACAAAAATCTTACAGACACGACAAATTAATTACATCCTTCAATTCAATACAATACAGAACGACCTCTGTGGCGCGTGAACGACCTCTGTGGCGCGTCGGGCGAACACCCGACTGCGACGCAGAAGGTTGCGGGTTCGATTCCCGCCGGGAACAAGTATTTATGTTGACCATAAATTCTTGTTTCTGGTTCTGGGTGTTTTCTATATGTATAATATGTATAAATTTACAAAAAAAAAAAAAAGTATATAAGTAGTTTATCCGTTATCTGGCACCCATAACACAAGCATTAAGTTGCTTAGCTTGGGGCTGGATGGCGATGTGTAATATGTCCTGAAATATTTATTTATTTATTTAATTTTACATCTATATTTACACTATTGAAGCATTTATTTAATAAATAATTTTTATTTAAGACGTATGTAGTTGTTGTAAACACTATTACAGTAATGTTTTTCATATGATTATTGATTAGTAAGTATTACTGTTATCCCTAATGAAAATTGTAAAATACAAAGCATGCAACATATAGGTATTTTGAATTGAAAAAAGAATAAACGACCATTTGCTTGATTTCTTTGCTTATTTGCTACAAATAACTTTTCCACGGAGAACATTTGGTGCTTATTCTATGTTGGTATTTTAGGTTCCTTCTATGTGATAGTAAATAAAATCTAAAACTTGTGTGACTCGTGCTTAGATTGATGGTCCGCCGATTTCACATCCACCTTTTGCGGTTGCAGCCGAAATGCCGATCTGAAAGATTTACAATTTTTTAAAGGTAATACTGTCCATTGTGTGGTATATTTTGGTATATTTTGCTTTCCTGTCCATTGTGCTCTACGTCCTGTGCAGGAAAAGACCCGATGACCACTGACGCGCCGCGCCGTGGTTGGTTCCTGGTCTTGGAAAATTTAGAAAAAAAACTGGTCAATTGCGTGTCGGGCCAGGTGTAATGTAGGGTTCCGAAGATGTTTTACACAACAAACATTTACATTTAATTTTCAATGGAAAATGTTCGATATTTTGCTTTTTACTTCTCAATGTACATTTTATAAATTAGTCGTTCATTAGGTACCTACTTACTAACTACTTAGCCGTGATGTTTATAATATTCAAAAACTTGACTCTAACAAAAAAAATACTTACTAGCTTAATGTTTTGAAAACGAAACAATTGATAAGGATTTAGGGTGAAAAAAAATAATTTCTACTTTACGTATATGTATACTAATAAAATGATTATTTTTAATTTTTTTCGATGTGATCCATATGGATCACTCCATAATAAAAAACTATAATTTATAATTTAATAAAAAGCTGTAATTTGGCATGATATACCAGCTTTTTATTAATACTCTGTCTCAGTCTATGAGCTAAGCCGCGGATGGAAAGATGGACGGGACAGACATAGATAAACTATAAGATAAGGTTTAATCCTAACAAGAAACTTAGGACTACGAATCCCTTAAAAACGGGCATTTATTTATTTATTTCGAACTTAAAATATAAGGAAATATATTAGTACAGTGTTACATCATCTGTCCTATAATCAATTTTCTACTTTGATACCAAATAAAATCCTATAATCAATTTATGTTTTCTGGCATTTAGAGAGTAGAGAGATGGTCCCAATATTGGCTGCTCGCAAGACTTGGCATAAAACAGAGTGTGGAGGGAATAAAGCCTAAGATATCTATTCAATCAGCGCTAAGGCTTCTAGCTTTAGCATCGTGCTGAGGACGAAACCTTTTTTCTGGGCGCTGTTCTACTTTTTCTTTTTTTTTTGTGTTCAGAAAATAAAATTTTATTTATTTCTTTCTTTCTTTCTTTCTTTCTATTGATTTATCAACTGACTAAGCACAATAAATGCGACCGATCGCTCTGGAAGTTGGCCTATGTTTAGCAGTGGATGTTCTGTGGCTATATTATGATGATGATGAAGAGTAATATGGTTGAGTAATATAACTCGTATATAAACTTGTGGGTACATAAGGTAGGTTATGTTACCACCATTTTGTTCAGAGCCTTAATTGACTTACCAATCATCATCATCTTTCTGCCCTTATCCCAATTTATTTGGGGTCGGCGCAGTATGTCTTCTTCCATTCACTTCAATTGACTTACCAATATGGGTGCACCATTGACATAGGTAATAAGAGGTCCTCCAGAATCTCCCTTACAAATACCAACGCCATTATACCCGCTGGTACATATGGCCCAAGCCGGAATATATCCAAAGTAGCGGCTACATTCAACATTCGTGATCACTGATAAACCGACGTGGTGAAGCGATGCGTTTTCGTAAACTGATTTTTGCACTAAAATGCAATCAAACAATTCAAAACTACTAAGCACTTACATACAGTACTTAAATGCTTCTGTGTATGTTTGTTACCTAACGCAAAAAGTACTAAACCGATTGTGATAAGTTTAGTAGGTATGTGGGAAGTTTAAAACATGATACCTTAAGGGGAAAAGCATTAAGCATTGTTTTATTGGTATGAACCAATTAGTTACTGAGTTTCTGATATTCTTTCTGACATCGTGGCGCATTTTATAAAAACTATTTTAATGAATAGAAAAATATAATTAAGTATTATTATGACCAGAGACTTACCATCAGCTAGCATTCCATAACCGGCAGCGATTGAATAATATCCCGCAAAAGATTCCTCAATATAGTCAGTAGGTAAATTTATTGGATGTATATTTTCTAAAAGCATAACATAACAAAACAACAACAGAAAACGACCCGCTGACAGAGCCTTAATCGCTGATTCAAGTAATCACAAAGGAGTTCTGTGTCGAACATAACGTAAGTAATCACTTAAATTGATGAAAAAGGGTTTTAAACAAGACAAACACTAAAATGTAGCAATTTAAAAATTTACTTACCGGTGAATGCAATCTCATAAGGTAAATAGATTACAGCAGCATCATATCCAGCGAAATTACTTTCTATCCATTTTGGGTGTGGCACCACATTTTTGGTTATTATTCTTATTCCACCATGCATCAAGTATTGCGAGCCAAATACGACTTCGAATGTCAACGCTTGTATCAATGAACCCTCTTCATCGCGGTGAACCCAGCAGTGACCGGCTGTAAGTAGTCGATTTGAGGAGACAAGCGATGATCCACATACTTCCTTTCCTCTTCTATTTCTAAGCGTTATTACAAGCCCTGCCTGTAATTTTAAGAAGCTTTGTGCTCATTAGACGTTCGACGACGACGTGACGACAGGCTTTTGTTATAGTGGCTGGACCACGGATAAAATACTTATATACTTACCTATTTTTTTTGTAAATAGCTATTTACTTAATATACAAACAGACACTTTGACTAGAAACCAATATCTGTCCAAAATTATTTGTTTGTGGCGAATCGAATACGCAGCCCATGATCGTTCAATTGTAAACTCATTTCGCGTTATGTTGATTTTACGATGTTATAGTTCAGTCTGAAACATAACTTACCAGCCACGGATATGTACTGCTAAGAACTTCAGAACCGTGAACAATTCGTGTGTAAATCCCATCAGGTACACCGAGTATTGCTCTCCTTTCTCTTTCTCTGATCCTGGCCGAGGGAATACCTATAGCATCACCATAATTAAGATAATCTGCGTTTGTTAAAACTAAAATCAGACTCAACACTATGATACTCGTTAATACCATTATGATACCAAAAAAATAATGCGATTAATCTGGGCCTAATTCGACTATTTATATTAACAAAGCGTTACTAAATTAGTACTTAGCAGAGCTGATAAAGTCTTAAAAGTAATAGGAATAGGTTTGGATATTATTAAATCCAACTTGTAAAATTATTGTTTGCAAAACATATTCTAGTAACACAAAAATATATAACTCCGGAAAGCGATGCGGTAAGTGATAGTTGAAGCAGCGGACAGAGTGGTAAGCTATCTGATTGATACTAGTCATTTTAACTTTTGATCTTTTGTACTACGAGTTTCTTATTAATTACTAGATGCGCCCCGCAGTTTCACCCCCTTAACACCAGATACCATTGGAATATTGGCATAAAAGTTTGTTTTTATTTAGGTCTCCAGCTAGCACCTACTAAGTCTGATTGCAATCGGTCCAGTAGTTTTTGCGATAATACAAACCATATATTTTTGTATTAATCTAAATCGCTGATAGAGATTAATTCCTGGAAACATACACAGTATAGGAAAATATGTATATATTATATGTAAATGTACCCTTCATTTCATACTTTATTATTATAACCTTTACAAATTTTTCAAATTACTATTATCAATTTTTCATACCTTATACCTAATTATGGATTGGATAAACTTATTATGTTTATACATTAATTATCTGTCCGATATTTAGAACAGTGTAACAGTTGTGGAAAACGAAAATAAACACAATTACCTACTTATAGTAGAAGCAATTTACTACAATCTTCTGATTATACACTTTAGTTACCATGTTTTGGATCTTGATAGCAATAATTTATGTAAACGGTTGCGTTGATGTCTCGGGGTATCCAGATTATCATCGAAAAATTGGCATACCTTTGGCAGAAAGAATATGGCAAATGGAAAAAAAGATGATGGAAGGCGGTAACGATGGAATAAATGAACGAATCATTGGCGGTGTTCCGACTACGCATATGCGTTATCCTTGGCTGGTAAAAACTGTTTTTATGAGTTTTGCACGAAAACACACAAAGTGTTTTTATTATTGTGGTGGGAGGTTGCGGCCGCGGTTTGTTGCCACTACCTGCCAACCCACCAGCTTAGTTGTATCGTCAAAAGTGAACTTGTTCGTATTTCGACAAGTCAGTATTGTCTCAAAAAAGAGGACCGGTCGGAAAAGTACTCGTTTCATTTTATTGTTTTCCTAACTTCACTTGTGTCTCTCGAAGGCCAAATAACAGGTGTCTTCTTGGTAAAGCGTGCCACAGATAGACCCCGTTGTTCTATCGGGTGATATATTGATCAAACGCGGCAGTGACCTACCTATATATTACAAAAAAAAAACAGCGCACTCCGGGAGTGCAGGCAGAAGTGAAAACTGTATATCTGTGTAAAATCTCATCTGTCGCGAGAACGGCTGAAAATGCTCACCCACAAAAGTGCCCAACGCGCCATAAGAAGTTTTCACTTCAAAAACAATAAATAATAAACGTTTTACTACAAAGCATAATATGTATATAAACGTGGTACAGTTTGCTGTTCCTTTAATTAATCTTCCGAATTTCTCATTTAGGCAGGCCTTATAATTTACGACATAAAAAGCCATACGCGGTCAGTCTGTGGAGGCAGTTTGATAAGCGAAAAACATGTCGTAACAGCGGCACACTGTTGGTTAGATATGGACACACCAACACCGTCTTATGTGGAAATAGTGCTCGGTTCAGACCATTTGTACTACGGAGGGACCAGAGCTGATACGTACCTTGTTGTTACACATCCCGATTGGGCGGCAGCAGCCCCTCATCCACCTACGCATGTTGATGCTGCAGTTATTACCATGTACCTTGCTGTCACTTTTAGTTGTAAGTACCTACTTCAACATCACTACATAGTTTAAAACAAAGTCGCTTTCTCTGTCCCTATGTCACTAATCCCTATGTATGTATGTACTTATGCTTAAATCTTTAAAATTACGCAACGGATTTTGATGCGGTTTTTTAAATAGATAGAGTGATTCAAGAGGAAGGTTTATATGTATAATACATGCATAATATTATAGCCGTGCGAAGCCGGGGCGGGTCGCTAGTTTGTAATAATTCGTTCGTTGAATCTGGGGACACATTATCGGACGCGGCTTACAAACACGTCCGACAGCCGCGACTTAATAGGCATCTGTGTAATGATATTTGTATGAACTGTGCACACTATAGGACGTAACACCCGCAATCACAAGCAACCCTATGAGATTGCATAGTGCGCGCGAACGCATAGAGCCGCAGACACTAGTGAAGAGAGCAGTACAAAATTGACCAATCATAGGGCCCCAATTTAGCGCAGTGCGTACACTCATCTTAGAGCAACTTAAGTACTGTTTATGAATACGGGCGTAAGTCGCGAACGTAACCTTGGGCCGCACTTGAGCGTTCGGACGTCTTATAGCAATCTGGGCCGCTCGCGCTGGATGCCAAACGACCGTGCAGACTCAGTTGCGGCTGTCGGACGCGTCCGATAATGTGTTTCTAGCTTAGAGCCACGCAGTTTGAAGAATTTTCGCTGTAGTCTACTTAATCTAATTTGGGTCTGGCCGGAAAATCAGCGCCGTCGCAGCATGCTTGACTATGGCTCATAGCCGAGGTCGGCTATTTACTATTTAGGACAGCACACCGCTTTTCTTTCGGTTGTTATTAAAAAAAAATCCAACGTCCTTGTTATTTTTTTCTGTGTCTTTTTCTTCTGTAACTATGTTTGTAGTGTGTTTCGTCTCAAATAAACTACTTATTCTAGGTATTTTAATTACTTACTTACTTATACTCCATTTTCAGCAATCATCAGGCCTGTAGCGTTGCCACGGAACTTGACGGACGAAACATTTTCTGATTACACCGCGTACGCTGCTGGCTTTGGAACAATTGATTGTAGGTGTCCTTCTTGTTTACTTCCACAAATTTGGTACAAAGTGTGTAAAGATATCCGTGTAACCCCTCTTAGGTACCTACTTACATGTACGTAAATACGTAGCTCGTCGTCGTAACGTTAAAAAATAAGTTGAGGAAAATTACTCTAATTTACAATTTTTCAAATTGTGACACCATTAAATTTACCTAAAGGCCGGCAACCAATAACGGTGTTGCCACATTTTGAAAATGAAGTATATTTTCAGTACAACCAATAACGGTGTTGCCACATTTTTTAAAAATAAATATATTTTCAGTAAGTTAAAGTTTAAGTAGGTTTTTTAACTTAATTTTCCAGAACTTAATTAAAAGAAATACTTTATTATCATGTAAAAATACTTATTTAGCAACGTTCTAAATTTTGGCCGAAAGATCGTAGGGCAATCATCAAATCTAGGCTTATTTCATTACAAACTTTGCTGGACACATTTTTGACAATAGTTACTGATAATAACGCTTCGAGATATAAAAAACAAAAAAAAACACAATCGGTTCATCCATTCGGGAGCCACGCACACACAGACACGTCAAACGTTTGCATCGGGGTTTAAAAATAAACCTTAAGAGGAAAGGGTACCGACCGCTCTCTCCATACAAAAGTAGTCGACTGTTTCCTCTAATTATCATAGAAATTAAGATTTAAAATAATAAAAAAAACCAAAACATAAGTTCATGGCCAATGGCCATGGCAGTTATAGGTTTTAGGGCACAAAAATATTTGTGCTAGTGTCATTATCCAGAGAGAAAACAGTCGACTACGTTTGTATGTACCTTAAAAATAAACCTTAATCATTACAAATTTGTTACAGTTCCAAACGGGACCCTTCCAGATGTGAACTATGAGGTAACATTAAAGATTCAAGCGAAGGATAATTGCCGGTCTACTACAGGCAAAGATCATGATATGTGCACCAGTGGTTATGGTATGATCGGGGTCTGTGTTGGGGACTCTGGTGGACCCCTCACCGTGAGAATATGTGGTGAACACGTATTGGTTAGTACACGGGATGAAACACGGGGAAATTATGTGCAGTTTCCCATTAGCCCACTACCATCCCATCCAGTGACGTAGCGTGGGTCACTGTCGCCCGGAGCGGTGTCAGAATTTGCTGCCCTTTTGACGTCATACAAATAATATTGTTGGCAATTTGCCGCCCATTTTGACGTCATACAAATAATATTGTTGACAATTTGCCGCCCTTTTGACGTCATGCAAATAATATTATTGGCAAATTGCCGCCCTTTTGACGTCATAAAAATAATAATGTTGGTGTTTGTGAGAAAAACGTAACGATATGAAATAATTGAGCGAAAAATATGTATTTTAAAACCATGTAAGGATGCGGGGCGACTCGTAATTTGCAACAACTGTATTGGGCGCGACGGGCATTCAATAGCGCAAGTCGGTAGGAGCTAACTTCTTGAAAAATTAATTGTTTGAATGACCGCCAGTGACTGCACAAAATATTTTTTCCCAGTTTTGCCGCCCTCTTAATATGGCGCCCTGGGCGGTCCGCCCCTCCGCCCCCCGCCCCCCTTGCGCTACGCTACTGATCCCATCACAGTAGCCCAAGGAATTTTCTCCTGTAGTTTATTAATACAGTAGAGCCTCGATAATCCGAACTAGCAATAAGCCCTTTCATTTGATACCCCACACGATACATTTTAATTAATTTTATTTTTTAATCCATGACTATATGTCCTCTAGAGGGCGCCCCATTTAATTTATTGTGACGTCACATAGCCTATAACCAGCGGACCATTAAGACGTTTCTAACGATACCTCATTTGTTGAATTATAGCATTGAGATAGATATTACTGGAGTGGTCAACGCCGTACACTGCCTCATTCCGTCCATTTGTGATGATATCACACCAGTCGACTAAGGTCCGTATTAATAAACCGAACTCAATATCGATTTCAATCTTGAGTTTGCTCTTGAGTTGTTGCGCTGATTAATAAACCTATCTTAAGACGTGATTAAAGAGCGACGTATCACTTGAGTCATACCGTATTAATAAATCAAACTCAGCTCTCAAAATATGTCTCAAGATGTAGTTTCGTGAACTCAAGTCTGATTGCGGGTCATACAAATCTTACATTTTTATAAATATTTTCACATTAAAAACAAGTTGACAGCAAAATATGACGACACTACCTACCATAGGGTAAGAACATATCATTTAAGGTAAGAACAAAGCGTTACTGTCATTCAAGATCAGTCTCAAATCTCAAGAGCGATATCAGCCTGGTTAAAACTTGAGTTTTATCTATTAATTAACGCCTAACTTAAGATAGTGACCACATCTCAAGACTCACTCGATTGATACACACTCAAGATCGATATTGAGAGCGATTTATTAATACGGGCCTTAGTCGCTTGCTAGTTCGTAGAGGTTAAAGCGCTCGTGCATTTTTAATCTATACATATAATAAATCTGTAGACTTAAAAAATCTGTAATTGTAAAATATCCAAAAAAAAAATACACAGGTCGTCTTAGAATCGTTAGCTGAACACGATAGGGTAGTTTTTAGAATTTTTGTTTGTCTGTTTGTCTGTTTGTCTGTTTGTTTGAACCAGGTAATCTCATAAACTAGGGAACAGATTTCAACGAGGTCCACACCAATATGTTCAGAAAATACCAGATTAACATTTAGGGTATTTTTCAATTTAACTTTAATACAATAATTATGATAATTGATAAAAAAAACACTTAAAAAATGTGAAATCGAAATATTTTTCCGTGTAAAATGAATAATTATAGTAAGTAGTTTTGAAGTTAGGTGGGAACAGATGAACATACATACATACATACAGGTCAAATACATAACCCTCCCTTTTGGCTTCGTCGTAGTCGGCTAAAAAAACCCCTGTTCGGACTCACGGAGCGTTCGGATTATAGTAGGTATGTTAAAAAATGCAAGTATATTTTGACAATATATTTATTGAGGTTATTATAACATACGTATATAAACAACAGAATACGTTACTTATTCATAAAGTCATCAATTTTAGTTTGGCGGGTTCTATTTATTGACCAAAAAAATAGGCTTTATCCCTCAAATTACGCAGCATCATCTTTTCGGATAAAAACAAGTCATTTTCATCAGCCCAATCCAAACCAAGTCAGCAGTTCGGATTACAGCGGCGTTCGGATTAGCCTGAGTACGGATTATCGAGGCTCTACTGTAAGTAGTTCTAACCAAACTGGAGGTTGTCCTTGGCTGCATTTTATAGTGCAGACAGTTGTCAATAGTGCAGACAATCCTTCACTTGCTCGTGATTTATCTATAGCCGCTTTAAATCCGTTCTTTATTCACATATTGCATAATTAACTAATTTACATTAACTTTAACTTTTTTTTTTAGGTTGGCATTATTGCATCAGTCAGAATCCCAGGTGATTGTAGAAGCGGATATCCATCATTTCATACTCGAATAACAGCCATTTTAGACTTCGTCATTCAAGGGATGGTACCCTACCCTTATTAATTAATAAACTGATAACAATAACAGATGTTGTATGATTATTCCAATTATGTATTACTTACACTTTATTAACCGACTTTGATAAAAAAGGAAAAAGTTTTTCTTATTTTGTTTTTAGGGTTCCGTAAAAAGCAGTAAAACCGGTCAAGTGCGAGTCGGACTCGCGCACTAAGGGTTCCGTACCATTATCATCACATAAAAATCACGTTATTATAAAAAATAGATGGCGCTAGTGATAAAAATACATGAATGAAAGGTAAATGGCCGTTTACGGTTTATGACGTATTAAAAAAAAACTACTTACCAGATCTCGTTCAAACCAATTTTGGGTGGAAGCTTGCATGGTAATGTATATCACATATTTTTTTTTTGTTTCATCATTCTCTTATTTTAGAAGTTACAGGGACACACACACACACTTTTTACCACTTAGGAAGTGTCTCTCGCGTAAACTATTCAGTTTAGAAAAAAATGATATGAAAAACCTCAATATCATTTTTGAAGACTTATCCATAGATACCCCACACGTAAGGGTTTGATGAAACATTTTTTTTCGAGTTTCTGTTTTAAGTATGGGGTAACCCTTAAATTTATTGTTTTTTTTTCTATTTATGTGTGAAAATCTTAATTCACAGAATACATCTAGGTACATACCAAGTTTCAACAGTATAGTTCATAAAGTTTCGGAAAAAAGTGGCTGTGACATACTATACGGCAGACAGACAGACATGACGAATCTTAATGGGTTCCGTTTTTTGCCATTTGGCAACCGAACCCTAAAAACGGGACCCTTTTATTATGACTCCACAGTCAGTCTGTCTGTCTCCCTGTATCTCATGAGCCGTGATAGCTAGACAGTTGAAATTTTCACAGATAATGTATTTCTGTATTCGCTAACACTAAAAATAAATACTAAACACAGAATATAATGGTACGGAACCCTTTGTGCGCAAGTCCGACTAGCACTTGGCCGATTTGTTTTATGTTTCTGCTTCAGAATTTGGGTTAAAATTAACCGATTTGGAAAGGTAGGTACATAATATTATTAGGAGAAAAACAATACTAATCGCCCTTATCTATTTCGAATTGAATTAATTAAAAATTGATTAAGTAATTAAAATAAAATGGTTTCATTTTATAGTTGATGCAAGCATTAGTTTAGCACTTTACGCAATATGAAGTGGATCTTGTTATTGTATATGACAATAAATACATTAGTTAACGTCTCAGGAAACTATACTTATAGAGGATATCACCGAACAATTGGTATACCTGCAGCGGAAAGAATATGGGAGATAGAGAAGAAAATCATGGAAGGTGCTGACGATGGCATCAACTCACGAATCATTGGTGGTACTCCAACTACGCATTACCGGTACCCTTGGCTGGTAAAATTTATTATCATCACCAGCTTTTACAAGCGTTGAAGTCGAAAATGAACCAGGGAATCACGTTGTCCCATACAAACTTTACCCCCCCTTTTTACTCCCTAAGGTGTAAAATTTAGGAAAATTCTTTCTTGTCGGATGCACACAGGAACAAAGAACACAGGGTGTGTTCTTTATTTAACGTGGGCATCCGACGTTTCAGGTCTCTACGATCAGCGGTTTAGGCTGTGCGTTGATCCGTTGAGCCAGTCAGGACAAAGTATTTTTTAGGTATAGATTTAACTATTTATTCGCGACGCAAAACAATATTATCCCTAGTAATATGTGCTATTACGGCTATCCAATGTCGTCATGCGATTAGCCACAATCGCAACCGCAACCCTAGCGTAGGTACGTAGCCTAATAACTTAATAATTTAGTTTTTGTAGTAAGTTGTATTAGTTTGTGATTCCAATTGATTTTTTTCACCTACATTTCAGGCAGGGATCTTAGTTTACACAGTAGCTGCGACAGGTTCATGGCGTTCAGTTTGTTCAGGGTCTTTGTTAAACTCGATACGTGTCCTGACCGCGGCACATTGCTGGAGAAATGTCGATTTCAATCCAGATTATTTGGAGGTAGTACTTGGCTCAGATTATATATACCACGGAGGCATTAGAATCAAGACATCCAAAGTGGTAAAACATCCTTCATATTTGGATGGAAAGGAATTAGAATCTCGATTTAATAAGGATGCGGCAGTGGTTTTCTTGCCCGTTGAAGTTCAATTCACTCGTAAGTACTTTTATGTATTTTCAGAGACTACCTTTCTGATTAATTCTAACATTTTTTGCTATAAACATACACCCGATGCACGCGTTAGTCTCGCTTGATCGGGTATAGTTGCCCCAGAGCACATATTCCAGTACCGCCCAAAATCAACTGGTGGTCAAGGTTTTTGTTGATAACTCAGTCCCGAAGGAACAGACAAATATGAATTTCAAAAACTATATATTTTTGTTTCACTTGATTGCTCTTTCACTCACTAGTTTTTCTTTGTATCTGCTTCCATGTACAAAGTGTTTTGTTATTCTTTCTTTATTACTAACTAGCCTCCCGCCCCGACTTCGCACGGCTATATTATGCATGTATTATACATTTAAACCTTCCTCTTGAATCACTCTATATATTAAAAAAACTGCATTAAAATCCGTTGAGTAGTTTTAAAAATTTAAGCATGCAAAGGGATATAGGGACATAGGGACAGAGAAAGCGACTTTGTTTTATACTATGTAGTGAATACACTAACTGTAAAAACCAATCAGACCCAAGGTAATACATATATACAGGTGCTTCGAAATATGTACATGAAGTAATTTATTTAATTTTCAGCCAAAATCAAACCAATAGCTTTGCCTATAAACATGACGGAAGAAACTTTTGAGAGATACACTGCTCACGCCGCTGGTTATGGATTGCTTCGAACCAGTAAGTGAAGAAAAAGATGCAGGTTTATGTCAGGCTGGCTCAATAAACTACAATTATTTCCAATCCACTTACCATTTGCCACACACGCCAAAAATAAAAGTCAATCAGACGCTCCTGTAGTAGTCAATCTATTATTTAGAAACTGTCGGTTTTGTGTTATGAAAAAAACCTCTTTTTAAAAACTGGTTTCGTACGAAGAGGATTTTTTCTTATTTAGTAACTGGTTAAGAACCTCCGGTTTCGTATGGGGCCGAAGGGGCTCGTGCCAATTCATTAGCCATCTACAAAACTTAGTCCGGTGTGGTCAGAATGTCCAGGTGTCCAAATATCCAGGATTTTAATACCAAGTTGCCAAAACGTTCAGTTGTCTAAACGACAATTTGGCCAAAATGTCCAATTACTTAAACGACAAATTGGCCAAATATCCAGTTGCTTAAACGGAAAACTGCCCAAATATCCAGTTGCTTAAACGACAAATTGCCCAAATAACCAGTTTTACTTTCAGATCCAAGACTTAGGGCACCGAGTAACTATGAAGTGGATCTCATAGTAGTTTCAAATTTTGATTGTCGCTCCGATTGGCGCCCTAAATCTGTAATGTGTACATCTGGCTATGGTACTGTTGGAGTCTGTAAGGGCGACTCCGGAGGACCACTCAGTGTCAGAGTATGCGGGAAAGACATATTGGTTAGTATCTAAAAAATAATCAAACGGGATATTAATAACCAACTTGTAAAAATCTAAATAAGATTCCCTATAGATAGAGCGCCAAAAGGCTCGCTGCATTGCCTCTTTGGATGGCAATATAGCGATGGCAGACAGATTTTTATTTATCCTGTTTAAATAACTTTAGTAGACCTTCGTTAGTCGGAGAGGCACCTTAAGAAGAAGAAGTAGTTTTAACTATGTTAAAAAAACCTTTTACCCTTTTTTTTTAAATATATTAGCAATCTGTAAGACTTACCTACTTTATGTTTTGTTTTAGATCGGAATTATTAGATCAATTAAATTACCTGACTGCGAATCGGGATATCCATCATTTCATACTCGAGTGACAGAAATCTTACCATTTATTACTGCCAATTTAGATCCAGATCCATGAAACTACACAAGCATTCAGCGCTGATCTTTAATAACATTATCTTTCTATAAACGCTAGAGACTATCCCTTGAAAATAATAATATTACTAACAACCAAGAAGTTATTCTCTAGCGTCTTTATGAAGAGGATTATTTCTTGCTTTAAAGATGCTAAGTTTAAGTTTTTAAATTTCTACTTTAGAATGATACCTACATAAACAATGTTTAGAATTAAATAGAATCAGTTTGTTAAAAATAATATCCTTGTTTTTATTTAGCCTAAAAATTGTATGATTGACCGAATAAGCTAACAAAGTTAGGTCTATCTAGAGTCGTATGTTTGTGTGTTTGTTTGAAGACAACTTGAGTAATGTTGCTATCTTTGGTATACAAGTAGGTACATAAATTGAGGTTCATAGAATTACATGAAAAAACCTGTTAGGACAGATTTTTACATTTTACTCTTGTTGATCAAATCCTAAAACTACTTTTCCCAAAATGACTGATTTTCAAAATGACTTTGTTTGACATAAAAAATAAATAAAAATTTAAAAAACCGACTTCAAAAAAACCTGAAAAGAAAAACTAACAAAACCTGAAAAAAAAAACCAAAAAGTGAAAAATAATCCATTTCGGGTCACTAAGACAGCAGATAACTTAATCATAAGTACTTACTTGGAAGTCTGACTGGGTTAGATTGAATGTTGAGAGGTATAAAGACAACATGGTGTCACCCAGTCCGACTTCCATGTAAGTACTTATGTTTAAGTTATCTGCTGTCTTAGTGACCCGAAATGGATTATTTTTCACTTTTTGGTTTTTTTTTTCAGGTTTTGTTAGTTTTTCTTTTAAGGTTTTTTTGAAGTCGGTTTTTTAAATTTTTATTTATTTTTTATTTAACCATTTTTAGTGCCACTGTCACTGAAAATTCTACTCCATGAGGCGAAAGCGACTGTTTCTTCAAATTGCAACCTGTACCTAATCGTAACCCATTGAAGAGTTTGGTGATAAGAAGGTGTTTTCAGATGCCCCATTCATCCTTTTTGTGTATGGGCCACTTCTATTAGTGGAAATGGAAACCTGAGCAATTTGTTGAATCCCGCTGTGCAGATCTGTTCATCACTCCGAAGATCCTCATCAGATCTTCATTTAGGATAGGGTTGTCTATCAAAATTCATTCAAACCCAGTCCGGCGAGGCAAAAGCGAATATTTTATTCAAATTGTAACCTGTTTTCTGATGAAAAGGTGGTTTCAGATATTCCATTTATCGGTAACTATTAGTTTATGGGCCAATTCTACTGGTGGAAATCGAAAAATGAGCAATTTGCTGCACTCTCGAGGTGCAATTCTGTTCATCACTTCGAAGATCCTCATCAGAACTTCATTTAAGATAGGGTTCTCTATCAACATTAATTCAAACCCAGTCCCGCGACTAAATTCGACTAAATTCTTCAAATTGTAACCTGTAATCGTAACCGATTGAAGAGTTTTCTGATGAGAAGGTGATTTCAGATATTCCATTTATCGGTAACTATTCGTTTAAGGGCCAATTCTACTGATGGAAGTCGAAAAATGAGCAATTTGCTGCACTCTCGAGGTGCATTTCTGTTCATCACTTCGAAGATCCTCATCAGAACTTCATTTAAGATAGGGTTCTCTATCAACATTCATTCAAACCCAGTCCGGCGACTAAATTCGACTAAAATCTTCAAATTGTAACCTGTAATCGTAACTGATTGAAGAGTTTTCTGATGAAAAGGTGGTTTCAAATATTCCATTTATCGGTAACTATTCGTTTATGGGCCAAATCTACTGGTGGAAATCGAAAACTGAGCAATTTGCTGCACTCTCGAGGTGCAATTCTGTTCATCACTCCGAAGATTCTCATCAGATCCTCACCAAATTTTTATGGGACCACCCCTGAGGTATCACTTTTCGAACACAAAAAGAATCATCTCAATCGGTTGAGCCGTCTTCGAATGATCGCGTAACATACACACAAAACAAAAAAAAACATACAGACGAATTGAGAACCTCCTCCTTTTTTGAAGTCGGTTAAAAAGGCAAAAAACTAGCTAATCACAAAGGTCAGGAGTAAAATACAATGTTTTCATTTTCCAGGTAGGTATTCTAGGTATATAATGTAAGTAATAAAGGAAATACAGACTTGAGTTTCCGGTCTACAGTTCTACGAGCTACTACGGATAGCTACGGCATAGTTTTAGTTGTCTGTAGACAAAAGTAGGCATGGACTGGACATTGGACGTGCGATCCAAAGTATGCGATTTTAAAAATGTTGTCTTTGTGCTACAGATTCTATTAGGGTAAAAAAAACTCGGCTAAGCGCGGCTAAGCGTGACATTCCTCACTGTCTGTCTGTCACCAAACCGTATCTCAGGAACCGTGATAGCCTGACCGTTGAAATTTTTACAGTTGATGTATTTTTGTTGCCTCAATTACAACAAATACTATAAACAGAAGAAAAAATAAACTTAAGTGGGGCTCCCATATAACATGGTACGGAACCTTTCGTACGGAATCCTTCTTAGTGATTTTAGATTTAGATCTCATTTATGCCGAATCTGATTGTCTGAGTGAATAGAATAGATAAAGACCTGATGAAACAGGCGACCATAAGAGCTTATCTTCTGAGCTAGGTAGTCATTACATATTCGTTAAAATCGTCTTGATGAGACTCTAGATATCAATTGATTCTTCCGTAGGTATCCTACTGAAGAATCAGTTGATATCTAGGACTCGTTTTTGCCCGCGACTTCGTCCGCGTAGAATTAGTAGATTCGACCAAGGAAATACGTTGTCCTATACAAACTTTGCCCCCTAAAGGGTAAATTTCGGGAAATCCCTTCTTATCGGATGCCCACGTCATATAACGAACACACCCACCAAGTTTCAGGTCTCTACAATCAGCGGCTTAGGATGTGCGTTGATCCGTCAGTCAGGACGAAGCATTTTATCTACAGATCTGGTGATAGAGCTGGAAGAAGGCTATAGGAACTCATCTCCTAGATAATTAGGCCTATCGCGTTTGGACTCACTAAAATCGTCTTATTACGTAGATACTTTAGTTACCTACTGAGGAATCAGAACATATCTGAGATCTGGTGATAGAGCTGGAAGAAGGCTATAGGAACTCATCTTCTAGACAATTAGGCCTATCGCGTTTGGACTCATTAAAATCGTCTTGATAAGTAGATTTCTATTTACCTACTGAAGAATCAAACATATTTCAGATCTGGTGATAGAGCTGGAAGAAGGCTATAGGAACTCATCTTCTAGATAAGTAGGCCTATCGCATTTGGACTCATTATAATCGTTTTGATAAGTAGATACTCTATGTACCTAATAAATATTCAGCTGATATCTGAGATCTGGTAATAGAGCTGGAAGAAGGCTATAGGAATTCATCGTCTTAACAAGATAGACCTATCTTTTTTATCTTTAAGTGTCGTTCAGAAAATTCGTTCGTTCCAGTTCAAGGTCGTTAAGTTTATATTAGTTTCTACTAATTGCAGAAATTGCTATACATCAATTAGTTGAACCGAAACTTTGACTAATTAAAGAACAATAGTAAATTATTCATATTAGGTTTATCAAACTATATTTATAAGTCGTATACCTTCTAGTTATACCTGCAGTTTATTGTATTATCTAAGCTTCATCAAAAAGATGTTGTGGCTTTTAATATTTCTGGCTGCAGCTTCACTGACAGACGCAAAATTCATAAATTTTAGAGACTATGCTAAAAACGTGGGAATACCAGCTTCGAAAAGGATACTGGAGATTGAGAGCAGAATCGTAAATAGTTCCGATCATAATATAAACAGCAGAATCATCGGAGGATATCTAGCTAATCATGAAAATTATCCTTGGCTGGTAAAATATACTTTAAAATACTAAATAACGCTCATTTGCTTGATTATTGTTCGTCGTATTTTAGTTTTGTCAGAGTTTTATGGAATTTCCTTCATATCTGATAAGTATTTTACATACATAAATTCACGCCTATGCTCTGTCGTCCAGAGGGGTAAGCAAAGACCACGTTTCGTCACTGCACCGAACTTTATTCTTACAAACAAACTTTTTAATATACGCGATGTCTAACCGATTAAATAATAATATTTGCCCTATGAATAAATCATTTTCCAAACATAGGTTTTTTTCGCTGATAACGAATGGGCTCCGAAACTACTGGACCGATTTTGATGAAACTTAGTATGAGGATACATTGATACATAGGCTACTATTTTGTTTCCCGACATTCCCATAGTACACTATGTAGTGGTATAAATAGTCTATAAAGAACAGTTTAAGTGCCAATTTGGCAGCATCCTTTGATATAGCCTGATATGCACATTCTCAAAGAAACACCCAAGTACTTAATTCATCCTCAAATCGCCTTCTGAACAGATCCACGTAATATATGACGACCCAGTTGGAACAATGGTCACAATGCCGGACTGCCAAACACAGGGTTGCGGGTTCGATTCCCGCCTCAGACATGTATTTATGCTTAGATAATTGTCTGTGGTCTGGTTGTTTCTATGTATTATAAGTATATGTTTACAAAACAAAAGTATGTAAGTAGTATATCCGTTGTCTAACACCCATAACACAAGTCTAGTTACTAAGCTTGGGGCTAGATGGTGGAATGTTCTGCAATATTTATTTATTATTTATTTATATTAGTAATTCTGATTCCAGGCTGGACTCGTAGTACACATGATTAGGAAGATCTCAATATGTGGAGGTTCTCTCTTGAATCCAACACGAGTCCTAACAGCAGGCCACTGCTGGTACGATTCAGATGTACAATGGATCCCTGATTTGATAGAAGTAGTCCTTGGCTCAAGTTTTCTATACTACGGTGGAACTAGAATAATGACGAAAAGAGTAATAACTCACCCTAAATGGGTACCTGGTATACCTGATGAAGTAGATGCTGCTATTGTTATTTTACCAAATCCGGTCACCTATAGTTGTAAGTAGTCGTTATGTACGCTATTCTTGAATTTATTTTTCAATTTTCATAAAATTAGTGTTATTACTAGCTGTCCCGGCAAACCCAATTGTTTTGCAATTTCCAAAAAAAAAAAGGAAAAATAGGAAAAAAAACACAAAAAAATTCAAACAAATCGGTTCAGCTGTTTAGGAGGAGTTTAGTAATTAGCACCGCGACACGACAATTTTATATATATTAGCTGTCCAGGCAAACGTTGTCTTGCCATTTACAGAAAAAAAGGAAAAAGAAGAAAAAACTAGATGTCATTCGATTCTCAGACCTAACCAATAATCACAAAAAAATTCATACAAATCGGTTCAGCCGTTGAGGAGGAGTTTGGTAACTAACACCGCGACACGAGAATTTTATGTAGGTATAAAGGGATATCTCCCAATCACGAGTTACGAAGCCCCGGACCTTAGGAAGGCGTGCGTTTAGCCAAACCCAACACGTAGAGGCTCTTTACAATAACAATTTTAATAGCAAAATCTGAAGTGGGCAGCAAACCGGTGTTGATCCCTGTTTGCACTGTAAAATGCAGCCAAAGACAATCTCCGGTTTTGATAGAACTTTGATGAACTACAGGAGAAAACTACTTGGGCTACTGTGATGGGGTGGTAGTGAATTGACTGCCTGCCTCATAGAGATAAATAATATTAAATATTAATTCAAATTTTGTACTAACTATACAATTCCTTGTAGCAAAAATCCAACCAATAGCCTTACCAGAAAATTACATGGGAGTAACATTTGAGGGATGGACTGTTTATGCTGCTGGCTATGGATTGGTACAAGACAGTAAGTACCATAATAACTCGCGTTTACAGGCGTGTTATAAAAAAATGATCAGAGTGAAATGATAATGATGCGCGCGCATCTGTAACACAAAAGACACATGTTGCAGCTGCGTAACTCAAAATCAAAACAGGTCGAAGCTGCGAGAATGCGAGAAATTTTACGAATAAGATGAGCGCGCATCACTGTAACATTAAAGTAACGTTGAAGCTGCCCGCAAAATAAATATCAGACGGATCACGTGCGTACATAAGTACACGCACCTATTTTATTTTATTGGTGACAATTTCTATAGGAATATTGAGTCGGTATCCAAAAATACGCTGGTCTTTTTGGATCAATCCCATGATTGATGTTATGATGTTCATAATTCGATTTTGTTGTAAAATAAAACACAATCTTCCTAGAAAATAGAACAATGAAAACTAGATTTCAATCGGTCCAGTAGTTATTCACAAGTATATGTAGGTAGGTACTTGTAAATATAGTACTGCAATTAAGGGGTGGTTTTCAAACGACTAGTATACTTCAATAGTTCTACTGTTCTTTTTATGTCTGGTTTGATTTTTATTTCATTCTATGCAGGTATGCAGGTACCTACCTCCAGACTTATATGTACTTACCGATTTTATGTAGGTATACCTAAGTGTATTTTTACACAATTTTATCTAATTCCAGCCCCAATTGAAGTTATGGCGGATTATAATCAAGCAATATATTTGAAGGTGATGAATAAATCAGAGTGCAATATAGGTCCTAATATTATGTGCACCAGCGGAGAGGGGAACAAGGGAGTCTGTGGCGGCGATTCCGGAGGACCTCTTTCCATATACCACAATGGGCAAAATGTTTTGGTTAGTATAAATACCACAGACGATATTTTACCATAGTTTTGTTAGTGGTAGATCCAAGGGTCTCTTCTTCTTCCTGCCCTTATCCCAATTTATTTGGGGTCGGCGCAGTATGTTTTCTTCTTCCATTCACTCCTATTAGTCGACATCTC
This sequence comes from Idaea aversata, assembly GCA_907269075.1. Classification (NCBI taxonomy): domain Eukaryota; kingdom Metazoa; phylum Arthropoda; class Insecta; order Lepidoptera; family Geometridae; genus Idaea; species Idaea aversata. The sequence continues at coordinate 4,822,611 of OU026096.1, forward strand.
ATCGTTCACATTCATCTCTCTCATGTCTTGTCTCACGCAGTCCATTCATCTTTTCTTAGGTCGTCCTCTTCGTCTCTATCCATTTACATTCATACAAATTATGTATTGCCTAATCGTATTTCCTTCCTAAATACCTGCTTAGATACCTACCTAAACATAATACTTATAAGTACTATATAGAGATCTCGATTTTGGTTTTGATTTAAGTACCTACTTACAATGTTTCAGGCTGGTATCATTATGGCGACTCTAGAAGATGATTGTTCAAATGGAAAACCATCATTGTATGTTAGAGTTAACAAAATTCTAGATTGGATTAAGAACAACTTACAATAAGTTTTACCTATAAAAACCTTCTTAAAATGTTTTTTTCCAGTAAATAGATACCCCTACCATGAGTTGTGATAAATAAACGTTATCGCTACACCTCTAGCTAAGTTGTCAAAGAACAGTAGGTAAGTATGCGCTTATATTCACACCGCAATTTTCTTATACGATTTAGTGGTGTGTGAACATAGTCGCATACGGCGCAAAATGCGGTAAGAGGCAAAGAGCGAGGGAGCAGTGAGCCCATTATTATTCTATAATACAAGTACGCTAGATTTGGTATTTTATACAAAACTTCAGTTATATTTTGTGCCTCATAACAGAGTAGGATAGCTCCGCTAAGAGTAGGATAGGTACTGCGAAACTATTTCTTATTTTCATCGATCTAAAGTCGATTGTTGTACAATCCACGGTCAAAAGTCTCTGCCCACCGTAACGTTTACAATCCCGTGCAGCACTATTTGAACATTATAAATAACAACGTAACCTGTAAATCGATTTCACGTCGGTTGGTGTAGCGGGTGGCGGCTTATACCACTCACACAACTAGAGTAATAGCTAACATGTTGAAAATAATAATCACACTGAGTACTTTTAATTCAAGTAGGTATTTAGGTTTGTGTGTAACATCTATTAGAAGAAGGTCGTAACTACAATAATTGTTGATGGTATTATTGTAGCAAACTGATCATTTACTTATGGCCCTTACTGTACATAACCAGTTATAAGTAACTTCATCAGTTCACCACCCTTCACTACTGCTCTCAGCGCCAAAATGACGAAAATTAGATGGAAGCATTTTATTGATGACAGTCCAGTCCACTCGGTAGTGGTGTTCAGTTATATGTTTATCAAAATATAATGTCATAACTCGTGGTAGAGGTATACCTACTGCCCCTTTAGACAAGATTACGTTCTATTAGCGATATCGCCAAAAGACAGTTTTTTGTATGAAATTGACGATGAAACTTGTTTAACTTTTTCTCTAACGCTAGACCATGTGAGTTTTTGTTGGTCTATGTCAATTTTATAAAAATAAAAAAATGTTGGCCATTGGCCATTTCGATAAAAGAAAGTTATCATGTCTGACGTTCCATTGGCGATATCGCCAATCGCTAGATTTTTGGTATGAAATTGACATAAGATGAAACTTTTTTTATCCTATAAGCATGTCTTTTCGTTGGCCTATGTCAATTACATACAAAAAAAAATGGTTGTCTGTAAAGTCTGTTTCCGGACGATAATTTTACGTGATAACGTCATAAGAAAACATTGATGGTAACCATGGCAACGATAAAAGTTGCTATAGTTACCTTGTCAATAACATGAGGCGTTCCAGTAACGACGCGTGACGTCACACTTTTTTGAGATTGCAGGTGTTCACCAATTTATAAAACGTTATCACGTCAATAATAAGGGGGCTAAATAGTCAGTAATAAGTACACCAAGTACTTCTGTAAAAATAACTTCTATATGAGTGTGAAAATAAAATAAATATTTCAGTTTTTAAGCTCCTTTATTTCGACGAGGTACAGTCCATTCGTATTTTAGACAATTACAATCATTTCCAGCGTTTTAAACTCTATACTTATTTAAAAGATCTTCAGATATTTTATTACATCTACTTAATGAATCATTTTACAGTTAATTTTAAACAAAATCTGTTTTTATGTAGGATATAAGCATTACAAGATGTTAAAAAAATGTCGATTTTATTTGCAAAGTTGCCAGCAATTGACTTGTTTAAAATTAACTGTAAAATTCTTGTATAAATGCAACCAATCAATTCATTCATACATGATAATATCAATCATTCAGCCATTCGCTTGATACACACCGTACCTACTTTTAATTTCGGCACATTTAGACGAGCAATATGTTTCGGTAATAACAAAAATATTGCTCGTCTAAACGTCCCTTTATAATTTAGACGCACATTAAAATAACCGTGTTAATTTAAATTCAAAATGTGCGATAAGCCTCCACAGTTTCCGCGAACTGAGTTCTATTCAATTACATTTCACAACAACGATTTACTGGTGCTTTTAGACGAGCAATTTCGGGCAATTCATCATGACTTCGGCAATAAATCCCAAAAAAATTATTCGTATAAAAACACCATTATTTTACCACAATTATCATGCAATAATTATTATTCTGTATTGTTAAAAGTAACAAATTATGACTACTAAACATCAGACTAGAAATATAACTTCTAAACACGGATCTATAGCTAAGCGTTTACACTGAGAAATCCTGCTGGCAATTACCAATAGGCAATATTACTCGTGCAGACACAACATTAATGATTATTGGAATATAATATCAAAATAACAATATTTAGCTGAGTTAAATTGCAGGCGGCACTAAGGCTACGTTAATACTAAAAAAGCGAAACAATTCGATGCTCAATGCAAAAGAGTCAATAATTAAAAACTGCGTGCTACCGGTCAATAAGAAATTACATTTTATGTTAGAAGAGTTATTTAGATTGCGTATATTTAAGTGTGAGGAAGAAAGTACTTTAATAAAATGACAACATTCAGCATACCCTTAGGTTTTGATTGGGTATGTTGCATGTATGGTTATGCCGAAGATACATCGCACATCACACATCGCGATGTCACCTCCATGTAAAACAAATGTATGGTTTGCATTGATAAAGTTCATCAATGTGCTCTGGCTTGTGATTAGTCAAGGTCATCGCGTCCCATCTCGTTCGTATCTCTTAGTGCGATGTCGATTTGCAATACATCTTCGGCATAACATTACCCTATGAGGTAAGTTTTTTATTACTAGTTAAGTTCATGCTATTCATCCCCCCTTAGATAAGATTGTTTTTTATTAGCGATATTGCCAATCAGCGGATTTTTCTGTAAGAAATTGACATAAGCCAATGAAAAGTCACGTGGTCATGCGTTAGAGAGAAAAAAACAGCGCACTCCGGGAGTGCAGGCAGAAGTGAAAACAATAAACTTGTTATTTCTCATAGAATATTTCTTGAAACGATCTGCTACTGCCATCTATTAGCACTCACTTAAACAAATATAGTTTATTTTTTATTCGCTAGATGGCAGTAAAAAATTTAAATCAGCGCCATCTACATTCGAATAGCGGTCTTTCTAGAAACTAAGTTTCTCAATTTGTGTAATAGATGGCAGTATAAGTTAAACAAAAAGACTAACACAAATAAAATCTCATCTGTCGCGTCAAATCTCATCTGTCGCGTCAAAATCTGTCGCGAGAACGGCTGAAAATGCTCACCCACAAAAGTGCCCAACGCGCCATAAGAAGTTTTCACTTCAAAAATGATAGACACGTTTCATCTAATGCCAATTTCATAGAATGATTTATGTCAATTGTATACTAAATTTGTCGATATTGGCGATATCGCTAATAGAAAGTAATCTTGTCTAAGGAGGCTGGTTATTAATCGTTTTTTAGTTTGTTTGCTGTCAATGTCAAGATGAAATGCTTTCTCTCTCTCTCTTATATCCTCTCACAAACAGGCCTTGTGGCTATATTTCCGACACACTTTGCACATTTCCTTTGTTGTTTTAACTAAATATTTATCCGTAAATATTTCTTCAGTTCCATTGTCAAAAAAAGTAAAATGTTTTATTTTCAGTGACCTTTCTAAAGGCAATTCAAACAAATTTAACCGGTAGCTTAACTACCTACTTCAGCTATCACGATTCTAAAAACGTGTCAGTAAAAAATATTTACATTAGGACAATTCCATTTGTTCAATTGATTTAAATATTTACATTTATAATGAAAATGAACATAATAATTCAGCTTAACAGTTTGAAGTTAAGAGGATAGGGTACCGGGATACTCTCTCCATACAAACTATTACAACCGTAGTCGACTGTTTTCTCCCTGGATGACTCTCTCTCTGGTCGATCCTTCATGACTGAAGATCGCGACCACCACTCTTCTTCACCCAGCGGTTTGTAAAGGTCCTCCACTTAATCCGGTCTGCGGCCATTCGAACCACTTCCTCAAACCTGGACGAGCTCTCCTGTTTCAGCTGATCTGACCATCTCATCGGGGATCTACCACGTGACCGTTTGCCCTCTACATTTGCACAGATGATCAGTTTCTCCAGGTTCACTATGACACTAGAGCAAATATTTTTGGTGCATAAAACTTATAACTGCCATGACCATGCCGTATTTTGGGAGGAAACATTCGACTACGTTTGTATGGAGAGAGCGCAGGTACCCTTCACCTTAATAAAAAGAAAAATAATAATAATAGAGTATAAACGAAACAATAACTAAACTACCGTAATGATATCACAGTTCATTTATGCAAATAATGTAAGTTAATTATATCGCATTAAAATATCTCCCGAACTAAATTGTTTTTTATGGCAATACAAATATTTTAACAAAAATATACTTAAAGCAAATTCAACATAATCAACATTTTCTATCATTCAGCTGTATCTATTAATTAAAATTATTTATTAATAATTTAGTTTCTTATGATGCGTCAACTTGGGCAATTTTTCGGCAATACTACGTAATTTTTTTATAGATATGAGAACCACTTTTTAAACCTTTACCTTAATTCGTAAAACAAAATATTTTTTCTGCAACGTTATTTGACAGCATGGCGTAGTGGTTATCGCATCTGCACAGTTATCAGGAGATAGTGAGTTCAAATCTCGCCGCAATGCTATGGAGATATTTTCTTTCAAATATTTCAAACAAAAATTAAAAAAATAATCGAAACACAGTTAGTACTTATATTTTAAGTTTTTTTTTTGTGAATTGCATAAAATTGCTGAAAATTGCTCATGTGAAAGCACCTTTATATAAACATCGAAGTTAAAATGATTTTTATTATTGAATTATTAGAGTTAGTTGCGTTAACGCTACTGTGCTGACATGCATAATATCTATGAGTGATATTTTTATATGACCTAAGGAAAATGTATCTAAAGGTTGTATTTGAAACGGGCTATATTTCCGAGCAATGCTGTTATTGAGCTACATTGCCAGTCAATATTGTAACAATTCAATGTTAATTACATTTTAAGGTAATATTGTTGGTTGATTAATTTCTGAGCAATGTTGTTACTAAATTACATTGCTCCGTAATATTGTTACACAGCTACTGGATAAACCGGGCAATATCGTTACCTACATAATATATTGATGGGCAATACAAGATTACATAGCTGGGCAATATCATCGCATAATTACATTTTCAGACAATATAAATAAATAAATAAATATTGCAGGACATACCACACATCGCCATCTAGCCCCAAGCTAAGTAACTAGACTTGTGTTATGGGTGCTAGACAACGGATATACTACTTATATACTTTTCTTTTGTAAATATATACTTATAATACATAGGAACAACCAGACCACAGACAAATATCTAAGCATAAATACTTGTCTATGGCGGGAATCGAACCCGCAACCCTGTGTTTGGCAGTCCGGCATGGTGACCATTGTGCCAACTGGGTCGTCATTATATTGTTGCATAGTTCCGATATATCCCGGCTACATTACCGCACGATATTTCTCGGTAATGTAGCGAGAAAATATCATTAGAAAATATATTGATGGGCTATATCGTTCTAAAATTACAATGATAGGCAATATAGTTACTTAATTAAATTTTTACACAATATTGTTGCTTAATCACATTGCTAGTAAAAACAGTTACAAGAATACATTGTCCGATTTGTCCGACAATATTGCTGCATAGCTACATTACCGTTAGAAAACACATTGATGGATAATATTTCCCAAAATGTTGCCCATAAAAATATTGCTTTTTAAAATATAGCCACTTTAAATACAATAATGGTAAAAGTTAACATGAAAATATGTTGATGTAGAATGTAGTATATGTTGATGGAATTAGCTAATGTTGAGTTTATGTTGGACACAACACCTTGAGAATGTAATCTGTTAATAATGTTGGTACTGTGGGGCTGTCTTCGTTTATTGCCTTCAGAACTGAAAGAAAAAATAATGATTTTGTTTAATAAGTCATTTAAATTAATAATAGAGATAATTTATAGAATTTTAACTAAACAATTTAATACCTAATACCGGGTCCCATTATGTGGGTCCTAGTTGTGAAAGTGTTCATTTAACATCAAGGAATCAGTCCATTTTAATAAATACCTATAATAAACTAGCTGCCCTACGCGGTTTCACCCGCGTAACTCCCGATCCCGTGGGAATATCGGGATGTAAGCTATCCTATCTCTCAAGTTGGATCGAACTGCACATGGTGTGCGAATTTTATTATAATCGGTTAAGTGGTTTAGGAGTCCATTGAGGACAAACATTGTGACACGAGATTTATATATATTAAGATAGGAAAATAATAATAAGAAATTTGAACCTCGCCGCGGTGCTAATATCGGAGAGGCATTTTTCCTTAAAAAAAATTTAATGGATGGACTTCATTCAATTCAATTCAATTTATTAAAATGCATAAAAATAGTAAATAATACTAAAAAATAAAATGCGAAATAAACAATTCTCGCAATAAAAAAAAAAACTAAAAAATTTCAAATTACAGTGAAAGTAAAATTTCAAATCTAAATTAATAAAAATATTTTAAGAGTGTTAAACACACAAGGATTTTTTCGAAACTTTTCAGAAAGCTCGATGCTCTTACCGACAGAAATACGTGGACCACGTCCAAAAGAAGTTTAAATTATGCTTTCTTTTTTTTATTTACGACTGAGGCTCACAGATCTATTAGAAAACTTTACAGCTTTCAGTAAAAACGTTCAAATTAAACTTACTTTTGATAAGTACTTGAAGCGTTTGATTGTCCGGTGGTCCGTTGTCCAGGTGGAAGGGTATCACTGTCGTCAAGTACTGGAAATATGAAACATATTTATTATGATAAAAAACAACTTAAATCTTCATTTCTTAGATTTTCTGATCCTAATAGAAAGTTTGTGACTGTCCAAGAAAATTTACGCAAATGCTGGGGTATCATTTTTAACTATTAGAAAATCCATATTGCAAAATGACAATATCGTCTTATAGGTAAGTCTTGATATTAAAATGCCAAAGTTACTAAATAGACATAAATTCTAAATGCCCTTAGTAGCATAACGTCTGCAGCTAAAGATCCGAACAGATGGTGATATTGAATGTGATTCCAGTGGCTTAGTACTAATAGCACTGCTACAGTTAGAAGTGGATTTAGCTCTCAGGTTCAAATCCTACCCATTTTTTTTTTCTCGGTCGCAACTCTAAATAATATCATATTTTTTTGGTTAGTCTTTATTATCAATGGTATTTTATACCTTTGGCTCGGAAGAGCTTAAATTAGGCGACCGTGGAGGAGCCGGCCGCTTCTTCTTCTCTATATGATACGCTCGCCTCTTGTTCTGTACGGCCAGCAACAGAGATATGAACGTGTTCTTCAATTCCTTCTCGTATTCCAGTTCGTCACGTAACGCCAGTTCCGCGATCAACGTCTCGGAGAACTCGCGGATCAGGACTTCTAATTCCATGAAGATTTCGTTCAGTTGAGCTAGGGATAGTTGGCGGAGTTCTGGAATAAGTGAAAAGGTGTTTTTAAGGTTCTGTACCAAAAAAGGTAACTAAAGGAACCTTACAAGACCCTCTTGTCCGTCTGTCCGTGTGTCACCACCGATTTACTCAGGAACGGGTGGACCTAGCAAATTGATAAGACATAGCCAGGTACTGAGGTCTATAGTCTCTATTCGATGTATAAAATCAAGGTCCTGAAGCAACATGATAAAAAATATGGGCAAATTTAGATTTTTGGGAAAACATTTACCAAAATCCTTCCTTTTTATTTTGGTAAATGTTGTAAGTACCAAAACTTACCAAAATAGGTACAGTGCAAACCAACTGCATTGAATACATGTCCCAGACGTTAGAGTGCACTGAATAACAGAGACTAAAGTTGCTGGAGCTGTATAAATTAGATGTAACCATTCCAAGTCCAACAAGGCCTGCAAGCCCTTCATGCAGCCGATTGGCAACAAGTGGCACAAAATAGGGTGCAATGGCGGCTTTTGGTGTTAGAGGCGTTTTGGTGTTAGATCCACTTCGGGTCGCTGAGCCAGCGTAAGCTCGTAAGCGTAAATCTATGGGCACTCTCATAAGTTTCTATTATTATAGTTCCACGACTTTCTAATAAAACATTTTCGAAAAAAAAAAAATAATAACGGCGCGTCATAAATATCAAATTAATGAATTAAAAAAAGTAAAAGATGCAATTTAGTAGCTCAATAAAAGAAAAAATGTTGTTAACTTAGTCATGTTTATTTTTTCTTTTCCTACACGTAAACCAAGATCAATCAGCGATAGATCTTTTTAACCCGACCACATGGAAGGTTGTGAAAACAAAACAATAAAAGACGTGCAAAATTAATCGCAAGCGCAGAGGTGAATGCACTCTGTAGTGACGATAGGAGTCATGACCAATATAGATTTATCTAATAAGTAGGTAACTAACTCTGTTATAACGACTGCCCCACCGTTTTACCCGCGTCAGTGTCTTTTTAAAAGTGATATTAATTTCCTACAAACACTTCCCCTTCTCACCCCTTTAAGAGTCGAATGTCTAAAAATCCGTTCATAGTGCACCCTTACCACATGAGTAAATAATACAACCAGAGACTAATGTGTCATACAAGGCTCTCTAACAAGTCCACTACTACAAGCTTGACGCGCGTGTGTGCCTGAGCACTGGCGGCACGTCACGTACGGAGAGAAACCGGTCTATACTGGCTCGGCCAGTGCCCAAGTTCAGGGCTGTCACACTCGCATGCGAGCGGTAAACATCACGCGTCGCATGTTTGTTTCATATTGTTTAATAAAATATAGTGTTATTAATTTGATCTTAAGTTGGGAGGGAGTGAGTGTGGACCATTCTTGTGTTATGGTGACGAGTGACGAAATAGAAGACTTAAATAATTTTCTTTCTTTCGAAGGAAGGGTGGGAACGATTGAGTGAGTGAGTGAGCGTGTGCTCCAGTCTAAGCAATTAGGCTTGTGTTATAGTGACTAGACGCGACGGATATAATAGTTATAAATATGTACCTTTACTGGGTGGGAATTGAGTGTGTGAGTGCTCCAACCTAAGCAGCTAGGCTTGTGCTATCGTGACCAGACCACGGATAGAAGATTTTCTTTTATAGAGAGGGAGAGGAAGAATGGTAACGATTTAGTGAGTGAGTGCTCCAGTCTAAGCAACTAGGCTTGTGTTATAGTGACTAGACACGACGGAAAGCATAGTTATATGTATGTATAACATACTACTTGTCTATTTAACGTTCGATTCTGTGACATCAAAGTTTCCCGGAAAGTCATAAAAAAATCTGATTTAGGTATTAGGTTCATCATTCATTTATTTACCTACTAGCTGCACCCCGCGATTTTACTCGCGTAAGTCTCGATCCCGTGGAAATATCAAAAAAAAAAGTAGCCTTCTAGAAAAATGGACTGACCAACACAAAAATATTTTTTCAATTCTAACCAGTAGTTCCTGAGTTCAAACAAACAAACAAACTCTTCAGCTTTATAATATTAGTATAGATTAATCATCAATTCAGATTACATTGTTACCGCGTTAAAATAAACGCCCATAATAAAAGACACTGATACTTACACATTTTTTTTTGGAACGAAGTTCCTAATCGGGCGTTGCACTAACGATTATTAGATCAATAAAATCGGACATAAGTAAAAATGTGCAACTTAGTCAAAAGTGTCATGTAAGCTATTGTTCCTATAGCCAGGTAACCGACCTTTTAGACGGCGGCCATTAAAAATCCCCCCGCTCTAGACCTGTTTTAACAAATCAGTCGAAACTCAGCCGTTCGTGGAGTCGCATGTCTTTGTTTTCGGCACTTTTGTTCGCACTATAACTTCGCTTCACAGTTGTGTGTTTGTGTGGTTCAATTTAGAAAAAACTTTTATTGGATATGGCAGAAGAAGGTATGTACTACATTTTAAAATATTACATGATTACTTTGTCGTATAAAATTTATATTTTTATGTGATATGAAAACAGTTACAATTTAGGTACATTTTTTTGCTTTACTTTTTCAAACAATCGTGTTTTTATGTATATGTCGTGTCTTGTCGGGCTACAACTTTTATAACAATATAATAATTGATTTGTTGGCTATTGTAAATCATAATAAAACCATCCGCCTACGTCCGCCATTTTGTTTTATATGACTTTTAAATCGTACGTAAAAATTACACAATTATTTTAAGTTAATATATTTATTTATTTGTCGTACAGATAATTCGAGAACTATCAAGATATTTACTAGAAGAGCATTGTGGGAGATCTTGAATGAATTCAAGGGCCACAAAATAGAAGAAAAGTTTTCATTGTTTGAAGATAGACTTGTCCAATTGACAAATTGTCCGGAACATGAGAAACATAAAATGGTAAATGGTTTGAAGCACTTTAAAAGTGAATTCAAAAAGAAGTGGAGAGGAGCTTCATACAAAGAAGAACGGTTTTTAAAAAGTAATGAAGTGTGGCTTACTTCTTCGATGGAATTACCTAACTGGCCTGAAATGACCTTACCAAAACCTGGACGTCCAAAAAAATCATTTGAAGATGTGTGTGACCGTAGCAAACGGAGAAAAACAAAAGATCTGCGTGAACAAGTATCTGTCGAGGAGTTGACTTATGCTGCTGGCGTGAGTCAGGGCACTTCAGGAAATAAAGATGCATCAAAAATAATTAAAGAATTAATGGCTTCACCCACCAGAGCTACTAAACTTAGAAAAGTTATTTCTAGTACCAAGAAGCAAACAACTGTAAAAAAATATACGCCAGCAGAAGCACTGGCTATCTTTGTTGAAGGTGATTTCACTAGAAGACAATGGGAAATAATCCACAGATCTGGTAAAGCTATTTACCCATGCTATTCTGTCATACAAATGGCTAAGATTGAATGTTATCCCGAGGAAGAATCAATACATGTCACTGAGACAAGCGCAGAAGTTAAACTTCAAGCATTACTAAATCACACTGCATTGCGCTTGTACAAATATATAGCGGAGGTTGTCAATACGTCATGCACTGAAGAAGAAAAACAAAATATGGTGTTAATTTCGAAATGGGGATGTGACGGATCTCAGCAGACACAATACAAGCAAAAATTCGAAAATCACGGAGATAGTGATGCAAATATTTTTCAAAGCTCACTAGTGCCTCTAAGACTATCTGTTATCATTGAAGAAGAGGAGAAAAAAATCATTTGGCAAAATCCGGTTCCGTCTTCAGTCAGATTCTGCAGACCCATACGTATAAGATTTATAAATGAAACAAAAGATATCACAAAACAAGAAATACAATACATTGAAAACCAAGCCGAACAGCTTCAGGAGACAGAAATTGATGGCAGCAAAATAAAACATAAACTGTTACTTACCATGATTGATGGCAAGGTATGTAATGCTGCTACAGACACCTCATCTACAATGAGATGCTACATTTGCGGACAGACTTCGAAGGATTTTAATAAATTAATTAAAAAAGAAAGTAAAGTAGAAACGTTGAAGTTTGGATTATCAATTCTTCACGCAAGAATTCGATTTTTCGAATCTATTTTACATTTAGCCTATAAATTGCCTTTACAAAAATGGCAAGCACGGTCTACAGAAGAAAAAATAATTGTAAAAGAGACTAAAGAAAAACTACAAAAAGCCTTTAAAGAGGAAATGGGATTACTCGTAGATGTTCCCAAAGCAGGGTTTGGGAACACTAATGACGGGAACACGTCAAGGAGATTTTTTGCAGATCCGGAATGCTCCTCAAGAATAACTGGCATCAATGTCGATTTAATAAAAAGGTTTAAAATTATATTAGAAGTAATATCAAGTGGCAATAACATTGATGTAGAAAAATTTGAAGCATACGCAAATGAAACTGCAAAAATATATGTCGATCTGTATGGTTGGCATCCCATGTCACCAACCATACACAAAATTTTGATACATGGAGGTGAAGTAATAGCTCATGCACTCCTACCTATTGGTCAGTTATCGGAAGAGGCAGCTGAAGCCCGAAACAAACATTTTAGGCAATACAGATTACATTTTTCCCGCAAATTTTCGCGCAGAGACTGCAACATAGATATAATAAACAGACTTCTTTTAAGTTCAGATCCATTTATCAGCTGCAGCAGAAAGACGCAAAATAAAAAAAGACAGCCTTTCTCAAAGGAGGCAATAGAAATGATGTCTGCCAGCACGGTATTTAAAAATAGACAAAGCGAAGACGAAAGTTCCGACGAAGAAGAAGTTGAAGAATCCTAAAAATGTAAAAAGATGTAAAATTTTAAATATATAATTATTATATTGGTCAAACTTTGTGTTTTATTTAATTTAATTGCACATAAAATTATATAAATAAATTAAATATTTTTGTCCGATTTTTTCACTCAAATACTCGTTAGTGCGTTGCGAAAAAAGAGACGGAAAAAATTAAGACCAAAAGATGTAACGACACTTTTTGCATAGAAAGCAAGCCAGTTATTTTCGTTTCGTCTTTCTATTTCGCATTGTGTGGTATCGCGACGATTATTTACAAAAAAAAGTAGATATAAAAAAAAAAAACTTTAATTTATTACAACTCCTTAACTAATTAATCGAAAGGAACTTCGTTCTATCCGGGTTTCCCTTGACACCTCTCAAGTTTTTTTATTTAATATAATCCACCTGTGCCAACCCTACAAGATTATGTCACAATTACGTATTCATTTTGACAGCTCCGAACAACCTTAGTCTCTGGTCATCTCTACTCATGTGCCCTTACGTCCTAAAAGAACCCCCATGCGAAAATTTGAAATTCCTTGCACTTTTATAGTTACTGACATTTTGTGACAAGTGAGTGGGTTAGTGATTTTCTCTTTTACAAATATAGATTAAAACTAATTTAGCAAATATTTTGTAACGCACCACGTTTGCACCAGCCAAATGTACACTTTTGAGAGAATAGTAATAAAAATAATATTTTTTAAATTTGACACTGGGTGTATGCTTATCTTGCTTGGCAACACTAGCTGTTGACATCTTCATTTACAATTTAGTTCAGAGAATAGATAATTCCTTTTTTGTTAAACAATTTTTTGAAGGCGCATTTTTCTATAATAATTATTTTCAAATATTTTGTAAATAACTAACCAAATTGAAGTTGACAGAGATATTTTTGGGTCACTATTGAAATGACATTTTACCAGAAAAGCAGATAAGAAATTCAGCTAGATGACATGAAAGCATACCAGATCAGCAGAGAGCCAACTCAGTTGGACGAGATAAGAGCAGAATGACTAAGTTGTTTTTATCGGCTAATGCAACATCTTGATGATTATAATCATGCACTAGTACTGCCATACTCCAGTTTAAAGGAAGTTACAACTAAAATGTGCAATCTTCCAGTCTCATAGTGATGGCCGCAATGCAATTTACGGCATTATGATTCATCATTCGCCTTCTTATTATTGCTTCTATTAAAAATGTCGTTGTTATTTTTTTTAAATCAGTCAGCGTTTGACCACTATCTCACACGATGGTAAGTGACGATGCGGTGAAGATGTTGCACGCTTTACTAGCAGATAGAAAAAGACGCTTGTGACTCAAATACAACTAAACAAATAGGGGCCTTCGAGGGACGCGTGTGAAGGTAGTAAGACGGCAGTGGAACGTGGTTTTCTTAAGTATAAATGTTAATAAACTTACTATCTTCATAAAGTGGCGAGTTTAAGACCTCCTTCCCCTTCTCCAGAGCCTCGTTGTATTCGATAATATCACCTTCGGAAGATGGAGTGTCTTGCATCATGTCGTCTATTTCTTGGATCACCTGGAAATAATCACGTTTTACTATGAAACAGCGATTCAATTAGAAGAAATCTGTATGCATATACAATATACCATTATTACTTTTCATCTGAAGGGATAAGACGTGTTTATTCACACAGAAAAAATGGTGTTTGATGGCATTAAAGGTGACTAATTTTGTTATGTTGTCAAAAATAGTTAACTTCTTTAGAAAACTTAACCATAATATGCAATTTTTGCATCTTGTAAATTGCAAACACGTTCTCAAAAATAGAATTCTGAACCTTAAATGTTTTTTAAAAATCATTTAGTTTAAATTACCTCATCAGCAGTTTTAACGGGGCACTCGTGGTCTTGATGTAACCCTCCAAGAATGAGCGCATGCATGTCCAGATCTGAGGCTACGGCCTCGTCTTCTGAACTTGGGATCTCGTCATCTGGGCTTAGTGTGCTCTGCTGGTGAAAGGAAAAATGACAAATCAGTAAAATTAGGTGATTAAAATGTCTAATCCAAAGACGTGGGTATTCTCTCCTGCAGTGGGAAGGATTAGGCAGTAAGACGTCATAGGTCTACTCCGGATAAGCGAAACATGCCATTAAAATGTGATGAATTGTAAACCTTTTATTTCATTATGTTTTCCCTTACAAATTTTGTGTTAGTTTATGTTTATCACCTCTTCAAGCAAAACAACAGAACCGTTCATAGATAGTCCTGATACTATAACATCCTACTTTTTTCCCGATATTACCACGACATAAGGACTAAAGTTGATAAAATTCGCATAGTGCAGCTATTGCGTAAATTGTTTCTACGTGTAACATCGTATTGTTTGGGTCGTGCGACAAATTGCAACAATTTAATCAGAGGTAAATTTAATTTCTTAAAGTTTTCAAGGTGTTTAATATTCATGACACCACAAAATAATTGATTCCCACACTACAAAAGATGTTATTAGATACTTTAGTTTTTGTCTCGTTGATGTGAGAACGACGAGTGTCTAGTAAGCATAGTATAATATTACAATCAGAAAAAGAACGAATTATAGGGCAAGTAAACTGGCGAGTATTGGGGTTCTGGATAGGTAAATAAAATTTCATGAAGAGAGGCAAGTTAAACGAGGTATTAAGTTTCTGTAGGGTAAGATACCATATTTAAACAGTAAAATGGTGTCAAAGTCAAAGTCAAATTTCTTTATTTCTTTCGATGCTTATGTATAGGTATACACATGATCACTTGGAATAGTCTTAAAAACTAAGTTAGGATGTGTGCCTTCGGAACGCGCCCACCAATAAGAAGGCACAAGAAACTCATGGGGTTTTTTTTTATGTGATCACGCTCACAAAGGTCATAATTACAAATATAGTCAGTAGAGTTTAAGTTATATTTTAAAGTTACCGACGAGAATTTTAGTTTGATACCATGTCGAATCTTTCGAAGCGGGTATCGCTTTGAGGAACCCTAACGTTTCACTTCTATCAAACAAAAAGTTTGATGAGGTGAAGAGGTTATTAGATATCTCATATCATATTTATCACGAAAAGAATTTAAAACGAAGTTGTTGATTTATTGCATTAATTGTTGCGAATACAATCGATCTCGATCTAAAATATATTTATAGCTGTAATTATGTTCTAATTATTTTCAAGCAACACTGTTAGTGTTAGTAGATATTTATCTAGAACGATGTTGAGCAAACCATGCAGCACCATTTAATCAGTCCCTTCAACCCTAGTCGCTGTTCGGTGGCTGACCTGATATCAGATAACAATGCCAAAGACCTGGTATTGCATCAAACTGGAGTGGGCGGACTCACACCATTTAGTCATTACATTAAACTTATACCCCTGACACAACAAAAGAAGGGTTTCAAGTACCTAAGATTACGCCTTTAAAGATTTTCGATAAGGGCGATAAAAAGCATTTCTATAATATTCACGTCTGCTGTGACGTTAGAGCACAGAGGAATTACTGTGGCACTGCACCAAAGTGGCAGTTTCCAATAGAATTATGAAATCGTTCTGTATTATCATAAACATACCTTTTTGTCACTCAGATTCAAAGTAGGGATGTGCATTTTCCTTGAAAAAGATTTAGTCCAGTCGATCGGAAGAATGTTACCAAAGTTGCCTGTTATCGTCCACCACATTCTGTAACAAAACAAAAACTTCTCTCAGAACTTGTTCTATTATAATAAATTCAAACGATCTTTTTTCCTTTGGGTATTAAAAATGTATTTAATCTTAAAATATATTTATTTTTTATTTACTCTAATACAAAAAGTTAGTTCTCGATCAATTAGATAAATTGCTCCGGGGATTACGCTTGGCTTGGGATACTTTGTTATTGATTCGATTTAAGCTGACATGATTTATTTTAAGAGCATTTTAAATGAAGACACCGAGATTAAAGACGTTCTACCGTGGTTTTATCTATGAGATCTTAACTGGAGAGGCCGAGACGGAGAATAAATAAAACGAGAGACTTATAGAGTTGGCATAGGGGTGGCATCCATTTTCAACCCCCAATTTCAACCCACGGCATAATTTTAATTAAAATCCCTCCATATTCAACCCCCTGCAAATCAATAGCCCATTTTTTACCCAAATACGGAGTGGGTACCTAACTACCTACCTAATTTTTACTCAAGTAACGTCAACAGAAAAAATAGATTCATAGTTTTGGTAAAAGTGTTAATTATAATAGTAGTTAAAATACGACTTCAAAATATTAAATTATTTTTCTGTCTGTACAATAATCATTTGGGAAAATGAAACACATTTTAGGTAGAAATTGGAAATAATAATCAATTAAATTATTGGGGGTAGAAAATGGAACACATTTTAGGTAGAACATGGAAAAAATATTTGCGGGTTGAAAATGGGGGTTCAAAATGGATGCCACCGGCATGGGGGTTAAAGAGGGTGTGTTTGTATAGGCCTAACGGTACAGGCATATAATGTATGCACCCGTTCTGTTGCGAGAGAAAAATGAAAAAATATTTGAGTAGGTATAGCTGCCAAAAAAAAAAACAGGTCAATTTGAGATAACTTCAAATCGTCAATAAAAATACATCTAATTGCTTTATTTTTATCGTTCAAATTATAAATCTGCCTACTCTGTTCGACCTTCAAGAGTAATATGTGGTAATATTATGTTAACCTCAAACTTGATCGAGCTAATTCCGCTATTCCAGTGGGAACTGGGAAGAGCTCAATTGCTGCCTTCCCATTGCTGAAACAAGGTCGAAAATGGATCTACTAAGAGAATATAATATCGTTTAGCCATATACCTAGTTAATATTGGTAATTATATATGTAGATACCTACTTATCCATCGAAAGATATGAGCCCATAAACAGATTTTTCTACTTGTCAAGGCAACAGTTTGCCGGTACTTATAGCACTGTACTAAAACCACAGAACACTATTACTCCTAACGTTCTAAAACTTGATAGAACAAAATGGAGATAAGGATTTTGGTTTGATTTTCAACTTAACACTTGCTTTATTTATTATACATATGGTATTAAAACCTTAAATAAGTATACTAATGTCTAGTACAATCCATCCTGTGCGTCACGGGCTCCGGAGGCACAAATTGGCGCTAATTCGAGATCTCTCCGCGACCAATTGAGGAATGTGTCACTTCATATAAAGCGTAGAGATGCAATGGTTTATTGAGAGGTTTATGCACTATGGCGTAAGGATAAAGGTAGAATGAATAGAATACGTGTTTGTACTATATGGACGTTAGGTAACCGGAATACTAATTTAAAAAATGAATGGATTAGTAGTATTCAAATTTATAAAAGCATATTAGCCTAAAAGCTGTCATCCAGTGATAAGTTTGGAAGTACCTATAGGTAACTAACCTAACCTAATAAATTTTCGCAAAACATGAAATTACATAACTGTCGGTTGAGAATTTCGAAGATAAGAATAAAAGAAAGAAGTTCCAAATAATTCGGGGAAACCAGAAAAAGTTAATGAAAAACCTGTATTGAATAATAATGATGGAGTTTATATAAGAGACGAAAATACGTCAAAGTATACCAAATTACATGGAACTAGGTAAATCGGTAGCTCTCGTGTCTTGTGGAAATGTAGAACAATGTTAATGATGTCTGAAAATATTTTCACGACGTTCTCACGGTCGTTTGTGTAGTTCGGTTGCAAAATATTATTTACCTACAGTTTTAACAAAAAAATAAATATTGGTTTATGTGTAGGTGTAACTATTTTTTGGTCGATTAGTGTTCAGCTACTACCAAAAAAGACAAATTGCGCACCATTCTTGAATAATAAACATAATGCTTACAATTCTATTGTTCTACAAATCCAGCATTGACTATTTTGGATACCCTAGATTGCCATAATATGTTAGATTTTTTATTCAGTTCGCAGATGTCAGAATGTTGTTTGTCTCTCTGCAGTCAAATAATAACATTATGCCGCTTTAATATAAGTAAAACTTGATTATTTACGCTTAAATTATCCTTAGAATATGCTAGTATATGTATCTACTGTTTAAATTGTTTACAGACGCAATGTATCCTTTAGTTACTGCAAGTAGATTCCTACTTATAAAAGTTTCAAGGCAAAATTCCTTTATTAACTTCAATAACATAAGGTCCACACTCAGCTCGATAGTCACTCGTGTTGCGTCACTACCATATGGCCAAAAGATATGAAGTAGGCACTAAACATTCTGAGTTACAGAACACAGACGTTTTGCACGCTGTGTTTTTGCCCAGGCAGGATGTTAAAAAAACCTCTAATTTTCATTTCTAATAGTTCTGTCAAGACTTTATAAAGGTAAAGATGCAGTGCTGGATACTTAAATTATAAAAAGACAGTTTCATCAAGTTAGAGAATAGAGAAATCAAAAAATAATATCAATTTGAAAAATTAACGTCAGATGATTGTGAAACAAAGGAAACCGTTTCTAATTTGTTAATTCTGTAGGATAGTGTTAGAGGCGAATTATCTATATGATTTACAACACTTCATGCAAAATTTGTAGAACTATTATAGAACCCACTATGGCCTCTTCCACCCACACTGATTATCTAGAAGTGCAAGACAAAGCATAATATAAAAATCTACCTACAATATTAGGTATGTTGAGGTCACAAAGTACAAAAATGGTCGGTCCACTGGCCCCGAAGACCTAAGCATACGGTTTCACCATCACATATGGCAGTCACCGTTATACCATTCTGCTTGCTTTTATTATTACATCAAATAGATATGAATGTATGTTTGTTTTGTTCGGTAATTGAGGTGACATCATGTGTTTTGTTTATTTATACTCTCTCTAAGTGGTTGAATAGGACAAATGACATTTAATCATCCATTATCGTAGAAATAAAATTGCTATTGTCTTTAATGAAGAATTTTATTTTACTATCTAAGAATTGTCGAATAAAATGCTAAATTAGAATATGCTGAATGTAATCAAGACTGCCGAATAAGCAAACTAACTTACATAACATGCTCAGCTAATATTACAATGTTCTTGGCACTACTTTTATGATAGCTAAATAAGTCAGCAAAATTACGCATAATTATAACTTAGGGGAAGTTAGGTTGCTTTATTAAATTAAAAATTAATGTATAAGTATATCTACAAAAATAAATGGTAAATGGTAGGTATCTGTTTTGTACGACAAAAATCAATGCAGCAGGAATCTACCTAAAATAGCAATGGATACGAAAAGATTTCGAAAAAATTGTCGTTTCTTTATTACAACCGGTTAGTTAAGTACCTACCAACTACCTACAACCAATAACAAAATTAGAAAATGTATTAAAACAACAATAACACCGACAATTACTTTGTTATTTATGGTTCTAAAACAGGACCCTATTATATCCACTGTCCGTCTGACTGTCTGTCACCAGGCTGTATCTCATAAACCGAGATATTTGAATTTTTTACAGATTATTTATTTCTGTTGCTGCTATAACAACTAGTAGTTCGCCCCGAACTGAGACCTCACGAGTTTTTTTCAGCGTTTATTATATTTCAGCGTAAAGTACTAAAATGTATAATATAACGACGAAAGACTCCAAATACGACAGGTCTATCTTATTTGAATGATAGGTGCCTAGTATCGCTATTATCTGACATTGGATGATTTAGAGAATCCAAACACGATAGGCATAACTTGTTGTTGTTAAGTTCTAAAAGCATAGGCCAGCTCAATCATCACACCCTGGACATCCGTTGACTCTTTATTTTTACTCAAGACATTTTGAATGTGTCCAACATAATATCCAGAAGATAGTAATTCCTTTTCTTCCTTCCTTATGTATCTACTTATCATAATGTTACGTAAGAGGAAACGAGAAGACAAGCTCGAGAACGAGAATATATTAGAGAAGTTTGAGGCCAATATGTCCTGTAATAAGTCCCTAAACTAAAATATAACAAGTCAATAAAAATTATAAAAAAATTAGTCACAAATTTTATAATTATCAGAGTCTCTAGATCGGCTAGAACCGAACATTCCTACTATTTGATACTATCCACCACTATTATTGTAAAACAGCCCATGATTATGAAATAAATAATTATAGGAAATGAAGCAAAGAGAGTTCGGACGATTTGGGGCAAAGTAATAAATTTCTATAAATTTTAAATTTAAATAAATTTGGATTAAGAATATTGTAAATAGTAAGCGTGTTACATTGTGAATTTGTGATGCTACACCTTCGTTATTTTTCTTTTGCAATCACAATGTAACACGCTTACTATTTAAGTACAATATTCTTAATCCAAATTTATTAGATTTTATTTTCTATTTTTTAGTTGGACTTTTTTTATTAAAGCGTGTTTTTTTAGTTTTTTATTCTATTAATTTATTTTATACTTTTTGGTCTTTGATAACTTAATATGTTAGATCGGACCCTGGTTACTATTGAAAGACAAACTACTCGTCAAGACGATTCTAACGAGCCTAAACTCGATGAGGTTGTGTCGTTTCATTGCGAAGTTCCTATGACCACCTTCCAGTTCCATCATCAGACCCTGGTTACCATTGAAAGACAAACTACCCGTCAAGGCGATTCTAACGAGCCCAAACTCGATGGGGTTGTGTCGTTTCATTGCGAAGTTCCTATGACCACCTTCCAGTTCCATCATCAGACCCTGGTCACCATTGAAAGACAAACTACTCGTCAAGACGATTCTAACGAGCCCAAACTCGATGGGGTTGTGTCGTTTCATTGCGAAGTTCCTATGACAACCTTCCAGTTCCATCATCAGACCCTAGTCACCTTTGAAAGACAAACTACTCGTCAAGACGATTCTAACGAGCCCAAACTCGATGGGGTTGTGTCGTTTCATTGCGAAGTTCCTATGACCACCTTCCAGTTCCATCATCAGACCCTGGTTACCATTGAAAGACAAACTACTAGTCAAGGCGATTCTTGACGAGTAGTTTGAATGAATGAACTATAAGGTATGGATAATGAGATAATTCCTGCAGATTCCCTCCAGCTCTATCATCAGATCAGTTCCATGGTACCATATTATTGTCACCGAAGTTACGCCCTTTCATTTGATACCCCACTCGGGTATATTTGCAGTATAGTTTGTGTGCCATATAGGTAGATCCCCTTTTGGACCCCTATCTCCGTAACCCCCTGACCGATCCTGCTCATGTTCGAACTTAAAAATTCTATGGACCTCAACTACTTGTATACCAAAAATCATGAAGATCAGAGCAACGGTACTCAAGTTATCGTCGAACAAACATACAAACATACAAACATACGAGCGACCGACCCTTCTCAACACTAGACCTCTCTCGCTTCGCTCGTTCGGTCAACAAATATCTAAAAACAGAATATAATGGTACTAAACCTATCGTGCGACTCGCACTTGGCCGGTTTTTTTATTCCAACACGTCAAAGAGAAACAAGATAAATCAAAGTAACACATGGGATTTTTCCACAGCTGATTTGTTGAGTTTAGAATTAATGCGGAGAACATCTTGACAAATGATCCTCCTTTAATTAAAAAGCGAAGAAAACATATTACTAGTTAACTCAGTTAAAACAATAGTTTGAGATAAAGATGAATCGATGTGACGACACGAAACATTCTTTGAATTTCTTTCTCAATTACTGGGTGTACTCGACCGTGCGTTTGTTTATTGAATTGTAAGACAACAATGGTTATAAATACATTGTGTAGAAGTATATAGAGGTAGGTATAATATAAGAATCATTACTTAGGTAGTAAAGTAGTAAAGCAGGGAAGTATTTGAATCCCAAAATACTTGAAATTATAAAAAATAGAATTAGAATTCCATACATTTTTATAACGAGGATAGATAGATAGATAAACACATTATTTGTACAACACACAAAACATTAAAAAATATCAAAGAGGACAAGAAAGCTACACAACACAACAACAGTTACACAACAGTTATACAATTTTAGGAAAAGATCCAGTAACGAATAGTTTATAATCTGTAGATGTCAAAATACAAAATACAAAAATACGTATCAGTATCGGAGCAAAGCTTGGATAACGTGTCCGTTTCTAAGAATCCCTCCAGACTTGATTTCGGTCTCGACATTCCTGCACCTACCATAAAAGGCTACGGCCGACATGACACCACAAAAAGATGCAGCTACTATAAGTTGAGAGATGAGATTTTTAAGCCCTTGTTTTTTATATTACCACATCGAATCGCAAAATATAAATACTTACCTAAGTATTTAGACGACAAAATATGAGATATTTTGTCGAAGAATTTCTCGTTTTAGGCAATTTAACACATTAAAGACTAATACTTCTCATTAATGGGAGAAATTTCCTAAAACGTCTGAGACATGAGCTGATAAAAGAACCCTTCTTTTTGTATTCACGGTAGTCGGATAAAACATTAAAAGAGATTAGGAATAGACTGATGAATTAGGTACTATTTGTAGAAGACTTTGAATTACTAATAACAAATTCTCGAACATTAAAGTAAACTTGCCACTTAGTACCAATCATGACCTAATTGGATGACACGGTTAATATGATATGAAGAGTCATAGTTCTCAGTTATCTATCTGCAGCAGTCCGGGATGCTGTTATGCTGATAATGAGCAACTAGATACGATACGAATTGAGGTTAAGTTCATAATAAACAGAAGCATACCAATATCTGTAATAGTTAAACGTATTAAAGTATCTTGGACATGGTCAAACAAAAGAACAAGTTATTCTGTTGGCAGACAGTTTGCCGAGTTAGGCTTTTGCCCTTACGACCTGAAAAGTTCAGTCTAGGAGACTCCAGATGAGTCACAATGGAACACTACACGAGTTGAAGATGAAGTATTGTATAAATAAAATTGTTTCCATGTATGTATATCTTCTCTATCTATAAAATAGAATTGTTTCTATGCCGCACACTACAGCCCTGTACTCTAAAAGTTTTTTGAGATGGCAGTAAAAATATTTAACATAATTCCGGACAAAATTAGACATATAGATATTAGTTTCCTCTTCAAAAGGGAACTTAATGACTACTTGATCCATAAAGCATATTACACGACAATTTTTGAATGACCCCGAGAATGGTGGTGGATAGTATCATTATCATAAAACAAAGTCACTTTCCGCTGTCTGTCCCTATGTATGCTTAGATCTTTAAAACTACGCAACGGATTTTGATGCGGTTTTTTAAATATATAGAGTGATTCAAGGAGAAGGTTTATATGTAGGTATAATACATGCATAATATAGCCATGCAAAGCCGGAGCGGGTCGCTAGTTCGTCATAAACAGATATTGTGCTCTTTGAAATTATGAAAATAGATTGACGTTTGGGATATATTCAATTGTATTGACGCTTAATTATAATATTAATATTTGCAAGCCAATATCGAATTCACTTTGTTGTGATACCTGCTTATTTACCTAAGACTTGAAGACCTCTGTAACCAACTAAAAGCAAATAAATACATTGAATTGAATTGAAGTAGGTGAGTAGCTACTTAGTAGCTAGTGGAAGGTGAGCAGCTTCTAACAAATGTACCGAAGACAGCGGACTATACTAATTTTATCTGTTATTTAAATTGAACCCAAAAGATTTTAAATTGATTCTCTTATCTCAAGAAAGGCAATAAATAAATTCCCTGTCAGCGACGAATTTATCAAAGCTGATACGTAAGTTGACAAAGTTATCGGTAATTGGACTATTATGCTCAACACCCACGAGCCTAGAGATATGAACGTTTATTTGCTAGCACAGAAGCACTATAACAATAGACGTAAAGTTCAATATAAAAGTCAATGGAGACAGAATATCGTGTTGACATTTTAATGCAATGAATAACCTATTGTTGATAGAAGATTCCCCTGGGCCATATTTCAAGCGTGCCCTTTTAGATTATGCCTTTGCAACCTTTTAACCTAGTTTGGTTCATCCTCAATAATAAAATGCTTTGTTCTGACTGACAAATCAACGCACAGCCTAATCCGCTGATAGAGAGAGACTTGAAACTTGGAGGGTGTGCTCTTTGAATGACGTAGGCATCCGATAAGAAAGGATTTTCTAAAATTCTACCCCTTAGGAGGCAAAGCTTGTATTAGTCGCTGGCAAAAGCTAGTTCCTCAATATACATAAATATGACGATGCCTTAAAAATGTTGTGGCAGTAAATTCAGTCATGTAAAATGTAGGGCATAGTGTTGATAGTGCGAGTGACAATGACGATCAGTCATTTTCAAGGACCTCATAGGTTCGAGTTGATATTTATGAGTACCTATCTACTGAGATAACTCTGTTGCGCTAAACACAAACGTACCTACTAGTTAAAATTTTACTTGCCTACTTTCATATTAATTAAACTTACATTGGCAATACAAGTGTTGTAAATTGTGTTATTTGTTAACATTTTCATAAATTGTTTACACTGCTACTTGAGCATCATTTAGATAATTGTAGACACACACTTAATCTAAAATATCTATGTGTTTTTGCAGTTGACATGGTAATACTGAATTTGAAATACATGAGATAGGTAGGTAACGTTGATTGGATGCGTTATTGATCGGTACCACTCGGCGACCGCAGCTCGCTACCCTACTAACCCCGACAACTTGGCGCCATAGCAGGGTTGAAAGACTTTCTATATATATTAGAAGACTAGCTGCGCCCCGCGGTTTCACCCGCGCAAGTCCGAGTCTCGTAGGAATATCGGAATAAGAAGTAGCTTATTTGTTAGGGTCTCTAGCTACCTGCTACCGACTTTCATCACAATTCGTATAGTATAGTAGTTTTTGTGTTTAGCAATGCCAGTATTAAGGGAAAGCGGTGTTATAGGAAAGCGAGACGTTAAGGGAAGGAATGTCACGTCAAGGTAACGTGAGGTCTCGTGGGAGAGCGAAGTCTTGGGAAAGCGAAGACGTGGAAAACGGTTATATTTTTAGGAGTCCAGACAGACCCAGAATGCTTTTCTGACACGGAACCGTCGCGGATGGAGTAGGTAACGTTAGTTATCGTGACCAAACACGTGCGAGCGAAGCGAGCGGTTATATTTTAAGGAGTCCAGACAGACCCAAAATGCTTTTCTGACACGGAACCGTCGCGGATGGAGTAGGTAACGTTAGTTATCGTGACCAAACACGTGTGAGCGAAGCGAGCGGTTATATTTTAAGGAGTCCAGACAGACCCAAAATGCTTTTCTGACACGGAACCGTCGCGGATGGAGTAGGTAACGTTAGTTATCGTGACCAAACACGTGCGAGCGAAGCGAGCGGTTATATTTTAAGGAGTCCAGACAGACCCAAAATGCTTTTCTGACACGGAACCGTCGCGGATGGAGTAGGTAACGTTAGTTATCGTGACCAAACACGTGCGAGCGAAGCGAGCGGTTATATTTTAAGGAGTCCAGACAGACCCAAAATGCTTTTCTGACACGGAACCGTCGCGGATGGAGTAGGTAACGTTAGTTATCGTGACCAAACACGTGCGAGCGAAGCGAGCGGTTATATTTTAAGGAGTCCAGACAGACCCAAAATGCTTTTCTGACACGGAACCGTCGCGGATGGAGTAGGTAACGTTAGTTATCGTGACCAAACACGTGCGAGCGAAGCGAGCGGTTATATTTTAAGGAGTCCAGACAGACCCAAAATGCTTTTCTGACACGGAACCGTCGCGGATGGAGTAGGTAACGTTAGTTATCGTGACCAAACACGTGCGAGCGAAGCGAGCGGTTATATTTTAAGGAGTCCAGACAGACCCAGAATGCTTCTCTGACACAGAACCGTCGCGGAATGAGTAGCAAACACGTGCGAGCGAAGCGAGCGCTTACATTTCTAGGAGTCCAGATAGGCCCGGAATGTTTTTTTGACAAATTACCGTCACGGATGTAAAAGGTTAGGTTAGGTCCCCTCCCCTTTTCCTCCTCTTCTTCTTTCCTCTCCTCCCCATTCCTCCCCTCCCCCTTACCTCTCCTCCGCCTTTCCTCTTCTCCCCATTTCATCCCCTCCCTCTTTCATACCCTTTCTCTTTCCTGTCCTCCCCTTTCCTCTCCTCCCCCTTTCCTCTTCTCCCCATTTCGTCTCTTCCCTCTTACACCCCCTTCCTCTTTCATATCCTCCCCTTTCCTGTCCTCCCCCTTTCCTGTGCTCCCCCTTTTTATTTTTCTTACCCTTCTCCCCTTCATCACTCTCTCCGCCTCCGCCCAACACAACCTTTTAAAATATATTTTGAGTCCTGATCCCGTAAGTCCAGATCCCGTGGGAATATCGGAAAAAAAAGTAGCCTTTGTGTTAATTCAGGTCTCTGGCTATCTACATACCGAGTTTCAACGCAATCGGTCCAGAAGTTTTTTGTGTGAAGGAGTAATCCCGTAAGTCCCGATCCTGTGGGAATATCGGGATAAAAAGTAGCCTATGTGTTAATCCAGGTACTCAGCTATCTAAATACCGAGTTTCAATGCAATTGGTCCAGTAGTTTTTGCGTGAAGGAGTAACAAACATACACACACACACACACACACACATACACACACACAAACTTTCACATTTATAATATTAGTAGGATATTTAGCGTAGCTATATGGGTAAACTGATTCACGATTAATAAATAAATACAAATAAATATTGCAGGACATTCCACACATCGCCAGATAGGCCCAAGCAAAGTACGACAAAGACTTGTGTTACGAGTGCTATGCAACTGATATACCTATATACTTTTCTTTTGTAAATATATACTTATAATACATAGAAACAACCAGACCACAGACAAATAATGAAGCATAAATACTTGTCTGACGTGGTAATCGATCCCGCAACCCTGTGTTTGGCAGTCCGACATGGTGACCATTGTGCCAATTAAGTCGTCAGTAATCTCATTCACTAATGACTTAAATTCACTATACTTAAGCCTATTATAATGTTACTAGCTTTTATCCGCGACTTCTTCAGCGTAGGGCTTGAAGTTTCCAAAAACCCTTTCTTAGCGGATACCTACGTTAAATAACTATCTGTGTGCCTAATTTTGCTTGTCCATTTGTTTGAGGTGTGCGTTGATATATCAATCAGTCAGGACTTATATTTATTATTTACTAGCGACCCGCCCCGGCTTCGCACGGCTATATTATGCATGTATTGTACATAAAAGCCTTTCTCTTGAATCACTCTATCTATTAAAAAAAACCGCATCAAAATCCGTTGCGTAGTTTTAAAGATTTAAGCATACATAGGGATATAGCGACATAGGGACAAAGAAAGCGACTTTGTTTTATACTATGTAGTGATTTGTAAGGAAAGTCTACAGCTAAGTATAACACAATAATCAGAAGAAATAAAAACAGAAAGCCAATTACAGACAATCACAAATAGAAAGATACTAAAAATATAAAAGACACCGTATCGAAGAATAGATAGTTAGAAATATAACATACATTCAGAACACACACAACGACAAGAAGGATTTGCAGAAACAATATAAATACATATAACACATAAACAAGACTAGTGATCGGCGACAGAAAGGTCAGATTCAAAGAAGAGCTGACTGAGCACGCGCCTGAGACTTCTGAAGTCTTTATTAAATAGATCGACATCATCAATCTCCCAACAAATCCTATTAAACCTACTGCTTATTTCCTAAGAACAGATATTACAAGCAAGCTGATTGAAACCTAAATCATAGATGGTAAATGTTATTAAAGCTTATTGAAGAATTTTTAGAAATACTTAATGATATATTCCGTTGCATTTGATAATGATTCTTTGAAAACTGTAAATACTAAGAACAGATAATTCATATTTGTTTTGTATAGAATTTAACACGATAGACGATTGGTTTCTGTTAAGTGTGATAACGGAATGATAATTAACGTATACTTTCTACAGTTAATACCATGGATACAGACAGACAGATACATACACAAGGCATACCTTGGTTTACAAATGTATGTAAGTAGTAAGTACAATCAACGGTCAAAAGTCTCCGCCACCGTAACGTTTACAATCCTGTGCAGCACTATTTGAACATTATAACAACGTAACCTGTGGATCGAACCCACATCGGTTGGTGTAGTGGGTGGCGGTTATACTACTCTACCAACTAAATACATAGCTAACATGTTGAAAATAATAATCACACTGAGTACCTACTTTTCATTCAAATATTTAATTTTATATGTAACGTCTATTAGAAGAAAGTCGTAAGTTTTAATCTGTTTATAGTGTTATTGTAGCAAACTGATAGTCGACTTATGATGCATAATGTACATCAATTGTATACGACATTCATAGGTGAGTCCTTATATTAAAGAGAAAGAAATTCTAAATTCCAGGTCAATTCTATCAACTATTTTCTTTAAACAATAAACGATAATACAATAGGCTTAATAAACGCAACGTAACAGCTTCACCTTAGACACGGTTCGAGATTACGCTAGAGATAAACGTAATTGCTTACAATCTTACACCATCGCATCGGTAATCATAATCAACTCAAACAAAATGGTAGGTACTAAAATAACCGTTATCATGACTCTTAGAACAGTAAAATGGTTGGAAATCTGCATTCAATGAAGATATACGTTGAAAAATACAAACGTAGTTAATTATAGGGTCTAGAGTTACAAAAGACCAGCCCTACGTAAAACTCGCAGTAGTCTCGTCAATAATTAGCATCTCATTATTCTTGGATACTATACTTTTACAACTTTTTACAATGTAAACAGAACTTTATACATGCCTATAAAAAAAAATAGCTGTCCCGGCAAACGTTGTTTTGCCATATAAAAAATGTGATAAATGAAGAACCGCTCGACCGATTTTGTGCAAACTTCACATAAACCATCTACTAAATAGTCCGAACAAAACTTAAACATTTGGTTTGGATAGGTGGGCCCGTTCTTGAGTTATAAAATTACAACGAAAAGTGGCATTGATTTTTATATATAGGTATCGATTATAAAAATCTCACTCAAAGTTTATAAAGCGCCCATACATATGGGCAAAAAATTGCTTCAGCAATTATTGTTCAATGGACTTTCATCTGTATCTGACTTTACAGAGTGATATAATGTGGAATCGTCGCCTGTGGGATTCAAATATAGAATTTTATATCAGTCGTCAGCCGTGGTGCCAGAAGTGGACTTATGTTTTTTTTTAATTTCGCCGACCGATGTCACTAACCGAGAGTGTTGAATGGGGCCGAGACGCGAATAGCACTCTTGTGCGTACAGTCTTATAGCTGCTAGAATGTTATTTTATTTTAATGTCCCATTTTTTTTATTAAACTCGATCATGTGCCAAAACGTTAACGTCAGTTTAAGCTCTCTCTCAATTATAACTTTATTGACCATTGAACAGTTACGAGTCAACATGTAAACACGGTTCATCGGTTTTAGTCAATTGATTCCCAAAATAGAGTGTTTGTGTACAAAGGAGGTGGGAAGCCGGCAGGTAGTGGCCAAGCTAACCTTATTGCCCATTTCCTTTATTAAAAAAAGTTAAAAATAAAAAGGGAAGAAGGGATGTATAACAATAATAGACGGGTCTAAAATATGGACGGTTCAATGTTTTATTTGATCGGTTGAATCATATTTCTTCAAATATAGAAAAGATTCAGTACCTAAAGTTTGTTTGCATCCAGATCACTTCATCCATGGGACGGGTGGCTAGTAT
Organism: Idaea aversata; assembly: GCA_907269075.1. Taxonomy (NCBI): domain Eukaryota; kingdom Metazoa; phylum Arthropoda; class Insecta; order Lepidoptera; family Geometridae; genus Idaea; species Idaea aversata. The sequence goes on from OU026096.1 coordinate 4,852,939, forward strand.
TATTATATTCTAGGATAAAAATATACCATCCCAAAATCACAGTCCCAAGATAACATCTGATTTTCTTTTTTATTTCTTTTCTTGTGTTTATATTAGACACGTTAATGTTAGGGATGCGGTAACTTCGGCGTTTAAATAGCCACTTTAATCTGATTAATGATATGGAATTTCTTCGGTATATTTTTTAAAAGGAACTGTGATGGTTCGTTAAGAATTTAATATGTAATTTAATTTGATGACTCAGCAACGGATTTAGAGACACCTTCTACTTAAGAAACTTTAACGGATTTTTGTAACTATACTTATAAGGAAGTAGAGGATTAAGTAGTATTTTTGCAAAGACTCCAATAAAATTGGGATAAGGGCAGGAAGATGATGACGATAAGTAGTATCAACGTAATGTCACTTACTTTTCACTTATTCATAAAAGTAATTTCTTTATTTTATGCTTTAGTTTATCTGTTAGATAAGTATGTACCTAGTAGTACCTACATAATTACTAATTAAAAGTTTATATCACGTTTATTATCCATCTATTTATCAAGCACTAGCGACCCGCCCCGGCTTCGCACGGCTGTATTATACATGTATGTATTATATCTAAAAACCTTCTTCTTTAATCACTCTATCTTTTAAAAGAAACCGCATCAAAATCCGTTGCGTAGTTTTAAAGATCTAAGCATACATAGGGACATAGGGACGGCGAAAAGTTACTTTATTTTATACTATGTAGTGATAAGAATCTTTAAAAGGATAACTAGACAGTGCTTTAAGGTATATTATTTTGGTTACATATCATAATAACTAAGTTCAATATAACTATGTTCGAAATAACTACGGTCATAATACCTACCTACTGTTTAAAATACCTAATGGTTGTTTCACATATTTTTGTAATACCTAACTAATGAACGAAATGCCTAATGTACGAAACAACTACGGTTAATTGAACTATGTTCATTATAACTATGTTCGAAATAACTACAGTCATAATAACTACTGTTTAAAATACCTAATGGGCGAAACACCTACGGGTAATTTAACTAGAATCAATTCAACTACGATTAATAATCATCTATGGTTTTTCTCCTACGGTTTAAAAAAAATCAAATTTATAAAATACTCGCTCCCTAACCAAGTATAATGGGTCGAATTCGTTTCTAGCACTCGCCGGCCGCTGCCGCGGCACCGCTCGTGCGTTGTGGTCGCAGTTCTAACATAAACCTAACCTATCCATGTCGGTTCTGGGTAGGGGGTGTTCCGGATGGGTATGCTGCCCTAACCAAGTCAAATAGGTAGGTAAATCGGGTCAACATATAAATACCCACCCGGAAAACTCCCTACCCAGAACCGACATGGATAGGTTAGGTTTATGTTAGAACCGTGACCACAACGCACGAGCCGAGCGAGCGAAGCGAGCGGTGCCGCGGCAGCGGCCGGCGAGTGCTAGAAACTAATTCTACCTATTTCACTTGGTTAGGGAGGGTGTATTTTATAAAATTGGATTTGTTTTTAACCGTAGGTGTTTCGTACATTAGATCAATCGTTCGTTAGCTCAATTAATTTTAGTTGAATTAAACTTAGGTATATTAAACAGTAGCCGAATCGACCGTTAGGTATTATGAACTTATGTGAATCGACCGTAGTTATTTCGAACATAGTTATATTGAACTTAGTTATTAGGATATGTAACCATTATTATTACATACAGTTTAGTAAAATAAATCACTATAGTTTTTCTAACAGAATAAGAAAGTAAAAGTAACAAAGTGGAAGCAATTAACGTGGGTTTAACACCAGACGAGACTCGAGACAAGGGTAACGCATTACCATTCGGCCTTTACCAAAGCCAACACCTTAGTTTACTCTGTTAGGCAACATTCAGGTAGATAGCACACACTTATTTACTGTTTTATGTTGACCGTTTAGAAACATTAGAAGTGCTTATGGTGGGTAACGTTGGGTAAGACAAACGGTAGTTTTATTACGGTTAAAGTACTTCTACTGTAATCTTGCACAGATTGATCACTGTTACACAAAATACAGCAAATACCTATATGTATAAATAAATATTGCAGGATATTCCACACATCGCCATATAGCCCCAAATTAAGTAACTAGACTTGTGTTGTGGGTGCTAGACAATGGATATACCTACTACTTAAATACTCTTATGAACAGACATTTATTGATGGTTTACTTAAAACTGTTGACAGAAAAGCAATAAATTCTTAAAATCTAGTAAGATTTGAAGAACTATTGCCAATGATTACAATGCAATTATCTTCTCAGAATTACCTAGTGACTCAATTATATGATAAGGAAATCTTCTTAAAAGATAAGATAAATAATAAATTACAAGGACGAGTCATTGTTTACTACTATGTTAGCAATAGAAACAGAAAAAAAAGTAAAACTAGGTATTACCTACTATTATATTTGTGGGTTCTATTTTATTTATATTTAAAACACTTCTTTAGTTTTAGTTAATAACTTTATTAATGACGACGACGCACAAGTACATAGGTAAATCGACGACACGATATGGCAAGTAAATAAATATAAATAAAATAAATAAATATTTCAGGACATATTACACATCGCCATCCAGCCCCAAGCTAAGCAACTTAATGCTTGTGTTATGGGTGCCAGATAACGGATAAACTACATATATACTTTTTTTTTTGTAAATATATACATATTATACATTTAGGAAACACCCAGAACCAGAAACAAGAATTTATGGTCAGCATAAATACTTGTTCCCGGCGGGAATCGAACCCGCAACCTTCTGCGTCGCAGTCGGGTGTTCGCCCGACGCGCCACAGAGGTCGTCAAGTAAGTAATGACAAGTGAGCATAGACGATACAAGAATCTTAACTATAGACAATTTCTTTATATTTTTAATTAATGGCTTTGAGCGACATTAGAATACAACACCTACATAAAATGTAGACCTTAGAATTGATATAAACAGTTCACAAACAATTTTCAGCCTACAGTCAAAACGATTCAAATTTACATATTAACTCCAACGCAAGGTCAACTTCAAATCTCGTGTTAGTTTAATAAACATTAACGACACTAGTATAGGTCAAATTGATATTTAAACTTGGAGCTACCATACACAAATATTAACAGCGTTCACAAATAAAATTGCTGTTAATTTCAGAGGTATAAACTACTGATTACCTAATTACTACTGATAATTGTCATGAATTAAACACAATTTAATAACTATTTCTTAATGATTATAATTTTCTCTCCTACTTCCTTCCTTTTGCTAAAACTTTAATGGCAATAGAAAATGAATTGCTTTAAGTAGGTATATAATGTATGTTCAATGGAATACATATCATAAGGAATTATATCAAATAACAATAGTAAAGTTATTATAAAATCTATATTGAATAACAATGTTTCCGTTCCAAGTCTATGTGCAGTTATAATAAAGAAGGACGTGCCCTAGTTAGTACTATGATTGGAATAATATAGATCGGCAAAACGGTAGCCAACACCATTTTAAAATTAACGACGAGGGTCTACTAATATGCTGCATCATCTCTATAGCAGAGGCTGTTACAGGCGTGTCAAATCGATCGACCAACTGGTGTTACTAAACACATATTTAATTGATATTAATAGTACTAACATAAAAAATGACATCACTTGTAATGATGAAGACGCTATGCTTGTTGATTTTAAATAAGCAATTGAAGATGAAGGTCTTCAAACATTAGTAAAATATAGTTAAGGAGTAAACACTACAATTATTGAAGTGCAAAAACGTGTATTTGAAATGTCTATGAAAGAAGGCCAGTAAAAAATGCAGAAACAAAAAGATCGATAAAATTGAAGGACGTAGGTATCGGTTTTCACGAGCATTGTAAAACCCAAGTTGACTTGGAGCCACGGATTCAATATCGACAGAATTAAATTACCTAAGTACAAAATTCCATATACTAAGTAGGTACCTTTAAACGATACCTAAGTCTATAATCACTATAAATATAATTTTAAACCAAACACATACAGTAAAAAATAGCTTGTTAAAAGACAGTGTACTTTAATCCAGATAATCAGATAACAGGATCAGGTCTTTTTGCATTGTATAAAGTAAAGTGGCGTTGTACCTACTGTAATACAGGTGGATCTTCGTGTTGTTTAATATTAAGTTCTCAATAGTTATAAATAAGATTAGGTATGATGTTATTTTCCGTGTAATGTATTTAGATTCCCGTTAAAAATATTCAACTTATTACCTTAAATGTACTTCAATGACCAAATAGGTTGATTGCTTTTTCAAACCCGCATTATGACGCAGTATTTATTATATTTTCAAAATAAATGACGTCTTCCAGATATAGCTAGTAATCAGAATCAGTTATCAGATATCGATTCGCTCAATTGTTTTATTTTGGTTTCTGTTGCATTGTATCAATATTCATTAAAGTGTTCAATTGCTACATCATCGTCTACATTATTCAGATGCGTGTGCGCATAGTTATCAGATATATTGACACGAACATGACACGCGCGTGGGAGGGCGTCCTAGGTATCTTATTGATATTTGTATTTCATTAAACCTTTTTGATATTTATCGTGTTAAGATAATCCAACATGATAAGTGTTAACATTTATAGAAGATTTTATAGTTTGATCACACATAATTTTTTTCAATAAGTATAAATGTTTATAAAATATATTGACAGTTTTACACTCGACTGCAGTGGTAATTTAAATTAAATATGTTTTAAATACAAATTGTAGATATATACATAGAAATCGTGACTTTTAAAATAAACAAACACTAGCTGGAGTAAAAACAAATACGACGTATTTTAAAAGTTATCTAGCAATAGATATTTTAGATAGGCGTATTTCCCGTTTAATGATTCACGCTACTAACAAAGGAAATGTAAGTAGAAATTGTTTTATCGCCGTTTCTGATTTGAGTTCAAAAACCTCTAGTTTAATAGCCTAGCCTACAAATTATGTAAGCCCTTAAAGAAAGCTAAGGATTTCATAACGACAGAATAGGTAGGTAAGTAAAGCAAAAAGCAACTTCCATAAGGCGTATGTAGAATGCTTTCACATCATCTTACACTACAAAACGGTAGGTCCTTACAAACGCACATGTATATCACAGGCTGTCTATGATGATATTAACTTCTGTCACATAAACTCAAATACGGAAAATAAAAGTACATTGTTACCCTAGGTGTGAAGGTCACTCATTAAGTCCCGAGACGGAGTCTTACACCCGAGGTAAACACTGTGCGAATAATACATAAAATTCTTCCTAACAACGAGAGTGAATGAGAGACTCCATACTACCTGATCCTCTTACAAGGTTGGGACCAAAGAGGTTATATACATGTAGTGTTATTCTTTGGTGTTACTTAAAGCAAGGAGATTGGGTTTTTGAAGTTCCTAATGCGTAATGATACTGATACTGGCTACATGCACATTGCACAAGCCGTGCGAAGCCATTTGACATGACAGCTGTCAGTAAAAGCGATTTTCCCTAGGGCTGGAAGTTTTTCTTTCTACACGATCTTCAGGCACCTTTACACCTACTTTTGGAGTTCATACTCACATAACATAATAACATTTTCATTACTCATGTAATGAAAATGTTATTTATTGCCTACGGCAGACGGCATATAATAGTGATTAATTCGTGATTATGCTTTCTCCAACCACTAATCGTATTGATGAATTGACAGGCTCATAAAACATTTAACTGGCGCTCTCCCTACTAGATTTACAAATGCGAACGAAAGTAATTCGAAACACGGTAGGTACTGATTTCAGATCGATGTTTTTATATCACAGAACAAGTTTTACGAATGTTGAAATGTGGTAAAATATGATACTACTACATTTTGGTTATACCTACTTTATTTTGATTGGTAATAAACTTGAATAGGAGACAATGAATGACGAGCCTGATAGCAAAGAAAGTTTTAAGTTTCTGCTAAAAACAAGCATTTCACACAGTTTATGACGACCTCTGTGGCGCGTCGAGCGAACACCCGACTGCGACGCAGAAGGTTGCGGGTTCGATTCCCGCCGGGAACAAGTATTTATGCTGACCATAAATTCTTGTTTCTGGTTCTGGGTATTTCCTATATGTATAATATGTATATATATATAAAAAAAAAAAAAAAAAAAAGTACTTATATAAGTAGTTTATCCGTTATCTGGCACCCATAACACAAGCATTAAGTTGCTTAGCTTGGGGCTGGATGGCGATGTGTAATATGTCCTGAAATATTTTTTTTTATTTTTTTATTTTGGTTTAGGTATACAATGCAAGGTAGAGAGTCTTTTATTGTCATCAATTAAATTACAACCTACTCTCACTAACGTTTTATACGAGGATTTGAAACCAATTAGTTATAATTTCCTTAAGTAGGTATAATCTCTTGGCGGCCGGTGAAGTGGAACAAATTATACAGAGATCGATTACCCTTAAATGCCCTTTTGTTCTTGGTTTAGGGCGGCAGACAATAATAATACAGTGTAGTAATTTTTGAAAATAATAAAAGAAAGATTGACTTGAAAAACCGGTTAATGTGTCTTTAAAAGACCCAACAAAAGAACGTTATCGTAAAAAGTTATGGTATGAAATAACAATCCTAAACGCTCTTAAAGCGTCGCATAAAATGAACAATGATCCGCTTTTTCTAGAAATAAACCACAGTAATAGGTCGTGCGAGTTGAAATCGTGTTAATGTGTATTTCTTAACACGCATCTTCTATGTTCTCAGTCAATCATATGATTGATGATCTAAATAAAACACACCACATAATAAATATGAACGGATGATTATGACATGTCCAAATCATGTTCAGTAACAATATGGCAATTATAATACACCATTCAAAAGTCGCAAGGTATTTTTTATAAAACAAACAGAACTGAAATAACTGAAACACGACACTGCCACTGGGATTTAAAATCCACAATCGTCCAGGTGACTCAAACATGTTCAATTTTAAAACATTGCTTGCGCAAATCACATGTTGCCGCAAAAATAAACTGTACCTGACCTTATCGCTGTTGCATAAATAACAGCATATTTCTAGCTGCTTTCGTTATTAATAATAACACGTTCATAAAAGAACACGCGATAGAAAAAGCACGGCTTGATAAGAGAAAAGCATCAGATCATTAGCGTGATACGAAATTTCATTGTACCAACTATACACAGTAGGTTTAGCATTGAACATTGTTGGCTTACGATTATGTAAGGTTTTATAACGATTTCTCGATACGGTGCGTGTATATGATGCCAGGCCAGGATTCGCGGCGCACCGCTCCGGTAAAACCGGTCGCTGAGAGAATGTACGTATCCAGTTCTTAAACACTTCGACCTAACTTTCTTCATCTCCTGTTCTAATACAGTTCGATTTAATAACAGACGAGGGTCGAGGGCATGTAAGTAGTTACATCGTTTTTAACGATGATTTTATGATTAGATTTCTTATGTCTGTTCCTGCACAGGAAACTGCTTATGTAAACATTAAAATCCATAAAGATCTTAGTAATAAAACATAACCAAATATAGGTATTTCTACCAATTAAAATTCCAGTTTCTTAGTTGACAGAATATCGATCGCTCCACAGGGAAATTCCAGACTATTTCAGGAAAGACAAGATTAGCAAAGCCGTAGAGCTCTCGCTCGCTAAAATTATGCTACAGCTACAGTTACTTATTAGTCGTATCATCTCTGAACATGGCCCGAGCAAATTAATTATTGGATGGAGGGGCCTATTTGTGTCAAAAAGAAACGCATAAAAAGAAGCATGCTTTGTATAGCAATAACCCTGTCAACGACATAAAAACATGAACTACAGCTCCAGAATATAATGGCCACACGTGACCATGTTTTACTTTTAAGGATAAAGACCAAATATGTACCTATTTTACTCGTTTTATGACGCAGCGCAGTCGTAAAGTAACTACCTTTGAAGCGTAATACTGCTTTTGTCATTGACCTATTGGGAATTCTTACGAGCATGCGCAGCAGGAAGAGGGGGATGAGTAGTAAGATAAAGGGACATAAGAAGGTTGAGATGTGGCCCTGAAAGAGAATTTAGGCAAGGTTATGTAAGTAAACTCAGATAATAGAACGCAAAAACAATCTGAGAAACGATGCCAATTTCCTTATTGGGTCTTTCTTTGTTTTCGTATTTGTAATAGATTTCCTACAATTTCATGGCTACAAAGACGATCAAAATATACGTCGCCAAACAATCAATTACTTCAATGATCCGTTAATTTTGTACTGTCATGATGCCAATGAATAGAAACTTGATAAATGAACGTTGTTTAATGACGAAATTTCAATGAATCTCCAGACAGTCCTGTTATTTACTGCATCGGTTACTCATACGCCCCGTAAGTAGGTAAGTAATAAACGTTTTAGTCATACATGGAGTCATACAAATAATCCCAGGCCGGATGACGTGAATCTCGCGAAAATAATCACGAACCGAGGGCAGTATTTATAAACATCGAACACTGTAAAGTAATCAATGGGAATATGGAGAAGAAACATCCCAAAAACATAGCAATAAAAAACCATGGTTTAACTTCTGAACAAACAAATCTTATGGCTTATAATCCCCACAGACACCACAAACGAGCAAATAATATTGAACTATGTATATCATAATTTGATAAACATAGGCTTTAGTATTCTACAACCATATTTTTGAAGATTGAGCGTTCTCTATAATTTAGACATACCGCACCGCTCAACAGCATGGCTCAAGATAATGTAAGATATTTCAATTTAGTTTGGTGTAATTAAGTTAGTCAAATAAATGGTTTGGTATCTTTTGAAAATATTATTTTAATAGGTAGGTAACGTCTCTATTGAAGTTAACCATAGGTTTTGTAACAGTATCAAACTAACGGGTCTCTTCTGAGATCGCCAGTGACAATAGTGAGCAAAAACCACCGTATGTTGTTATTATGTGGGTCTTTACCATTAACTCTGTTTTCTAACCACAATGTCGTTGAATTTCTCTTCATTTGTACAGATTGCGCGCGGACAAAACAATAAGATGCTCGTGGGATACCAGCACAATTTACTGCACAATCTCAACGATCATGAACTTTCTTTGTAAGATAATAAAACAAACTCTAGAAACAAATTAAAGCCTTTAAAAGTCTTTGTATTTATCAATGGATCTTCTGTAATCGCATATTAAACTGCACTTGACTAGTTTATTAAGACTACTAAGTAGATAAATCATTGAGCAAATTAAATATTTTAGAACGCCCATCAACAGTTACGAAGTATTCACTGACAAATGAAATAAATACTGATGTTACTCAAAGGTGAGATGGGAATATAGTGACTAAACATTGCGGGCACGCGGGAGCAAGCTATTTTAAATTAATGGAAGGTCAGACAGGTACTCGAGTACGAGTCGTGTTATAGGCGTGGATACATGTGGTGCTATTAACATCCTTATTTGTAAGTTAGGGTAAATAGGTAAGAAGGATATAAATATGACAGATAATCTTTTTCAGTGATAATATTTATCAATTATTTTGGAACGATTAAAATGCGTAATGTTTATTTGTCAAAGTTATTGTGCGAAAATATTTGAGATTGATTGAATAATAATAACATTCGGTGTAGAATATCGCGTTGGCGAATTCAAGGAAAGAGCGACATATGGCCTGGTTGAATGCGTCATATACCGATGTGCTGACATAGATACGATAACCACTTTAAAATAAATGCAGTTTTTGCAATATTAAAGGCTGATTTATTTAATTAGAGTGCGCAGATAGAGTTGACTGAAGTAGATAATTTCAAACTAAAGAAAAACAAATTAGGGTTCTTAAAAACACATAACTAAACATAAGACAACTTTACTTGGAAGCAGTCAAATTGAATAAAATATTTTCTTGAAATGCAAAATAGTTCGTCAAAAATCACACTGAAACGGCAAACCCCATTTTGATCCACTTTGTTTATTATTTATGCATAATGCAAACATGTCTCTATTTATACAGAGAGTAAACAATAAGATAAAGCTAATACAAAACAAATTATAACGATATAATAATCGAGTCAAGTCAATAAGTCAACAAGTCTATATACCTACTATAACTTTTACTATTTAAGATTTTTAGACAGTGACTTAAATTGGGAAAATCGTATTCCTAAATCTTGACCCTTCTGTATTTTACTGAATGACCTATCTGTAATCGATGAGAAGCTAATCAAATCAAATTATTCTCAATTCAACTTTGCATTGTACACCAACAATACACTCATTTTATGGTTTTTAAACAAGAGCAATGACAATGACAGATGCGGCACGAGCCCATTCATTACCTACCTATTTATAGGCAAGTGCCTAATGGAATTATTGTGTTCTATCAGAAGTACCTACAATTGTAATAGTGGCACCTGATTACTCGACCATATAATTGTAGACTGCTCTGGCCAACCTGCTTTGTTTTACGGAAGTAGAGCACACAACGTGCTTCCAATCTTTTGTTTCTTTTTATTTAACAGCACTTTGCTCATTAAAAATGCAGATAACCTACATATTTTTCTTTTTACAGTTAAAGTTTTATCTAGCTTTACCTGCATAAAGCAAATCATCAGACAAATGGTAGATACTCGTAGGATCACGTCATTTGAAACAATATTTTTGGTTTTGATTTGACGTAGGTAAGTTTGTCTTTACGACATAGTTAATGGTTATTGTTTTGTAGAAAACAATAACCGTTAACATCAGTAGTGATGTCTCTGTTACTTCTTTATCACGTCCAAAGATTTATATTGTACTATTCACGTCAGCATTCACGTCTTCAATAATAATAATCAAATCATTTAAATGCACATGAGATTCGTAGGCACCAATATAATGTAGTCCAATCACTAAAGACATATCAATGTCTAAACAGAGTCTGTTCTTGAATTCGAATTGACCAATCAACTACCATTCATATTGTAACATATTTCAACGAACAGATATTTCACTAAAAATAACACGAATGTAAAAATAATGAAGTTGTACCTTCTAAACAATTTATTTTCTTAAGCCATAAATACTGACTCTCACGTGATTGCCAGACTTTAAAATTTTATGTTAAAGCATGTTAAAGTTAAGAAAGTGGCTTTGTGTAATCGAATCAGTTTATCGTTCAGGGAATGGTGTGTTCAGTAAACTGTGCTCATTTTGTAGTTCATGCTATGTTGGTAATAAACGTGGGTTAGCTTTAATTAAAAAGTTAATGCCCATAGTACCTGTGACAATTTCATACATAAAAAAACTTTCTCTATTTAGGTAACAGGAAATGCCATCGTTTTTATATATTTTTAACACTTGTCACTTTCTATTTATTTTAATTTAACAACATAAGGTACCTTTTGGATCAACTTTATCATGTTAATTTAATTAGTAAGTACCTACTTGCATATTATAAAACGCTATCATCAGGATATTTTTTAAATATTTTTTTGCAAATTATTTGACCAAGTAGATAAGTGTGGTTTCCATTCCACAATTGCGATCGTTTTCCATTAATTAGGCATCATTATTATTCATTAATGCGTTTCAAATTACAGCTTCACTGCTGTTGTTGATAGCATGTTAATGTTCTGATATGGTAGTTAGGTAGATAGAAGATACCATAATACCATATAGCTTCTATCTATCAAAGTATGAATACTAACATTGTATAAAAGACATTTGTATTTTTCAATGCTAATTTTGTTTAGTCTATGCCTTTTCTCACGAATTAGTCAGTCTGGCTGGTGTCAGAAGTATGAAATTAATTTATAAATAATCTCATGGTATAAAGTACAATTGACTTTCTTGAAGAAGCTCGTGAGAATTTAAGCATAAAGCGTTATTAATTCCCATGACTTTAACATCGATTTATACTGCCTTGAACAAGATTTTAATATTAATGCTAGATTAACTACTGGGTAAGTACAGGTACATAATATTATACAGACTATCTCTGCTGTATAAGGCTTTTTTGGCCTTACAAGTTTACCATAAGACAAATACTTCGATACCACATGATTATTGTTATGTGGGTTGTTGCAAATAACAACCGTCCGGTCGTTAACTCCAAGCCCGTATGCGTGGGACCTGCAGATGAACCTCACTGTCTTTAGTTATTACATAAGGTAAACATCTTATAGGGGTACGATGATATGATGAGTGTGATTATATCACAATAATGCAATACATAATTGGATGGAAAACGTCCCAAACTCCCATATAGATGAAAGCTATAAAAGCTTTCTCAAGATTGTCTCTTGTTATAATAAAAGTCACGTAAGACCAAGACGTGATGTAGCAGCAGATTAGGTTTGTCTTTTATGCATGGTGTACAACGGAAATATTGATTTTCGTATTAACTTTTATGAAAATTGACAGTGTAATATTATGCAAATTGCTCGCAGCTTGTGAAGAAATGCTAATTTAATGTATACTCAGATCTAGGGCATGCTTCCTCGGCAAGCAAGAGCTGATAAACTTGCAAATGAATGCGACACTTTGCTTAAAACTACATCAATTACTTACATGCAAAGTACCTAACTGAAAAATTGCCTGCTACGATACAAATAAGCTCTTTGTTATTTTGTAATGGTGCATATCAGATCCCATTAGTAAATTAATTCAAATTAAGTAACTGTTAATTATCTACAGAAATAAATGATCTACAATAATTAAGTTCAATTAAACCGTGGAGCTGTAGATTAAACACTATCTTAGCTTAGTCGACGCTATTCCAAAATAGGTTCCAACTTGGTTTAAAACAATAATGACTCCTAAAACATTTTATTGATTTTACATACCTACTTTAGGTGTAAGTAGTAAGTACCATGGTGGGTAACTAACAAAAAATTTAGGACATTGACCAGGTTAATTAGCTGTACCTAATTTGAACTCTGCAATACAATTTAAAGCACGCGAACTTAGAAACATGAAATCGAGCCTAGAAGATATTGACCGTTGAAATTGTGGTTATGAAATCTGTTTCGTGATATAAATTACTAACAATAATCGACCACGTAAGGTCACAGGTTAGGATACAACACGCGAGTGTTAATCAGTAGGTGTAATACCTACTCATTTGTCCTTAAAAATACTGACGACGAAGTAAACCAATCATTAACTTTTACAGTTACTATTCTAGATAATCTATTACGGTCTTTTAAAAGACCAAAGATAATGTCGAAGACTAATTCCTTGCAAAAGGAGTTGGATTATGGCTAATTCTGATTCAAAGTAGCTACATCATGACGGACGTGGGTCGTGTGCCATGGTCGATGTAAATGAAGACTATATTCATCGTGAATTTAAAATAACTTCCGATGCAGAATTTATAATAAAATTGCCGCTTCAATATACCTTCTTACTATGAAGTCACGATTCCTAAGTGAATATCACTTGAAAGATCCAATGCGATATTTAAAGTAAAAGTAATTCAACGTTATTATGCGATTAAAAACAATCAATGAATAGTCTATTATTTATTACGTATACCTACGTATGTAAATAAATATTGGCTAGATAAGCATCTCTATTTATTTGAACGGATCTTGCTCCGCACAGAATAATAATGACAATGGCATTAATAAAAAGATTGCAAGGGATTGGTCATCATCAGATTAAGGAGATAAGGAGTTGACAGCTAATCGTTATTTGAATAAAGGGTCTGGATTGCGTCCCATATGTCAGTCATTTAATACTGGACAAGGTGTTCAAAGGAAGGTGGAACAACATCTGCGAAGCAAAGCCATGGGGTAGAAAGAATCACGTTCGAATCAATGCATGCACCTGTCGTGTACGAGTAAAACGTCCAGATTTTTTGTATATAAAAAGAATCAGGTGGCTTTTCATCGGGACAGGAAGTGGTTTTATTTATTGCTAAAAGTATATAAGCCGAGTTTAAAATTTGCATAAACGTTTTATGAAGAAAACGTAATAATACTGGCAGAATGAATAAGATTCTTTGAGATAAAAGCTTTTCCATTAGATTGCGTGCGTGCGTAGTACCCATAGAATTTAATTTAGGATTCAATACACTTCCACCAATAAAATTTCGGGTTCGCTCCTTGAACTATTTGAAATGTTCATGTTTTTATTTTAAACATGTTCACAGGCATTCAGGTCATCTGGAGTTGTTCCAAATGATTTTGAGACGACTGCAAAATTACGGTTTGTTTACAAATTAGACGTCGTTATCACCTGTGATTAATTTATGATTCAGAACAATCTTTGTTAGGCAGGTATATGAGGTGGAAAAAAATGTATGAAGTAATCAGGTCTTTGGTTTTCTAGGTAACTATCTCAAACAGTAGTGGAAATGTGGGGTAGGGTGGGTGACTCCAGCCAGAACAAGCGTGTCGCGTGTGAATATTTTGTCTACGTTTTTGTTGGGAACAAGCAAAGGGTGTAAGTTTGCGGGGGTGCGATGCGTCATCGCCACCCTTAGTTACGCACCCCCTGCACACCCAACCAGTGTTATCGATCAATACGACAGCTTCCTAAAGCCATGCGCAAAGCCCGCCCTTTTTTTGTTTATATTCTTTTCTTTTGTAATTGAAATTGCGTCACTTCATGGATTCAGGGAAATTGTCTAAATAAAACCAAGTTCGTGGATAGACGCAGATTGGTGATATCATAATTAACCTGCTCTAATTATATGGTAATGAAGTGCTAAAATACTTACTGGCACTCGTTCATTATTTCCTCCTGCGTGCGAACCTGGACTGGAGCGAGTTTCTCAACGCTCTCCTCGTAATTCCCGAAGCATTTTGTTATTTTCTCGTCGAATGTATTCACCAGATCCTCCAATGAACCGGAGAAAGTCTCCGTGAAATTATCTCCCTCACCATTTTGCAAATTGTCCTGTTTGCACTTTACCGGTTTAGGTTCATCGTTATCGTTTATTTTGTTGGAATCGGTTTGTATTTTTACAATTTCACTTTTGATGTGGTTTATGTTGATGATGTCGTTACCATTGATGGTCTTCTGAGGGTAGTCTGCGGAAGAGAGACAGTCGTCGGCGTCCTCTATTTGCGCGAGCGGCGCTTCGAACTCGAGTTCGGCCATCCTGCCAGCGGCTTCTCGCATGACCGTGCGTCCTCTCGCGTACTGCGGCGCGGGAACACTGGCCTGGCTCGGTCGGTCGGTTGTTCGGTCGCCGCGCGGTGGTAGGCTGACACTTGCTTGCGCTGCGTGCGTCGCGCTGTCCGCGTCGTCGTCGTCGCTAGTAACTCGTAACGCAACTCGCGCATCCAGACTATCCTTCCTCGAACATGGTAGGTGGGTACCTACGATTTTTTAGACTTATTCACAGATACAAAATAGCAGTGATTTTATTTAGTTAAGTAGGTAGGTACCCATACTCTAGGCTAGGTTCCTATTTAATTACCCCATAATGATACTAACTAACTAGTTTATCTTCATGTAAGTAGGTCTGAATGTAGGTATTGATTGTAACATTATTTTTGCATTTACATCAGTGAACCTAAAATAAAAAGTAAAAAATGAATTAAATAATAATCAAACGCTTGAACGCAAAAAAATTTAATTGGCGGGACAATTTAATTTTTTTTATACGAACAGTAGGGAAAAGGCTTTTGTGCATAGAGCATACAGCCTCGTCCGCTTAATGATTTCATATTTCTTTATTCAGTCTTCTTATTTTGTTATAATCAGTGATAATGCTAATGAAATCACAGCATAAAATGATCTCAAAATTCGCCAACATCAAATAAAAAAATACCTAACGACTCCCATTTTTTAAGCTTTCTAAACTTACTTGACACTGGCTACATGCACAAGACGTTCGGAGTCATTATTTTAAAAATATTTCGAAAAGTCACTGTCAATGTCACAAAATTGACATTAATTAGTGCAAAGAGTATTTAGTATCGTTAGTGTTGTGCAATAGCTTTGACTGAAATCAAATCGATAAATCGAAATGGGGAAAAATTAAGAATATATTTTAAACTATGATTCAACACCGTAAAATTCTAATAGATGTAGCTAATCCAAGAGGTTAAACCTTGGGCCTAAGTCTGCTAACACAATTGTATTTCAATAGTGTGTCGATATAATCGTAATAGAAATTTAATGTCAAAAATATGACATTACATGTCAAATTGGTAGTCTCCTAACGTTAACTATTCTATCGAAACACCACTGACACACCACTGACTCACTTTTGTATTCTGCTCTACAATCGTGGCTTAATGGAATCTCGATAGTTGTTAAAACGGTATATCGCTTAGCAACATATACCATGTTGCTAGGCAACACCTGCAAGGTAAATATTACCATACCATTGAGACTCCATAGTGATTCTATTGTGATGTTATTAAAACTTTAACAGAATACCAAATAAAGTCACAATCTCGATATAATATCAATAGAGTCTCGATATAATGACAATGGTTGGCCAAATAGCAGAATATGGCCCCTGCCTAGCTAGCATGGCTGTTCGTGATATGATATGATAAAAGATAACGTATTATATCCACACCTAAATAATTATCGATTTCGCGAGTATGACAAATGGAGCGATATGATATGTTAAAATAATATCACGCAATATGAGATGATAAATACGTCACATCCACTTGAAATGAATTTCAATGCTGCCAATTTAATAACGTTAACCATTCATTCTTTTCTTCTTTTTTTGCAACTTTAACGCAATCTGTGACTGAATTTGACACATCTTTGTTGACAGAACGATCAAACAAGATTTTCTTCAATGTTTATATTTTGAAATCGTGCTATCATCGTGTTTGAGTGTTGGCGTTTTCGTGTAAATCGCGTTTTGGAACGCGAGAGCAACATGGCGCGCTGATTTTTATTTTAGCAAAACTTTGTAATAATCGAGTTAAATTTAATTTAATTTCGTGACAGTGCGAAAATAGTAACTCGACACTGGATATAATGCACACTGCGAAGCTTTAATTAATTATAATATAAAAAAAAACGAATGGAATAGAATCTTTTTAGTTTAGTTATACCTACAAGTAGGTAGGTACATTTTCTGTATTTATTATGAACATTTACACAAAAATCATTATAATATTTCTAACATTCTAGTCTAATAATGGATTTAAGTTAATATTTGTTAAGCTAAATAATCTTGATAAATTTATCACACCCTCCAAACGTTGTCGATAAAATAACGCCCCTTGTCAAAAATCGATAATTTTTACGTTTTTTATCGACAATTAGTCGGTCATGCTCGACCTTTCGATAAATAAGAGACTGTCGTGCTCGCTCTTTTGTCTATCTTATCATACTGTAACACGTGACATCACACACGGGCCATGCTCGCTGTTTCGATAAAAATTCAACATGGCGGCGTTATATAGCATATTTTGACAGTTTTTGTCGATAAATCGCTATATCGTGCTGCACATGCTAGAGGGGCTGATGTGTGAACTTAGCTCCAAATTCACTTTTCTTTTAGTAAAATTTGCTGGGAATTCTTATATGGGGGTGATATCTGTCAGAATACTACATAGCTACTATTTTTGAAATAAAAAAAACGTGTGGCTCTCGGTGACTGCCGTGGTAAAGCTGTTGCATCGTGCGAGCTCCGTACAGTCGTACCATATACATACACGTTTAGCGAACGCTCGGCCGAGCTACATGGTAGGCTGAGTAGGGGGTGTTAGGTTTTATTTTCGTTACGGAATTTCTTGATTCGGTCGCCGCGCTCAAAGCCCGCGATAAAAGCTATGCAATAGCTTAACCCTTGCATTCCGATATTTTTTTTTAATTATATGATTTTTTTTAACCAACTTCAAAAAAGGAGGAGGTCCTCAAATATCGAGTATCGATAAAAATATGTATGCGAGGTACAACACTTTTGTCTGCTGTCCTCACAGAATTTTTTGTTGTTGACAGTTTTCTTTTCTGTATCCACTTCACATCATTTCGGCTTCAAAAAATGGAGTTTGACAATTTACGAACATGAACATTCTAAAATTATTTATTAGCTTTGGGTTGTGTAAATCGTTATGTTTTTGATCAAGAAACCTATTGACTTCAAGTCAGTCAAAGAATTAGTAAGAATTTACAGGTAATCCTAGTAAGATTTTTGTTGTTTTTTTTGCGTTGGTTAAACTCATCACTTTTTATTGCGTTTTCTATTTCAGTATCGCGAGAAAAAGTCATTACGAAGTTCTAAAACTACGTAGAAACTGTACGGATAAAGAAATTAAAGATGCCTTCATACAGATGAGCAAAGAGGTTGGTAAAAACTTGTTTAGATGCGCCTGTTCTAAGATAATTTCCTCTACAACATCTAAAGGAACCTCTGCACAAAATTTAATCTTCCAATATCCAGTGGTTTTAGCTGTATTGAACGTCAAGTAAGTACCCAGCCAAATTACCATCAATGGACTGATTTTAGCAGTTGTAATTATAGTTCTTGGGTGGGTCCAGCTGGATATAGCTAACTAGGCTGTGAAAATTGAACCTGGTTGATGAACTCTGTACTCATTTGACATGTAACTTGAACATCACTACATAGTATAAAATAAAGTCACTTTTCGCCGTCCCTATTTAGAATAGAATAGAATAGAATAGAAAAACAATTATTTGGACAAGCACACGACAAAAATACATATTATGAACCATTTAAAAGATGTTGACAAGCAACCCTAAGAACATTAAAAATACAGAAAATGAAAAAGAATAAAGAACAAAAAAGTACATAAAAAAGAGAAAGACAGAAAAATCAGAGAATAATAACAACAGAATAAATACATATTTTAAAAAATATTTCCCTTTGTATGCTTAGATCTTTTAAAACTACGCAACGGATTTTGATCCGGTTTTTTTTAATAGATAGAGTGATTCAAGAGGAAGGTTTATGTGTATAATACATGCATAATTATCAATAAATTGTCTGTATCTGAAAATGCTTATCTGCATCAACAAATTTTTTGTTTGTTTGTAACAAATATTCTCTAGAACTGCTGCACAGATTTTGATGAAAATTGAAATGAGGATCCATCAATTTGCTAGGATTTTACTTCTAAATACCCCAAAGGATTGGGACTTACAGCGGTGAATTCATTGGGTGTTGCTAGTCTACTAAAAAGGCTAGGTTAAAATTTTTTTTGAGGGCGACTCACCTCGGCTTGCCAAGGTCTCTTCCTGAGGTAACAAAGAACATTAAGGGTCTTTTGGCTTTCCTCCGGGAGTTGGGATGGCTCGAGAACCAGTAGGAAACTAAACTCCCACCCGGACGCAAAATAGGCACTCAGACGTTGAGTTGCGGAAAAGAGCCCGACAACAAATACAAATAGGTTTAATTTTGAACTGTATTCCAGTACCACCCAGACAAGAACAAAGATGCCCGGGCCCAGGAGATGTTTGTTAAGATAGTGGAAGCATACAATGTGCTTGGGAAGCCAACCAGCAGAGCACACTATGACAACAGGACAGAAATCTCCGCATCTCATACTTACAATGTTTATAGAAATGCTTACAAGTAAGTATTTTATATATTTTAAGAGTGATTAACACTTAAGTTCACTTACAACACAAAATAAATATGTTAAAGCCCTTAATCATGAAAAACCAACTGTCAAAGAGTCAAACTGATTAAATATTATCAACCTTAATACTGACCAACCGTTATCATTGAATTAGAATTTAATTTTGGATTAGATGAAAGTGGTATTATGTATTGAGATTTTTATGGTCTAGTAGCTATCTAATCCTTTTTCATTTCATTTATTTCAGATATTAAAATCAATAATAACAATACATAATTTCTATTTAAGGTTCTAATTTCTTGCTCAATTGAATTTGTTTTTATCTTACGAAGAGTTTTACGTTACACTTTCGCATAATAACAATGAAAAAAAATTAAATATAATAAAATAATTTAATAAAATTAAGGCGCCTACTCGATCAATGACCTAGTCTTTGAGGCCTAGTGACCTCAAAGTCTTGGTCACTGGCCGAATGAATTTCGAAACATTCGGCAGTTAAAACAGTTGAATAATTTGAAATCAGCATAATTTACGTTTCTACATCCTTCATCATTTAAGGTGAAAGGGTACCTGCGCGCTCTCCATACAAACGTAGTCGACTGTTTCCTCCCTGGATAATGACACTAGCACAAATATTTTTGTGCCATAAAACCTATAACTGCCATGACTATGCCCCTATGTTTTGGTTTTTTTAATTTTCTAATTATCATAAAAATTAAAATTAAATAAATTAAAAAGAACAAAAAATAGGGGCATAGTCATGGCAGTTCTACGTTTTATGCACCAAAAATATTTGCTCTAGTGTCATTATCTAGGGAGAAAACAGTCGACTATGTTTGTAATAGTTTGTATGGAGAAAGCCCCCGGTACCCTTTCTTCTTAATATCCCTTAATTTTCCCAGTGTACACCATCATGCAACGAATCCATCCAATAATTACAACTACTATCAACGAACTTACGAACAAACAAACACATCATCACAAGAACGGACAAAGAAACCGGACAACGAATGGTACTACGGTCTGAAGGGGATAAAGAAATTACCACATTTATATATAATCGGTGTTTGTTGTGCTATTGCTTCTATCGGGGTCATATTGCAGGTTTATTTTATACGGTAAGCAGTATTTTGTTTACTTTAGATTAGCAGGGCGGTTTCACCCGCGTATCTCCCGATCCCGTGGGGATATTGGGATAAAAAGTAGCCTATGTTACAGTCAATGAATCAATGTATCCTCATACCAAGTTTCATCTTAATCAGTTCAGTAGTTTTGGAGCTTAGTCAATGCAACACAATCTTTCCTCTTTATAATATTACTAGCGACCCGCTCCGGCTTCGCACGACTATAATATGCATGTATACATATAAACCTTCCTCTTGAATCACTCTATCTATTAAATAAAACCGCATCAAAATCCGTTGCGTATAGTTTTAAAAATTAAAAAATACATACAGACAGACAGAAAAAGCGACTTTTTTATACTATGTAAAGATAGATAAACTAGCTGTCCCGGCAAACATTATTTTGCCATTTATAAAAAAAAGAGGAAAAGAAATAAAAAATAGATGTTGTTTGATTCTCAGACCTAACGAATATAATACACAAAAAATTTGATACAAATTGGTTCAGCCGTTTAGGTGGACAAAGGTGACTAACACCGCGACACGAGATTTTTATATACAGGGTGTCCCGTAATGAATGGACATGCACCTACGGATAACGGATAGAGGATACAGTACCGGATCAGAAATTATGTTCTATGAAAGTCTTTTGGTTTCCAAGATATCCGCCATTTTTTAAACTTATAAAATGGCGGATATCCGTTCATTATGGGACACCCGGTATATAGGGATATTCTGTTGGTATGTCCTTAAATTATAGATTAGATTGATGGACCCAGAAGGATAACTCTAAATAAATATTTTAAATTAAATACGCCATTGAACAACGCATTTTAGCCCAAACTAAGCAACCTGGCTCTTAATATGGGGCCGGATCATAGATATAATACTTTTAATACTTTTCTTCTAAAGAATCCGTTGTGTAGTTTTAAAGATCTAAGCATACATAAGGCCAGACAGCGGGAAGCAATTTTGTTTTATACTATGTAGTGATTAAACAAAATGTTCCTCATAATATTTTCAGTAACCTGTATGTGATCCAGCGTCGCAAAGCCCAAGAGAGGTCACAGTTCCTTGCGGAGGAGTTAAACAGAGTACGTACTGCTGCAAGGGATAATGGGAATGAGGTACATAAACTTATTTAGACGTGGAACGTCTGTCGGTCAGAAGAGTGGGGAACACTTGCAAAAACCAAACGTAATGCATGTAACGTCATAAATGTGTTAAAATGTGTAACGTATGTGAGGAAAGGGTAGCTAATCGTACCTCTTTTTAGAACAAGGAAGCAGAGCTCTTTGTTTACTTGTACTTGTATATGGGCTTTTTCAGAAATCAGTCCTCTTCAGTTGGGTCTTTTTTGCGTGAGGATGAAGTAGGCTTGCACCTAAATAAATATAATAAAGTTTATTACATCCCACAATAAAAAATATATGAAAGGTACATTGCAAACTACTACTAACTAAACCTACATAATTACATAATTAGGACTAGGTTAGAATTAGATACATTGTTATACTACTCTATACTACCCTCTCAGCTTAGTCGACAGTTTCCAGAAGTAAGAACTTGTCAAAACGTCTGACGCATTTATGATGTTTTTCTTCACCGCAAGAGTAATCAATAGGCGCACATAATATTTTTCTAAGAAAATCCATTGGCGCACGGCCGGCTGGGATTGAAACCCGCGACCTTCGGAGTGTAAATCGAGGTATACACCGCAGGCCTATTGGTAGATACCTACTTTAATTCTGAAGGTGACACCAATGGATTTTTCTTAGAAAAATGTATGTGTGCGCAATAATAATTGACAATTAACAAATGAAACCCGCGGCTTAGTTGGTTTCAGACGTAATGACAAGTTCTTTCCTCTGGACATGGTCGACTAAGCTGAGAGGGTGGCTGGACGAGCCTACTCCATCCTTACGCATAAAGGACCAAACCAAAGAGGTTGAGTTGCAGAAAACAGCCCGTATACAAGTACAAATGCTGCCTGTCTGATTTTTCCAATCGAGTCAGATTTTCATCAAAATTAAAGTCTGGCCAATAGCTTACAAAAGCGACTTTTATAAAGTGATAGATAAACTAAAGAATTATTTATTTACCCTAATATAATACAGTAAATTAAATAACTCAATATATTAAGTTATCTAAAATAAATAAATAAATAAATAATAAATAAATATTTCAGGACATATTACACATCGCCATCCAGCCCCAAGCTAAGCAACTTAATGCTTGTGTTATGGGTGCCAGATAACGGATAAACTACTTATATACTTTTTTTTTTTTGTAAATATATACATATACATATTATACATATAGGAAACACCCAGAACCAGAAACAAGAATTTATGGTCAGCATAAATACTTGTTCCCGGCGGGAATCGAACCCGCAACCTTCTGCGTCGCAGTCGGGTGTTCGCCCGACGCGCCACAGAGGTCGTCAAATACATAGCAAATACAAATTTAATCAAGTAAACCGCCCCGAGTCACCCCTGGCGCAAAGGAACCCATCACACTAGCAGCGTTACCACGCTGAATAGCTACGGCCAACCTCTGCACCAGGAACGACCCGGAACGGCTATCCAAACCTCTGTCCCTAAATACCCTAAATATTATATTTATACTAACTAAATATATTTCTAATTCCAGCTTCAAACGCGTTTGTTATTGGATAAAATAGTGGTAGCAGCGAACCCGACTGTGACGACCGCGTCCCTCGGACAGGCGCTCGCTAGTGACAAGAAGTGATATATTCTATACTTTATATAAGCTACTTGCGATTAATAAGAGCCACTTGGTTTTATAAAAACCTTGATATTAGTAACTAGAGGGAGGCTAGTGAGGAGCCTCACAGCTAAGCTCGCTGATCGTTTACGGTCGTGCGGGTTAAGCGATGCCGGGTGCGGTCATTACTTCGATGGGTGGCCAATTAGTAGTGTGGCAAAAATGTGTTTTCGTGAGCCCCTCCGTGCTTCGGTAGGCACGTTAAGCCGTTGGTCCCGGTTGCTAACTCTAGTAGCAGTCGTTAGGTCAAGTTAGAGGCCTTAAGGCGATCTGAAAACTCTAACGATAGGTGAGCCACACCACTATACGAGAAGAAGAAGTAACTAGAAATCTGTTTTTTATATAGTTCTCCCTATTTATTTATTTTACGAAAATTTTTGTTTTTAATTAAGGTGGCCCTTATTACCTGCAGGTACCTTATTATACGTAGGTGCATAGTTATTATTATATTTATAGTTTTGTTGTTGATTAGTTTTGTAGTCTCTGTTGTTGAATTGATAGTTTTTGTGAAACCTATATAAAACGAATTACACCCATCAACACTAGAGAACACGGATAAAATAGTGGTTTTTTAGCCAAAAATAGTTTTTTTTTTGGATTTTTCTTGACTGTCGTGTGGTGGAAGAACTTTTTACACCTTTTCAAGAATCAAGAATTTTTATTGTCCAAGTGATGTACATTGAGATCTTAATAATTAATTTCAGTGTAAAGAGAATTATGCCTCAGACAACGATTAATATCCCCTTAATTAGTATGCCACGTTGAAGTAGAACCGTCAATAAAGGACCAACAGATAGTTTTAAAGTTACTTAGAACTTTTTTTAAATTAAACTTTACCGTGTCAATAGATTTTTTATTGAAATAAACTAGACATGGGGCGGGTAGTGGTTTTGCCGGGTACTCGCTGAACGGGTACCCGACACATTCTGCGACGGGTACTCGTGGGTACCCGGCGGGTACATATCGGCGAAAAATCTATGCACACCATCTAGTTCTGTATACAGCGAACGCCTGTTCTCAGAAGCAGGGCTAATTTATGACAAGAAACGCAGTCGCCTAATTGCTAACCGCGCAGAAAAATTGGCGTTTTTACATCACAACTTACCCATCTTAAATTACCAATATTAAAATAAAATATATATTTAGTTTTTTTAGTTCTTCCTAAAAAATTAGTGAGCAAAACACAATTATAATGATTACCGTTTGTGTTCAGCATAATAAATAATTTACAAAGTGTAATATGTTTCATTATTTTTGGTCTATCAAATTACCCGGCAGAGCCGGATACCCGGCACTATTACCCGGTACCCGGCCGGATCCTAAAAAAAGTGCCGGATCCGCCGGGTACCGGATCCAAACCGGGTACCCGCCCCATGTCTAATAAACTTGTTTTGGTTTCTTTGTTTAGGCTTTATTTTAGTTTTCATACTAAATTTCCATTCTCTTTTTTTTCTATGGCAACCCTTTAATTAAATCACAGCATTAAAAAGAGTATGAAATTCCGCTTCTATTGACATGCGACACTCACGACAAAAACCCAAAAAAATACTACTATTCGCCAAAAAACAATATTTTACCCATGTTCCTTTGTTGATGTGTGTATATGTAAAAGACCTAGGTAGGTACTTACTAGATTTGCTAGTTCCTAATCGCTCAATTGATGTTTTATTTATAAAAAAAGGAATTCTAATTCTCCACTTTCTAGTATTTTTTTAAGGGTTACTGGCTCACGCATAGGTAGGTACTAAAAATATTGAAAACGTGAACATTATCAAAATGACAGAAGAAAATTTATTATTTTAATCCCTTTCGTTTTATATTGGTTTCATATTATTATACTTATGTAAAAAGTAGATGTATATAAAGTTGTATAAATTCAGTAGTACATAATGGATTACCTACCTCAAGTTGATATTGATCCTTTTGTGATAGTATATAGATTATATTGATGATTTATTGAATTGTAAATATTTACATTAGAAGGTAGGTATAGTAAGTTATTTAATAAAATCCTCTATTTTTGTAATCGACGTATTGCTTTTTGATTTTTCATCTTGAAACGCGTGATTATATTAAGTACTCTCAGTAAAATTAGTTATAGATAGATTTGTTTTCGGGTATTTTCTTTTAAAGTTTTATACTTAAGGCCTGCGCACAGAGGCGGGTAGACTGCGTTGCAAGCGGGAACGTAGTTCATAACATGGGTAGGTAATTGTACAATATGAGAAAGGATATTCTGAAACAATGAGATTTTGAGAAAGAATATTTCCAGAAAAGGATATTTCGAGCTGAGACGGCTGCATCATAGGGGATTTTTTTGATACTCCGTGAATCTATAAAGTTATATTATAAAGCTGAAGAGTTTGTTTGTTTGAACGCGCTTATCTCGGGAACTACTGAATCGAATTGAAAAATTGTTTTTGTGTTACATAGTTCATTTATCGAGGAAGGTTATAGGCTTCTTTTCATTTTGATATTCCCACGAGATCGGGACTTACGCCGTTTGTTCACCGCCACCGTCACGTCAACGAGAACGAGATTATTTGGGGCCGAGTTTAAGATGACGTGACGGCGATCGTTTGTCCACCGCGCCGATATATCGGTGGCTCAGTCCTATATACCATATGTAGTCGGCAGTGTTGCCACCTTGCCCAAAGAGTAAGTTGCTAAACATACCAAGTTAAAAAAAAGTTGCTTCTTCCGAAAATAAATACTCTGGTAAAAGTTGCCAAAAGTGGCTAAACATAAAAAGGCAACATTTAACAACAATTTAAATAATAAACGTCGATTTCGAAGACATTTAGATTCCCAGGCGAAAATGAAATCATAAGTATCGAACAAGACTATGCAGCCTAGGTAGTCTTGTTCGATACTTTTGAATTTTGTGAATTTATTATATTGTAAATTTATTATTTGTTTGTAAACGCAGTATAGACTAGGCTGCGTTCACAAACAAATAATAAATTCAAGTGACAAGACTCTGTCTCTTTTACACTTATATCTAACGGAAGTGGTTTGGAACGCAACCTTAGTTCATACATAGACATATTTGGGGTTACCACTTCATAATTCAAAATCTTACCAGAACATTAGTTGCATCCTGAATGCATCTAATCATTTATTCTTCTTCCTTTAATAACACAAAATTGAAACTGATTGAGACGATGGTAACTTACTTAAGTAAGTGTAGCTAATAAATTTAGCAACTAAACTTTTTTGTCTTTAGCTAAATATTTCGTAAATGTGGAAAATTGGCTAAAGTAGCAACACTGATTGCCGGCACACGTCACGCCGCCGATCTACTCGAATCTCGGCGGCCGGGATGACGGTTCTCGGGTGACGGACTTGCGGTGGACACGCGGCTGTAGTAGTCTATGTATCAGTACTTCGGCGCCGTCATCTCGTTCTCGTTGACGTGACGGTGACGGCGGCGGTGGACAAACGGCGTTACGCGGGTAAAACCGCGTAGCGCAGCTACAACGAAAATATACATCAAACTAGGCATTTTATTACGATAAATAAATCCAACTACATTAAAATAACTGCACTTTAATTCTAGAGATACAGAAACGTTACTAACGGAGTTCGGTGTTGCCGAACCACCAGATAAATGGTGCAATGACTCTGTAAACCAAGAGATGAAGGTGAAACTATATGACTTATTCAAATTGTTGTTGTCCTACATTCACTAAATGGTAAATCAATATGAATTAGTAAAGTTTTTGTTGGACTACATTTCACTAAATTATGTCTTACATAAATTGTTGTTAATACATTTGAGTAAATTATGTCTTACTTCAATTGTTGTAATACATTTTTAACCGACTTCAAAAAAGGAGGAGGTTCTCAATTCGTCTGTATGTTTTTTTTTTTTTTTTACTAAATTATGTCTCTCTTCAATTGTAATTCATTTTTACTAAATTATGTCTAACTTCAATTGTTGTTGTTATTTATGTTTCTCTTCAATTGTTGTAATTCATTTTTACTAAATTATGTCTTACTTCAATTGTTGTAATACATTTTACTAAATTATGTCTCTCTTCAATTGTAATTCATTTTTACTAAATTATGTCTAACTTCAATTGTTGTTGTTATTTATGTTTCTCTTCAATTGTTGTAATTCATTTTTACTAAATTATGTCTTACTTCAATTGTTGTAATACATTTTACAAAATTATGTCTTACTTCAATTTTTGTTGTAATACATTTTTACTCAATTATGTCTTACTTCAATTGTTGTTGTAATACATTTCACTAAATTATGTCTTACTTCAATTGTTGTTGTAATACATTTTTACTCAATTATGTCTTACTTCAATTGTTGTTGTAATTCATTTTACTAAATTATGTCTTACTAAAATTGTTGTAATACATTTTACTAAATTATGTCTTACTTAAATTGTTGTAATACATTTTTACTAAATTATGTCTTACTTCAATTGTTGTTGTAATACATTTTTACTAAGTTATGTCTTAATTCAATTGTTGTAATACATTTTACTATATTATGTCTCTTCAATTGTTGTAATTCATTTTTACTAAATTATATGTCTTACTTCAATTCTTGTCCTACTTTTCACAAAATTAAGTCCTATTTAAATTATTATTGTTCTACATTTTCAAAAATTGTTTTCAGGCCAGTAATGTGAAACAATCATTTCAAACATGGTGACTTGAATAATTAAAACAATATTATTGAATAAATAGTACTAAAATGTTCAATAATGTAAATAAATGTATTTAATAACGAAAAAAAATTGCAAAATATAATTGTTTCTTTTATTGAACGGGTAAATTCGCTACGAATTTTCTCGAGCAATGTTATAAAAATCAAAGGAAAACGAGAAAAATATCACTTTAGTTTCAAACAAAGCGTTGAATTCGTCGCGAATCGTGCCATTTCTGGAGGAGATTATAGGAATATTATGCCAATGGGTTTATCGGAAATATTGATGTGACATTGCTCTTACGATGAAAGAAAACATCGTGATGAAATCTGTGACTTAGTTGGCTCTAAACGTACGTATTGACAAGTTTTTCCCTACAGACACGGTCGAATAAGCTGAGAGGCGACCATCCTTACGCAAATAGGACCCAACTAAATAGGTTTGGTTGCGGATAAAAGCCCGTATACAAGTACTGATCTAGGTACAAGTAGGCCTTATTTTCAACTAGCGACCCGCCCCGGCTTTGCACGGCTATATTATGCATGTATTATTCATAGTATAAACCTTCCTCTTGAATCACTCTATCTATTAAAAAAAACCGCATCAAAATCCGTTGCGTAGTTTTAAAGATTTAAGCATACAAAGGGATATAGGGACAGAGAAAGCGACTTTGTTTTATACTATGTAGTGATAGTGATTAAAAAATAACAAAGTAGGTAAATACAGACATATAGTGATTAACGAGGAAGGTTTTTAGATATAAAACATGCATAATACAGCCGTGCGAAGCCGGGGCGGGTCGCTAGTATTGTATATTGTATTGTATAGTAGGTAAGTTATTGTTTACAAAAACAGAATCAGGTAACATTACAACCTTACAGATTTGCGAGTGAGCTGAAGCAGATTTCTAAAATCTAATGGCATTTAGTACCCCTCGTGTTCTAACAAATCCTTAATATAAATCCGAACATCAATATGTGGTTCCTCAGGAACTATTAAAGGCTCTCCATTCATCTTGATGTCGGCAAACTTGGCGCTGAAAACGCACGTGAATCCGTTCCTTTCAGCGCAATACGCTGAGAAAACGTTAGATGTGCCCATCCTTAATAGTCTTATGTGTTTTTGCTTGCCTATTTGTCTGAATAGAGAAAAGAAACGAAAAAAGTTAAAAAAGGAACAAAAAATAAACAATGAAAAAAAAAAACTGTACCTACTTACAGGGTTTTCTGCTCTAATCATCGTTTATTTCTATTTTTTTAAATATTGATAGAAATAAGTGGATATTTGAAAAAATTACATACAGGGTGTCTAGTTCAAATTAATTCTTTCTGTTTTGTTGTAGGGATAAAAATATATGTGCAATTTTTTCAAATGTTTTGGTAGGTATGTATGTAGATACCTACTTACTCAGTACGTTCCAATAAAGCTTTCATAATGCCCTTATTTCGCCAAGCTGGATCTGTTGAAGCTAATTTCACATCAAATAATTGTTTTTCTTCGGGATATTTCTCCCATAGTTTCAGAGTGTGACCTTCCTCTCTTCTCGATAATGCGTAATAAAACCTTTTGAATTCCGCGTTTTTGCAATTTTCTGCTTCTCTAATTAGGTCTTGCGCTGAGTCCTAGAAATAATCGAATATTTTATAGGTAATTGTTTTTACTATATTTTTTTGTTTCGGAAAAAAGTAAGTACCTACCTACTTACCTACCTATTGATCAGTTCGCTTGCGAAATTTAGAAATAGCATTTTTCGAATAGTTTCACCCCGCAGGTTAGGTCAAAAAATTGTTTGATCAACTGTGAACTGATACTTGTTTTAGGGTATTTTAATAGATGGTTACTTACCAGTTTTAGTGTTACAAGTCTACTAACAACAACTCCAACAATATTGCCTTCAACATCGACTGCCGCCACTGACACGCCATCCAATAAAAATTTCCTATAGAAATCTTCCAATATTTCAAGACAAGTTTTAGATTTACACATTCCTAATGCTTTACACACTGGTTCATCTTTGAAAAATGTTCTGAAATATTAATAGTAACTAACAGTAATAAATATTTCTGTTTGTAGGTAGGTATGTTTGTTGCTCCAAACAAAAACTACTGATTCCTATATGTAGTGCAGCTAGTAGTAGGTATGCAAATATTTTGACGACCCAATTGGCACAATGGTCACCATGCCGGACTGCCAAACACAGGGTTGCGGGTTCGATTCCCGCCTCAGATGTATTTATGCTTAGACATTTGTCTGTGGTCTGGCTGTTTCTATGTATTATAACTAGTAGTTCGCCCCGAACTGAGACCTCACGAGTTTTTTTCAGCGTTTATTATATTTCAGCGTAAAGTACTCAAATGTATAATATAACGACGAAAGACTCCAAATACGACAGGTCTATCTTATTTGAATGATAGGTGCCTAGTATCGCTATTATCTGACATTGGATGATTTAGAGAATCCAAACACGATAGGCATAACTTGTTGTTGTTGTTAAGTTCTAAAAGCATAGGCCAGCTCAATCATCACACCCTGGACATCCGTTGACTCTTTATTTTTACTCAAGACATTTTGAATGTGTCCAACATAATATCCAGAAGATAGTAATTCCTTTCCTTCCTTCCTTATGTATCTACTTATCATAATGTTACGTAAGAGGAAACGAGAAGACAAGCTCGAGAACGAGAATATATTAGAGAAGTTTGAGGCCAATATGTCCTGTAATAAGTCCCTAAACTAAAATATAACAAGTCAATAAAAATTATAAAAAAATTAGTCACAAATTTTATAATTATCAGAGTCTCTAGATCGGCTAGAACCGAACATTCCTACTATTTGATACTATCCACCACTATTATTGTAAAACAGCCCATGATTATGAAATAAATAATTATAGGAAATGAAGCAAAGAGAGTTCGGACGATTTGGGGCAAAGTAATAAATTTCTATAAATTTTAAATTTAAATAAATTTGGATTAAGAATATTGTAAATAGTAAGCGTGTTACATTGTGAATTTGTGATGCTACACCTTCGTTATTTTTCTTTTGCAATCACAATGTAACACGCTTACTATTTAAGTACAATATTCTTAATCCAAATTTATTAGATTTTATTTTCTATTTTTTAGTTGGACTTTTTTTATTAAAGCGTGTTTTTTTAGTTTTTTATTCTATTAATTTATTTTATACTTTTTGGTCTTTGATAACTTAATATGTTAGATCGGACCCTGGTTACTATTGAAAGACAAACTACTCGTCAAGACGATTCTAACGAGCCTAAACTCGATGAGGTTGTGTCGTTTCATTGCGAAGTTCCTATGACCACCTTCCAGTTCCATCATCAGACCCTGGTTACCATTGAAAGACAAACTACCCGTCAAGGCGATTCTAACGAGCCCAAACTCGATGGGGTTGTGTCGTTTCATTGCGAAGTTCCTATGACCACCTTCCAGTTCCATCATCAGACCCTGGTCACCATTGAAAGACAAACTACTCGTCAAGACGATTCTAACGAGCCCAAACTCGATGGGGTTGTGTCGTTTCATTGCGAAGTTCCTATGACAACCTTCCAGTTCCATCATCAGACCCTAGTCACCATTGAAAGACAAACTACTCGTCAAGACGATTCTAACGAGCCCAAACTCGATGAGGTTGTGTCGTTTCATTGCGAAGTTCCTATGACCACCTTCCAGTTCCATCATCAGACCCTGGTTACCATTGAAAGACAAACTACCCGTCAAGGCGATTCTAACGAGCCCAAACTCGATGGGGTTCTGTCGTTTCATTGCGAAGTTCCTATGACCACCTTCCAGTTCCATCATCAGACCCTGGTCACCATTGAAAGACAAAATACTCGTCAAGACGATTCTAACGAGCCCAAACTCGATGGGGTTCTGTCGTTTCATTGCGAAGTTCCTATGACCACCTTCCAGTTCCATCATCAGACCCTGGTCACCATTGAAAGACAAACTACTCGTCAAGACGATTCTAACGAGCCCAAACTCGATGAGGTTGTGTCGTTTCATTGCGAAGTTCCTATGACAACCTTCCAGTTCCATCATCAGACCCTGGTCACCATTGAAAGACAAACTACTTGTCAAGACGATTCTAACGAGCCCAAACTCGATGGGGTTGTGTCGTTTCATTGCGAAGTTCCTATGACCACCTTCCAGTTCCATCATCAGACCCTGGTTACCATTGAAAGACAAACTACTCGTCAAGGCGATTCTTGACGAGTAGTTTGAATGAATGAACTATGAAGTATGGATAATGAGATAATTCCTGCAGATTCCCTCCAGCTCTATCATCAGATCAGTTCCATGGTACCATATTATTGTCACCGAAGTTACGCCCTTTCATTTGATACCCCACTCGGGTATATTTGCAGTATAGTTTGTGTGCCATATAGGTAGATCCCCTTTTGGACCCATATCTCCGAAATCCTGCTCATGTTCGAACTTAAAAATTCTATGGACCTCAACTACTTGTATACCAAAAATCATGAAGATCAGAGCAACGGTACTCAAGTTATCGTCGAACAAACATACAAACATACGAGCGACCGACCCCTCTCAACACTAGACCTCTCTCGCTTCGCTCGTTCGGTCAAATAGGTAGGTATATAGTTACAAAAGAAAAGTATATACATAATTGACCGAACGAGCGAAGCGAGAGAGGTCTAGTGTTGAGAAGGGTCGGTCGCTCGTATGTTTGTATGTTTGTATGTTTGTATGTTTGTATGTTTGTTCGACGATAACTTGAGTACCGTTGCTCTGATCTTCATGATTTTTGGTATACAAGTAGTTGAGGTCCATAGAATTTTTAAGTTCGAACATGAGCAAGATCGGTCAGGGGGTTACGGAGATAGGGGTCCAAAAGGGGATCTACCTATATGGCACACAAACTATACTGCAAATATACCCGAGTGGGGTATCAAATGAAAGGGCGTAACTTCGGTGACAATAATATGGTACCATGGAACTGATCTGATGATAGAGCTGGAGGGAATCTGCAGGAATTATCTCATTATCCATACTTCATAGTTCATTCATTCAAACTACTCGTCAAGAATCGCCTTGACGAGTAGTTTGTCTTTCAATGGTAACCAGGGTCTGATGATGGAACTGGAAGGTGGTCATACGAACTTCGCAATGAAACGACACAACCCCATCGAGTTTGGGCTCGTTAGAATCGTCTTGACAAGAAGTTTGTCTTTCAATGGTGACCAGGGTCTGATGATGGAACTGGAAGGTTGTCATAGGAACTTCGCAATGAAACGACACAACCTCATCGAGTTTGGGCTCGTTAGAATCGTCTTGACGAGTAGTTTGTCTTTCAATGGTGACCAGGGTCTGATGATGGAACTGGAAGGTGGTCATAGGAACTTCGCAATGAAACGACAGAACCCCATCGAGTTTGGGCTCGTTAGAATCGTCTTGACGAGTAGTTTGTCTTTCAATGGTGACCAGGGTCTGATGATGGAACTGGAAGGTGGTCATAGGAACTTCGCAATGAAACGACAGAACCCCATCGAGTTTGGGCTCGTTAGAATCGCTCAGACGGGTAGTTTGTCTTTCAATGGTAACCAGGGTCTGATGATGGAACTGGAAGGTGGTCATAGGAACTTCGCAATGAAACGACACAACCTCATCGAGTTTGGGCTCGTTAGAATCGTCTTGACGAGTAGTTTGTCTTTCAATGGTGACTAGGGTCTGATGATGGAACTGGAAGGTTGTCATAGGAACTTCGCAATTAAACGACACAACCCCATCGAGTTTGGGCTCGTTAGAATCGTCTTGACGAGTAGTTTGTCTTTCAATGGTGACCAGGGTCTGATGATGGAACTGGAAGGTGGTCATAGGAACTTCGCAATGAAAGGACACAACCCCATCGAGTTTGGGCTCGTTAGAATCGCCTTGACGGGTAGTTTGTCTTTCAATGGTAACCAGGGTCTGATGATGGAACTGGAAGGTGGTCATAGGAACTTCGCAATGAAACGACACAACCTCATCGAGTTTAGGCTCGTTAGAATCGTCTTAACGAGTAGTTTGTCTTTCAATAGTAACCAGGGTCCGATCTAACATATTAAGTTATCAAAGACCAAAAAGTATAAAATAAATTAATAGAATAAAAAACTAAAAAAAACACGCTTTAATAAAAAAAAGTCCAACTAAAAAATAGAAAATAAAATCTAATAAATTTGGATTAAGAATATTGTACTTAAATAGTAAGCGTGTTACATTGTGATTGCAAAAGAAAAATAACGAAGGTGTAGCATCACAAATTCACAATGTAACACGCTTACTATTTACAATATTCTTAATCCAAATTTATTTAAATTTAAAATTTATAGAAATTTATTACTTTGCCCCAAATCGTCCGAACTCTCTTTGCTTTATTTCCTATAATTATTTATTTCATAATCATGGGCTGTTTTACAATAATAGTGGTGGATAGTATTAAATAGTAGGAATGTTCGGTTCTAGCCGATCTAGAGACTCTGATAATTATAAAATTTGTGACTCATTTTTTTATAATTTTTATTGACTTGTTATATTTTAGTTTAGGGACTTATTACAGGACATATTGGCCTCAAACTTCTCTAATATATTCTCGTTCTCGAGCTTGTCTTCTCGTTTCCTCTTACGTAACATTATGATAAGTAGATACATAAGGAAGGAAGGAAAGGAATTACTATCTTCTGGATATTATGTTGGACACATTCAAAATGTCTTGAGTAAAAATAAAGAGTCAACGGATGTCCAGGGTGTGATGATTGAGCTGGCCTATGCTTTTAGAACTTAACAACAACAACAAGTTATGCCTATCGTGTTTGGATTCTCTAAATCATCCAATGTCAGATAATAGCGATACTAGGCACCTATCATTCAAATAAGATAGACCTGTCGTATTTGGAGTCTTTCGTCGTTATATTATACATTTTAGTACTTTACGCTGAAATATAAAAAACGCTGAAAAAAACTCGTGAGGTCTCAGTTCGGGGCGAACTACTAGTTAAGTAGTAGTATATCCGTTGTCTAGCACTCATAACACAAGTCTAGTTACTTAGCTTGGGGCTAGATTGCGAAGCGAGGAATGTCCTGCAATATATTTAAAAAAAAATATCATCTTTTAGTAAGATTTGATGGTTTTATTTTTACCTGTGTAGAAAATTCATAACAGCGTCGTTGTCTTCGACTATTTCTACTTTATATTCTTGAGAATTCATCTCTAAAAACATCTACACTTAATTCACTGAAAAAAAAAGCAAATAACGCCTCAATGAGTATCGATTACGGGTTAGGTACAATTTTAAGAATTTAGTCACGTTTGCTTGATATTGACTGGAATTTTCATAGATAGCCTATAGTTAATTATTTGTGAATTTAAAAATATTTTTTATCACAGTTGCTCATAAAGTGGATCTTATTAAACCGCTTTTAGGCTCATAATGCAACGTATTATACACGCGTGCGATAAAAAAAAATCCAACTAGTGCTAAAATAATACGTTAACCCGATAAGTTAAATACGTTTCTTACTGCTAATGACATATTAGGTAGATGAAACATTCTTAATTTATCTGGGTTATACTGTTTTGATGTATAGAAAAAAGGTAACATCAAAGAGTTTTTAGGCCTTGCTGGCTTAAAACTCTTTGTTGGTACCTTTTTTCTTCTTTTCAAAAGGTTGTCTCTAAAGTCTGATAACGAACGATAATTTTACGTGATAACGTATTTGAAAATAATTAAAAATTGAGTTATGTTTTCATTTTGTTTTTTTTCTAATATTAACAAAATGAATAATAAAAGTCCATAAATAAGAGTGTCGTATTTGTTTAAATAATATATGATCAAACGAACTTACAAAGTGAAGTTCGATCAATATTATATGAATACGTTTCATTCGAAGATATTAAACATGTGGTAGGTTGACTTATTATACAGGCAACATTTGCACGTCTTTAGAGAAAGAAAAAACTAGATCTGACTACCTATAGCTACCTATAGCTACTTTACCTATATCAGGATCCTGTGTCCGACCGCCATTATTTTAGAGAAACAGTGGCAGCACAAAAATTTTTACTTGTGTATATTCGCATTATCTAGGGCTATGGGTGGGTGGGAACTACATATCTTCGAATGAAACGTATTCATATAATATTGATCGAACTTCACTTTGTAAGTTCGTTTGATCATATATTATATTTCATTACGTTTCATTCTTCAGATATTAAACATGTGGTAGATGTTTAGAGACAAAGATTTTTGTGCAGTGTAACTTAAATTAATAATAGGAACTTAATTTAAAAAGAAACAATTGTTTTTGGCTAACAAAAAAAAAAATCTTTTATTAATTAACATTAAACAATCTGTCTTATACAACAACTTAAAAGAAATACACTGAGAGAATACTAATTTTATTACATATATTCAAGGTAATAATATAGTTCTGGCAAAAATATTATCATTTAAAATTGGACGGTTATAAAATTTCGCGAATGATTGCGAGTTGGGAGTCCAACCGGCAGACTTTCGAATTATATCTAAAGAGAGGCCAGAGAGTCGCGCCGCCGACGTGGCAGCGTGGCGCGTGCTATGCGCGCCAAACGTCGCCACGTCTACACCACTCTCACTCAGCACCTGCTTGATCCATCTGCTGATGGTTTGAGCAGTTGCTGGTTTGTGAGGTGCTTTATACGTCAGTATGAGTCTCCCTTGATTGTTAATAGGTCTAAACTTATTGGTTACAGAAATGTAGTCTTTTATTACTGTCGCCGGACAAATAGATTGATTTTCCTGAAAGTAAGGCAGCGACAAAATTGGTTGATCGCGTCCAGCAGCAGAAGTTTTAATAATATCGGAAATCCCTATCTTTAGGCCGTTTGAGTCAAATAATATATTTTCTAATTTGATTACAGATAAAGTTTGAGCTCTATGTGCCGTGCATAGTGCTAATAACATTACTAATTTCTTAGTGATTTTTTCTAAAGATAGGTCGCTATGGGGTATCCACCGAGAGATATAATTTAATACTATCTGAGGATCCCATGTAAAAGAATACTTAGGTACGGCTGGCCTTAGTTTATATGCACCTTTGAGGAGGCGTTTGACAAGAACATTAGAAGTAAGAACGCTGCCGATCAATAAAGCTACTGCAGAACGGTGACTGTTTAGGGTCCCGTAATTAGCGCCGTTTTTAAATTGCTCTGTCAAAAATTTTAAGATGTATGCGGGATCACATTTAAAAGGATCAATATTATTCGTAAAACAAAATATCCACCATAACTTGTAAGTCACGTTGTACTGATCTAAAGTACTTTTAGATAGAGATGACATCATAAGGTCGAGGGACTCGCTTGGTGTACCTCGTAGTGTGAACGCTTTCCTGACAACACTGCAGGACCCAGGGTAATGTGCTTCAGACGATGCAGATGGTGCGTCCTGGAAGAGGACGAGAATCGTATAAAGTCGGGAGTAAATTGTATTATATGTGATAAACGAATGTTATTCATTATGGGAAACCAGGGCTGTGTCGGCCAAAAAGGAAAAATTAATATTCCTTCCGCCTCATCACTAATGATTTTATGTATGCATTTCAAAATTAAACTAAAAGGTGGGAAAGCGTAAAAGAAAAAGGGTTTCCAATTGATTGTAAATGCGTCAACTGTCAAGGCGTCAGGATCTGGTTTCCAAGAGATAAATGATTTACATTTTGTATTTGTGCGAGAAGCAAACAAATCAATATTTGGTTCACCGAATGTAGAACTGATTTTGTGAAATTCTATGGACGATAATTGCCAATCTATATCAGGATTTCTACGAGATTCTTGATCAGCTTCTATATTATCTTTAGTATTAATGTAGGAGGCGAAAATCCAAATATTACGCTCCTCGCACCACTGCCAAATAGTTCTAGTCAAGTTGTTCAGATGGGGATATTGTATTCCACCCATTCTGTTAATGTAGCTTATCGCAGTCGTATTATCGACGCGTAACAATACATAGCAATTAACTTTATCCTCAACAAAACATTTTAAACCAAAAAAGACAGCAAGTAATTCTAAATAATTTATATGAAAATTACGCTCAGAGTCTTTCCAGCCACCATTAACTCGTCTATCGTTAGAAAAGGCTCCCCAGCCTGTCCGAGACGCATCAGTAAAAATTACATAATCGTAGTCAGGAACAACGAGTGATTTTGATGATGTAGTAACATTCTTACCCCACCATACTAAATCCGGTATGATGTCAAATGAAGGTCTAAAAAATTTGTCAAACGATTGGTGTTCGCTTAGAGCCAAATATTTTTGTCTCTCAAGATTTTTAGTATACATCCAGCCATATTTAATAGCAGGGCAAGCGGAAGTAAGGACACCAATTAATCGAGCGAATTGTCGAATAGTACATTTTGGACGACGAGAAAACTTTTTAACCAAATGTAATACATTGTTGCGTTTATCTGAAGGAAGCGAAATTGTCATTTCTACGGAATTGTAAATAAAACCTAAAAATTTACAGTTTTGTTGTGGGTGTAAGCAACTTTTGTCGAAGTTTATAACGAAGCCTAGACATTGCAGTAATCGAAGAGTTTCGTTGACGTTATTTAAACACTTTTCGTAGGTTTCCTCCACTAAAAAAAGATCATCTAAATACACTACCGATCGAAATCCACGAGATCTTAAGTGGGTGACTACCTCTTTCATAATTTTTGTAAACGTTAGTGGAGCTGATGATAGACCATAGGGCATAGCAACAAATTCATAGGTGATTGTTTGTAAGTTTTGATCTTGAAATTGAAACCTTAGGTATTTACGATGATAGGGGGCGATGGGGACAACTAAATATGATTCTTTAAGGTCTATACTAGCCATAAATCCATTTTTGGGTATTATTTTTGCCGCGATCCTATGGTCTTCCATTTTGAAATGTCTATTAGCTACAAATTTATTTAAATGTTTAAGATTTAGAATAAATCTATGGCCGCCGTTTGATTTAGGCGTTAAGAAAATATTCGAAATAAATTGATCATTTTTGGGTTTACATTGTTGAATAGCCCCTAGATCTTTTAATTTTTGAATAGCTAAACACATATGTGATTTATCATTAGATGAAAGCTTATTCTGAGGAATAGACTCTTGTACTACTTTACTAGTAAAGGGTATACAATAACCATAACGAATCCATTTTAGGATAACTGGATTATCAGTAATATTACGCCAACAATTGTGAAAATATTGCAATCTAGCACCGTGTACCTGCGTCACTGTCGGGCACGTTTGTTGGTTGCGGTCGTCGCAGAGGTCGACGGACGTGGTGTCATCGTCGTCGTCGGCGGGAATGATTGCGGAATTCGCCGGTACTGGTACTGCTGGGCCGTCCTGTAGGTAGACATCCGCCCCCCCCCTGCTCGCCGAGGTGAAGCGAGGAGGGCCCGACCAGTTTCCCTGTTGCCGAGGACGAACATTCCTTGGGGCAGCAGAAGTGGACGCCTTAAAAGAAATAATATGATACTTAGAAAATATTATAACTCGTCTTAATAAGTACAAGTTAGATGAGTGCTTCCTGTTTGCCCCACCAAGCTGCCCCACAGTGGGGCAAAGTGGAATCGTTAAAATTTTGTAGTCTCGTTTGCCCCACTATTATGATTCTGCCCATCAGGGTTGGCACCTTGTTGAGAGTTTGAGAATTTTCGTGTCATCTCTAAAGTTATGAACCATCACGGTATGTTACAAATTACACTAAAACATGCAGACTTTTGTGGTGCCATAATCTCGAAATACGAGCTATGTATAATACGAGACATTAAATAATATTGACAAGATCTCCATTTCAAATGTCAGTTGTGATAAATGTAACTGGGTTGGTAACCTATGGAGTGTGTTTAAATAAAAGTACAAAATGAAAGAAAGAAAAGAAATAAAGAAAAAGATTATTTGAAACGTTAACTTCTGAAAGAATCTGGTTATAAATCAAATCTTTGCCAATCTCAACACACAATAATTAGTCACTACTAACTGTAAAATAAAAAAATCTCAGATTGATTAACACTTGACTAAGTTAAATACAGTTTTACTGATTAAATAATAAAAAAAACATCATGCAGAACATACAAACAGTCACGCAAAATATGAAAATTTTTAGAAAGACCAAACCAGTTTTATTTGGTAAGCATATTCGTAGGTAACGGTCTCGCCAGTTTTGTTGTTATGTGACGGTACGTTTTTAAAGTTGCCCACATCCGTTTTTGCAAGTGTCTACATAACATGGTGATTTAGGTAGCTTTCAAGAAACAACAAATATTAGTGTACGCTATTATGAGTTAAATGTCAACCAAAGCTTTCATAGCTCGCTGTCTTCAAATATTATTGAAACAAGTTAAATAAATAAAAGTTTAAAATACGTGGTTCCCATTCCGGAATCTGTCATTTTACTACAGAGAAAAGAGCGATGTAAGCTTTGGTAGCAGTAAAAATGTAGTTAGCTGAGTCAAATGTTAATCAATCTCCAAATATGCTGCTATGAGCTCATATACATAATTGAAATATGATTCAAATATGACTGAAAAATACGTGGTTCCCATTCCGGTAGCAGTAAAAACAATGTCAATTAATCTGATATTTTATTTTTCACAGTTAGTAGTAAAAGTGACTAATTATTGTGTGTTGAGTTTAGCAAAGATTTTATTTGTAATGAGTCGTGTAATTTATTTTGTGATTTATAACCAGATTCCTTCAGAAGTAAACGTTTCAAATAACCATTTTGTACTTTTATTTAAACACACTACATAGGTTACCAACCCAGTTACATTTATCACAACTGAAAGAACATGGGCAGTTTTCCATACATGGTTTTCTTTTATATAAAACTTTGGCGTCTTGATGTAAAAAAAATACTAAAACAATCTACACAAGTCCTAGAATACATATAACAACCGCCGTTAAAAAGATAATAAAAAACAAAATCGCAATGAAACACAAACAACCTCAGCAAACAACACGCTCGGCGGCGCGGCGCCGGAGTCGCATGTCATTCGTCCGTCACTTGAGTTTAGTGTTGCCATAATTTCAATTTATTTTCTACTGCTAAAATATCTTAGTTCATTATTTTGTTGTTTATCTTGTATGTTTATTATCTTTGATTCATTATAATTAGTTATTATAAGTACCTACATAATGCACAATAATTAAAAATATAAATACATATCCATAGAGAAAAAAATGTGTCATTTAATATTTATAACTTCTAAAATAGAAGTAATGCTCTAGTACTGGTATTACCGAAATGCAAATTGAGTAGAACGGAAGTACCAAGTAATCGTGTTTATACTAATCAATATGATTTTATAAACGGTGGTTATATAGAATAAATAATTAGCGCCAAAAAACATTATATAATTAATTAAACACCATGGTTGTACTCAAATTTGAAGACGCCAAAACTTTTGAGACAATAATTCGCCCTTGTTCTTTGAATTGTGTATTTGTATACCGTGATGGTTCATTACTTTGGAGATGACACGAAAATTCTCAAACTCTAAACAAGGTGCCAACCCTGATGGGCAGAATCATATTAGTGGGGCAAACGAGACTACAAAATTTTAACGATTCCACTTTGCCCCACTGTGGGGCAGCTTGGTGGGGCAAACGGGAAGCACTCAAGTTAGATTTAGGTAGGTATGAGATGTACCTTTGGGTTCTGCGTCTTTTTTATTTGCTGGCCTTGCTTTTCAATTGCCTTTGAAGTCTTTATATTTTCAGACAAAGTGTTTCCGAATAGTGTTTCGTCACGGCTTTCGTCATGTAAAACAGTGAGGATAGATTTATCCAGGACGGGCGTTATGAGTTTTGTTCTCACTTGTGTTTCCATGAAATGGAGGTCGGCGAGGATTCGACATCCGTCCGACAAATATTTCACAGCTTGCGTCTTTTCATCGCTGGTAAGTAGAAGTGTCATAGCTTTACTAATTGCGGTAATGCCGATGCCCAGTTGGTTTTGTTTGGTCTG
The DNA here is from genome assembly GCA_907269075.1 of Idaea aversata. Classification (NCBI taxonomy): domain Eukaryota; kingdom Metazoa; phylum Arthropoda; class Insecta; order Lepidoptera; family Geometridae; genus Idaea; species Idaea aversata. The sequence continues at coordinate 4,895,064 of OU026096.1, forward strand.
AATCTTTTTATCTCGCGATCTTGTTTGTTCCAAGACGGCGGCCGATATTTCAGGGTTAAGAATCGGTGCCCTTAACAATTTGCAATTATCGGGTATAGGGTACGCTTTCATAAGCTTTTCCTTGGGTTCGGACATGATACCCTTTTTAAGTATAGGCAGCCAACGTTGGGCCAGCGTCACGTGAATGTCCGGTCCGTAGATAGGAACGTCATCTGACGTTTCGCCGAGAGCTAGTAGCAGCTCGGGGTCGATCTCTGGGATTGCGGGAGCATTGTTTTCGTCTTCCCAACCTTGAACTTGCTTCTCGGTACTTGGTTGGCCCGAAGATGTGTCACGTTCCTCTTCCATTGAACTGGGTAACTGCGCTGACGAATCAGAAGGCGGTGTCGGGGCAGGGGGCGTATTATTACGCACTTCGTTTGAATTTGTTCCGTTATCTGATCGAAAGATAAAAAAGATATTTACTTGAGGGTACTTTTAAAAATTGTTTGCAACAATTAACGTAATTTTTTATTACGATTATGAAATTATCAGGGGCGAAGTTTAGACTTCTTTTAATACCATCGTGTTGACCCGCAGTCAACCTCCAGGTTAATTTTATAACGTTCTGCTTGTCCTCCGTGTCAACCAACGGTATGACCTCCGGGATAGCTTTAAAACGTTAGCCCTTTTATTCGAATATAGTTCGATCAGTTTTTCATCTTTTTAAGTATAATCATATTACTTACCCGCACATTCGTCTGAATCTGACGATGAAAAAATAACGCGCCGCCGGCGGCGTTTTTTCAGCTTTTGTAATTCCTTAATCTTCTTACTATAGTAGGAAATACTTTCTTCTGCGCTCCGTTTTGGCATTGTAATAGCAAAACTGAAGTACCTAACTTATTGTAATAAATAACTTGCGTGCGAAGCTTGCGTGCGCCTGTTGCCATGCACAAAAGCACAATGGCGGTCGGACACAGGATCCTGATATAGGTAAAGTAGCTATAGGTAGCTATAGGTAGTCAGATCTAGTTTTTTCTTTCTCTAAAGACGTGCAAATGTTGCCTGTATAATAAGTCAACCTACCACATGTTTAATATCTGAAGAATGAAACGTAATGAAATATAAAAAATAATTTCGTTCAAACTGACGTTGTTGTTTTCCATTCGACTGTACTGAATTTATGTTTTACTCAGAATATGGTCTAAATATAGTCTAGTCAAATAAGAATCTGGTGTACCTACTCAACATTAGGGATTCTGCGATTCTGGCAATCTAATTATCTGACCTACTCAGAAACCGAACAAATAAGAAACACACCTTTTCAGACTTTGACTCAAAATCTAAATTGACTTTCTTCGTTTCTGACATCTCCCGCCTAAATCATTTTTTCCTTACCATTATATTCTGTTTTTAACCGCCGCCGACGCAAAAACAAATGAAAAAAACCCTAAAAAAATATTGTATGTCAGACGAGGCTGTATAGGTTAAAAGTCTTTTGCCTAGCCTTTCGGGAGTGAAAAATAGTAAACATAACCTAAAATTCTTAAAAACTTTTTATTATTTCAACAAGTCTTTTTTTTTATTCGCAACTGTGATAAAAATCGTCGTACGATACACGCGTGGAAAGTTGATAATTCTATCTCGCCTTTTGCCACGCTCGCGTTCCGCTCGCGCGTCATAAACCGCCTCTATGGAATGCTCAACTTTCCACACTTGTATCGCAATGTACTATTTTCATTTGCTTCAAACTTCTAAGTATTTTTCATTACTCATACTCCGAAAGTAGGTCTAAAGATGCCTGAGGAGCGTGTAGAAAATAAAACTTTCAGCCCTAGGGAAAATCGCTTTCACTGACAGCTGTCATGTCAAATTATGGCTTCGCACGGCTTGTGCAATGTGCATGTAGCCAGTATCCGTATCATTACGCATTAGGAACTTCAAAAACCAAACCTCCTTGCTTTAAGTAACACCAAAGAAGAACACTACATGTATATAACCTCTTTGGTCCCAACCTTGTAAGAGGATCAGGTAGTATGGAGTATCTCATTCACTCTCGTTGTTAGGAAGAATTTTATGTATTATTCGTAATGAAAAGCACAGTGTTTACCTCGGGTGAAAGACTCATTAAGTCCCTCGAACTATTAGAGCCAAACTCCGTCTCGGGACTTGTAATGAGTGACTTTCACACCTAGGATAACAATGTACTATTTGTCCTTTCTTCCTTTAGGTAGGTACTTAGTACCTATATTAAATTATACTGTTGGTTGGCTAAAATATACAAAACTTAAAAACGTTTACTGTGAAAATGGGTAGATAGTAGGTAGGTACTTACATGAATTCCTATAAAAAAGTAGACTGTTTCGTGCATTCATCGCCGTATTATAGGATGTATCTATACCTACCTAATATAATAGAACTATTAAATAGAAATTAAAATCCTACTATCCTTCCTACTAATATAATAAATGTGAAAGTTTGTGTGTGTATGTATGTTTGTTACTCCTTCACGCAAAAACTACTGAACCGATTGCGTTCAAACTCGGTATGTAGATAGCTGAAGACCTGAATTAACACATAGGCTACTTTTTATCCCGATATACCCACGGGCTTGGGACTTACGTTGGTGACACCACGGGGCGTAGCTAGTAGGTAAGTAATAAATATAAAACAAGAGTTATACTGCCAGTTCTAAAATGGTAACTTGGTTCTAGAAAAATATAGGTAAGACAGATTGACCAACATTTTTATAGAACGCCGAATGTGTTTTTTATTTTAATTCAATAATTTTTAATATTAAATGGAGACACAACATCTTTGGTCTGATATCCAAAGGAATAACTATCGCTGATATTTTTGGTAAGTAGGTACCTACCTACTTACCTTTTTTGCCTTTTTGAACCTTGAGCCTTTTTTGTTTAATTCGGCTTTTGTGTACCTACTTACCAGATTCTGGAAATCTTGAAACAATATTCAACATGGCATAAATCCACAGCCAGGAGTCGAATCCCAACCAATCAAAGGCCAGGGAAGACTCTCCCACACATGTCATATTGGCCCACCATCTACCAAATACCCTGTATATCTTTATAATTATAATATTAAAACTGAAACCTTTATTACAATGATTTTATAATGTACTAGCGGCGCTCCGCGGTTTCACCCGCGTAGCTCCCGATCCCGTGGGAATACCGGGATAAAAAGTAGCCTATAGCCTTCTTCGATAAATGGACTATCCAAAACAAAAATAATTTTTCAATTCGAACCAGTAGTTCCTGAGATTAGCGCGTATAAAAATATTGTAACGAGTCGGACTCAAACACATTGGGTTCCGTACCACATATTTTTTCTGTTTATAAATATTTTTTTCTGTTTTTAGAATTTGTTGGTAGAGCGGCAAAAGAAATACTTACATAATCTGTGAAAATTTTAACTGTCTAGCTATCACGGTCCATGAGATATAGCCAGGTGACAGACAGACAGGCAGATATGTCGGAGTCTTAGTAATAAGGGTCCCGTTTTGATTACCCTTTTGATACGGAATCCTAAAACTAACTTTTACAATATTTACAAAGAAATAATAATTATCTATACTTATATTATAAAACTGAAGAGTTTGTTTGTTTGACCGCGCTAATCTCAGGAACTACTGGTTCGAATTGAAAAATTATTTTTGTGTTGGATAGTCCATTTATCGAAGAAGGCTATAGGCTACTTTTTATCCCGGTATTCCCACGGGATCGGGAGCTACGCGGGTGAAACCGCGGAGCGCTGCTAGTACATTATAAAATCATTGTAATAAAGGTTTCAGTTTTAATATTATAATTATAAAGATATACAGGGTATTTGGTAGATGGTGGGCCAATATGACATGTGTGGGAGAGTCTTCCCTGGCCTTTGATTGGTTGGGATTCGACTCCTGGCTGTGGATTTATGCCATGTAGAATATTGTTTCAAGATTTCCAGAATCTGGTAAGTACACAAAAGCCGAATTAAACAAAAAAGGCTCAAGGTTCAAAAAGGCAAAAAAGGTAAGTATAGGTAGGTACACTTACCAAAAATATCAGCGATAGGTATTCCTTTGGATATCAGACCAAAGATATTGTGTCTCCATTTAATATATAAAATTATTGACACATTTGGCGTTCTATAAAAAAATTTGGTCAAGCTGTCTTATATTTTTCTAGAACCAAGTTACCATTTTAGTACTGGCAGTAACTCTTGTTTTATATTTATTTTTTACCTACTAGCTACTTCCCGCGGTGTCACCCGCGTAAGGGCCGATATCGATATGTAGCCTATGTTAACTAAGGTCTTCAGCTACCTACATACCAAGTTTGAACGCAATCGGTTCAGGAGTTTTTGCGTGAAGGAGTAACAAACATACTTACATACAAAAACTTTCACATCTATATTTATATCTTTATATATAAAAATCAATTGCTGTTCGTTAGTCTGGCTAAAACTCGAGAACGGCTGGACCGATTTGGCCAATTCTTTTTTTGTTGTGTTTGTCGTAGTCCAGGGAAGGTTTAAACGGTGAGAATTTAAAGATCGGACTTACGCGGGTGAAACCGCGGGGCGCAGCTAGTCTATAATATAAAAATCAATTGCTGTTCGTTAGTCTGGCTAAAACTCGAGAACGGCTGGACCGATTTGGCCAATTCTTTTTTTGTTGTGTTTGTCGTAGTCCAGGGAAGGTTTAAACGGTGAGAATTTAAAGATCGGACTTACGCGGGTGAAACCGCGGGGCGCAGCTAGTCTATAATATAAAAATCAATTGCTGTTCGTTAGTCTGGCTAAAACTCGAGAACGGCTGGACCGATTTGGCCAATTCTTTTTTTGTTGTGTTTGTTGTAGTCCAGGGAAGGTTTAAACGGTGAGAATTTAAAGATCGGACTTACGCGGGTGAAACCGCGGGGCGCAGCTAGTCTATAATATAAAAATCAATTGCTGTTCGTTAGTCTGGCTAAAACTCGAGAACGGCTGGACCGATTTGGCCAATTCTTTTTTTGTTGTGTTTGTTGTAGTCCAGGGAAGGTTTAAACGGTTCGGACTTACGCGGGTGAAACCGCGGGGCGCAGCTAGTCTATAATATAAAAATCAATTGCTGTTCGTTAGTCTGGCTAAAACTCGAGAACGGCTGGACCGATTTGGCCAATTCTTTTTTTGTTGTGTTTGTCGTAGTCCAGGGAAGGTTTAAACGGTGAGAATTTAAAGATCGGACTTACGCGGGTGAAACCGCGGGGCGCAGCTAGTCTATAATATAAAAATCAATTGCTGTTCGTTAGTCTGGCTAAAACTCGAGAACGGCTGGACCGATTTGGCCAATTCTTTTTTTGTTGTGTTTGTTGTAGTCCAGGGAAGGTTTAAACGGTGAGAACTTACGCGGGTGAAACCGCGGGGCGCAGCTAGTTATATATATAAAAATCAATTGCTGTTCCTTAGTCTCGATAAAACTCGAGAACGGCTGAACCGATTTAGATGATTTCGGTTTTGAAATGTTAGTTGTAGTCCAGGAAAGGTTTAAACGGTGAGAATTTAAAGATCGGACTTACGCGGGTGAAACCGCGGGGCGCAGCTAGTCTATAACATAAAATAGAAATTATGGTAGGATTTTTATTTTTATTTAATAGTTCTATTTTAATATTACTTAAGTACCTAATAATTTACGACGATGGATGCACGAATCAGTCTACTTTTTAGGTAGGTACCTATACTGCCCTCTTTCACTGAAAAAGCATAAGTGCAGATACATAAGTTTCGAGATAAATTGATTTAAAAATTTGAAACTTAGTTTCTTTGTTCAATTATCTTAGATAGAAGTTACGTAAAAACAAATGTTGGTATCAGGTTGTATTTTTGACATAGATTTTTTTTTGTATATTAGTTTTAGTGCTATTGTGTATTTTTGATTAGATATTTAGAAAAAACTATTTCTGCCTCCAATATAACACCCTTTTTTTATAAATGAAAGATTAAGAAAAGCACAATTACACACTTGTGTTTTTTATGATGCGTAAAAATAAGTATGTGCTATTGTTAGGAAGCAAAATAAACACAAGTGCACAGTTGTGCTTTATTTTTTAGTATAAGGTTGGTTGACCATAATGAAATAATACAAATAAAAACACATTTAATATTTTTCATAAGTAGGTACATATTAATTAAAGTAAAGTAGGTATTTATTAATCACACAAAAATGGTAGGTACATTCTGATACATACCTGCATAATAATTGAAATTAAAAAATATTAGGTACGACAACAAAAAAAGAAAAAAAAAAGAAAAACCCTGCAAATAACTTAATATTTATGTACTTTTGTCAACTCGTAGGTACACTCAATCGTCGTGTTCATTTAAAAGATCAGTGACGCGACGCTGTCATTAACAGGAAGATCTTTCCAAAATTCCACTGCGTTTGGAGGCATAAATTGAACAAGACATTGAATCATGTCCCATTTTCCCCTTGAAGTTATGTCTCTGCATGGGCCCCTCCTCAAACATGGGTAACGGAAGGCCATTTTTCAAACAATTAACCCTCAAGAGGTCCAGTTCAATGCAATCGCCATCAAAAGACGCTTGGTAGTCAATGTCATAACATCCTTTTGCAAATTGCACCTGAACCATGTCACCCAAATAAGGGTCCACTCATGCCAATTTTCAGAGAAGCCTTACAGTCCTGAAAAGAAAAAAATAATTGACTCTCATCTCATGAGCGTCAACCATTCCACGGGCAACCTTCCATGTCAGCAGATCACTTCCATCACCAGGCCCCTTCCTCTATGAAGAAACTGGCAAAGCAATACGACTTCAGAGACTTGAAAAGCTTAGTAGAAAAAGCAAATAGTGGCACAGTTAAACGTTCATGAAATGAGAGTCAATGACTCTTCCACTCCTCAGGACTACACAGCCTCTCAGAAAATTAACATAAGTAGATCCCGCTTCCATTTAAGTGGTATGGTTTAAGCGAAATTTACAAGAGGATGCCATGACACCAACCACAAAACGTCTCTTGATGGCGATTGCACCAAACTAGACCTCATAAAAGTCAATTGTTTAAAAAACGCCTCCCGTTACCCATGCTTAAAGAGGAGCTCAAAGGCTTGTGCCTTTGAGGTCCCCCAATCCCCTAAAAGAAAACAGGACATAACTCAACGTCTTGCTCAATCGATGCCTCCAAACAGAGTAAAATTTAAGGAAGATCCTCCCGCCAATGACAGCGTTGTCGATCCCGCAAATGAACTTGACGAATATTTCTTTGAATACGAATATCTCTTATTTAAGTCCTCTGACTTCCATGAAAAATATTCTTAAAGAACTGATTATGATGTCTTCATTCTTCCGACCAGACACTGTTTCGGTTATGTTAACAATTGGATGTTATGCTTTTTCTTAGTCTGAGCAATTCACTTCGTTCAAATCACTTAGTAACATAAAAAATCATATGTGCTCACTTATGTAGTTTTCTGCTTCTGATGTGAGGGTTATGTGTTTTTTTCTTCAAAAAGGAAGTACTTTTAAGAAAATGGGGCGTACTTATGCTTGTCTATCTGGGGTTCTATGTTAGTTAGCGCAAATATTCTTAAACAGAAAAATCATATTTTTTTTCTGAACCCGGGAGTGTTAATAACTCAATTTCCCAAAAATTGTTACTTATGTTTTTTCTTCTTCGCACGGCAGTATAGAAATTCGTGTAAGTAGGTAAAATCCACGGTCAAAATTCTCTGCCCACCGTAACGTTTACAATCCTGTGCAGCACTATTTGAACATTATAATAACGTAGGTAACCTGTGGATCGAATCAATGTCGGTTGGTGTAGTGGGAGGCGGCTTATACCTCTCGGGCAACTAAAGACATAGCTAACATGTTGAAAATAATAATCCCACTGAGTAGGTACTTTTAATTCAAGTATTTAAGTTTGTGTGTAACGTCTATTAGAAGAAGGTCGTAACTCCAATACTTGTTGATAGTATTATTGTAGCAAACTGATCAATTACTTATGACCCTTACTGTACCTATTTTCACAGTAAACGTTTTTAGCTTTGTATATTATAGCCAACTAACAATAGGTACTTAAAGGACAAAAATACTCAGAAGTTTGAAAGCAAATAAAAAAATCGAGAGTTTAAGGTGAAAGGGTACCTGCGCGCTCTCCATACAAACGTAGTCGACTGTTTCCTCCCTGAATAATGACACTAGCACAAATATTTTTGTGCCATAATTCCTATAACTGATATGACTATGCCCTTATGTTTTGTTTTTTTTTTCATTTTCTAATTATCAAGGAAATTAAAATAAAAAAAAATTAAAAAATTAAAAAAAAAACAAAAAATAGGGGCATGGTCATGGCTGTTATAAGTTTTATGCACCAAAAATATTTGCTCTAGTGTCATTATCCAGGGAGAAAACAGTCGACTACGTTTGTAATAGTTTGTATGGAGAAAGCCCCAGGTACCCTTTCCTCTTAAGGAACTTAATTAGAAAAAGTAGTAGGCACTAATTTATTTATTTTATCTTAAACTAGCTGTCCCGGCAAACGTTGCTTTGCCATATAAAAAATGTGATAAATGAAGAACCGCTCGACCGATTTTGTGCAAACTTCACATAAACCATCTACTAAATAGTCCGAACAAAGCTTAAACATTTGGTTTGGATAGGTGAGCCCGTTCTTGAGTTATAAAATTACAACGAAATGTGGCATTGATTTCTATATAATACAGTAAATAAAAAAAAAGGGTCTGTTGGACTTCGAAAAAGTAATAGAACAAAAATATATCTGTCTGTCTGTTTGTTTGTTACATAACCTACAATTAAAAACGCCTAAACCAAGTGAAATCTGAGGAAAGTCGTGGTATAGGTACTAACAAAAAAACTGCAGCCGCTCGAGAAAACCCCCCGGTCGAACGCCTTACAACAAAGACGAACGTCACAGAATACAAAATAGTGTATATCCCGATATTCCCACGGGATCGGGACTTATGCGGGCTTATACGGCTTATATAATTCGTATATTTATTAGGTACACCCGCGTAAGTCCCGATCTCGTCTGAATATCGAAAAAAAAAAAAAGTATCCTATGTCCTTCTCCTGGTTCTAAGCTACCTACCTCTCTCAATTTTCAGCCAAATCGGTTCAGCCGTTCTCAAGTTATAAATAGTGTAACTAACACGACTTTCTTTTATATATTAATTTTTATATATTATAATATATAAGAATATAATAAAGAAATGAATTTATTTGGATTTAGTTAAGTTAAAGTGCATATTTCGGTGTTTGAATGCCATACGATTAATTAAATTAATAAGAATAACGAATAAATGTTTTTGGTCGTTTTTAATGGACGTATTTTAGAGACACTTGTTATGAAGGTAAATCGAATCCAGGCTACTTTTTAACCGACTTCAAAAAAGGGAGGAGGTTCTCAATTCGGTTGTATATGTATGTTTGAACTTACGCGGGTGAAACCGAGGTGCTTTTAGTTCCTTTTAGCTATTTTCATATTGCAAAAGAGAGCTGGAGCCCTATTTTTGAATCGTTCGCCCCGCATCGAGCGCTCGATTTCTACTGATATTCGTTCGACATCGGAAATTCGCTATTTTTCAATCGCTCCATCGTAACGAGTGGTCTCCACCACTCGTCGCCGACAGGCGAGTGGTAGAATAAACATCAAACAATCATAGTCAAACATTCGGAAACGGTCTTTGAAAAATATTTATATCTTTTGGGATAATTTCGGATGTCCGCTGGTAATTACCGCTTTTCAAATAACTGCGTAAAACGAATAAAAATTGACATTTTAAATTTCGACGACGAACGATTCAAAAATACAGTAAATTAGTGTCATGCGACTTGGAAGTCGAACGTGACTTGTAGGCGTATACGACGAAGCTTTGTCACACGAGCGATTCAAAAATAGAGCCCCTGTCCGAGCTATCTACAAAATAGGCCCCAGGGAATCACTTAGAGAAAAATTTAAAGAGATAAACATATTAACGCTCTATTCACAATATATCTACGAAAACTTGCTCTACGTTCACAAAAATCCTAAAATTTTCCGTAAAAACAGCGATATTCATAATTTCAACTTAAGAAATAAGGATGAACTGACCGTGCCCGGTAGTAGGCTCCGGAAAATATTACAGGTCGTTTAATAGTACATGTGTGCTCTATTATAATAAATTACCTAAAGATGTATATGACATGTCCATTAACAGGTTCAAAACTTTTATAAAGCATAGATTGTGCAGTAAGGCATACTATGATACTTCGTCTTATCTTAATGATAAGAACCCATGGACATGACTTTAGTTGCTCCATTTCAAATAATACTTTCAAATACTGTAATATTGACCTTTGTGAGCGTGACCACATGAAAAAAAAACCCCATGAGTTTCTTGTGCCTTCTTCTCATTGGTAGGCGCGTTCCGAAGGCACACATCCTAACTTAGTTTTTAAGACGATTTTATGTGGTCCTGTATACTTTTATTACTTTTAAGTATTAAGCATCCAAAGAAATAAAGATTTTTGATTTTGATTATCTTGGTTGGCCCTTAAATGCCATACTTTGCCGTCCACCGATGTGCGTTAGTTGGCCCCTAGAAATTATTCTACACGCGTAGGTATTCAACATTTGTTGTAATTTTGGACCCTTAGAAGTGCCAATATTTTTTTAGTTAACCTGTGATAATTGCAATGTAAGGGACACTAAATATAATATCTATACTAATATTATAAAGCTGAAGAGTTGGTTCTCAGGAACTACTGGTTCGAATTGAAAAATTATTATTGTGTTGGATAGTTCATTTATCGAGGAAGGTTATTATAGGCTACTTTTCATTTTGATATTCCCACGGGATCGGGACTTACGCGGGTGAAACCGCGGAGCGCTGCTAGAACTAAAATATACATCAAACTAGGCATTTTATTACGATAAATAAATCCAACTACATTAAAATAACTGCACTTTAATTCTAGAGATACAGAAACGTTACTAACGGAGTTCGGTGTTGCCGAACCACCAGATAAATGGTGCAATGACTCTGTAAACCAAGAGATGAAGGTGAAACTATATGACTTATTCAAATTGTTGTTGTCCTACATTCACTAAATGGTAAATCAATATGAATTAGTAAAGTTTTTGTTGGACTACATTTTACTAAATTATGTCTTACTTCAATTGTTCTAATACATTTTACTAAATTATGTTTCTCTTCAATTGTTGTAATTCATTTATACTAAATTATGTCTTACTTCAATTGTTGTTCTAATACATTTTACTAAATTATGTTTCTCTTCAATTGTTGTAATTCATTTATACTAAATTATGTCTTACTTCAATTGTTGTTGTAATACATTTCACTAAATTATGTCTTACTTCAATTGTTGTTGTAATACATTTTACTAAATTATGTCTTACTTCAATTGTTCTAATACATTTTACAAAATTATGTCTTACTTCAATTTTTGTTGTAATACATTTTTACTCAATTATGTCTTACTTCAATTGTTGTTGTAATACATTTCACTAAATTATGTCTTACTTCAATTGTTGTTGTAATACATTTTTACTAAATTATGTCTTACTTCGATTGTTGAAATTCTTCTAAATTATGTCTTACTTCAATTGTTGTAATACATTTTACTAAATTATGTCTTACTTCAATTGTAGTTGTAATACATTTTACTAAATTATGTCTTACTTCAATTGTTGTTGTAATACATTTTACTAAATTATGTCTTACTTCAATTGTTCTAATACATTTTACTAAATTATGTTTCTCTTCAATTGTTGTACCTAATTCATTTATACTAAATTATGTCTTACTTCAATTGTTGTTGTAATACATTTCACTAAATTATGTCTTACTTCAATTGTTGTTGTAATACATTTTTACTAAATTATGTCTTACTTCAATTGTTGAAATTCTTCTAAATTATGTCTTACTTCAATTGTTGTAATACATTTTACTAAATTATGTCTTACTTCAATTGTTGTTGTAATACATTTTTACTAAATTATGTCTTACTCCAATTGTTGTTGTAATACATTTTACTAAATTATGTCTTACTTCAATTGTTGTTGTAATACATTTTACTAAATTATGTCTTACTTCAATTGTTGTTGTAATACATTTTACTAAATTATGTCTTACTTCAATTGTTGTTGTAATACATTTTACTAAATTATGTCTTACTTCAATTGTTCTAATACATTTTACTAAATTATGTTTCTCTTCAATTGTTGTACCTAATTCATTTATACTAAATTATGTCTTACTTCAATTGTTGTTGTAATACATTTCACTAAATTATGTCTTACTTCAATTGTTGTTGTAATACATTTTACTAAATTATGTCTTACTTCAATTGTTGTTGTAATACATTTTTACTAAATTATGTCTTACTCCAATTGTTGTTGTAATACATTTTACTAAATTATGTCTTACTTCAATTGTTGTTGTAATACATTTTACTAAATTATGTCTTACTTCAATTGTTGTTGTAATACATTTTACTAAATTATGTCTTACTTCAATTATTATTGTTCTAATACATTTTACTAAATTATGTTTCTCTTCAATTGTTGTACCTAATTCATTTATACTAAATTATGTCTTACTTCAATTGTTGTTGTAATACATTTCACTAAATTATGTCTTACTTCAATTGTTGTTGTAATACATTTTTACTAAATTATGTCTTACTTCAATTGTTGAAATTCTTCTAAATTATGTCTTACTTCAATTGTTGTAATACATTTTACTAAATTATGTCTTACTTCAATTGTTGTTGTAATACATTTTACTAAATTATGTCTGACTTCAATTGTTGTTGTAATACATTTTACTAAATTATGTCTTACTTCAATTGTTGTTGTAATACATTTTACTAAATTATGTCTTACTTCAATTGTTGTTGTAATACATTTTACTAAATTATGTCTTACTCCAATTGTTGTTGTAATACATTTGACTAAATTATGTCTTACTTAAATTGTTGTTGTAATACATTTTACTAAATTATGTCTTACTTCAATTATTATGTTGTTATCCTACATTATACTAAATTATGTTTTATTCAAATTGTTGTCCTACATTTCACTAAATTATGTCTAACTTCAATAATTATTGCCCTACATTTTTAAAAATTGTTTGCAGGCCAGTAATGTGAACCAATCATTTCAAACATGGTGACTTGAATAATAAAAACAATATTATTGAATAAATTGTACTAAAATGTTCAATAATGTAAATAAATGTATTTAATAACAAAAAAAAATTGCAAAATATAAAGGTTTCTTTTATTGAACGGGTAAATTCGCTACGAATTTTCTCGAGCAATGTTATAAAAATCAAAATGAGGGAAAACATGGATGAAACCCGTGGCTTAGTTGGCTTTTCCTATAGATTTTTCCTATAGACGCGGTCGAATAAGCTGAGAGGCGACCACCCTCACGCAAATAGGACCCACTAAATAGGTTTAGTTGCGGATAAAAGCCCGTATACAAGTACTGATCTAGGTACATAGTAGGCCTTATTTTCAACTAGCGACCCGCCCCGGCTTCGCACGGCTATATTATGCATGTAAACCTTCCTCTTGAAGCACTCTATCTATTAAAAAAAACCGCATCAAAATCCGTTGCGTAGTTTTAAAGATTTAAGCATACAAAGGGATATAGGGACAGAGAAAGCGACTTTGTTTTATACTATGTAGTGATGATGCTTCCTGACGTACAGTCACATTACCAATTAGCTGAACCCCACGTGACCCAAAGCTCATTCGCATATCTGTAAAAATATATAGTATTTACCTACTTACCTATTTTGTTATTTTTTAAATATTGTAAGTACCTATATTGTATTGTATAGTATATTGTTTAAAAAAACAGAATCAGGTAACATTACAACCTTACTTTGCGAGTGAGCTCTAGGTCACGTGGGGTTCAGCTAATGTGTGAGTCAGAGTGACGGGTGTACTGTTGCAAATATAAATAAATTATACCTGAAAGGTTAGTACCTGCAATGTACCTGAATGTACCTTTAATTAAAATGAATGTACCTCCGTGAAACGCGAATTAATACAAAAATAAAGTGAGCCGCAGTTCTGAAAGTCAGAATGGCGGGTGAATCTGATAATGAACGAAACAGGCATCTTCTGGTCACCTTATGTTTACAGGAGGTTAGTACCTTCAATGTACCTCTTGAAAATATAATCAAAAATTTAATGCGGTTCAAAATAACCAGAAAATCAGGTAAACAAAATTTTATTAAATTTTGACGCCTGATTTTTTTTTGATAGCAGTATTGTTTTTCATAGATTGCTATGAAAAATACTAATATTGCTTTATTAATGGAAATTACCCTAGAATCAAAAACATGATCAAAAACATATAACATCATAGGGATTATTGAATTCTTACCACAGATATCAAATACATTTGACCAAATCGGTCATTACAAGGCCCATTGCTACAGACAGAATAAGTGGGTATGTTATGATGACCTATGTAATCGAACTACAAGAAGCCGTAAAAACATGATTGCGCATTGTATATTATATGGACAAAAGTAATCACGCTTTTTGTTTTTTCTTTGTATTTTTTGATAAAACTATGTTTGATAAATGATCATGTCTTTTCCATTTTCTTTTACTTTATCGAAGCACATATACAAACCCTTAGATAATACTCATGAGCAAAAAATAACTCTTCATACTGCTATCAAAAAAAAATCATGTGTCAAAATTTAATAAAATTTTGTTTACCTGATTTTCTGGTTATTTTGGGCCGCATTAAATTTTTGATTATATTTTCAAGAGGTACATTGAAGGTACTAACCTCCTGTAAACATAAGGTGACCAGAAGATGCCTGTTTCGTTCATTATCAGATTCACCCGCCATTCTGACTTTCAGAACCGCGGCTCACTTTATTTTTGTATTAATTCGCGTTTCACGGAGGTACATTCATTTTAATTAAAGGTTCATTCAGGTACATTGCAGGTAGGTACTAACCTTTCAGGTATAATTTATTTATATTTGCAACAGTACACCCGTCACTCTGACTCACACCAGCTAATTGGTAATGTGACATGAAAATTTATTTATATATTTATACAAATATCAAATAGGTAGACATAATTACAAAATAAAAATTAAATATAAATGAAAATAGAACAGACATATGTAAGTAAAACAAATAAAATAAAATGTTCACGTCATTGGTCATAGGGACACATATCACTAGGTAAGTAGGTACCTATATAATTAATTTCTAAAATCTCAGATTTCTAAAATCTAATGGCATTTAGTACCCCTCGAGTTCTAACAAATCCTTAATATAAAACCGGATATCATTATGTGGTTCCTCAGGAACTATTAAAGGCTCTCCATTCATCTTGATGTCGGCAAACTTGGCGCTGAAAACGCACGTGAATCCGTTCCTTTCAGCGCAATAAGCTGAGAAAACGTTCGATGTGCCCATCCTTAATAGTCTTATGTGTTTTTGCTTGACTATTTGTCTGAATAAAGAAAAGAAACGGAAAAAGTTAAAAGCAAAAAATAAACTACGAAAAAAAAAAGAAATAGCTGTACAGTACCTACAGGGTGGTACAGGGTCTTCTGCTCTAATATTAATCATCGGTTATTTTATTTTTTTCAATGTTGATAGAAATAAGAGAATATTTAAAAAAAAACATACCTACAGGGTGTCTAGCTCATATTAATTCAATCATTGTGTTTTGTTGGAGGGAAAAATATTGGCTAGTTGTAGAAGCCAAAGTAATCCAACCGACTTTTTATAAGTTTCGAGATATGAAGCAAAACGCGTTTTTGCTTATTGCGTCCACGTTTCTGAATAAATTGTTGTAATGTTTTCAGATTATAGGACAAAAAAATCTTTATAAATTTTATACTTATCTTATTATTTTATTCTTTATTACGAATAGAGTTTTAATGTATTTTTAAAACTTAACTCAATTTTGAACAAAATGTCAGTTTGATCACTTGGCTTCTACACTATCCAATTATATACGCAATTTTTCAAAAGTTTTGGTAGGTATGTATGTAAATACTTACTCAGTACGTTCCAATAAAGCTTTCATAATGCCCTTGTTTCGCCAAGCTGGATCTGTTGAAGCTAATTTCACATCAAACAGTTGTTTTTCTTCGGGATATTTCTCCCATAGTTTCAGAGTGTGACCTTCCTCTCTTCTCGATAATACGTAATAAATTCTTTTAAATTCCGCGTTTTTGCAATTTTCTGCTTCTCTTATTAGGTCTTGCTCTGAGTCCTATATAGAATCAAATAAGTATTTATAATTAATTATTCTTACCTACTATTTTTTGTGTCCGTGTGTATTGTATTAGTGTATGTAGGTTTTTATTAATTTAATTGTTTATTTTCTTTGTACTTACATTTGAGTTTTATTTTAACTTTGTATTTATGATGTAAGTAGGTACCTATTTTAGGTTGGTATAATTTTTGTTTCGGAACAAATTGTACCTACCAACTTACCTATACAGGGTTATTGGAAATTAATTGACACGGCGTTAAGGGCTTCTTCTGTGCACCTTAACAAACAACTTTTGTTCTACGACTTTTGTCGAAACCTAATACATATCCCAAAAAATTATTTAAGTGTTTCTCGTACTGTCTGGTAATTTTCTATGTCTATGCGGCAAGTGCGCGCGCGCGATCGGCACGGGGCGGGTTGTACCATACCTACTATGATTGATTCTGTGACGTAGACGTAGAGTTGAGTATTATTTGAACTGTTGGATTTAATTTTTTATTTTTGTATGGAATATTTTTATAATTAATTTCCAAAAGTCGTAGAACAAAAGTTGATCGTTAAGGTGCACAGAAGAAGCCCTTAGCGCCGTGTCAATTAATTTCCAATAACCCTGTATATCAGTTTCCATACGATATTATTAACATAATTTGTATGAACAACTAATACTTGTTTTTGGTCAGGGTGTTTCTATAGATCATTCTTATTTATTTATTTATATAGATCGGTATACTTACCTGTTTTAGTGTCACAAGTCTACTAACAACAACTCCAACAATATTGCCTTCAACATCGACTGCCGCCACTGACACTCCATCCAATAAAATTTTCCAATAGAAATCTTCCAATGTTTCTAGACAAGATTCAGATTTACACATTCCTAATGCTTTACACACTGGTTCATCTTTGAAAAATGTTCTGAAATATTAATAGTAACAGTAATTAAAAATATCTCCGTTTGTAGGTAACTAGGTATGTTTGTTGCTCCAAACAAAAATTACTGATTCCTAATAGTGCAGCTATATTTTGACGACCCAATTGGCACAATAGTCACCATGCCGGACTGCCAAACACAGGGTTGCGGGTTCGATTCCCGCCTCAGACATGTACCTATTTATGCTTAGATATTTGTCTGTGGTCTGGTTGTTTCTATGTATTTTATGTATATATTTACAAAAGAAAAGTAAATAAGTAGTAGTATATCCGTTGTCTAGCACCCATAACACAAGTCCAGTTACTTAGCTTGGGACTAGATGGCGATAAGTGGAATGTCCTGCAATATATTTAAAAAAAATTAGCATGTTTTAGTAAGATTTGATGATTTTATTTTTACCTGTGTAGAAAATTCATAACAGCGTCGTTGTCTTCGACTATTTCTACTTTATATCCTTGAGAATTCATCTCTAAAAACTTCTACACTTATTTCACTGAAAAAAAAAGCAAATAACGTCTCAATGAGTATCGATTATGGGTTACAATTTTAAGAATTTAGTCACGTTTGCTTGATATTGAGTGGAATTTTCATAGATAGCAGAATATTAAATAAATATACCTTATAATTATTTGTGAATTAAAAAAAATTTAATAGTTGTCTAGAAAGCCAATTATAAACTTAAACTTATTTCAAATAACAAGTCCGAGAGTAGGTACCTATCTCTCTGAATGCTTAAATAACTGTCAAATAAAAAAAATACCTACCTATAGGCGGCTGTGCAATGGAAATTTATCCCTTATCTTGATTTTCTGTATTAAATTTTATCATGGTTATCAGGTGACAATTGCTTGTTAGAACAGAGTATTTGACTCATTCACTAAAAACGTTGGCTTTATACAGGGTGGTCGAAGAAGTGACGTCCAAAAGTAAAAATTAGGTACCTACCTCAAACCGAAGGGTATCTGCGATTCACCCCCAAAAGTTTCGCGGCTTTTTTTTCGTTTTCGTCTTATGAATTTTTTGTGGATTTTTTTATATGGATCTACTTTAATATTTTTATTTTTGCACTAGCTGCGCCCCGCGGTTTCACCCGCATAGGTTCCCGTGGGAATATCAATATGTTAATCCAGGTCTTCAGAAGTTCCTGGATCGGTTTACGTGCGGCTATAGTGAGCTCTAACGATCTGCATCGAAAAACAGCCCTATGTCCATCATTTGTAGTTTAGAACCACTGTGCGTCGCCACGGCATGCGTCGCCACGCCAGAAATCGGTTTTACGTGCGACTATAGTGAGCTCTAACGATCTGCATCGAAAAACAGCCCTATGTCCATTATTTGCAGTTTCGACCCACTGTGCGTCGCCACGGCAGAAATCGGTTTTACGTGCGGCTATAGATGTTCCCCATCATAAAAAATAAATTTAAAAATTTAAAAACCGACTTCAAAAATGAAGTTAAAAAAAAAAATTAAAAACCAACTTCAAAATGAAGTTGAAAAATCATCAAAAATAAATTACAAAGAAAAAAACTAAAAGGTTTAAAAATATATAAGTACAAAATGAAAATAAAAAGTTAAAATAAATTACTTACATAAAAAAAAGAAAAAAACTAAAAAGTTATAAATAAAAAACTTAAAAACTACGAATTATCAAAAAAACACTTCAAAGTCAAAAACAAATAGTTTAATGAATGAAAATATCGTCGTTTCGGAGGTAAAGCAAAGTTTCACTTCGTCGTATTACTGAGCCAGCGAGCGTATTATAAAACGTAGGTAAGTACTTGGAAGTTGGACTGGGTTTGATTAAGAAAACCTTACTTATATGGTATCATCCAGTCCGACTTCCAAATACCTACTTACCTACGTTTTATAATACGCTGGCTCAGTAATACGACGAAGTGAAACTTTGCTTTACCTCCGAAACGACGATTTTTCATTAGTTAAACTATTTGTTTTTTTTTTAATGATTTGGTTTTTGATAATTCGTAGTTTTTAAGTTTTTGATGTGAAACATCTAAAGCCGCACGTAAAACCGATTTCTGCCGTGGCGACGCACACTGGGTCAAAACTGCAAATGATGGACATAGGGCTTTTTTTCGATGCAGATCGTTAGAGCTCCCTATTTGAAATTAAATAGGCTTGTGTTATGGTCACTAGACACGATTAAGCTTGTGTTATGGTGACTAGACCCAACTAGGCTTGTCTTATGGTGACTAGACGCAATTAGGCTTGTGTTATGGTGACTAGACCCAACTAGGCTTGTGTTATGGTGACTACACGCAACTAGGCTTGTGTTATGGTGACTAGACGCAACTAGGCTTGTGTTATGGTGACTAGACGCAACTAGGCTTGTGTTATGGTGACTAGACGCAACTAGGTTTGTGTTATGGTGACTAGACCCAACTAGGCTTGTGTTATGGTGACTAGACGCAACTAGGCTTGTGTTATGGTGACTAGACCCAACTAGGCTTGTGTTGTGGTGACTAGACCCAACTAGGCTTGTGTTATGGTGACTAGGCGCAACTAGGCTTGTGTTATGGTGACTAGACCCAACTGGGCTTGTGTTATGGTGACTAGACGCAACTAGGCTTGTGTTATGGTGACTAGACCCAACTAGGCTTGTGTTATGGTGACTAGACCCAACTAGGCTTGTGTTATGGTGACTAGGCGCAACTAGGCTTGTGTTATGGTGACTAGACCCAACTAGGCTTGAGTTATGGTAACTAGACCCAACTAGGCTTGTGTTATGGTGGCTAGACCCAACTAGGCTTGTGTTATGGTGACTAGACGCAACTAGGCTTGTGTTATGGTGACTAGGCGCAACAAGGCTTGTGTTATGTGACTAGACCCAACTAGGCTTGTGTTATGGTAACTAGACCCAACTAGGCTTGTGTTATGGTGACTAGGCGCAACTAGGCTTGTGTTATGTGACTAGACCCAACTAGGCTTGTGTTATGGTGACTAGGCGTAACTAGGCTTGTGTTATGGTGGCTAGACGATGATGTGCGATTCTATCACAATCTGTTCTTTTCTGCATATTACTTTTACAAAATAATGTCGATGTTTCACATCTGCCAGTCGTCCCGTGACGGCTCACATTTTTTATTTATAACTTTTGAGTTTTATCTTTTTTTTATGTAATATAATTTTTAACTTTTTATTTTCATTTTGTACTTAAGTATATATTTTTAAACCTTTTAGTTTTTTCTTTGTAATTTATTTTGATGATTTTTCAACTTCATTTTTGAAGTTGGTTTTTAAATTTTTTTAACTTCATTTTTGAAGTCGGTTTTTAAATTTTTAAATTTATTTTTTATTTCATACTTTTTAGTGGTAGGTACTACCTATAGTCTAACACAGTCAGTGTTAGGTACAATCAGGCAACAGACAGACCCACCGCAGAGCGCCAAAAAGTTATCACAACGGTGAGTTTGCAGTTCTGTTTCCGACTGTACCTACTAACTAACCTAACCAATATCTAACAGCTCATTAGAAACCATTGATTATTACTATAAATATTGCAGGACATTGCACACATTCTGTCAAAATCTGTTTGAAATGTATTGTTTGAAAGTTTCTACTGGTACCTAACATAGTAATCGAAAACTGAACAATCTACCGTATTATGATTATGTGGAACGATCTCTTCATGTTTTAGCCTTTTAGTGCAATTTTTTTTGGAACGCGTCTCTAAAAGATGTTTCGGCAGATACAAATTGAAACGCTTCTGAGGTGCAATTCTGTTAATCACTCCAAAGATCCTCGTCAGATCTTCACCAAATTTTTATGGGACCACTCTTGAGGTAGACTCTTTCCAAATCGGTTGATAAACAAAGAAGATATGCGCGAACATCCATAAAAAAAAACATACATAAAACCGAATTGAGAACCTCTTCCTTTTTTTGAAGTCGGTTAAAAAAAGGTTCAAGATGGCATAAATCCACATCCAGGAGTCGAATCCAATCAAAGGCCGTGGAAGACTCCCACACATATCGTATTGGCCCACCATCTACCAAATACCCTGTATATCTTTATATAATATTAAAACTGATACCTTTATTACAATGATTTTATAAAAATAATTTCTTTGTAAATATTGTAAAAGTTAGTTTTAGGGTTCCATACCAAAAGGGTAATCAAAACGGGAACCTTATTACTAAGATTCCGCTGTATGTCTGTCCGTCTGTCTGTCACCTGGCTATATCACAGAGTACATTATATGGCTATATCTCATATGGACCGTGATAGCTAGACAGTTCGACCAATTAGGACGAAATTATGTGGTGATTATGAACTCAATTACGAGTAGTCTTTGGATATAAATTTCGAATAACCTAACTACTAATATATACCTACTATAACTAATATAGGAAATCCACAACGTTTCCACGGATTTTTCAAATTTTCACAGATTATGTATTTCTTTTGCCGCTCTACCAACAAATATACTAAAAACAGTAAAAATATTTTTTAAGTGGGGTACGGAACCCTGTTTGAGTCCGACTCGTTACAACATTATTACTCATTTAAATGCAATAAACTTAATAACCCAAAGAGGTTGAATAAGCAACATATCTATTAGGTCACAATTATTTGAATTCGCAGGTAGGTGTAAGAAACACCCAGACCAGAAACAGATATCTGTAGCTAATATTTGTTTGAGGCGGGAATCGAACCCGCAACCTTCTTATCTAACCTACAATCTATTACTTTTTTGTTTATTTAAGAAATACTAAAACTTTTATGCATCCCAAAATATGTATGTACTTACCTACTTAATGATATGATGGTAATTTGAATAACTATCAATAATGTAGTTTGACCTTGAGATTTGAAGATCATTTTATGTTTTAGAATTTCATTAAATACATTTTTAAGCAAAACTGCCAAAACTAATTGATTTGAAAGACAAGCGTGCGGTATACATAGACTAATAGAATCATGGCGGTATAATGTTAGGTATACCCATGGTATACCCCGCGCAGCGAATGATGAGCTCTGACGGAAAGTAGAAGGGGTATGCGCAGAACACAATTTTGACGTGACAACGTTTTATAAATTGGTTTGCCGGGTGACACTTCAAGAAACTGCGTTACGCTCCGCTGACGTTATGCGCTCACAATGAGAGCGAGTGAGAGGCACGAGGGCATGGTTAGCCCGCCTAAGAGCGAGAGAGACAGACATAAAAAGTGAAAGGCACGCGTCCCTTCCACTCGAGCACAGTTGTTGTCACGTAAAACTTTCGCCCGTATACCGACTTTACAGGCAACCAGTTTTTTCATATAAATTTCGACTCCAGAGCTCATCATTCGCTGCGCGGGGTATATGCTCGATATAATAATTTGTAAAGTAAAATGTAAGTAGGTAGGTAAGTAATTAAAATTTATCTAAGATTAAAGTTTTATAATTCTGTGATTTTATTAAAAAAAGCTTTACGCACGAAAACTAAAACTTAATTCACCTACTTTGCTCATGTACGAATTACGTATGTATTACCTACGTGTTTAAATATCAATATGCCGATCTCTCGATTTATTCCGGTCTGATCCCTTGAGCTGATCCCCTGCTGGTTATTATTACATATTTTTTAATTCCGTTCTGTTCCACTATAAACTTTATCATGCCGGTCCGATCCCCTTACTCTTTTTGACAGGTTAGTACCAAGAAAAAAACAGTTTTTAATGTAATTTTTTTAATGTTTTACAATCATCACAGGCAATTAGGCTTTAGTTAGATAGATAAAAATTCTTTATTATAAACACCATTTTTACGTTAGGTCTAGGCAAAAAGCGAAATTACCAGACTGCGTTTTAGGTAGGTAGGTAGGTACCTACCTACTTAGCGACTAAAGGCCTTATCTAAGCTACCCACTTAACTTACTTGTTTATCATGTACTTACCTACACTTATAATAATCGTCTGTCTAAGGCTGAAAAGGAAAAGGAAACTAAGCAAGTACTTGGACTTTGTCCACGAGATTACCGCCATGTGGAGTTGACGTTGATTCAACGAGTTTGTTTCGATAGCAGTAGGTACCTACTAATATCGCAAATTATTTGATAGAGTCCCGTGATAGAGCCTCATGGCATGGCTCAAGGGTTAGGTCTAAAATAAAGTGGGAATATCGGGATAAAAAGTAGCTTAAGTTACTTCCAAAGAATCAATGTATCCTCATACCAAGTTTCGTCAAAATCGGTCCATTAGTTTCGGAGCCTATTCTCTAAATTACGTCACAGTTTTATTACTTTCGTAGGTACCTGTCTGCGTAGACGGTAGACGGTCATATGGTCGAGCGGACAGACCAGTTTAAGTAGGTACTTCTATAGATCTGTGCTTCGCGCGTCCGGCTACATCGATTGCGACGTCAAGTCACGCATTTCAGCGGCTTGGACCAAGTGGCGTGAGGTGAGGCTTCGTCGCAGAATGTCCCTTTCGCAAAATGTCCCCTAGTCGTAAAATGTCCCTTTAGCAGAATGTCCCTTTAGCAAAATGTCCCTATCGCAAAATGTCCCTTTCGCAGAATGTCCCTTTCGCACAATGTCTCATTCGCAAAATGTCCCTTTCGCGAAGTGTCCCTTTCGCAAAATGTCCCTTTCGCGAAATGTCCCTTTCGCAAAATGTCCCTTTAGTAAAATGTAGGTACTTATTGAATGTAGTACTTATGAACATTTATCGTTAATTGTCCATAATTATAAATAAAAAAAAACGTTTTCGTAAATTTGTTCATATTAAATATTATTCATTAATAAATAATAAATATTTCAGGACATATTACACATCGCCATCCAGCCCCAAGCTAAGCAACTTAATGCTTGTGTTATGGGTGCCAGATAACGGATAAACTACTTATATAATTTTTTTTTTGTAAATATATACATATTATACATATAGGAAACACCCAGAACCAGAAACAAGAATTTATGGTCAGCATAAATACTTGTTCCCGGCGGGAATCGAACCCGCAACCTTCTGCGTCGCAGTCGGGTGTTCGCCCGACGCGCCACAGAGGTCGTCAAATTAAATAAAAGAAACAGGTTCTTAGTCAATTTTAAGCTTAACATACCTAACAATACGAATGAGAAGTGAGAAATGAGAAATGAGAAGTGCCCCTTGTGAAAAATGTAACTACTGCGAAATTTATATTTTGCGAAGTGCACATTCAGCATCAAACCCGCAAAATTTCGATTTTGTATAAAATGTTGTATGAATATCAAAAAACTACCAATAACTGAGTATTTAAAGCTTCTGGCAACACTAATTGTATTTGTTAGAAATTAGAAGGGTACTTAGAAAAAATGTGTTTTATTACTTCTATCAACAAACAAATCTTGTATCTACGTTGTATTGGTGTAGTTGTTTAAATAAAAAAAATGTGTGACGAATTTAATTTTGAAAACAATCAAAAAGGTCAAAATACGCTAATTCGTGGTGTGCATCGTTATAAGAACAGAAGTAATAAATCGGGAAGTACATTGTGGAGATGTGTAAACAGATCGGAATGCACAGCCTCGTTATCACTGGACAAAACTGGGAAAATCATCACAAGAGAAACTAGACATACATGTAAGACATACGATTTTAAAAATATTATTTAAAAAAAAATATATATTAATGAATAATATTTAATATGAACAAATTTAACGTTTTTTTTTTTATTTATAACTAAGTATGGACAATTAACGATAAATGTTCATAAGTACTACATTCAATAAGTACCTACATTTTACTAAAGGGAAGCCGAAAGGGACATTTTGCGAAAGGGACACTTCGCGAAAGGGACATTTTGCGAATGAGACATTGTGCGAAAGGGACATTCTGCGAAAGGGACATTTTGCGATAGGGACATTTTGCTAAAGGGACATTCTGCTAAAGGGACATTTTGCGAAAGGGACATTCTGCGACGAAGCCCACATCGCTGGATGTGTGGAGTGACGCGAAAGGATTGCGTCAGGAATTCCCGCATCCGGGGCAGCCTTCATGTACGAGACATTGCAGATAAATTGCAAGAATATCGCCTACGCTGGTACGGTCACGTCTTGCGAAAACCGGCTCGTTACGTGGGTAACAAATGTCTTGCCATGGCGCCTCCGCCGGGTCGTGGCAGACTGGGTAGACCCAAGAAGTTGCTGGCTTGACGTCGTAAAGGGTGATATGCGTGCAAATGGCCTTACTAACCAGGATGCCAAAGATCGTGCGAAGTGGAGGCGTAAAAGTAGGAAAGCGGACCCCGGGCTCCCGAGAGGGATGCAACCGGGAACATCGCTCGGATGATGATGATGAGTTTTATTAGTTTCGAGTGTAGACGTAGTAAATAAATACTTCAATTTTCTATAAGTTTTTATAGTGATGTAAATCTACTTTGTTTTCAGGTTTTTTTTAAATCTATTTCTATGAAAAATAAATGAATGATAAAATAAATAAATTATCTGTCAAAATTAATCTAAAACACGTTAATCTAGTACTTATGTATTTCTAAAATCTATACTAACAAATCTTTAATATAAATTCGGGTATCAGTATGTGGTGCCTCAGGAACTACCAAAGGCGCTCCATTCATCTTGATATCGGCATAGTTGACGCTGTAAACGCACGTGAATCCGTTCCTTTCAGCGCAATAAGCTGAGAAAACGTTTGATGTGCCCATCCTTAATAGTCTTATGTGTTTTCGCCTGACTATTTGTCTGAAAAGAAAAAAAAAACAGAAAAAATAAAGCAAAACGATTGGACCGAGACGTGGCTGTAGGTACAAGCTATATTATTTATCAGTCTTTGCATATTTAATACGATTCAAAGTGAATTCATGCAAATTCTATGATTACAAATGAATAAAGAAGACTAGGTATCTACATATTTAAGGTGAAAGGGTACCTGCGCTCTCTCCATACAAATGTAGTCGACTGTTTCCTCCCTGGGT
Source organism: Idaea aversata (assembly GCA_907269075.1). Lineage (NCBI taxonomy): Eukaryota > Metazoa > Arthropoda > Insecta > Lepidoptera > Geometridae > Idaea > Idaea aversata. Next base: position 4,921,180 of record OU026096.1, read on the forward strand.
AATGACACTAGCACAAATATTTTTGTGCCATAAAACCTATAACTGCCATGACTATGCCCCACTTTTCATTTTTTTTTTCATTTTCTAATTATCATAGAAATTAAGATTGAAAAAACAAAAATGGAGGCATGGTCAAGGTCATGGCAGTTATAAGTTTTATGCACCAAAAATATTTGCTCTAGTGTCATTATCCAGGGAGAAAACAGTCAACTACGTTTGTAATAGTTTGTATGGAGAGAGCCCCCGGTACCCTTTCCTCTAAACTACTTACTCAATACGCTCCAATAAAGCTTTCATAATGCCCTTATTTCGCCAAGCTGGATCTGTTGAAGCTAATTTCACGTTAAATATTTGTTTTACTTCGGGATATTTCTCCCATAATTTGTGACCAAACTCTCTTCTCGAAAATACGTAGAGAATTTTCTTAAATTTCTCGTTTTTGCAATTTTCTGCTGCGTTTATTAAGTCTTGAGCTGAGTCCTATAAAGTATCATTAATTGAATCTTTATCTTCTTATATATAAAAATGAATCGCAAAATGTGTTGGTAAGCGCATAACTCAACAACGCCTGGACCAATTTGGCCAATTCTTTTTTTGTTGTGTTTGTTATTGTCAGGAGAAGGTACTTATGAAAGAAAATATTAAAAAAAATGCGTAGAAAATTATTACGCGGGTGAAACCGCGGGGCGCAGCTAGTTGATAATATATATCAGTTTATTTCCGTAATTGAGGTGAGTTAAACATTTTTCTTCTAGTTGCTTTGTGGAAAAACCTACCTAAACAAAACATATCTCTCTCGCATAGAAGAGAGCGGGTTTCCAACAGGGTCATAATTCTGTAATCTCACTTTACGTGTCTTATGTGTGACACGGTAAAATATTTTCATGAATTAATTGACAAAAATTATCAATAAAATAGTCCGTAAGTAATAGATAGGTAGGTACTTATAAATAAATTAAAAAAAAAAAAAGAAACGCGTACGCGATGATACTCTTTGTAGGTATCTAAACTATTTTTAATTTGGTTTATCGGCCTGTTTTGCCAAACGTAAGTGTCTTTTAAATTTTATTTAGCGTGTAGGTATTCAATGATTAGGTATGATAAAACGCATTCCTATTTTTAATGTTAGGTCAATTAATTGACTAAGTACGGTGTTAGTCAAAATAACAGACCCACCGTTGAGTTCTAAAATTACTCATATTGGAATGTTTTTATTCTAATCTAATAAATTAATGAGTTGAAAGACGAAACCTTGAACTCGAGCAATGTCTTAGAATCTTGCACTAGCCGTTTTGGAGTTCTACGGTGGGTCTACAATTCTGACTCCGACCGTACATAGAGATAAATAGTTCTTTAAAATATCCTTACTTACCTCTTTTAGTGTTTCAAGTCCACTAATAACAACTCCAACGATATTTCCATCAACATCGACTGCCTTCACTGACAGTGCATTCAGCAGAAATTTTCTACAAAAATCTTCTAATTCTGGACAAGATCCCGATTCGTACAATCCCATTGCCTTATTCATTGGTTCTTCTATGAAAAATGTTCTGAAAATTTTATGGCAGCACTAGCTATTATTACCTAATCTAGTAAATTATGTATACCTACCTAAGTAAATTTATGCGTTTGCTTTATCTAAGCAAAAACTTTTGAATCGATTGCGATGCAATTCGGAATTTTGACAACTGGAATCCTGAGCTTCATTTCACTAAGGTCTTCGGGCATGTGTGATTAGGGTACGATTACCATACAACAAACTGGAGTTATCGCACCCTTAATCACACCCGCCAGGCGACTTCAGAGGAAAGGGTACCGGCGCTCTCTCCATACAAACGACTGTTTCCTCCCTGGATAATGACACTAGAGCAAATATTTTTGTAGGATTGCCTGGACCATCCTCTATGTCTTATTTTTTATATTTTATTTTGTTTTTTTAACTCTTACTTTCTATGATAGGTAATTAGAAAATGAAAAAAAACCAAGACATAGGGGCATAGTCATGGCAGTTATAGGTTTTATGCAACAAAATATTTGTGCTAGTGTCGTTGTCTAGCACCCATAGCACAAGTCTAGTTACTTAGCTTGGGGCTAGATGGCGATGTGTGGAATGTCCTGCAATATTTATTTATTTATTATCCAGGGAGGAAACAGTCGACTACGTTTGTATGGAGAGAGAGCCGGGTACCTTTCCTCTTAAACCTTAGAGAATCGAGGCACTGGTTGGGTATAATCACACAGATAGGATACAATAAATCACGAAGTTTATCCAAGGGTTTTTTATAGGTCCGCATTTGACCACTATCTCCCACGATGGTAGTGATGATGTAAGATGTAACACGCTTTCCTAGAAGATACCTATAAGCTTGTGATTCCCAATTAAACGGGGACCTTTGGGGGACACGAGTGAAGGCATGAAGACAGCAGTAGAACAAAACCGACCCGTACAGACTCCTTTTGTGACTGCACCGGCTTACACGAACAAGTCTGTTGGCGATACGACTTAGGCCGGTAGGTTGTAAGCCGCGGCCGATGTTTCCCACGAGGGGATTGCTCCTTCAGCACCACCCAAGGGCCACGTGTAGGATATTTAGGGCTAAGTCCCGCGGACGTGCGTGAGTAACACGAACCTCTAAGAAGTTCGTGACTAACCAACGCGGGTCCCAAACCGGAGGAATATAGGTTTCTTACTCTAGTGCAAGGGTGTCAAACTGGAATTTCCTTAAGGCCATTTTGAAAATTACAGATGTGTTAGCGGGCCAGACATAAAATAATTAAACACGTGCATTTTTATTTGGTGAGGTAGGTACATTTATTGGGCACTGTTTATAATTTTCAAGGGTGCCTTGCAGATCGGTCACTGCAAGTGCGAGAGAAATGAAAATTTAAAAAATACGCTTAAATTGAGATTTAGATTCCTACTGCGGGCCTCATCATTATGATTCGCAGGCCGTATGTTTGGCATACCTGACTCTAGTGGGATCACCGCGTTAATCGACCACTTCTTCAAAGAGTAAGAAATATTAAGATCCCATTGGGTCGAAGTGTTGCTGGCTGTGTACCTATGTTACAAAATAAGATGCGGGTGATACAGCGCGGTGCAGCATGGTTAGTAACATTTGAAGTAGTTTGATTACCTTTGTAGAAATTTCATTATAGCGTCGCTGTCTTCCTCTTTGACTAGTTTTACTTTATAATCTTGAGAGTACATCTTCAAAAACTTCTGAACTTAATCTCTGAAAAATACCCAAACTTTCTTAATTTCTCATTTAGAGGATCCATCCATCCAAGCTTTATGTTCTTTAAAATATTAGCTTAAATTACCTGGAAATTCTGTAATAATTAATAATATACTTACTTATTTTATATTGTTAGGAGTGTGCCAATCTTCGATATAATTAATAAAATATGTTACTAAGCAATTAAGTATAAACTCAAACGTGTTCACAACTAAACTGTCAAAAAAACTATTTGAATCATCCAAAAAGCTTTTGTAATATAAGTACTATATCTTAATATATATAAATCTCGTGTCACAATGTTTGTCCTCAATGGACTCCTAAACCACTTAACCGATTATAATAAAATTCGCACACCATGTGCAGTTCGATCCAACTTGAGAGATAGGATAGCTTACATCTTAATTTATCCCGATATTCCCACGGGATCGGGAGTTACGCGGGTGAAACCGCGTAGGGCAGCTAGTCTATCTATATTTTGAATTTTCAACGTGACGATAGTGTTGTATTAGCATGTAAATTACCGAATTTAATATTACCTACCTACTAGCTGTTGCTCGCGACTTCATTCACGTGGTAGTTTTGTTTTAATTACTCGTAGAATACATAACCTATTTACGTATCTTAAATTACAAAAAAAAACATAACTACAGACGAATTGAGAACCTGCTCCTTTTTTGAAGTCGGTTAAAAATGAGCTTATTTTTTTGATTTGACATACCTACCTACTAACTATGTTTGTTTTCAGGAATTGGGATTTTCACTAAGTAGGTATTTCAAAAGTAGCAAATGTTTCTAAGAAACCCTCTTACAAATCTTTTTTTCGCAGAAGTCTCAAAATCATTTTTCTTCATTAATTTAAATTGTCCTCGAAAACAGTCGGCCACCATACTTTTTAATCTGTGACGTCACCTCTCCTAGCGCCTTGCGCGCGTTTTTGCGTTTTCTCTAGGAAAATGGAAAATCGAGACATCACGCACGAAGGTCAGTCATGCATGTCCGCCCGTTTCGTTTCTTTTAGTCAGCAGACAAAATATTGCAAAATTATTGGGCGAAAATAAAAAAATATACAACACATTTGAATGCTAAATAAATATTGTAGAGTTATTGTAAACCTATTAGCTTCCATTTTCAACATAGGTACCTACATATTTCATATTTTATCGTTATCACAGTCATAAAGCCAATTGTTCTCTATTACCTAGGTGCATAGGCAGCCCCGGATCTAAAATTTATATGTATAATACATGCATAATATAGCCGTGCGAACCCGGGGCGGGTCGCTAGTTTACTATAATTTATTCTGTGGGCAAAGCTAAGTTAATAATGAGTTGAGCATTCGTCTAATATGTGTGAATTTGGCCGCCCCCTGGACGTGCCGCCCGGGGCGTGGGCCCCCCCGGTCTGCCCCCCCCTAGATCCGGGCCTGTGCATAGGTAGGTACCTACCGGGTGGATCTAATGAGCTATTAAGTCATAACTTGCCTCGATCACCTTTGTTGGTTGAATTATTTTAGTTCGATTTGACCCATAGAATTTGAGTTCGTACCTCTTAATTTGACCGTATTTCACACACACTTTAGTTTGTGTGAAATATGGTCTACTATACTCTATCTACGGTCTATTTAGTTTATTTTAGAGTTCCGTACCCAAAGGGTATAAACGGGACCCTATTACTAAGACTTAACTGTCTGTCTGTCCGTCGACGATGTGCGCCTTAATTATTCAACACGTGTAGATAATGTGTAGGCACACACATACTTACTACAAAATTGATTATTTATGCCATAGTTATCGAACTATGGCATTTTTATACAAACATGAACATTTTAATTATCCAATTAGTTCACCTTGATGAACTTATCTATTTAAATTTTTCGGAAAAGGTCAATATAACTGCGCTTTCCTTTCAGAGAATCTAGAATTCATTGTTACGTAAATTTTGCAATTAGGTACTCTGTAAACCAAGAGAAGAAGATTAAACTACCTACACATAAATTAGATATTAAGAAACTACTCAAAATGTTTGTACTATATTAATATTAAGTATTGTACTCGGGAATGGAAATGAGAGACGTGTGACTTATTCGAGGTACATTTAATGATTACTCCTCTACTCTTACAGTGTTCTACAATTTATCGACTTACATACTACATGTTGTTGTCCTATGATTTATTAAATTATTTGTCTTTACTTCATTATTGTTGTTGTATTACATTTTACTAAATTATATGTCTTAGGTACCTACTATAATTGAACTAATCCTACATTTTTCTAATATAAGTATGACTTTATACGTATTAGAAGGAAAGATTTTTTAAGCTATTGCATAGCTTTTATCGCGGGCATTGAGCGCGGCGACCGAATCAAGAAATTCCTTAACGAAAATAAAACCTAACAACCCCCACTCCGCCTACCATGTAGCTCGGCCGAGCGTTCGCTTAACGTGTATGTATATGGTACGACTGTACGAAGCTCGCACGATGCAATAGCTTTACCGCGGCAGTCCCCGAGTGCAACACGTTTTTTTTTGTTTTTTTTTGTTTGTAACGAAGCTCCGAAACCACTGGACCGATTTTGATGAAACTTGGTATAAGGACACCTTGATTCATTGGGAGTATTGGGAGTATCATAGGCTACTTTTTATCTCAGGATAGGTAATACTTCAATAATTGTTGTTATCCTAAAATTTACTAAATTAAATAACAATAACAATTAAAACAATTAAATTAACATTCCTGGCTCAAAGATTGGCCATTGCCATCCAGCGGGGGAATGCAGCTTGCATTCTCGCATCTTTTGTGCCGGGAGTGTCGCGGGGCGGGTTATTTGATTAGATATAAGTTATTTATTTGTAGTATTTGTGTTTTTAGTATTTTTGGGTTTTTTTTCTGCATTGATTTAGTATTTATTTATTGTTTTTAATTTTTGTGATTTTCTTTTAGTTTTTTTTGCTTTTGTTTTTATTTGTATGTGTATTTAATTGTGAATTGAATTAATGATGATTGAATAAATAAATATATTCTATTTGAAAAAAAAATTAAAAAAATTAACAATATAAGCTGTAAGTATGTATAAGACTTACTGATTAATTTCTAGAAATTTTGGCCGAATGGAGAATAATATTTTTACTTTTTTTTTTTAAAAACCCGATAAATGGCATGCGCCATATAACCACCATAATCTCTTGTCAAGAGAATGCGGAACAAAGAAAAGATAATAGTAATATAACAAAAATGGTTTACTTAAAACTGTGTTCATTAAAAAAAACATTTTTACTATACTTAATTATTTTTATCAGACTAGACATCTGTTTCTTTTTTTTCTGCATGTTTTTTTAATTATAATAATTACCTACCCAGGTACTTAATTTCCAAAATCTATATAGGATAGATCTCCTTAATCTACGATGTAATATTTCTAAAATCAAGCTAGACATCTATGTATCTAATCAATCAAGTAGGTACTTACCTACTTAATCTTTTTTTAATTGTAATTATTATAATTTCTGAACACTATTATCTCTATAATAATCTACGATGTAATATTTCTAAAATCTAGCCCAACAAATCCTTAATATAGACCCGGTCATCAATGTGTGGTGCCTCAGGGACTACCAAAGGCTCTCCATTCATCTTGATATCGTCATACTTGGCGCTGTAAACGCACGTGAATCCGTTCCTTTCAGCGCAATACGCTGAGAAAGCGCTCGAAGTGTCCATCCTTAATAGTCTTATGTGTTTTTGCCTGACTATTTGTCTGAAACGAAAAAAAAAATGGAAAAAATTAAACCATAAAATAAACAACGAATAATAAAGGAATTGCAATACAGGGTCTTCTCCTATTGGCTGTAAACATTAATAATAACAAGTAACAACTTTAATTTAGTTCTTTCAAAATATTTACATACAGGGTGCTTAGCTCATATTATACACCATTGTCTTTGGTTGGAGGGAGTTTTTTTAAGGCTTTTACACACGTCCCAATTTGATCGGGTTCGACATCAGTGTTGCCACATTTCAATTCGACAAATCTGTATCGTTAAGTGAAAAAATCTGTGTAAAATCTGTATGAGAACAGCTATCCAACTAATAATTGTATAAAATCTGGACTATTCATAATCGTAGACAGAGAATAAATACTTAGTTATTCTCTGTCTACACTCCATAATACCTAATATTAAAAATGAATAGTCCAGATTTTATACAATTATAGCTATTCTCATACAGATTTTACACAGATTTTTTCACTTATCGATACACATTTGTCGAATTGAATTGTGGCAACACTGATGTTGGACCCGACCAAATCGGGACGTGTGTAAAAGCTATTACATTTATGCTTATTATCTAAGTTTGGATAGTGCCTAATACTTACTCAGTACGTTCCAATAACACTTTCATAATGCCCTTGTTTCGCCAAGCTGGATCTGTTGCAGCTAATTTCACATCAAACAGTTGTTTTTCTTCGGGATATTTCTCCCATAGTTTGTGACCTTCCTCTCTTCTTGATAATACGTACAGAATTTTCTTGAATTTCTCGTTTTTGCAACTTTCTGCATCTCTTATTAGGTCTTGCGCTGAATCCTATAAAGTATCATAAATGTAATCTTATCACAATTTTTCTTGCTATCGGTATATTTTATGCAATCTAGGTATAAAATTTCTTCCAATTGCTTTGGAGAGATATTTATTTCTTCTTGTCTGGGTGTATCTGTATAGATAAGTATGTTTTAAAAGAATGTTCCGATTTACAAACAAAGTATAAAACTCGCTATCTAGCATCTATCTAGCCACCATACCGCAAACTAGTTCCTTAGCTTGGAGCCAGATGGAGCCAATATCCTACAACATTTATTTACCTACCCACCATCTAACTTAAGTAAGTACCTATACTAAAACCTGTCGTAAGATCGTCAATGAATCTATTGTTACACTCGTACCTACACTTGGTTACGGTTATTGATTTTGAACAACCGTTTAATATTTTCTAGTGTTTGGATTCGACAATGAACATTTACATAAATAATATTAAGATCAACGATCGAGACAAACGATCGTAAAAAAGTGTTTCCAAAAGATTTTTAAAACATATTACTTAGTAGGTAATTAGTAAACCGACCAACGTTACGTAATTACAATTTAAATAAAATAAAAACCGCGATGCTGCATTTTGTATGAGTAAGTATACGTTAAACTATTTTTAATTTGGTATAATGAAATCTTCCGCTGTTTTTGCCAAATGGTTGGCGTATTTATTCAGTTTCATCTAATGTGTTATATTCTATGAGACTAGCTTTCCCGGCAAACGTTGTTTTGCCATATAATAAAAATATGAAGAAAAAAAAAATAAAAAAATAAAAATGATTGTCTGTAAAGTCTGTTTCCGGACGATAATTTTACGTGATAACGTCATAAGAAAATATTGATGGTAACCATGGCAACGACAAAACGTTGCTATAGTTACCTTGTCAATAACATGAGGCGTTCCAGTAACGATGCGTGACGTCACACTTTTTGAGATTGCAGGTGTTCACCAATTTATAAAACGTTATCACGTCAAAATAATGTTGTTCGATTCTCAGACCTAACGAATATACCCAATACATAGAGGAATCATAATACATATAGGTTCAGCCGTTTAGGTGGCAATTAACACCGCGACACGAGATTTTTATAATATAGTGAGGGATCTAAAGTACTTTCACTAAGTTCAGTATCGATAAGATACATAGAGGTAGTCCTTAAAATATCCTTACCTCGTTTAGTGTTGCAAGTCCACTAACAACAACTCCAACGATATTTCCTTCGACATCGACTGCCTTCACTGACAGTCCATCTACGAGGGCTTTCCTACAGTAATCTTCCAATTCTGGACAAGATCCCGAGTCGCACAATCCTAATGCTTTATTCATTGGTTCATCTATGAAAAATGTTCTGAAACGTTTAGGTTTAAAAATGTTTTAAGAGTAAATAATAATATTCGTTATGAATATTTCGTTGTTTATCTATGTTGTTGCTTCATCTACATTTGACGTATCTTACGTGGGACACAGTAAAATATTTACTTTATATCCCGATATTTCCACGGGATATAAAGTATTTCCAACGTGACCATACATCCCACGGTGGAAAAGTTCCACTTTCAACCCGTGTGTCCCGCTGTCCCCGATGACATTTTCAAGTAAAGTGTCCTTGAACGTTCTGATAACTTAGCCCACTTTCTCAGAATTGTGGGTTAACCCAGTTTGTTAACCCACTATGGGTTCAGTTAGGTTAGAACTTCTAACCCACTTTCCTGGGCTATTATTGAGAACAATCATACACCAATTTAATTGCCGTAAATGGCAATGAAATTCATATATGATTTTTACAAATATCACAATATTCTTTCTTATATATTTGTTTTAAAATGTAACCCAACATTTTTCAACAAAATTCTTATGTTGTCCAGTTCTGACGATAGAAAATTAGGGCCACGTTATGTATACTTACTATTATTATACAGCTAAGCATTGTACCAGTATCTAGTGTTCAAATGCATGTTTTAATAAAGTTTAATGTGGTTACCTTTGCAATAAATTCATTATGGCGTCGTCGCTGTCTTCCTCTTCGACTAGTTCTACTTTATATCCATGGGAATTCATCCTTAAAAACTTGTGAACTTTGTCTCTAAAAAACAACTAAAACGTCTAGATTCTTTTGGTTTCTTTCGGTCCTAATTTCTGAAATGTTATTGAAGAAGGTAGTTCTAATGTGGTCGGACAGAATAGATAATGAGGCTTAGATATTATTCTCTGATTAATATTTTATCAATAAAGTAAGATTGAATGACAATTAGATAACAAAAAATCAAAATCCAATTAATTTATTACCTACGATCAAATAGGCATACATATACAGGGTGTCCCGTAATGCGTGGATAGAACACAGTTTCCGAGATATCCGTCATTTTCGAAAATATAAAAAAATCACAACTGTCTCTATGTTTTTTGATGCCAAAACTGCAAATGAAGGAATTACTCCAATCTGTTTTTGGATAGTTAATGTTCCAGGTTAATGTCTATCTATCGAATGCAAACTATTATTTTTACACATCGATTGTTTTTTAAAACTAAGATTTAACTCAAACTTCATCATTTTTAATTTTTTAACCTTTCCCGGTCCATAAAAAAATGTATGGTCGCCTAAGTGCCAAATTAAAAAAAAGTTTCCTATTTCATTGAGATTCTGAAATGGTATAATACGTGGTACTGCCAGCATTTAACACAAAATTAATTACTATTAAAGTGAGCCATTTGTTATCAGAATATATAACATGTGATACCTACCTATGCGTATGCGGTACCTACATACCAAAATCAGGTAAACATTACTAATCAAAGTGAACAACGCTTATTTACTAGAAGTTAGGTAGTAAAACTCAGAAATCAAATTGCGCATTAGTAACTGAATTACGAAATCGACGCGCCTCCAAATAATATCCAAAACCGATATTTAAAAATAACTTACCGGTTTTACGTCAACATTATTCAATATATCTAGGAACAACTTTTTATATTTTCCTATAAAAGTGTGTCTTCGATAGTTATTAAATTTTGTAAACAAACAATTATAAATTCAAACGTGTTCACCAAATGTACACAAATAACCAGTCCAAGAGTTGCTCTTTGAATGCTCAACGCAGCGAGTTGTATTTAGCATAAATAACAGTAAAAGATAAAAATACCTACTTTAAGTACCTATAGGTTTGTGTGCAATGGAACGTAGATTAGATATTGGTTGAGTTACTTTAGTTTGATTTGTGCGTATTTCACACAAACTGTTCTTTTATCTAGATTATCTGTATTTATGATTATTATCAGGCTTAGACAACTGTTTGTTGATACAGGGTCTTTGACTCATTCGGTGAAAACTTAGTAAGTATTATCGGTGTTTTATGTAACAAACAGGCAGCGCCCAGTGATTTAACCCGCGTAAGTCCTGAAGGAATATGGGGATAAAAAGTAGCATTTACTCCCAATAATTAAATTTGAAATCATATTAGGTCCAGTCATTTCAGAGCATAACTTATACCAAATACTTCATAACTTACAAACAAACTATATAATATATTTCCGTCTTAAAGACAGCGCTCCGCATTTTCACCCGCGTAACTCCCGATCCTGTGGGAATATCGGGATAAAAAGTAGCCTATGTTACTCCCAATGAAGTAATGTATCCTCATACCAGGTTTAATTAAAATCGGTCCAGTAGTTTTGGAGCCTAATTGTTACAAACAAAAAACTCTTTCCTATTTATAATATAAGTATAATTATAAAAGTAAAGATAAGTAGGATTAAAAATTTAAAATCATTTAAAACTTAGGTGGTACAATTAAAACTAAAAATAAATTTAAAAACAGTTTATTTTGAATAAACAATTATATGAATTACTACAAAAAAAAAAATAGAATAAATCGTGCATAAATTGACACATTTCTAATAAACAGATACCAATAAAATTATACATTATTTATAGTGAATACTAATTTAAACAGTAATATCACTAGATAACATAATACTACTCTAGGAACTATTTTTTACAACTAGATGGTAACAAATTAATCACAACAACTATACAAATATCTTCTGAATTATGTCATGTTATTAAAAGTCACGCAAGTATTTCAAAATTTGGCATCGTAATAAAATCACACATTGCACCAATGACTCTGTATAGTTTTAACTCGTAGAGCCTAATATTTTTTACTGAGCAATGAATTGAAGTATATTGCTATTTGAGTTTAATTAGGCATTTTTTTCTTATTGTTTCGATAGTTGTAACTATTAAGTAGCTATTCTACATGGAATTAGTATATTTTTGATTAAATACGATACATATAAAATGTTTAAAACTAATATCTTTAGATAGGTACTGCATTAAAATTATGACTAAGCAATGATTAATACAGTGTGTAACAAAAATCCTGTATTCCCGCTTAGGCGCATGTACTCCCGGGACATTACTAAAAAAAAATCATAAACTATAGGTAAGTACTTATTTTACTTTTAATTTATGGATTATTTCCTAATTTACTGAAAATGAAATTTCAAGACGCGGAACACCTATAATGGGCAGAGCGGTCCTTATGTAGGTAAATAATAGTATTTCCGTTTTATCGAATTTACACATTTTTAAAATTTTAATGCCGCTTACATAAGTAACAGAAATTAGGCTGTAGTTGTCAGTAATTATATATCTAGTTGGGTTTTGGTGCCGAGTGGAGTTCCTCAAGGTTCCCTGCTCGGCCCAATGCTATTTCTACTTTTTATTGCTGATATAGACACCTGTTTTGAGCAATCAAGGGTTCTTATATTCGCTGATGACATGAAAATTTTTAAAAGTATCTCTTGTCCCGGTGATGCGAGACTCCTCCAGGAGGATTTAGACCGTCTTGATAGTTATTGTAACTTAAACAAATTGGATTTAAATCCTAGCAAATGTAATTGTTTAACTTTTACAAGGAAAAAGGCGACTATACCATTTGATTATCAACTCAAAGGACAGAATCTTCCTCGAGAAAAATCAGTTCGAGACTTAGGTGTTATACTTGATTCTTAGCTTGCTTTTGACATCCACATCAATGATATTGTCAGCAAAGCTTACAGAGCATTAGGATTTATATTGCGTGTGTCTAAGGAATTTAGGCAGATTAAGACTCTAAAGTTGCTCTATTGTGCCTATGTCAGAAGTAAACTTGAATATGCCTCTCAGGTTTGGAACCCTTCTTATGCTAAATATATTGATAGTATTGAAGGTACCTATACAGAAGAAATTCATTAGGGTTCTTAATTACAAAACCAAGTCACGTTGTTTTGATTATGAAACATCTTGCAAGAAACACCATATTCTTCCTCTAATAAATAGACGGAACATCGCAGACCTCATTTATTTGACTAAGTTGGCTTCTGGCTCGATTGACTGTCCTGAACTCGTAGGTAAACTGAAGCTTTTTGTTCCTCCTAAATTTCAGTACCGAAGGAATATCCCTACTTTTAGATTAGGCAGAGCTTCTACTAACTGTAGAAGAAATTCCTTCATTAGGCGAGCGTGCGACAGATACAACAGCCTTATTGATTCTGTTACTTTTAATTCCGATACTTTTGATATTTTCAACGACAGCATAGCGAGTGCGAGACGAAAGTTAGCTAGGGATTTTTTTTACAAGATGATTGTTTAAATGAGTGCCGAGTGCTATACTTATAAATCTTCTATGTATGTATTTATCTTTTATTTTTTGCTTTGAATAAGCGTGTATGTATAAGTTTGATCACTAGTTAGATCCCGGTAAGCGGGGTCTCTTGTGTTTGTTTAAAACAATAGTTTGACTTTTGTTTTGTTTAAAAAAAAAATAGTTTGATTTTTGTTTTGTTTAAAAAAAATAGTTTGATTTTTGTTTTGTTTAAAAATATAGTTTGATTTTTGTTTTGTTTAAAAAAATAGTTAGATTTTTGTTTTGTTTAAAAAAAACAGCTTCATTTTTGTTTTGTTTAAAAAAAAAATAGTTTGGTTTTTGTTTTTCCTTATGGGTTAAGGTATCGTCACGTTTGACGGTTTTATTCATAGCGCAAATTTTTTTATTATAAGTCATAGTTGTGGAAACGTTTAATTTGCTTTTTGTTACTATTGTAATTTCTTACCATTTTTTAAGAGCAGTTTGTTTTCCTAAGAAATAAATAAATAAAATTCGATAAAAAACGATATTTGAATAATTTTTCCAATTTAAAATAAGTATATTTATTTGCTTATTTTCTAATTTTTAACCCCCGACGCTAAAACGACGGGGTGTTATAAGTTTGACGTGTCTGCGTGTCTGTGTGTGTGTCCGTGTGTGTGTCTGTGTGTGTGTCTGTCTATGGCATCGTAGCTCCCGAACTAATGAACCGATTTTGATTTAGTTTTTTTTGTTATTTCATGTTTTTGGAAGATTCGGGTGTACCCTAATGTTTAATCAGTGTACCTCAAAGGGACTGCAGTATTTTCTTTACACACTGTAGATAATTTTTTCATTTTAAAGTTACTGAACTTAAAATATATCCAGGTACGTAAAATTACAAAAGTGCCTCGCGTATTTTTATAGTGCAAAGATACTTAGGTACAATAATCACGTGGGTTCCTTTTCTTTCGCTCTTCTCTTTTCTGAAAACAAAAAATATTATTTATTTTTATATAGGAAAGCAGTTCAATACACTTTATTGCACCATAAAATAGTTTAGGTACATTTATAATAGGTACCTACCTATCAACTAAAATAGAAAATTTAAATGTAGGCAGAGAAATATTCTAGAGTTGCACAAAAAGCGGCCTTATTTTGTTTAAGGGCAAACTCTTTCAGGCAACCATCTTCAAGGCAAAGTATAGTTAGGTTACTTGCGGATTTTTCCGTAAATCCATAACCTAGTTGGCCACCACTGGTGGACACTGGGACGTTTTTTTTCCTTTGTTTCAATGGCCATCGGTGGTGGACGAAGGGAACATAAATATTACATGTTCCTGTTGGCCACCAATGCTAATGATTGGCAGAAGTTTTAATAATTTGACTGTTGTTCACCTTTTAAAATATTAATATTAATCTTTACATCCCAACCAGATGATTTATATAGCGCACAGGAACTTCTTTAGACATGCTGCTTATGCTGCCGAACGCAACGCGCCAGAAATACCCGTTCGCTTACAAGTAACATTATTGATTGTAACGAATGTGTTTTATTTTCTCAAAAGTGCTGAGATGGAGTTATAGGTGAAATTCTTACCGATATTTTGGGGTAATTTTAAGGCGAAAATTCCTTGTCATTTCAAAGCTAGATTAGTTTTAATTCTTAATTTTAGGATGGCTTCAAAACAATAAGAAACTTTTTGCTCAAAATCACACCAAAATGTCGGTAAAAATCTCACCTACAATTCTATCTCAGCACTTTTTAGTAAAACAAAACACATTCGTACAACAATTTTCACCAACGAAGACGACAGGTGCCTGTAGTAACTATTTAGTAGGCTGTGTACCAAGGTCCTTGGCGTATGGACCCCCCTTAAATAGAGTATAGAGTATCACCTTATAAAAGCTCCTTAACGTAGACCCTAGCTTCAAGATGTGGTGGTTCCGGCTGCGGTGCATACGGCAGGTCAGCATAGGCAACGCTGTAGATCTTTTTATAGCCGAGTCGTTCGGACGCAGCTGCTGAGAACGCAGAGGTTGCGTCCATACGCATTGCTCTTGCGCCGATCGCTTTAGCTAGCCGTCTGAAATCAATAAAATAAATATTGTAGGGCATATTTTCACATAGCGCCATTGTAGTCCCAAGTTGAGGAATTAGGCTTGTGTTATGGGTGCCAGTATGCCTAGCATGAAGACTAAAACACGATACGATAAAGCGATAAAACTACATACAACTTTCAAAATATGATAGATAAAGCCACCATGTTGAATTTTTATCATAATTTTAGCGCAATTTATAATAAAAATTCAACATGGTGACTTTATCTATCATATTTTGAGAGTTGATGTAGTTTTATCGCTTTATCGTATCGTGTTTTGGTCTTCATGCTAGGCAGGCAGGTAACAGATAGAAAACTTATCATAATAAGGTTTATTTTTTTATACCCATAATTATTTGGAATCGCTGATAAATTAACAGTCCGCGCGGAGAATGATGCGCGCGGCGAATGACCTCTGCGGTAATTGGCAGGGGTATGCGCAGAACTCGATATTTAGGTACCTATATCAAAATTTACTTCCGTGCATACCCCTTCTATGTTCTACCAGAGGCCATCTTTCGTCTAGTTTTTGGTTTCATGCCACGAGTTTATAGATACCCACCTACTTACGCAGGTATATGTTCGATAACGTTAATTAATTATACATAATATCTATCTATTTACATAACGATATCTAAACATATCATTAATCATAGCTGGGTCATGAACAAAACAAATCGTTCTATTTTTACCTACTAAGTAACTAGTTAGGCTAAAAAAAGATGTGTAACTAACTGATAATGATTTAATAGGCAAATGAAAATGTCAACCAATCACAAGCGCATTGTAATAAAACTTCCGTAGCTTTGTAGTGATTTAATAACAATGGAACCTATAGTTATTTTAAATAATAATCATACTTATAGGTAGTTTGTTGTCTATTATTAGTCGCTAGTAATTTTAAGATGGAAAATTTGTACCAGTAAAACGTATCATTTGATTAAATTAAAGATATGAAACCTAATTTGAATGGGTGTCGAAAAAAAAACAATTGATTAAAGGTAGCTTTATCGACTATACCTGCTTACGTGAATAGGCATTTTTTATTGGGAACACAGTGCTTGAGTAAATGGTAAAATTATTACCATTTTGTTGGCGTGATTCTTTTATTACGTAGGCTGCATAATTGCAGACCCACAAAACGGCTGTTATAAAAATGTTTTCAACACAAGCAAGGCACCTGCCTTAAGGTGAAAGGGTACCTGCGCGCTCTCCATACAAACTTAGTCGACTGTTTCCTCCCTGGATAATGACACTAGCACAAATATTTTTGTGCCATAAAACCTATAACTGCCATGGCTATGCCCCTATGTTTTGTTTTTTTTACATTTTCTAATTATCATAAAAATTAAAAAAAAATATTTAAAAAAAATAGGGGCATGGTCATGGCAGTCGTAAGTTTTATGCACCAAAAATATTTGCTCTAGTGTCATTATCCAGGGAGAAAACAGTCGACTACGTTTGTAATAGTTTGTATGGAGAAAGCCCCACCCTTTCCTCTTAAGTCTTTTAACTCATGAATTTACTCAAACAAAAAATATTGGAAGGAAAACATACCAATAATAGTAATTTAAGAACTCTACGGTGGGTCTGCAATTATGTTGCCGACGTATCTATATCCGTGCTAAATTACGGTTTTCTAGTACCTATTATACCTACTTATATAGTCTCTTTGAGATAAGCCACGGACGGACGGACATGGCGAAAGTGTAAGGGTTTCTTGTTAGGACTACGGAACCCAAAAATGTATTAAGTTTTTTGTATAAAAATGACCCAGTTGAAATTAAGAATGAAATAATTATGCAGAGTACCATTTAGTAATTTAATTTTCAATCGACTACAAAAAAGGCGACTCAATTTATTGCGTGTATTTTTCAACAGCTACAAAACAATTGTGTAGATTTTCCCTTTGGTCCATTTTCATTACTATTTTTCCTTACTAAAACGGATATTTATATGGTTTTTATTTTAGTAACGAGAAATGAATTAGGCTAATTTTAACTTTTTGGTAAATAAGTATGTAACCACGTATGTTTTACAAAAACTATTTTTTAATGTTCTCGTCATCTCACCAAGCAATTTACAGATGCAACGGTATTTGCTCGACCTTCCCAATTACGTGTGTTATGTTGTCTTGTCAGTCTGTATGCCATAACAATTGCATAAGGCACGCGTCTTCATCAAGAATTATTGTTGACACTCACACGCTTGCTTACTACGCATCCATGCACTTTATTTCCCGTGTCATATTGCATGTAACCTTGATCTAGTTTTTAACTGGTTTTTAAGCATAAAGAAGGCTTATAGTTTGTTTACAATTTTTGATAAGGATTTCCCGAAGTTTTATTGGGATAATACTTGGCTCTAAGAAAGGGGTGTAATTATGTTTTTTTGTAAAATAATATTATATTTCGTAAACAAATACGTAGTTCAAACTTTTCACATTTCCCATCGACCCCTTTGGAAAATTCGAAATAAATAAAACAAATTGATAAATAAAGCCACCCTAAGCTGTAAAAAGTTAACAAAACTTTTTACAGCTTAGGGTGGCTTTTTATTTATCATTTTGATTTTTTAAACTCAATTCTATCGCTCCTCTGTTATTAGGTACATACCTACCTACAATTAAGCGAGTTTAGAAATAAGAATACAACTAGCTGCGCTCCGCGGTTTCACCCGCGTAAATCCCGATCCCGTGGGAATATCAAAATGAAAAGTAGCCTATAACCTTCGATAAATGGACTATCCAACACAAAAATAATTTTTCAATTCGAACCAGTAAGTAGTTCCTGAGATAACAGGTGTAATTGGAAGACAACACCACGGTGGAGTATTTGCAGTCATAGTATTTATATAAGTCTCGTGAAAATGGTGCTTGTAACAGCATCAAAATATCAAGTACCTACCTACCTATACAAACAAACGTGATAAAAATCCCGTTTTAAATATCTTTAGTAGTAGTAATTTGAAGTTAGTTTCCATTAAAAAAATAGTTTACACACCTGCAGCACTTTAATCACGGATTAAAGCCCTATCAACCTCAAATTAAAGCAAGACTTTATTCCCAAGGGAGATAATGTTGTATGAAACTCCCAAGGGAATAAAGTGATTTTAATTTGGAACGTTGAAATTCGTGTGAATATTCTTGGTTTTAATTTTGAAGGTCTAAGCAAATAGGTTTTATTTATAATAAGTCATTTGATTGGTATACAAAAATCTAGCAGGCCACAATTAATGTTTTTTATATTGATTGTTACGTCAGGTCTAAGCAAATAGGTTTTGCCTATAATACCTTCCAAATATTTACCATCATGCTACCATCTCATTGCAATTGCCACTTTTTTTTAAAGTGGGTTTTTTTCAAGTATGGACTGGCCACATCAAGAATAAAAAAAAAACGACTGACGGTTTGAAAAGTAGAGTATGCACCTCGGGATAAAGCATGTCTTCGTCTTGTGCGGCTTGAACCCCTCGCTTCACTCAGGACTCTAATTGACTCCCTCGCTTCGCTCACGAGTTAACTTTAAACTCCCTCGCTCCGCTCGGGAGTTAGTCCCAATAGTCCCTCGTTACACTTGGGGTTCAATATGCCACCCACAACATAAGACATTGCTTTATGCCCTTGATGCATAATCTATACTATTACTTCCCGTGGCTACCAGTAAAGCCTTTAAATTTATTTTCAATAAGAATCTTAGGAGATAGGTTGTTTAAAATTTTCCTTATTAAATAAATGAAGATTCCTTTGAATTCCTCAAAAAAAAAAACGTTAAATTTAAACAGATAGTCTGTATCTACTTGCCGAACTAATCAAACTAATCACAAAGTCAATTAAGTATTTGGCATGACTAGAGCATTTTTTGTCATCAAGAATTCCGATTACCTAAGCATATTGTATGTAAGTCTGAAGCTTCCGGGTATAACCCGGTTTGATAGTTTTTATTGCATTTATCCTACTTAGATAAGTAACTTTATGTTATTAATTAAATAACATATCTAGTTTTTATAATGTTTTTAGGGATCCGTACTACAAGAGGAAAAAACGGGGCGCTTTTTGTATTAGGTACCTACTCTACTACACCTTGGGATCGCTACCACACATCGCTGCTTTTGATGATGGCTAAAAATATCTTTGAAACAATTTGACCTAAATTAATGATTAATTAGGTATGGATCAATTATTATTGCGTACCCTATCCCTATTTTCCTACATCTCTACATAGTAAGTATAAAACAAAAGTCGCTTCCCGTTGTCTGTCCATAAGTATGCTTAGATCTTCAAAACTACGCAACGGATTTTGATGCGGTTTTTTTTAATAGATAGAGTGATTTAATAGGATAGTTTTAGCATATAAAACAAAACTACCACGCGAACGAAGTCGCGGACTAGTTAAAAAACACCTGCAACAGATTTTGCTTGTGCTATCAGACCTTAATTTTCACTTTATTAATGCATGGTCAAAGACGTGCGTGCGGAACCCTCAGTGCGCGACTCCTACTCGCATTTCATCGGTTTTTTTACTTATGAAAATAAATACCTCTTATTTAATTATACATTATTAGATTATTTAAGTTCTATGCATAAATGCACGTTGTAAAAAATCAGGAAGTGATATTTTGTCACCAGGGTTATTCCCATATATGTTATTTCTTTGAGTTGTAATTACAGTACCTTCCCTACCTATAATTAGCTGGACTATGGCAAATCTCGTAGATATTCAATTTACTATCTATTATATTTATAGATAGTAAATTGAATATCTACGAGATTAATACAAAATCCTGACTGATACAATAAACGCATAGCTCAAGAAATTATTTGTTTATAGATTTTTTTTGGAAAATTTAACCTATCACTGTCATTGTATCCATGATCCTTGAAATTTCCTTGACCTACATTATTACGACTGTCCTTCGAAGAGTCCCTTCAGATTTCGTTTATTCGAATAACCTTTCAATTTATTTTCCATCAATATTCTTTGAAAAAAATATTTGGATAGGTCCTTCGAGTTTTTTATTGTTAAGGTCTTCTATATACCTAAGTGTTTGTAGAATTTTCGAAATAAAAATACTTTTTAATATTCGTAGAACTGAGATAAAAGCCCAAATTATTTTACTTGCTCTATATCCATTTTGAACAATCCGCAATCCTAAAATTAATTACCTACTTAGATAGTACAAAGTCAAACGTTTTTTTTCTTATATTTTTTTTTCTTTGAAGCGTCTTAAACATTCAGTTAGGATGTGTGCCTTCGGAACGCGCCCACAAATGAGAAGAAGGCCTGAAGAAGGCACAAGAAACTCATGTGGTTTTTTCTTTGTTGTGATTATGCTCTGCTCACAAAGGTCAAGATAACAAATATTTTTGAAGATTATTTGAAATTGATTAATTAAAGTTACTAAAGTTAAAGGTAAAGTAATTAAAGTTGAAGCGTCCTTATCATTAAGGTACGACGAAGTATCTAATAAATATAATAATAGTAATTTCTGCTTTATAAAAAATTTAAACCTGATCATAGACATGTCATAAACATCTATATATAGTACTTAACTTATTAAAATAGAGCACACAATATGCTAATAAAAGTAGTACTCACTCTGATTCCTCACACAGCGCCCTCATTAGTCCTCTGCCCCTCCATCCTGAGTGTGTTGACGCTATCCTCACTTCCATCACCGTATGACATTCTTTCGGCAATTTCTCCCAGATCTGTGCTTCACGGTCCAAGTGACTCAGCACTTTGAGGATACGCTTGAACTTTGGGTTTGGACATTCTTCTGATTTGTCTGTGTAATCTGCTTCCTGTAATAACAAAAAATATACGAGGTTTAGTAACTCCATACTCACTCTTCCTTTACTTCTTCAGGGTTTTTATTTATACTCTTAGCGTTCATAAAATAAGTAACGATACCTAAATTAATTAATTTCTACTTGTTTCATGTTCATAATTTGATCTAGTCTAAAATGGATAAGTATGTCAAATCTAATAGCATTAAAACATCAGAAGTGGGATTCGCAGTGCTTATAAAACGTTAGACTCTCATAGTATATGAGTGGGTGTACTTAAGTGTTACTTATTATTATTACTTATTAGTCTCTACTTATTTCGTGAGTCATCAAACGTCTGATATGGTAGCAGTAATTATCAGAAGTGGGATTCTTTGTTATTTTGAAACAATAAATGAAACAATAAATGATGATTATGATTATGATTTTACAAAATTACTGCATCAGCTGACCGTAAGTACCTACCTACGTAAACATACTGATTTGTAAAGCTTGTTGAACCTGTCCTAATTTCCGTATTTCCTTCCTTACATTATGTACTAAACTAAGTATAAGAAATATAAAGTTTCCATAGCCAGTGAAGCGGGTAGATTTGTGAACCGTGACCCCTTCCTTTTCGTCCTTGGATCTTTGCTCTAATTGATTTGATGGTTTTGCTAATGGTAGTTCAAGGTTCCGACTTCTAAACACAGTGGAAAAGTTTCAATGTTTTTGTTCAATTTCCATGGTTTGATACAGCGATTTCTTTTACGATTATTTATTTTAGTTATGTAAAGGAATATTTTTTTTATTACCAAATAAAAAAACAAATTAAGTACTTAAATCTAAACATACAATTAAACCACACACAAAAATAGAAAATAAATAAATAATAAAAACCCAACCCTAATCAAACAGACACCTCCCCAACGTTCCCGGCGCAAAGGTGTAAAGAAATGGTAAAATTGTTTTAGGAAATAATCTTCTAAAAATGTAATTACCTAATAATAAGTTACTTTTGTTTAACTAATAAAAGCTAAATATACTCGTATCTACAAAATTATGGTCAAGCAAGTGATGATAAATAATTATGAAATATGCTTTTAATTTTATAATTCCAATAATAAAATATAATTTCGAGTTTCGAGTTCTTTTCAAAAAGGACTCCACCGATTTCATTGATTTTGAATAGGAATATTTTATAGTATGGAGAAAGACCTACGCTGTTATATCCCTTTATTCTCAAGAGATTACTTATGCGGGTCAAACTGTGTGACGCGATTAGTAAGCATTTAATAAATTATTGACCTACTTCAAGTATGTAAATTTAGTAGTAAATAACTATTGTAAAATATAATAGAAAATTATAACATATTTAATGAAAAACAATCAATAATTATATTGTCAGCGTTTGCAATTGCTTTATACAACCCAATAATTACTATAAGTTGCATATTACTCATTCCATCTTTATTGTTTGAATATTACTGCAGCTGAGCGGAAGAATACATAAATATTTACGACTTGTTGAACTTACCTTGTCATAAATGTATATGTACATAGCTACTATATGTAAATAAACAGGTAGGCAGGCAGGCAGGGCTATTTTAAAGGTTTGGCAATATAATACCAATAGATAATAACCATAAGTACCTTAATTAAAGAAATCCATCGAGTAGTTTGGAAGATATGAATAAACAATATTTCAAACAAACATATATACCTATAGGCGCGAAAAACATAACCCTTATGCAAACGGTCCAATTGCGTAGTTAAAAACACGCATCAATAGGGTCCTATTTTGTCCAATAGGATCCTAGGGTTTGTATCCCGCACCTATGCCTGAATCCGTAAAGGGAATTGGGGAGCCCTGTTATGTAACTGATAGTTCCAAGAAAAAAACTCACATACATAATATCGCCAATAGGAAGTACATAATATTGATTCCCAAATATGTAATCTATCGATATTAATATCTAACGTGCCCGAGTAATGTACTATAACCGATTTTCAGCCAGAAACATAACGATAAGAATATTAATGCACACCTGTGATAAGTAGGTTTTCACTGTGAAAATGTACGTGTGTTGAATTGAAAAGAATGTAGGATCACATTGTCCAAACATACTTATAATTATTGACTCAACCATTTTCAATAGCAGCCCCAACAGACTGCAACTAAATGAGGCAGATATTGATTTTAATGCTCAGATTCGGGACAATGTGCTCGTACGTAGGTAAGTAGCTTCTTTTCTCTTCTCCTCTTCTCCTCCTCCGAGGTTGGCTATCATTGGAACTGTTTACTTTAGATGCTGCTCACGAAAAAGAGATTTAGTGCTTTGCTTAAACCATGTCCGATGGTTCTTGAGCCATGAGGTGTGCCTCCTTCCAGCAGGTGGTCGTTTCCCTTGGATTTCTCCTTGCATCAGTCGTTGGAGAAGTTCGTACTTATTCTTACTTATATAAGTGATTACTTAGTGTAGTACTTAACTCACCTCTCTTCTAGCAATTCCATTGATGAGAATTCCTACAAAATCACCATTCTCATCGACTGCTGCCACCGAGACCTTCTCCTCGATAGTAGCTATTGCGTAGTCTTCTAACTCTGGGCATCGTGACTCTGGTGTTTCAATCAGGTTTACGGCTAGGTTCATTGGTTCATCGCGGAAGAAAAATCTATAAGAAAAATTAATAATGTCAAAATCCACACCATGATGAATACTACTTGCATGTCGCAGGGAATATTATCATTAAAGTTTTGTAGCGGACATAAGTTTGTGAATAGCTCATCTGTGTCGGCTTTTTGTCGTATCTTCTAAATACCTAATGACATTTGTTTTATTAAGACCTAGGTAAACAACAACTCAGAATTGTAATAACGTCCCTATATTATCTTCTGCCTCAATTGGAAATTTCTAATAACAACATATCCTTAAAATAGCGTGTTATCTTTTAGACACTGCCACTTCAACATCGTAGCGGTATACCTAGAACTACCTACAACAAGCTATATAATAGGAAAAGTTAGAAAAAATATCAAGCGTTGTTTTTGTCTGTTGTTTTGTTTTTCGACATTAATTACTTTCATTAATTTTCTAGATGCGTATTATTCTTACCGTGACAAGAATTGCAGTACTTGATCTTTATCGGCGGGCGTGATTCTGCAGAGGGAGTAGGAAGGCTTTGACATCGCTCGCTTGTTCAGACTCAGCTCGGCCAGCTGGGCCGGTAGCTTGTCGCCAAGCTGGAATTAAAAACTTATTTAGATCGTATTTTAAATTGTTGTTGTCAATATTGTAGAGGTGAGCCAGAGACCCTGTTAAACAAAAAACCATTTGTGTGCATGTAACTTCATTGATTTAGTTTAGTTTTGTTTTTGTTTTGCAAGCTAGCCTTAGGCTCACGGTTTCACCCGCGTACGTCCAGACCACTAAGGAATATAATAAGACTATTTTGACTTTTCCAGATAACTGTTTTCAATTTTATTCAATTTAAATACGAATTCAGTACCTACATTACGAACACATATGTACCAAAGAATAATAATTGATCACCGTGCGGCGTGCAATAATGGATTATTTTTTCTTTACTTTTTGTTGATTAAATATATTTTGTTTGTTTGTTTGTTGTTGTTTTACAAAAAAATTAAGTGCCCTAACTATCATTGCTCTACTATGGAAAACTCGTTTGTAAACCCAGACCCAGCGGATTTTCTTGTTAAAGTAAAATCTAATTTTCTTCAACGACGACGAAGAGTAATTCCATTTGAATTTGATTCGCTCGTTTCGTTCTCTTTACAAGTAATTGAATTGTGGCGTTTATGTTAAATGAGCTGGGTTAGAAAATTGAATTTTCCATACCTTCGTAATTTAATGCATTGTTTGTATTGAGTACCTACAGCATAGTAGGTTATCTACATGGTTCACGGGAATTTCCACGTGCAAAACTTATTTCTACTACTTTCTTTCTTATTTTTACTTATATTTTTTCTTTTGGTGACCAAGCCGTTTCTTGGGAGCGGAAAAGTCACACACAGGGTGCGGCCGGAAGACCAGCGCTGCAGATGTGCGTGCGTATCTGCAGCACATGCTGAGGCTTTACCCATTCGGGTAACACACGACTTCTCAGATACTTATTATTTATTCTGTCTTTTATTTGTATTTACTATTCTCTGTAACTATGTCCTATTGTTTCCTAATTGTTTCACTATTCTCTGTAACTATCTCTTATTGATTAATTATTTGTGTGTATAATATGTCGTGTGTTGGTTTGAATAAACTATATTCTATTCTATTTCTATGAATAAATAAATTGTTGTTAATAGTATTGTATTACGTCTAAAAGTTATTTATTTTGTAAAAGTAAGCCTAGCAGCGCTTTTGCCTTTCTGAATAACGCCTTTGGGGAAAACATTATTTGTTCATAAAACCAAGTTTTGCTGACTTTTTTTAGTCTCAGTTCTCAAGGTCTCATTTGTTTTACTTATTAGTAGAAAAAGGAAAACATAGGAGTTTGGGTACAGTAAACCTAGTTTTTATGGAAAAGGTATTATCCTATTATTTAGTAAGAAAATTCAGTTTGGACCAAGCAATACCAGTGCACAGCTAGTTTAGGGTGGCTATGAACCCACGATATGCGGATTACAAGTCGTGGTATCTCTCACTAGGCACTGCTCAACTATTTAATTGTATGATGTAACACAAGAATGCAGCTAGGTTTTGTTTGACCAAGGGCTGTCCTTTAATCTAGGTTAGTTATTGCGTAGTTGAGCCCTTGTTGTACTATTTATGTCCGGTTGTCTCGCCTTGGTTGCCGTATTTAAAATAAATTGTCTTTGTTTAACAGTCATAGGGTTTATTCATAATAAATATATAATGTTTATTTGCTTTCTTACTTATTTTGATTAGTATACAATTAGAATTACCTACACAGAAAAATAGTTCTTGTTTTTAGTTAAAATGTTTTTGAAATTAAAAAAGCAGTATTTGTAATTTAAAAATATTGTATTTTTAATTAATTTCAAACTTCTAAAATAATTTCTTAGCATACAAGAAATTATATTAGAAAATTAAGAAGCTAAATGTAAATGTAAAAAGAGCTTTGCGTTGATAAACGAGTCAGTCAGGACTTTAAGCAATTTAAACCAAGTGTTTTTATCAATGACCACACCCTTATAACACTACGGTAGCTGATAACAACAATTCTATGGAACATAAATAAACTGTACAATAAATGCATAAAACGACGTGCATTTATTTAGATGCAGATTATAAATTAATTTGCTCTGTAGTCACGAAGGTAGCCATATAACGCACAATGTTTCTAAGTAAGTAGGTAAGTACCCCTATCTAACTAGATAGGTATGTGGGTAACCCACCTACTTGAGAATCTACTCAGAAGAAAGTAGGGCAAAATCGAGCCCAAAGGAGTCGGTTACATATAAGCAAACATACATCAGGTGAAACTAATAAAAGCGTTAAAAAAAGGTTTCCTGAAGCAAGAAATAATCCCCTTCCCATAGCTAAGTAAGTGCAAGGTTTTTAGTAAGTGTTCTTGAAAATGATAAGCAGTATTCTTAATTTAAAAGCAATATTCCTAAATTCAGAATACTTAGGTACTGCTTATTATTTTAAACACTTACTAAAATCAAGAAATTATTCTCTTAAAACTTTTCTATTAAACGAGAAAGGATTATTTCTTACTTCAAGAAACCTTTTTCTCCGTGTAAAGTTAATAGACATAGATCTGCTCTAAAATTTGAGAGATTACACCGATTTTCTCAGTTTTCATGACATTTCTTAGGATTTTCTATTTTCCTTAATTATTTCTTTGCGATTCATAGTTTATTTTACGTAGGTTAGCTTAGTTGCCCGTGACATTACTCTTAAAAAAATATTTATTTCAGATAATTAAATCCATAATAATTACTATTCAATTGTTAAATAAAATAAAGATAAAGTTAAATAAATAATAAATAAATTAAAATGTCACAAGCTATTTAATATAATGTCAAACACCAAAATATTAAATTAAAAATCGAATAAAATAAAATTAAAAACAAACTAAGTAGGTATTATGTAAATTAAAAAGTCAAAATAAAATTGTAAAGAGCGAATCGAACCTCTTCCGAGTCAGATCTAAGAATTAGAATTCTTGTTTATATTAATGATTTCCCAACTGCAACAAGTTACCCAATGATTTTATTCGCTGACGATAGCACCTTAGTTTTTAATAATAATGACATTGAAAATTTGGAATCTGACATTAATAATAATATTGAATTACTAATAGATTGGCTACGACATAATAATTTAAAATTGAATCTAGATAAAACTGTAATAATGCAATTCAGGCAACGCATCACAAATCACATGACATTGAATTTGAAATATAATGATACCAAAATAAATGACGTAAATAATACACAATTCCTTGGACTCCATATAGAAAATACATTAAAATGGGACATTCAAATTAACAAAATATGCAATAAAATAAATCAATGTTCATATGCTCTTTACAGACTAAGTAGAGTAGTAAATCGATCGGCTGTTCTTACGGCGTATCACGGTCTAGTAGCATCGATATTGAGATACGGCATACTGTTCTGGGGAAATGCAGTGGGTGTTCAAGAGGTATTAAAATCACAAAAAAGATGTATCCGTGCTATTTGTAATCTCCAACAAACGGATAGTTGCGTGCCATTTTTTAAAAGTCTAGGCTTACTCACAGTACCATCGTTGTATATCTTCGAAGCTACTTGTTTTGTCAAGCGTAATATGCACAGGTTTTCGGAAGTGACTAGCCAGCGCAGAAATGACACTCTTCATTCGGTACGATGCAGGACAGCATTGTTTCATAAAAGCATATTTGTAATGGCTCCTGAATTATATAATAAACTACCCAAAAATATTAGAATTGAAGATAACTTGATGATTTTCAAAACCAAACTGCACAGCCTGCTAGTAGATAAGACTTATTACTCTGTTCAGGAGTTTTTAAATGACTTCTCATTATAAATTATATACCTACTAAATTATTGTTTGACTATTTCATATTTAACATTAATTCGCAAGTAATCAAATTGACATTGAAAATAATTTAAAGTTTTAATAATTTTACTTTGTAACCATTTTTATTGACATTTATAAATTCAATTCGTAATCTTGTAAAATTAACGATAACTTTAATAATAATGACCTTTTATAATAATTTTAATAAAATTTCGTATGCCTGTACTGTAAGGTAGAATATAGAGATGCAATATGTTTAATTATGTCAACTGTACCACCTATATTCACGAATAAATGATTTATGATTTATGATTTAGATATTTGATTAAAAGGTAGGTATACCTCGCGCAGCTAATGGTGACCTCTGCGGTAAGTGGAAGGGGGTATGCGCAGAACTCTATATTTGTATGAAAATTGAGTTCTGCGCATACCCGTTCTACTTTCCATCAGAGGCTAACATTCGCTGCGCTACGTATACATATTATTACGTCCATGATTAAAAGCGTCAAACTCCTTTCATTGATGACGTAAAATTTTCAGGAAGTTCTCGAATCATTTCCGATCACGAAGTTTCAGATACATACAACTTGCTTTCACGGAAGTTTATACCTAGGTATCTACTAAACACGCGTAGTTAAGTTACCTAGGAATTAAAACAATAAAGTCACGATACTACCTACAACACGCCTGAGAATCCGGAACAACAGCTGGATAAACCTAACAGAACCTTATTTGGCATTATGATTATGTTTTATCGTTTTAAAATAACACATTACTTCTGTAACTTGACATTTATACACGTTTGTTATTTCCAGGAAGTCTTCTGATGTATTCGATACGTGTAGGTATTGATATTGAACTTACCCTCCTTTAGTAAAAAAACTTAAAAATTATAAGCAGTATTCTTAATTTAAAAGCAATATTTTTAAATCTATACTAATCTATACTTTATATTATAACTAGCGGCGAGCCCCGGCTTCGCACGGCTGTATTATGCATGCATTATATCTAAAAACCTTTCTCTTTAATCACTCTATCTATTAAAAAAAAACCGCATCAAAATTCTTTGCGTGGTTTTAAAGATATAAGCATACATAGGGACGGCGAAAAGTGACTTTATTTTATACTATGTAGTGAAGTGACAGTGATAGTGAAGCTGAAGAGTTTGTTTGTTTGATAATATCAGAAACTATACTGGTTCGATTTGAAAATTCTTATTGTGTTGGATAGTCCATTTATCGATGAAGGTTATAGGCTATTTTTTATCCCGATATTCCCACGGGATCGGGACTTACGCGGGTGAAACCGCAGAACGCAGATAGTTAAGAATACTGCTCATTATTTTCAAGAACTTTTACTAAAAACAATACATTATGCTCTAGGTTTACACATAAAACATAATGTATTGTTACACAAAACAATGTTGTTGTTGTTGTTTCATATTACTATGAAGAGGATTGTTTCTCATTTCAAGAAACCTTTTTTCTGTCTATGGACTGCTTTCCGCAACTATACCACTCTTGTTGGGTCGTTTTTCCGTGAGAATGAAATAGGCTTGTCCAGTAGGCACTTATACGCGACCATGTCCAAAGGAAGGAACTCTTCGAAGGAATACGTCTGGAGCCAACTAAACCGCGGGTTTTATCACGATGTTTTCCTTCAGCGTAAGAACAATGTCAACTTAAGGTATACCTAAAATATAACCTATCTTTAAATACCTATCTTTAGATGAAATTAATCCAGATCTAATGTAGTTTTATAGCGCCCAAGAGCTCTCATAAGTAGAACTCTTGCTTCCTTATGTATATTTATGAATTTTATGTTACGTTATGTCTTAAGCTTCTTATACTCGAATAGCCATAGAGAAATAATCTTATGTGACCATTATAATTTCACCCATTTCCACAAATTAAAACCATTTACAGATTCAATGAGTTTTTTTATGTAGCTGACCAACATCTTCATTACTGTAACACAATTGCAAGTCAAAACTTTCTTTCACGAACAGTGAGATGTAACAATAAAATGGCGTTACGTCTCAAGCTTCTACGAATAACTTTAGAAAAAATCTGATAAAACTATTATCATTTCACCCACTTCCACAAAATAAAACCATTTACAGATTTCATTCTTATTCAAAGTTTCGCAAAGCTTTATGTAGCAGACGAGCACCTTTAGTGCTGTAACACAATCGCAGCTCAAAACTTTTCTTCACAAACAGTGAGATGTAACAATAGAGTGGTTATCTCCGAATTTAGCATTCCTTTAATGTGATACAATAATTTGACGTACCTTCATGCAATATGCGAAACCACCAGAGGGATCTCATATTTTTATTCTAATTTTTCAGTGCAAAATTCCACTTTTGATGCTAAAAGTTCTAAGGTATTAGTAGAAGTTTGGTAATATAGTTTGTTTTTAAATTTTCAGTGTTGCCATATCAATACCTCATTTTTTTTCCAAAAATGACAGATTTGTTTTTATACGACTCGAGTATGAGTCAATTGCCTTACTTTTGCGTGGTCAATTTATTTCGCAAAGACGTATCTACCTCTGTTTGATAAATATCAATGTTCACGAATGGAAAACTAAGATATGCTTATCGGAAAAACTACAAGTATGCAATTATGTACCCTAGTTATTGTTTATTCTTGCCATTAATGTTTGCTATTGTTCTCAAGAGTAGTTTTAGATACAATTTAATTACCTCCTACATATACTCACAAGTAAGTACGTACACTATAGAGATAAAATATGTAATACAGAGGACCTAGTTTTTAGTATTTTCCTTAGCAAAATTCGATTACGTTTTCACGTGTGTATTTTATTTCCTTTTTCTGAGATTTTATTCCAAAGAAATACTGTCACAAAAATCTTGATTTAAATACCTAAATAAAATTGTAAGACATTGAGTTCTAATTTTAATAAGTCATATTGACGAGTTATTTTCTTTTAGACATTGTCGGCTAAGTTGAGATAGTGGTGATAGGTTCTGGGAAAGCCTATAAACCTAGCTCTAGTCTCCATCTAATAATATGTCCAGAGTCCAGGAGCCCTATTTTTGAATCGTTCGCCCCGCGTCGAGCGCTCGATTTCTACTGATATTCGTTCGACATCGGAAATTCGCTATTTTTGAATCGCTCCATCGTAACGAGTGGTCTCCACCACTCGTCGCCGACAGGCGAGTGGTAGAATAAACATCAAACAATCTTATTCAAACATTCGGAAACGGTCTTTGAAAAATATTTATATCTTTTGGGATAATTTCGGATGTCCGCTGGTAATTACCGCTTTTCAAATAACTGCGTAAAACGAATAAAAATTGACATTTTAAATTTCGACGACGAACGATTCAAAAATACAGTAAATTTGTGTCATGCGACTTGGAAGTCGAGCGTGACTTGTAGGCGTATACGACGAAGCTTTGTCACACGAGCGATTCAAAAATAGAGCCCCAGATCACTACAGCGAGATTGTAGCGAGATTGAGATAAATGGATTAAAAGTTGCTGTTAATCATTTAGATTAGATATAAAATTATAGTAAAGATTGAAAGAAAGAAAGATAAATATAGTTGTAAAGATACATAAATAATAAGTAGGTATAATTATTTTATCTCTACGATAGTGCTAGGCACGTGTTGCATTACGTACAATCTTTGTTGTCATCTCCATTGCAGTGCATCGTAGTTTATTGTTTCGTAATAGTTATTTCATTAGATAAGTACTTACCTAGCTTTGTTTGACAAAGGTAGGTAAAACTAATATACTACTAAATATCTACTATATCTATTGATTTATCGCTATTTACCACGTGCTTCAAAATCCTATAAATAATCAAGACTCAAATATAGTTTATTGTCTTGTTTATTTTTGTACGTAGTAGGTACAATCCACGGTCAAAAGTCTCTGCCCACCGTATCGTTTACAATCCTGTGCAGCACTATTTGAATATTATAACAACGTCACCTGTGGATCGAACCCACGTCGGTTGGTTGGTGTAGTGGGTGGCGGCTTAGGTATACCTCTCGGCCAACTAAAGACATAGCTAACATGTTGAAAATAATAATCACACTGAGTACTTTTCATTCAAGTATTTAAGTTTGTGTGTAACGTCTATTAGAAGAAGGTCGTAACTCCAATACTTGTTGATAGTATTATTGTAGGAAACTGATCATTTACTTATGACCCTTACTGTACTAGCGATCCGCCCCGGCTTCGCATGGCTATATTATGCATGTATTATACATATAAACCTTGAATCACTCTATCTATTAAAAAAACCGCATCAAAATCCGTTGCGTAGTTTTAAAGATTTAAGCATACAAAGGGATATAGGGACAGAGAAAGCGACTTTGTTTTATACTATGTAGTGATGAGTACATCATCTATACATTCTTAAAAACTAAATTGACATACATATTATGACCATGAATGAAAAGGGATGGAGAGAAAGATGACCTAAGAAAAGGTACTTAGATGAACTACGGAAAGACGGTTTCCTGAAGATCTTTCTCCAAGAAACCTTTTTTCTGATAATTTTTTAATTATCCTCTCTCCATAGTAGGAAAGTAACTAATTCGTTGATTTTATATTAAAGAAAATTTACGAAAAACTAACTAAGTAATTACCTATTCTCTAGCATCTTGATGGGAGAGGATTGAAAGCTTTTTTCTGTGCAAAAGTGTAAGATAATCAATTAATTACTTCATTCAAAATCTATTTACTAATATTATAAAACTGAAGAGTTTGTTTGTTTGTTTGTTTGAACGCGCTAATCTCAGTAACTACTGGTTCGAATAAAAAACCATTTATCGAGGAAAACTTTAAGCTACTTGTTATTTTGATATTCCCACGGAATCGGGACTTACGCGGGTGAAACCGTGGGGCGCAGCTAGTAAGATATGATTTCACAAGTCTTAAAAGTTCGTACGAATGTCAAGCTTAAGCGAAAGGCGATCATCGAACCCGGGACCTTGATATTGAACAAGGTCCGTTCACTGCACTACGCCCGCGCCGGCATTGAGAGAAAATTCAAGTTAATCATTAGGTTTTAGTGTAGTTGTGGAAAATTGTTTTGATAGTGGTTTTTTTAATCATTACATAAACAAAGTCACTTTCCGCTGTCTGTCCCATGTATGCTTTTTTTTAAATAGATAGAGTGATTCAAGAGGAATGTTTATATTATGTATAATACATACATAATATAGCCGTGCGAAGCCGAAGCGGGTCGCTAGAGTTCTTTATAAAAAACTCACATAAAGGGATGGGTGGTAGGTATTTTGAAATCATTCTGTTTCTTGAGATATTAAAAATATTAGGTAGGTACACAGATATATTAGTAGCTTATTCATCGATCATACATTTGATTGGAAATATTTCCTTTTTAGGGTTCCGTAGTCCTTACAAGGAGCCCTTATAGTTTCGCCATGATCCGTGCGTCTTCGGCCGTCCAGGGCTTAGCTCAGAGACCATTATTATAATATTATTAGGTCTAAGTAATTTAATATGAATCCATACCTTTATGAGGTAAACTCTTTCCCCCTTATTCCAAAACGAGGCTTAAGGATAGTCCGAGATGTAGATTTAAACCTCAGTTTTAGATACAGATTTACTCGTAAACTATAGTCTAAACACTATCCCTATATAATCTAATAGAAACTATAGTCTAAGCACTATCCCTGTAGATTATATAGGGATAGTGTTTAGACTATAGTTTACGAGTAAATCTGTATCTAAAACTGAGGTTTAAATCCACATCTCGGACTATCCTTAAACCTCGTTTTGGAATAAGGGGGATTGGGTAAACTAGGTAGATAGGTCAAGCCGGTCAATAATGGTAGTTCCGTGAAAATTATCGATAAGTATCTAGGAAACGACTTTAAGTATTTATAAATATATTGTCAGACATTACACCCAACGCCATCTAGCCCCAAAGTTAGCAATTAGGCTTGTAATACATATGCTAGATAACGTATAAAATACTTATTAAGTATACGTAGCGCAGCGAATGTTGGCCTCTGATGGAAAGTAGAAGGGGTATGCGCAGAACTCAATTTTCATATAAATATCGAGTTCTGCACATACCCCTTCCACTTACCGCAGAGGTCACCATTCGCTGCGCGAACAACGCTACATAGCTAAAGAAAAATACCCCAACTAAGAACTATTCCTCACCCACCGAGCTATAAAGATCGTTAGTTAAAAGAATATCGTCTTTTGACAAGACAAAATTCATACTGGTAAATCATAAAATTATCGTTTTTTTTCTGCACGGATACATTTGTTGTTTTTGTAACGTGATTTGTAACGTGTAATTAACACGTAATTAGGATTATTAAGGCAAGTACTGAAGTATTAAAACACTAGCAAACCTAAATCTGCTAATTGGCACGCATCCATTGTCTTGTCATGAACGCATCACATTTTGACCTTCGAGTTATGTTTCCAAAACAAGATCGTTCTATTTTTAACAGTATTTTGTTAAAAATGTAAACAAGATGAGGTGGTCAAGATGGATTAAGGGCGCATCACGCATCAAGCAACTGCAATGAACCTTTAAGCTGCATTATAGGTTAATTGCAGTTGCCTGATGCGTCTGTCTTTCCTGACATGTACAATTCGGGGGTCTTAAAGTCCCGAGTAAATAGGTATCTTCTAGGAAAGCGTTCTATATCTTAGACCGCATCGTTACCTAACCATCAGGCAGGTATGATAATGGTCAAACGTATGTGTAAAAAAGAAGGTAACTGATAGACTGGCCATATATGCCACATGTCCGAGAAGATGTGGTTAAAACGGAATGGGTCCCGAACAGCAGGCGACCCCGCAGCGGGTCCAGAAGATGATAGCGGGACGAGTTGAACTCGCATCGTAAGAACAGCTGGCACTACACAAGGAACAGGGAAAGAAAGGGAGGCCTAGGCCCTGCAGTGGGACGGAATGTGCTAAAAATAAATAACGGATGTCTCAAGACTCAGAACCTACAAATTTAACTTTTTGATCTGATATAGAAATGTCCGTAACGTTTTGAAAAGCTCACGATTTTGCAACCGGAAATACAAATTGTCCTGACTCTTTTGTTGCGAGCTTTTGTAGGTACTTGTAAGGAACATGACATCATTGGCAAATAAGGATTAGATTGCTATCTCAGGCACAATATCTAAGTTTAGTAATTGTACCAAACAGAGTAGCTTTCCTGAATATTGGTGCGAGATGGAAAAAGTTTTTCATCCGCTAAGAAAAGATTTCAGCTACTGTGACAAGTTGCCATGCAAAAATTAATAATTTAAGTTAAAGGCGAAAAGCTTTTAGTTTTTTACCCCCATTTGCGCCTTTAAATGCATTTGCAAAACCTTAAGCTAATACCTAAAATTTCTATAATAAAACTCGTGTAGGTATATCTAGGTACTTAGGTGATAATATTTAAAGGGCCTTTAAAACTCCATAACCCTAATGTGATATGGGACATATTATAACAGACAATAATAGTATTGACCTTTACCTCTGTAAAAATGGTTTACCAGCTAAGAGGGTGGTGTAGGTGCTGCTAGATGCATCTAATAGATACAAAATATCCCAGACATTACAAAGCGCCCTAAATGACATAGATTAAAGTTGCGTATAAATCATCTACTTAGTTACCTACATAGCTACATACAAGACAAATGGTAGTCTTCATAATTGTACTAAGTGATGTTAATTACTTGAATTGTTGTAACTATATCTTTCTTTGTTAAACGTCATTCATGATGACTGTTTTGTTGAACAATTATTATAACAATGTGTTTTATTTCCTTAGTTAGTTTTTACCTACTCTTGAAGACGTTAGCACGAAAAAGGATCAGATAATTTTTATCTTTTTCGTTTTATGAGCGAATAAAATGCTCTATACAAAGTAAGTATCACGAAAATCCTATAATCCTTCTGAGGTAGGTAATATATGTATGTTTATTAATATGTATGCATTTTTTACAAAAGAACGATATTCTTTTGGCCTTCAAAATGTAATGCGTTCATGACAAGACAATAGATCCGTGCCAATGAGCAGATTTAGGTAAATTATCAAAGAGGGATTTTCTCGAGAGGGATCATAGGATTTTCTTCACCTTTCACCTCCAGTATCTCCTTTTTAAGAGATAAAATTATTCTAAAAATTCTTTTTTTGGCCTTGAAAATGTAATGCGTTCATGACAAGACAATAGAAGCGTGGTGCCAATTACCAGATTTAGGTAATTACCTAAGAGGGATTTTCTCGAGATGGATCATACGATTTCTTCACCTTTCACCGCCAGGGATCACCTTTCGCTCATAAAACGAAAAAGAGATAAAAATAATTTGAAAGAAATCCTGTAATACCTACTCGATTAGAGGATTTTCTTTATACATCCTAATTTATTTTCTAAGACGTTTGCAAGTGGTCAATTGTTATTAAGATGCGACTTTATGCAATTTATTTATTTTTGACAGATTTCAAAAAAGGACCCCTCCTTTTTTGAAATCTGTCAAAAATAAATATTCAATACTCAATTCGTCGCGTATTGTTTTTAATTTTTTTGTAATTTTGGTCTGCTTTACCTTTAAGTTACGTACTAGATAAGAACAGTGTCAGCATTAAAACATTTTATTTATGATCTTTACTAGGCCAAAATACTGCCATCGCTCATCGTTGTGAATTTAATTTATCTGAACCGACACGAAGAAGAAGATATTTATGTCTTTTGCTATCATCACGCAAGTAGGCAAGACTTATAACTAAAAATCTGTTTTAATTGAATTTTTCATTGTTATCACCTTATTAATTAATTAGGCAGTAAAATAGTATTCCTTTAGTAGGTATTTATGTGGTTAGCTATTTATTTATTTATTTAACGGTTTTATGCACGCATAGTTATAAATAAATATGAAAAATATGCAATGAAAAATACGCCTCCAAAAATTAGTGCAGGCATGCACTATAAAGATAAAAATCGAGAGGTTGTAATAAAATTGTGTGAGATTATGGAGTGACAACTGATATTTTCATGTCATAAAATAATGATTAGATACAATTATAATTGAAAAGCGTAGGTATAATTAAGAATATGGTTGAGATAGGTATTTTAAGTACTTGCATAGTTACCAACATAAATAAATAATTTTGAAATTTTGATTTATTTACGAAACTACTGGACTGATTTTGATTAAACTTGGGCTTTTTATTCCGATTTTTATTCCAACAGGATCAAAACTTATAGGGGATTTTCAGTAAGTATCAATTTCCATTGGAAAAATTTATGTGTTAGTTACCTACCGTATATTTATCAATCCTTTCATTTTCACGTTCGAACAGCCCCTTCTTCTTTAAATCCACAACATTTCTAGCACTTGTAACAGCCATCTTGAATTACGAATATTATTTTAATTAAAAAAAAACAAAAAGATCTGTCACTTTTCCCGCACGAGGGTGCAATCAGGCTCTCCCGCGTACCGCAGTGGGATCGCGTCGAGACTCCAAGTTCGAATGGTTGCGAAATATCTCGCTTCTTTATATAAAAGCTGAGTTGAATGCGAACGCTCCATGCCGGTCCTTTCTATCCGTTCTGTTGATAAAACCTAGATTACACTGTGTCCTGTCCTTAGATCAATAATATCTATGAAAATCGTCCATTGATTTTAATTAAAAGTTGAGAAAATGTTGTCCTGAAAAAACTCTTAAT
This sequence comes from Idaea aversata, assembly GCA_907269075.1. Lineage (NCBI taxonomy): Eukaryota > Metazoa > Arthropoda > Insecta > Lepidoptera > Geometridae > Idaea > Idaea aversata. The sequence goes on from OU026096.1 coordinate 4,959,191, forward strand.
TTTTCCACTTCAATTTTCACGTAAGTACCTAAGTAATTGTTTTCAATTTTCACGTAAGTACCTAAGTAAAAAAAAGTTATGTAACGTAGTAGGTATAGGTAATTAGATGTAAATACCTATCTTTTTATAGGTAAGTAATTATTAGTACTATATTGTGTATCTAGTACCTACCTAGAACTCGTGTCATGCATCTTGGTTGATGAATTATATCTATTCTTTCTGAATAGGTATGTATAGTTAATTAAATCATTAGCCACGATATGAATGACCTCTCTTTCCCTATTAGCCATTTCAAGAAGTGTTCTTTTGTATAAGTAGATATAAATATAGTAATTTGCCGAAACGGAAATTTCAAGAAGTCTTATTTTGTTTAAATAGGTAAGTTTAAATAGTAATTTCACGAAGTGACAATTTCAATAAGTGTTATTTTGTAAAACCTATTCATTTCAAGTGCCCATTTCCTGAAGTGTACTTTTGGACAGGTATAATCATTTCAAGAAGTGTTATTATGTGAAGTAGTCATTTCACGAAGTGGCCATTTCCTGAAGTGGACTTTTGTAGAAGTAGTCACTTCACGAAGTTGCCATTTCCTGAAGTGTACTTTTGTAGAAGTAGTCATTTCACGTAGTGACCATTTCCTGAAGTGTACTTTTGTAGTAGTAGTCATTTCACGAAGTGCCCATTTCCTGAAGTGTACTTTTGTAGAAGTAGTCATTTCACGAAGTGCCCATTTCCTGAAGTGTACTTTTGTAGAAGTAGTCATTTCACGAAGTGCCCATTACCTGAAGTGTACTTTTGTAGAAGTAGTCATTTCACGAAGTGCCCATTTCCTGAAGTGTACTTTTGTAGAAGTAGTCATTTCCCGAAATGGTCTTTTGTGGAAGTGGACCCACGAGACATGAACCAGGAGGCTCTATCGATCCATTTGTCGATACGGCTATCGAAACAAACTCGTCGAATCAACGAAGTGTTATTTCGTTGAAGTAGTCATTTCACGAAATGGTATTTTGAGGAAGTGGTCGTAAGATGTGGTTATTTGTAGATGTTGTCAATTCTTATAGTGGTCCTAAGCCGCTAAAAGGATTTACCTACATCTACACTAATATTATAAAGAGAGAAGATTTTTTGTTTTTATGTTTGTAACGAATAGGCCCCGAAACTACTGGACCGATTGTAATAAAATTTTGTATGAGTATACATTGATTCATTGGGAATAACGTAAGTTACTCTATATCCCGATGTTCCCACGGGATCGTTAGTTACGCGAGTGGAACAGAGAGCGCTGCTAGTTTCTAATAATACAAGCTCCTTTTAACATCTATCTAGATAATTTATTTAATTTATATTCAAGGTGCTATAAAGCTTGGGATATGTAAGTTATTAATGTTTTATTTGTCAAAGAATTCAGTAACTACAATGACTCTTAATAATAATATAAGTACCTACAAGCGAACTCTGCCATACAGGTGCCGTTCAAATATTAATAGCTAGGCAACATAATCTAATAGAATGATGTATTATATTGATTAACTTATTTATTAAATCAGTCAATATTAAGTGCAAACGCAGTGTAAATGCACCTTACTAGTGTTCCAATTTACACTAAATAACACTAGAACAGAATAGATAGTACTGAATCCAATAACTATAGAAAGACAGATTTATACCATAAACCTATTTAATTTGAGCTATAGGTATCTGGTATCTGGAACACGTGGCAAATAGTGTCAGATGCTATGATTTTTGAATATCTGTGGCGCAATGTGTAAATACACGTCTGCGACTCAAAAGGTTGCACATTTGATTCCGTCCGTGAAACATTTATGTATCTTCTTTAATAAAATCTTAGTACAGATTCTACAGATATACCTATGTTTCTTGTCAGTGTGTTATAAGTATTAAGTAGGTATTTACAAAAAAAAAACATATAAATTTTATGCTTTTTGTTATCTGATAGGTAGGTATAGGATTAATTTGGAACAAGATGTCACTACGAGTATGAGCAATATTTATTAATATATCATTTTTGAATACTTATTTTATTAATTACTTGGAGCGCTCTGCGGTTTCACCAGCGTAACTCCCGATCCCGTAGAAATTTGAGCATAAAAATAGCCTCTGTTATTTCCAATGAATCAATGTATCCTCATACTAAGTTTCATCAAAATCGGTCCTGTAGTTTCGGAGCCTATTCGTCTACACAAACAAATAAAACAAAATGTCTCTTTATAAAATTAATAGAAGTAGGTACTTACCTTCATTAAAGGAAGTATATATTACCCATTTTTCACTAACTTTAAATCGTCAAACTTTTATTTAAAGTAATGGCAGATTATTATGAAAATAAAACAAATTATGCACGTTCACACTTCACTTGCATTGCGTTGCACTCTTTGGAATAGTGACGATTGTTTTGCATAATTTTATCTGGAGCTCGAATAGATTTGAGATAACCTAAGCAATTTGTTTTGTTTATACCTAATCGGATTTAATTACAGAGTAATATTCTTATAACATTATGATCGTAGTTTTGTAAAAAATATTTTACTCAAGTGAGTATTTAAAAAAAAATTAAGCTGAGTTTGCAATTTAAGGTGTTATCGTCGGATTTATTAGAAATAAGTGAGATACGAGATAGTGCAAAATTAGCCGAAATTTGCTAAAATAATTTTTCAGCTTTTTATTTTACAAAAAAATATTTTTGGCATTTCATTACAGCTTGTATTGTGGCAATATATTTGAACAAAACTTAATTAATTTTATTCCTTTCCGTCGACGCGACGACCACCTCCAAAGGTGATTATTTTTTGGAAAATTTACGAAAACAACTAACTTTTTCTAATCATGTTTCAGTTTCTAAGAAAGAATAGAGTGTTTTGCACAATTTTACTAGTCATTAGGGTTCCGTACTTCAAAAAGTAATAAAAAGGAACCCTTTATAAGATCACTTTCTTCTCCGTGTGTTTTTTCTGATTAATAGGTATAAGCGTTTTTAAAGGTGAGCTTCGAGTCAACTCGCATGATGAAAACGAGGCTTTAATTCGTGTAACGGAACTAATGGGTAAGGTAAATGTCAAATATTCCCGAATCTAAAGTCCGTGCCATTCGATACATAATATCCGCATAGATTCGAATCCAGTCATGCTCCGCTGTAGCTAACCCAACGAGTACTTTCAACGTCACGTGCGTACAGAATGATTTAATTATAAGTTTAGTAAACGGTCTAATTGTAGCTTGTAGCTATGTTTATTTATTTAAATTAATAACTATAATACAAGTTATTGAAATAAGGTTGAGAGGTCGGTTTGATTTATTTTTGACGTGACAACGTTTTATAAATTGGTTTGCCGGGTGACACTTCAAGAAACTGCGTTACGCTCCGCTGACGTTATGCGCTCACAATGAGAGCGAGTGAGAGGCACGCGGGCATGGTTAGCCCGCCTAAGAGCGAGAGAGACAGACATAAAAAGTGAAAGGCACGCGTCCCTTCCACTCGAGCACAGTTGTTGTCACGTAAAACTTTCGCCCGTATACCGACTTTACAGGCAGCCAGTTTTTTTTTGCAATAGAAATGGGAAGGTTGTTGTCAGCGGACTCATTACATCTCATTACAAACATAAAAACAAAATAACTTTTTTAAAATACATATAATAATAAAGATAAATATTCAAAGATATTCCACACAGCGCCATCTAGGCCCCAAGCTAAGCAATTAGACTTGTGTCATGGTAGCCAAAGCACAAATAAATACTTAAAAGGTGCTTTTTAGTTACAAGCTTTACTAAAACTAGAACAAATATTTTTATAAATATACCTACCTAATTTATATAATGTTTTTTATTTGATATATTATAGTGAAGAAAAACAGTTTTAAAACCTAAACAAATATTTTGTGATTATAATACCTTACTCATTATTTACAGGGTGACATGATAGTTGAATATTGTTAAATAAGTGTCTTTCCGACATTAACCTGTTTTTTCGATATTTTTTTATATTTCCGATGCACGTTTTATTTTATTATTCGATTATATTCTTCGGTAATTCAAAAACACCTGCGCAGTTAGGTAAAAAAGTAATTTTAAATCCTCATAGATGAAAAACATCATAAAAGGTTGGACAACTGTTTCATCTTTTTGCAGCGAAAGTTCTAGTTGAAGTGCTTTTCATCTCACTTGTTAATAGAAAACTAAGAGCTAGGAAAACTTGGATGAGTTTTAAAATCTAAGTTTGGGAACCCCTGATTTAAAGGATTGTGTAAAACATAACCCACCCTTTTGGCTTCGCCGTAGTCAGGTAAAAAGAGCAAAATATTCATCACAAAACCTATTAAACTACGTTGTCTGAAACATCGCATATGGGTTCCCTTATGGACAAAGGCGCACACTAAAAATTTGTTTATAATAAGTATCATTCGAAAATAGAGTGTCAATTAATTAAGGTGAAACCTTACCTAACCTGCGCTCGCTCCATATAAACGTAGTCGACTGTTTCCTCCCTGGATAGTGACACTAGCACATATATTTTTATGCCATAAAACCTATAACTGCCATGACTATGCCCCTATGTTTTGGTTTTTTTCATTTTCTAATAATCATATAAATTAAAATTAAAAATATTAAAAATTACAAAAAATAGGGGCATGGTCATAGCAGTCATAAGTTTTGTGCACCAAAAATATTTGCTCTAGTGTCATTATCCAGGGAGAAAACAGTCGACTACGTTTGTATTAGTTTGTATGGAGAAAGCCCCCGGTACCCTATCCTCTTAACCCCGTAGACAAAAAACCGTAACTATATCTACTGGTATAGGTATTTATTTTATCAACAGATTCAACAAGCTTTAGTTAATGTGTTTTCTTTGTCGCAGAAAGCCTGATAAATGGATTCAAGTATTTATCTATCTCTTATGTCCGTATTAATAAACCGAACTCAATATCGATTTCAATCTTGAGTTTGCTCTTGAGTTGTTGCGCTGATTAATAAACCTATCTTAAGACGCGATTAAAGAGCGACGTATCACTTGAGTCATACCGTATTAATAAATCAAACTCAGCACTCAAGTCTGATTGCGGGTCATACAAATATTAATTTTTTTTAAATATGTTCACATTAAAAACAAGTTGACAGCAAAATATGACGACACTACCTACCATAGGGTAAGAACATATAATTCAAGGTAAGAACAAAGCGTTACTGTCATTCAAGATCAGTCTCAAATCTCAAGAGCGATATCAGCCTGGTTAAAACTTGAGTTTTATCTATTAATAATTAACGCCTAACTTAAAATAGTGACCACATCTCCAGACTCACTCGATTGATACGCACTCAAGATCGATATTGAGAGCGATTTATTAATACGGGCCTTAGAGATCTACTTTAGGAGACGTTAAAGTATAAAGTATTGTAGGCATTTGATGAATTTGATGGTAATACCTATAGGGTTGGTAATCGGTTGATTCGGAAATCTGTAGAATTGAAAGTCTGTAGATTTGGGAATCTGTTAATTAAATCTGTAAAATTGGGAACCTAAAGTACAAAAAGACGAGTTTGACAATTAGTACCTTTTTTTTGGCCTGGGGTTGGCTAGGCCACGGTTACTAAGCCCCCCGCCACGACAAGGTGGGAACCCACGCGGGGGTGACAATTAGCACCTTTTTTTTGGCCTGGGGTTGGCTAGGCCTCGGTTACTAAGCCCCCCCGCCACGACAAGGTGGGAACCCACGCGGGGGTGACAATTAGCACCTTTTTTTTGGCCTGGGGTTGGCTAGGCCTCGGTTACTAAGTCCCCTGCCACGACAAGGTGGGAACCCACGCGGGGGTGACAATTAGCACCTTTTTTTTTGGCCTGGGGTTGGCTAGGCCTTGGTTACTAAGCCCCCCCGCCACGACAAGGCGGGAATACCCCCGCATACCCCCGCATGGGTATGCGGGGGTGACAATTAGTATCTATTTTTAAAGGTAGAGAAATGCTGCCTTATGCACTATCGGGCCACCCCAGGGGAGGGTGGCGGGGGCTTAACCTAACCTACCTTAGATGTATTTAATTTTAATTTTGACATTCTTAATAGAATGTAAAATTAAATACACCTTAAAATATTATTATAACAGCATTGACATACAAGATCAAGTTCAGTTTTATTGAACTTGACCATGAAACCTTGACAAAAGGTATGATAAAGGTAGGTACCTATTCCTACCAATTTAATTGAAAATTTACCTAGTGACGCCAAAGTACCTACTGACGTCAAAGAGTCACTAAGAGGAAAGGGTACCGACGCTCTCTCCATACAAACCTAGTCGACTGTTTCCTCCCTGGATAATAAATAACACTATAGCAAATATTTTTGTTGCATAAAACTTATAACTGCCATGACCATGCCCCTATGTTTTGTTTTTTTATTTATTTTAATGTCCATGATAATTAAAAAAATGAAAAAAAAACAAGACAGGGCATAGTCATGGCAGTTGTCGGCTTTATACAACAAAAATATTTGTGCTAGTGTCATTATACGTAGTGTGATAGTGTCATAGTGGGAGAAACAGTCGACTACGTTTGTATGGAGAGAGCGCCGGTACCCTTTCACCTTAAATACTACACTTTAAGTTTCAATGATAATAAAACAGCTGAAAGTAAAGGAAATAAATTTTGTATGAAGTAAACAATTAAATCAGTCACAATTTTTTGTTGACGCAGAAATCAACGCCGAGGTTTCGTTAAAAATTGAATCGTCATTAGCTTTAGCAAAACAAGAAGACGTTTGAAAGAAGTTTAATAATTAAAAAAAACGGTGGTGACACACACACAGACAGACAGACGGACAAGAAAGTGATCTTATAAGGGTTTAATTGTTACCTTTTGAGGTACGGAACTCTTTAAGTGAAAGAAATAATACGTAAAGTGTGTATGGGCTAAAAATTTGCCCTTTTTTTGGTAGAGGGCTCTACATTTTTACAAAGTAGTTGGTACCTTCATAGGTAATTAAATATTTAACACAGTAAGTAGGTATATAGGTTGGTTGGTAACCACTTAAAAATACAGGTACCTAGGTACTTATTTTTAAATGAATATAAAGTTCTTTGTGACGAATGTACGAGTTGATCCAATTATTTAGTCGATGTCTTTCTTTTGCTGTTGAATCAGGTTTTAGTCTTCCGCGTTCTACTATATATCAGTTACAAACTTTAAAATTACCTATCGGAACTTTTAGAGTCATGTTATTTGGTTTATGTTTCATTGGATATTCCACACGAAGTTCCACATTTAATCCTTTCAGACCCTGCGCTAAAACTAAGTACAGAAAAATGTATTAATTATATATGACGCACAGATGTCGACACCGTCCAATCTGAAGTCCATTTTCCATTTTTCAGCTGCCATTTTATTAAGTAGGTAACTTTTCTTAAGACTCAAATGTTTTTCTGATTCTTCGTTGAGTCGGTGACGCTAAGAATCACTTTGTAAAAAAACCAGGGGGAAAAATGAAAAGGCCGTCTAAGTATTACCTAAGCTGATTATAATATCCATTTAATGCTCCTCGTCAGGAAAAGTAAGCAAAGCTCTTAGCCTTCCCCTCATGTTTACGTAAACATTGCTGAGTACATGCATTTTTTAATTTATTCTGATTTTATTTTTGTGTTCAAACCAAAATCTACTAGACAGACCCCTATCCCCTATGACATCAAAAATTAGCGAAGCAAAGACGCCCTTTTATGCCTATGAAATAAATGAATTACCCCTAAAAAGAAAATTAACAAATACTTACCAACTGCGGGATTTTCCAAACCGGATACGATTCTAGACCTACCAACTTATATAACCCTCAAAGATTTCTTAAAGGTAATGTAGTTAGGTATTATAATGTTTAGTTACTAGAAATGCCTACCATTGTATTTGCGGTTTGATCGTTGGAAAACTTGAATGCGAACTTGATACAAGGATTGTAACTTATTGATTTATGCAATGATAAATTAATTACACTGACGCAAGGTAAATAGCGGATGCCTACGTCGTTGTAATAGCTAACTGTAGGTGTGTTGTTGGGCGAGTCACCTAGCGACCATGGCTATTGTAACATAGTCGAAACTTCGAGGTAAGAGAAATACAAAAAAATACGCGATTAAGATCCGGGGAATATTTACTATAAATACAAATCGTGTGAGTTTATTTATTTTTAAAATTTAGGCATTTTTGCCAATTTAGCTAATTTTGGCCCAATCTGTCCATTGCTTTGAGCTGTAGGTGGATATTTCAGTTACTGTTAGTCAGTTAGCAGGCTAATTCACAAACCATCGAAAGGCTACCGAAATTAAAAAAGATTGCTGCTTTTTCACTCCCACGACTTTTGGGCCCGATCCGCACAGAACCGTTCCGACACGTGCCGTTCCCTAACGTATCCATCAGTGTCAGTGAAAAATGATATTGGAACGGAATTTCCATAACGCGCGTTGCGAACTTTGTTCCATCCGGGTGTCCCTTGACACTGTACTAGCTAGACTATCCATACTCGTCAGTGACACAGTGCATCACTGAACGTCACAGTCACTGACAATTACTGTTGAGTACGGATCGACCTATACTGGGCGTGTTGCCTTGCCATCCTTGTCTTTTCAATGTTATTCGTTTCGGTAGCCTTCCGATGGTTTGTGAATCAGCATGCAGTACTTTGTATTTATATTTATAGAATTCGTCCGGGTAGGAATAGAATTTTTCAAAATCCTTTCTTATCAAATGCCTACGTCATATAAAGAACACACTCCAATTATCAGAAGGCCAATTCTCGTAAATAACATTGTTCAAATTACATTTCAATATCATTTCGATTGCATTTCGATCACAAATAATACCCTCAGAGTAGCTCAAAACATCCTCAAAGTCAGCTTTTTGTAAAAAAAAAACTGACTTTGAAGGTATCTTTTGCAATCGAAATGCAATCGGGATGATATTGAAATGTATTTTAAACAATATTATTTACGAGAATTGGCCTTCTGGTCTCTACGATCAAGGGTTTACGTTGACGTTTACGTTGGTTTACGTTGGTTTGCGTTGATCCTGATCAGTCAGTCAGGACAAAGCATTTTATATGTTTAGATCTATCTAAGCATTTTATATGTTTAGATCTATCTAAACATATAAAATGCTTTGTCCAATCAAATCTTCTAAGATTTGTCCTACTGTAGTGATAAAGTCCTCCACGGCGTATCTACGTTTTCCTACCTAATCGTCATCATATTACCTAACCTACCTATGTTTTGTATGATTCACACGTTGTTAAGATGGTAAATAAAATGATTAGACCTAGATAGAGAAGTGGTTCACTTAAGCATGGAATGGAATGAAAAATACTTCAGTGAGGTTCGTACTGTAAATCAGTATTGGGGCTTCTATTCTAGCTCTAGCAACGAACATTTTTTTGGCGCTGTAGGTAAAACATTTTTCTCTTTTCTCGTTCCGTACCTAATGAGTAAAAACATGAACCTATTACTAAGACTCCAATGTCCGTCTGTCTGTCACCAGGCTGTTTCTCATGCACGGTGATAGCTAGACAGTTGAAATTTTCACAGATGATGTATTTCTTTTGCTGCTGTAATAAGTAATAACAAATACTATTTAACAAATACTAAATACTACCTGAATTACTAAATACTACCTTTAGGTTTATATCCTTTTTAATCGACTTCAAAAAAAGGAGGAGGTTCTTAATTCGATTGTATTTTTGTTTAGGTACATTGTCAGATTTATTTTAAGGTGTAGGTATGCACAGTCCAGACTTTTTAAAGTGAAAATGTTTAAAAATATCCTCTCCATTATTTTTTAACTTGGAGGCTCCGTCGGAAGTGTTTTTCATTTCTATTCATTCGTGAAGCACGTGTATGCTCTACTGAGCGCAATAAAACATCCCTTTAGCTCTCTTTTTAATGATGACTCGAAGAGTCAGGCTTTTATGACGAGTCGAGGTAAAGTCAAAGTCAAAATTCTTTAAAGGTAGGTATTAATTTGAACTTATTCACAATGTCACATTGATACGCCTTAAAAATAAGTGTGCCTTCGGAACGCGCCAATGAGAATAAGGCACAATTAAGAAACTCGTGGGGTAATGAGCAGGTACCTTAGGTACCTACCTATTTCTTTGGCTTTATCCAAAACAGTGGAACATATTATACAGGATGTCCGCCGGTAATTAATGGATAAGCAGGCACCAAGGGATAGAGGACACTGTGCCGGTTCAGAAAAACGAAAGTTCAAAAAAGAAATCTCAATGAAATAGGCAACTTTTTTGATTTTGGCACCAAGGTGACCATACATTTTTTTACACCGGGAACGGTTCAGGTTAAAAAATTAAAAAATCACAAAGTTTGAGTTAAATCTTCGCTTAAAAAAAACTTTCAATGTAGCATAAAATATATTGTTTGCATTCGATAGCACATTTATCCTGGAACACTATTCAAAAAATAGATTGAAACAATTCCTTCATTTGCAGTTTTGTCATCAAAAAACATAGAGAAAGGAGTGAAATTTTTTCATTTTTTTTTAGCGGTTATCTCTGAAACTGAAAGAATTTAATAGAACATAACTTTTGTTTTTCTGAACCGGCACAATGTCCTCTATCCGTAGGTGCCCGCTTTTCCATTCATATGTATATGCTGTGACAGTGGGTAGTTAGGTAAATAAATAAATAAATATTGCAGGACATTCTACACATCGCCATCTAGCCCCCAAGCTAAGTAACTAGACTTGTGTTATGGGTGCTAGACAACTCATATACTACTTATATTCTTTTCTTTTGTAAATTCATACTTATAATACATAGAAACAACCAGACCACAGACAAATATCTAAGCATAAATACTTGTCTGAGGCGGGAATCGAACCCGCAACCCTGTGTTTGGCAGTCCGGCATGGTGACTATTGTGCCAACTGGGTCTTCAGATACCTATTACTTCCGTTATTAATTGTAAACGACACTATCAGCCGCAATACCTAGGTACTTCCAGATATTTTGAAGGCAGACGAAGGAAGAAAACTTGTACTAAGGTTTTTTATACCTCTTTCCCCCGAATACTGAAAGGCTACTTAATCTTAAGTGGCGTTTAAATTGACGTTAAGTGTATGCTTTCTATTGAAGCCTACACTTAAATTTAAATTTAAGCGCCACTTAAGATTAAGTAGCCTTTCAGTATTCGGGGGTTTGGGACCCAAAGAGGTATAGAAGGCTTACCTACTTACTACTATCTCAGCTTAATCGACCGCGTTCAGAGGAATGAACTTGTCAATAGGGTCGTCTAAAGCCAACTAAGCCATTACGATGTTTTCCTTTACCTGGCTAGATTTCATCATCACTATCACTACATAGTATAAAACAAAGTCGCTTTCTCTGTCCCTATATCCCTATGTATGCCTAAATCTTTAAAACTAAGCAAAAGATTTTGATGCGGTTTTTTAATAGATAGAGTCATTCAAGAGGAAGGTTTATACTCGTATTATGTATAATCACAGTGTATAATACATGCATAACATAGCCGTGCGAAGCCGGGACGGGTCGCTAGTCATTACATAGTATAAAATAAAGTCGCTTTCTCTATCCCTATATCCCTATGTGTGCTTTAAATCTTTAAAACTACGCAACGGATTTTGATGCGGTTTTTTTTAGTAGATAGAGTGATTTAAGAGGAAGGTTTATATCATGCATAACATAGCCGTGCGAAGCCGGGACGGGTCGCTAGTGTTTTATAGAAAAGTAATATTTAATAGTTTTGTAGATTTCCTAAATATAGTTATTTTTATCTAAATAAATATATTATTATGTATCACTTCAAACTCTTAGTAGGTAGCTATCCGGTAAAAGCAGGAAGTCTATTACAATTAGCTACCACATTGACTGGTTGGCATTTAGATTTTAGATAGAGATCAGTTATCAAAATATCTTTGATAAAGTAGGAAATATAGGTGCAACCTATCTATTCTATTTACTACCGTATTTTTTCTCAGTAGCGACTTCGCACGATTTGTAAAGCCAGTGTATTTTTGCATCAAAGAAGTCTGGACAGTTAGTATAGGAGCTTGGTTTAATTAACTTTTTATACCTACCTATCGATAGAGCTCATTGAGACGAACAAATAATGCTTTCACTCCAAACTTTTAATAGCATCTCGAAAACAGGTATTCGAAGAAACGTGATGTCCTATGACTTTTTATATTATAGTGCAGGTATACTTTAAGATGCATACTTATTATGATAAGTATGCATCTTAAAGTATACCTGCACACTGAATCCACATTTTAAGTTACTGATATATTTTGTCAAAGGCCTTTCTTCTTTCTTCCATCTCCTTGTTTCACCCAAACCGCAGCCGCCCGTATAGAGTTTTCCGACACTTTTTTGTGCGATAATTTCATGTTACCTAAATTAAAGCATTTGTATACCTGTAATGGGTAACTGTTTGTATTCAAAACAATATATTTAAAGGACATCAATGTACAACACTTGAACAATAAAAAATATTGATTTGATTCTTTCCCATTTAGTTGCAGCAGATCTACCTATCTATACTTACTTTATTATGTCTAATCTACGACAAAAGCTAAAAGAAATAATTAGGCGCGAGTTTTGTTTATAAACCTTCAACTTGACTCTTAAAATATAAAAATAAACGACCCTGACCTACCTCAACAGCTGTGACAAACGAAAATATACCTATCGGCTAAACTCAAAATAGAATCCGGTTTATGAGTCACACTCAAAAATATCTGTCTTATCGAAATTCGTTTTATTTCGGAACTGTATGTGTTTAAAATATAAACGGAAACGGATCGAATTAATTAACCGAGTTCAAAAAAATAGGTGATTACCATGGAACCTCTGTGCTAACTCTCTCTCTCTGCGTGTGGTATACCTCGTTACTGATGACCGTTGGGAACGAAAAGTCCTGTATTGGAGACTACGTTTCGGAAAACGCAGCGCGGGACGGCCTCCGACTGGATAGGCGACATATTTAAGATCGCAAGAAGTCGTTGGACGCAGAGGGCATGCGACCGATCGTTTTGGAAGTCTTTGGAGGCCTATGTTTAGCAGTGGACATCCTGTGGTCAACCACAGATTTCATCATCATATCAATATGATGATGAAATCTCTACGGTAGTTGGAAGGAACTTTAGGTATACTTCTACTTTTTACTGTAATTGTAGGCACTCTCTTTTAATCAATCTAAAGGTACAAACAGACTAAAATATTATAAAGATTTTTTAACGTTTAATACTCTATCCTCTATTTAAGGGAGGTCCATACGCCAACGACCTTGGTACACAGCCTACTAAATAGTTACTACAGGCACCGGTCGCCTTCGTTGGTGAAAATTGTTGATTGTTATGAACACTCATAACGTTTTGTTTTTCTCAAAAGTGCTGAGATGGAATTGTAGGTGAGATTTTTACCGACATTTGGATGTGATTTTGAGCCAAACATTTCCTATAGTTTTGAAGCTATCCTAAAATTAAGAATTAAAACTAAGCTAGCTTTGAAATGACAAAGAATTTTCGCCTCGAAATTACCCCAAAATACCGGTAAAAATTTCACCTACAATTCCATCTCAGCACTTTTGAGAAAATCAAAACACATTCGTTACAATCAACAATATTAGTTGTAAGCGTCGGGTATTTCTGGCGCGTTGTGTTTAGCATCATCCGATTAGCTGGTTTTGATGAAACTTCGTTTAAGGATAGGTATATTGAAATCCTATACCTAGGCTACTTTTTTAGAAGCTTTTATTTAACTTGCAATGTATGTAGGTATGTTCGGATAGAATCTCGCAACTTAATTTTATCTCGGTATTCCTACGTTACAAGTGATAAGTAAATATTTCTGTATAAGACTTATTATTTTAATTTTTATTCGTAATAAATAAGCCCTGAAACTCCTACAGATTTTGATGTTTAGTATGAGTGAAGATACATAGAAACATAGAGTAACATTGGCTAGGTACTTTGTATCCCACGTGCCATAACGGGTGAAACCGCAGGGCACAACTTGTTTATTGATAAAACACCTACCTACCTACTAACTACCTATCCGCAAATTCACTTCCTAGATCCAGCAACAAACGATTGTTGCAAATAAAAAACGATCATTTTAAATTCATTTTATTACTTCAATGTCGACTGCTTGTCAATATTTGATTTTGTTTAAACTTGCTCTGAAAATGTTGATATCAATAACAGGATCTTTAGCGAAGTGGCAAGTTAGTCACATTATTATGAACTTAAATTTATGTAAAACTAGCAAACCCGGCGAACTCCGTTTCGCCAATTTTCCCGCTTTTCTGTTGAATTTTTTTCTGAATTTTCTTTGCTATAAACCTCACGGAGCCCGAGACCTTTCCAACGAATGCCAAACCGTGGAAATCGGTTCGTGCGTTCTGGAGTTATAGCGTCAGGAAGGAAAATCCGACTTATTTTTATATAGTAGATAACTTTAGAATTCGTGATCTTAAAATTTTATTGATTTTCTTTACACGAAATAGGTACTACTTCAGAAATAGCGTTACTTTAAGAAAAAATAATGGAAACCAAACATAATGAATAAAACTTTGGGTGTTTTTTTAGTAAATATTTACGAAAATATTTACCTACCGTGTCACACGTAAGATACGTAAAGTAAAGCGGGCTAACAGAATTAGGGCCCAAGAGTAAGTACTACCTATAGGATCGCCTACAAAAACCAAATGCGGATATAATATCATAAATATGACGTCATAATTTGTTACGTATATAAGAAAATAACGTTGGATACCTAAACCTAAACAACATCCGTCTGAATTCTGTTGACTTGACACCAGGTTGTATCGCTTGATCCTTGATAGCTAGAGAGTTGTTTTTTTTTCTTTTCATGTGAAAGCCAAGATACTCGTAGATTTTAAATAAGCGTACCGTAGCATCATCGCATATTTTATAAAATCAATGCGTAGCGTTATACATACCTACTCATAGGCATCGTCTACTAAAATAAAATAATAAATTAATATTTTAGGTGATTTAATTTTATTCAACATACTCATATCTTTTTGTTAAGAGGCGGGCGGGTCGCTAGTATTTTATAAAATCAATACGTAGCGTTACATACTCGTAGGCATCGTCTACGAAAATGTAAAAAATAAAATTAATTATATTATGTGATTTTATTTTACCTTTGCCCTGCAGTGGGACAACATAGGTTAAATAAATAAAAAAAAAAAAAAAAAAAAAACATTCTCATATCTTTTTGTTAAGAGGATATGAGAATGTTTAATATGAGAATGTAGAATGCTAACCTAACCAATCAATGATATTTCTAATGGAAATTTCGACCCGGGTTACACCTGTTTTAAATTGCTATAAAATACTACTGATGTCAATCGCTTGAAAAGTTTGTATTCTAGGCTTACTTATTTTTTATTATAAAAAAGTCAAGCCTTCACTTATTTTTAACTTTTAAGTAGGTAATTTATTTACCTACTTATAATAAATCAGAATTCAGGCAAATACAAAAAAAGAAACATTAAGTTAATAAAAACAACAGAAATAGGTACATCATCTGTGTAAATTTCAACTGTCTATCTATCACGGTTCATTAGATACAGCCTGGTGTTAACAGACTGAAAGACAGTGAAGTCTTAGTAATAGGGTTTTTACCCTTTAGGTATGGAACCCTAAAAAGAAACAAAAGAATAGAGCTATTTCTTATGGTATGGATGAAACGAGGTATGTCTTGAGTTGCTTGTAGTTTTTTTATTGACGATGGGCCAAAATAACAACAGAATGGTCTCCCATAGGGATACGACCACGCGGCAGACCGAGGCGAACGATGGCGAGATGATTTTGACTCAAGGAATGATTGGTGTGTAATAGCGACAGATCGTGGTCAATGGAAGAAAGGTAGAGAGGCCTTAACCCTGCAGTTGGACAGTGGAGGCTCTTAATAATCTAGTGTCTGCTGTGTAATAAAATAACAAGTAAGTATTTAATTTGGTAAATAATATATTAAATTATGCTTTTTAAATGCATAAAAGTAGGTGCAAGGCACTTAATTTTGGTAAGCATTATGTTTTATTGCAGATTTCCTTAATTGCCGGGCTTACGCGATAGTTTTATGTTACAATTTGTTCATTGTCAACTGGCAATAAAATATATTTCAATAAAACTTTGTTATACTTAGGTAGGTATAGGATAGGTGTTTAGGTCCTTCAATTTCCTAGAAACAAAGTCTTTTCCGACTATTTAACTTCGTTTTAATTTTATTCTGCAATCAAGTTCTGGTA
The DNA here is from genome assembly GCA_907269075.1 of Idaea aversata. Lineage (NCBI taxonomy): Eukaryota > Metazoa > Arthropoda > Insecta > Lepidoptera > Geometridae > Idaea > Idaea aversata. The sequence continues at coordinate 4,975,480 of OU026096.1, forward strand.
TGTAACGATAATTAATTTTAATAAGTTATTTATTGCAGTAATTTGTTTTTCTAGAGATATATTAAAGATATCTATTAATTACCGAGTCATAGCTTCAACACTTATTACCTACTAGCTTTTTCTCGCGACTTATTCCGCGCATGGTTTGAATTTTCCAAAATTCTTAGCCAATGCCTACGTCAAAACAGCTAATTAAATGCCAAAGAGTCCGATTCGTCCATTGGTTTGAGTTGTAGTCTGACTCAAAATTTGACAATATTTGAGCAAATGGGGGTACCTATATTGAATCGACTGAGGAGCAATGCGAGTGTGGAGCCCCGTCACAGTCCATGTTGCACCTACTCCAATGCCCATTGTGCCCTATCACCTGCACATTGGGGGACCTGATGGAAGCTAACGCTGATGCAGTTGCAGTGGCTACCTATTGGGCATGAAAAATTTGACTGGTCAAACGTCAATAACCCGAAAAGAAGAAGTCGGAGTCAGGACTTTGAATTTGTGTGCGCAATAGAACTACACGACTTATTACCATCTCCACTCTCCTCAAACAACCAGGCAAACAGATTATGCGATACCAATTCATGGTGGAAATCCTAGATACCTACCCTAAAAATAATTTTGTTCAAAAGCGGGAATCGAACCTGCATTCCAGTGATTCTATTTATACAGGATCTAAGTTCCTACATATATTTATTATTGTTACTCACAGTTGTTACGCATTTAAGGTCATAATCTTATTTTGTATTCTGTTTCTGTTCCTTATTTATATTGTGCTATTAAATAATGAAAGAGCTGATTTTGTAGGGTAATAAAATAAATTGTTATATTTACTTTATTTTATTTGTTTGCAAGTTTGTCATATTGGTAGGTACTAAAAGGTACCTAGTTACACAGCAGTGTTGGCCTTTTATTTAGGATTCCGTACCCAATAAAAACGTAACCCCTATTAGGTACTAAGACTCCACTGTCTGTCAGTCACTAGGCTGTATCTCATGAGCCGTGATAGCTGGACAGTTGAAATTTTCACAGATGACACTATAACAACAAACGCTCTTACAAATGCGCCAAATTTCATACTTACCTACTTATAACGTTTATAAGACTACTAGCTGTCCCGGCAAACGTTTTTTTCCAATTTAAAAAAAAAAAACTAAAAGGAACAATATAAAAAATAGTTAGTAGCCGATTCTCAGACCTACTGAATATGCTCACAAAATTTCATGAGAATTGGTCGAGCCGTTTCGGAGGAGTTCAAGTTCGAACCCCGTGACACGAGAATTTTATATATATAGAGACTAGCTGTCCCGGCAAACGTTGATTGCAATTTACAAAAAAAAAAAAGTTAGTAGCCGATTCTCAGACCTACTCAATATGCTCACAAAATTTCATGAGAATCGGTCAAGCCGTTTCGGAGGAGTACGGGAACGAACATTGTGACACGAGAATTTTATATATAAGACTAGCTGTCCCGGCAAACGTTGTTTTGCTATTTACAAAAAAAAAAAAAAAAAAATAGATGTTGGCCGATTCTCAGACCTACTGAATATGCTCACAAAATTTCATGAGAATCGGGCCGTTTCGGAGGAGTTCAAGTTCGAACCCCGTGACACGAGAATTTTACATATATAGAGACTAGCTGTCCCGGCAAACGTTGATTGCAATTTACAAAAAAAAAAAAGTTAGTAGCCGATTCTCAGACCTACTCTATATGCTCACAAAATTTCATGAGAATCGGTCAAGCCGTTTCGGAGGAGTACGGGAACGAACATTGTGACACGAGAATTTTATATATAAGACTAGCTGTCCCGGCAAACGTTGTTTTGCTATTTACAAAAAAAAAAAAACAAAAAAAAATAGATGTTGGCCGATTCTCAGACCTACTGAATATGCTCACAAAATTTCATGAGAATCGGTCGAGCCGTTTCGGAGGAGTTCAAGTTCGAACCCCGTGACACGAGAATTTTATATATATAGAAGAAGATATATAGAGAAGATTAAGGTGAAATGGTACCTGCGCTCTCGCCATACAAACGTAGTCGACTGTTTCCTCCCTGGATAATGATACTAGCACAAATATTTTTGTGCCATAAAACCTATAACTGCCATGGCCATGACCCTATGTTTTAGTTTTTTTTCTTTTTTGTTTTTTAAATCTTATTTTCTATGATAATTAGAAAATGAAAAAAACCAAGACAAAGGGGCATGGTCATCGCAGTTATAAGTTTTATGCACCAAAAATATTTGCTCTAGAAAGAGCCCCCGGTACCCTTTCCTCTTCACTATCACTATCACTACATAGTATAAAACAAAGTCGCTTTCGCTGTCCCTATATCCCTTTGTATGCTTAAATCTTTAAAACTACGCAACGGATTTTGATGCGGTTTTTTTAATAGATAGAGTGATTCAAGAGGAAGGTTTATATGTATAATACATGCATAATTCCTACTAATATTATAAATGTGAAAGTTTGTGTGTATGTATGTTTGTTACTCCTTCACGCAAAAACTACTAAACCGATTGCGATGAAACTCAGTATCTAGTAAGTAATAAGAGAAAGAAAAACGATGGTCTTACGGTAGGTAGGTACCCACTTAGAACTTAACCTGAACTTCATTCTTTGTTCTTGACATTTAAATAGGTAGATAGCTAGGTACCTTACTTAATAAATTATTGAGCTTAATTAAATAAGTATAACAAAATATTTGCTCCGTACCTATTTCAAACCTTGTTCATACAAATAAGTTACGTCTGTTTAAAATTCAATGAATATTATATTAACTAACCTACTTACTTACTTAAATATTATTTATAGATTTTAAAAGATAATGATATTATTATTATTAATTAGTGTCGCTGGAATTCAATTTAAACAAGTCCAATGTGTAGGTAGGTAGCTTAGGTTAATTTTAGACTCAGTCCCTCTTATTACAAAAAAACTGCAAAACCATAGTTTAAACCTGTACTAAAAGATCTAGGTTTTTGTGTTAGTTTTGGTTTAAAATTGATTCTTATTACAAAAAGTAAATAGACCAAGGACCAGAAGATCCCTGGTTTTAGTCGCAACCATAGACAATAGATAGCAAACTCGAAACAAACCATTCTTTTGTTCGTTCAGCGTTCGAAACACCGTTCCTTTTCACAAAATGGTTGTTAAGTGAGTAAATATTAAAAACTTATTTAAGAAATTGAATACTAAAGTGATAAAAATATAAATTGTGTGTTCAATTATTGTGAAATAGTGTGACTTGTATTTGTTATTCTATGTTCGCGATTACGTTGTTGTATTTAAATACATCAATTTATGTAGCGTATATCGGAACGCGGCTCGAGTTAAGCCTTTAAGCCTTTTGCCTGCCCCATTAGAAGTATAAAAAAAAAAATATTACCTAAAAAATAGTAAACATGAAAATAACCTAAATTTCTCAAAAACATAAGAAAACGTAGTGATTATATCCTCTTTGAACATAAGTACGTACTAAAAATATTTACTTATTTATGTTTTTAGTAGGTTTAGGTAATTTGTTGTTAAAATCTGTGAAAATTTCAACTCTCTAGCTATCACGGTTCTTGAGATAGAGCTTGGTGACGGACAGAAGACGGACGGATAGCGAAGTCTTAGTAAGAGGGCCCCGTTTTTACCCTTTGGGTATGGTACCCTAAAAAGGAGCGAGAATTGGAGTAACGAGGAAAAGGTGAACGTCAGAATTTAATTTTTTGAGGTTATAAACTTCGGTCTAAGTATACTTAAACTAGGGTGCTCGCTAGTTTAACTTTGACAGGACAGACAAACCTGGTTTTAGCGGTAAACTTCTTTTTGTAATAACGTTTATCTAAGTCCATGGTTTTAATCTCACTAAAACGTAGTTTAATTTTTAGACTTTGTTTTGGAATAAGGGGGAGTCAGCTCAAAGGAGTACCTACATACCTATGATGTTTAATCATACATACTTACATAATTAAAATTATAAGTAAAAAAAAGAAAAAACTAATTTAAAAGAAATTAAAAGGTTAATTAAAAGGTTGTATGAGTGTAAATCGGTGGATTGGATAGCCAGGGTACGTCATTGAAAGCCATTTGCTATCGATCCGGCAAATTGCATGACATTGTGCTTAAACTTAAGCAAAATATTAGCTAAATATGTTTAACGGGTAACTTAAATTTAATTTCAATAACGACAAGGGTGATATTATTTATTAACTTTGACACTTTGACATGTTTAAGGTCAACGCATTTTTTTTGTTATGCAAGCTTAGTGCTTTGTCCTATCAGACGCAGCGTACCTATATACTCATCGATTTAGATTTATGCCGGTAACTAAGTTTAATAGGCAGTCTAAAAATGTACACCCCACCACTGAAAACCCTAACACATGTAAAGTTTAACTAAAGGAAAAAATATTAAAAGACGTCTTCAGCTTTCGTAATAGAAAGCTAAAAATGCAACACATGTAAAGTATAAATAAAGGTAAAAAAACGGTGGGGGCGAGAATTTTAAGATTGAAAGACAACATCAGCTTTTTATTAACCCAGGTAAAGCTTAAGACCATGGTCTCGGGTTGTTCTAGTTCGAATGATGATAGCTCGATGTACATTATGTCGATGTCCTCTACCTCGACGGTTACGTACCTACACAACTACAGGAATTTTACCAAATTAAAATAAAATTAAGTATAGTACTTACTTGAAACTTCCAAAACTTCAAAGCAGCAAACTTCGCACTTTATCAGCGATTAACCGACTTCAAAACAGGGAGGTTTCAACACGTATCTTATCTATCAGGAGTATGCAAATGACTAAACAGATGTACCTACTGAATATCCAGTGTTAGGCGACGAGATAGAATGATTGCAGGATGATAGGGGTCCACGGGATGTTAGCAGTCAACTGCCTAATTTATTATTTGACACTTAGGTCACCTAATTCTATTGCTTGTTATTTTATTGTAGGTAGGTAGGTAAGTATAGTTTTTATATGAAGGTACCATCTCTGACGTCTAAACCTTTTTCAAAATAACCATAAGACAAATTAAAATCTAAATACTCAAGAGGAAAGGGTACCTACCGGGGGCTCTCTCCATACAAACGTAGTCGACTGTTTTCTCCTTGGATAATGACACTAGAGCAAATATTTTTGGTGCATAAAACTTATAACTGCCATGGCCAATTGGCTAAGCCCCTATTTTAGAATATTAAATAAAAAAAATAGGGGCATAGTCATGGCAGTTATAGGTTTTATGGCACAAAAATATTTGTGCTAATTTACCTCATCTGTGAAAATTCCAACTTATAACCAAAATACTAAGTGTATTATTAAATATGAAGTGGACCTCCAATACAACATGGAACGGAACCCTTCGTTCGCGAGTCCGACTCGCACTTGGCCTATTTTTTTTTCAAAGTAAGGTCTAATTCGATTAAACAAGCAACTTCTTAGGTAGCAACTACTTAATTCTTACCTAGGTACCTAGAGTATCTACTTTACATTGTAAATAAACATCCAGATAATTAACAAGGAAATAAAGATAAACATGCTTGAGATTCTGTTGTCATGTTTGAATCTAATAATTTTTAACCCAGTGTTTCAATCTCAGTTGATTGATTACATTTTAATTAGAGTAATCATCGACCACGATTACCTACCTAGGTACAATCAACGTTCAAAATTACAGTGGCACCTTAATGTTTACAATCCTGTACAGCACTATTTGAACATTATAACAACGACCTGTGAATCAATCCCACGTTGGTTGGTGTAGCGGACGGCGGCTTATACCACTCGGCCAACTAAATACATAGCTAACATGTTGAAAATAATAATCACACTAAGTATTTACCTATTAATGTTTATGTGTAACGTCTATTAGAAGAAGGTCGTAAGTCCACTACTTGTTGATAGTATTATGGTAGCAAACTGATAGTGGACTTATGATGCATAATGTACGTACCTACCTACCTACTTACAAAATTATATGAAGTACGATCAGGAAGTATGTCTGTAAGTAGGTGTAACCAGGTACTTTTTGTAAGTCTTCAGATTAAAATTATATGCGCCTAGCATAGAGCTTGTATCTACTTATTATTTAAAATATTTGTCTAAAGCCTGGCATAACGGCTTGATACCAATAATAACATTTATTTAAAATAGGTATAAATGTCTTTAACAACTTTGTTATTTCGGTATCTAGACTATAGAAACAGCATGTACTCATTGTACTCCCTAACTCTATGAAATTGACCCATAGAAATCCACGTTCTTGGTTTTATGGAACGAACTTGTGATTTCTATGAATTGACTTAACTAATGCATAAAAAAATAAAAGTAATATGATACTAAATAGGTGCCTAGCTTCGACCATATAGCTAATATACTTATGTAGGTAGGTACATCTAATAAAACCTTATTACTTACTCTTTTTTAATTTCTTCTTTTTTTGACCGAATGCGGCCAGTGTTCTAATTCCAAATGAATGAAACCTTTTTGGATAGGTAGGTACATAACTCTTATTTTGGACTAAGACTTTTTAGGTATTTAACAAGGACCTAATACCTACAAGCCTTTTTTTTGAAGCCAAGTTGAATAAGATTGCGTTTCTGTTGAAGAATACTTATGCAATATATCTCTTTTATTCATTTCAAATTAAGAGAAGAGGTTTCAGTTCTCTTGAATTAAACACACGGGGCGTATGAAAAAATGTGGATAAAGAAATTAAAGAAAAATAAGTTTTATAATGAAAATAACTAAGTACTTTATTCCTGACGACGTTTTAAAAAAAATCATTTCAAATTACGAGAAGAGGTTTCAGTTCTTCTGAATTAAACAGCCGTATGCAAACATGTGGATTAAAAAAAAAAACTAATTTGTTTTGCAGGTACGAACTCAAACGACGTTTTGAAAGAAACATGTGAACTTAGCACCTAATAATATAGTCTGTGATGTGAACCTGAACCTCACTTCGACTATAATCCGCGCGCGATGAGAAGGGGATGGAACCTTGTCAAAGTAAATCGAAAATGACCGTTTTTAAGTAGCGTTAGCATAAAAGTTTTGAATAATAGGTACTTATTTTTTATTTATTCATCTTTAGTGTAGGTATATAGTATAGGTATTTCTACTGTATCTGAAGACTTCACGGACAAACATACATACTGACACTTATACAGGTCAATCTGAGAACCGCCTTTTTTTGAAGTCGGTTAAATATACCCAAAACATACCTTAAATGTTAATCTGGTAATTTCTGAACATATTCGTGTGGACCTCGTTGAAATCTATTAGGTAGTTTATGAGATTAGCTGGTTCAAACAAACAAACAGACAAAAATTCTATACTCAATTCTATCGTGTTCAGCTAACGATTTTAAAACGACCTGTGTATTTTTTTTCTGGATATTTTACAATTACAGATTTTTTTTATTTCTACAGAGTTATTAAATTAGATATAGATTATTATTCAGAACTTTTTTGCTAACGCTACTTTTCTGTCATTTTCGATTTACTTTGACAAGGTTCCATCCCATTCTCATCGCGCGCGGATTATACAATAGGCGAAGCAACACCCATTTATTTTATTAGAGTAAATTGCTCCTAACCTTGTCACCTATTTGAGCATTGATTTGAAATTCAGCTCAGGCAGATATAGTGTGGGTTATCGTAAGATAAATATACAAATACTAGCTGCGCCCCGCGGTTTCACCCAACAATGGTCAAACGCTGACCTATCACATGATAGAAAAAAAAACCCTATTCTATATATTCCTACTGAAATGTCCCCTCTGCAGGGCTAGCATGGCCGGAAACATTTTATCCACAGGGAAAGGACAAAATAGTCTTTCCCTCTGTCAGTTGGATATACTATCCACGGTAGACAAAACGGGGGAAACGCTTATCCCCGTAATTATTGCCATTATAACAAAACCCATGCTTGCCCTGCTGGTAGGGATACTTGGAGCTTTTTTCCAACTATCGCTAACCATGCAGAAGGTTCCATATATCCCATATGGAATTTTCTGCGTGCTTCTGCTCCATATATCCCTACTGATCCGCACTGGTAGGGATACTTGCAAGATTTTTTTAGAATTATCTTTATTATCTATACATTTTAAATGCTTTGTCTTAAATGACTGATGGATGGAAACGCACAGCCTAAACCGCTGATCGTAGAGACCTGAAACTTGGAGGGTGTGTTCTTTGTATGACGTAGGCATCCGATAAGAAAGGATTTTCTGAAATCCTAAAGGGGTAAAAAAGGGGGGCAAAGTTTGTATGGAACAACGTGATTCATTGGTCGCGGGCAACAGCTAGTTATAAAAATAAAACTCAAAACCCAATATCAAATACCTATAATCATTACAATTCTTTCAAAATCATGCCGGATACCATTTATTAGGTAATTCAGGGTGATAGAAGTTACAGTCGAGTTTGTTTGCGCAATGTTTGCCGTAACGACACGGCTTTGGATGGTAGAAGTGACACGCTGGGTTCACGCAGCCAGGGTAGAACTTGCACAGGGCGGGGAGGGCAGTCGATATGGACTTGTAGTTGGCAGCCGGGACCACGTGGGACGCTGTAAGATAATAAAACACCGTTATAATTCCTACTAATATTATATTAAGTGAAAGTTTGTGTGTTATGTAGGTTTGTTACTTCCACACAATTGCCATGAAATCCCGATATCTCTATATATATAAAATTCTCGTGTCACGGGGTTCGAACTTGAACTCCTCCGAAACGGCTTGACCGATTCTCATGAAATTTTGTGAGCATATTCAGTAGGTCTGAGAATCGGCCAACATCTATTTTTTATTTTGTTATATTTACTTTTTTTTGTAAATGGCAAAACAACGTTTGCCGGGACAGCTAGTTTATATATAAAATTTAAAGCCCTGAACGGCTCGGGATAGGGGATGCATTTTCTTATGTGTTTAAGGCACACATATACGCGGACTTATCGTGGGTGCAAGCTATTTATCAAGTACTAGCTACGCTCCGCGGTTTCACCCGCGTCACTACTGATCCTGTGGGAATATCGGGACAAAAAGTAGCCTATGTTACTTCCAATGAATCAATAAATCCTCAAACCAAGTTTCATAAAAATCAGTCCAGTAGTTTCGGAGCCTATTTTAGAAACAAAAAATCTTTCCTTTTTTAATATTAGTACCTATAGATTTATATATGTGAGAGATTAGTTATCATCGGTCTCCCTCATTCTCTCTTTCTCTTACGGTTTTTCGTAACACGTAACGCGTTAATTTTTTTCTCGGCTAGGTCCCCCGCCAACCCGCGATAAGGAACTTCTATCCAATACATAAAGTAGTACAATACTAACCGACGACAGGTGCAGGTGATATAGGCGCCGGTGTAGCCACAACATGCTCGTAGACGCAGCCTCGGCGCGTGCACGGCGCCGCGAACTTGCACCGCGGGTGTGAGAACGCACACGCGGCTCCGTACCGACACGATGGGAACGCTCGGCACCACGCCAAGGAACTTCTATCCAATACATAAAGTAGTACAATACTAACCGACGACAGGTGCAGGTGATATAGGCGCCGGTGTAGCCACAACATGCTCGTAGACGCAGCCTCGGCGCGTGCACGAAGCCGCGAACTTGCACCGCGGGTGTGAGAACGCACACGCGGCTCCGTACCGACACGATGGGAACGCTCGGCACCACGCCACGGGCTTCCTCTCACTTGGTACAGGGACAGCACTTGCTACTATTGATACTGGAATTGTAAACGATGCGTGAATTAGATATTTGAATTAATTTACTAATAATTAACAGATAAGCAATTTAATTACAAGCAGTCTGTTTGTAACAAATAAACAAATAGACTGAAACTCAAGACCAATCTATACATATAAAATGCTTTGTCCTGACTGACTGACAGCAGATGTTGATCTGTGATGTTGGTCTCTACGATCAGCGATTTAGGCTGTGTGTTGGCACAGCCTAAACTGCTGATCGTAGAGACCTATTTGGAGAGTATGTTCTTTGTATGACGTAGGTTAGGTATCCGATAAGGAAGGATTTTCCGAAATTTTACCCCTTAGGGGGTTAAAAAGAGGGCAAATTTTGTATGGGGCCACGTGATTTCTATTATTCCAATCCGATTAGAACCATTTTCGAATTTTACGAGGACCAAGGAAAAAGCTTAATAAACCCCAATAAACTGGTTCACTGGCTAAGCAAATCCGAACCTGTCGAATTAGTCGAGTTCATTACTAGCAAAACACCATTCACTTGTTAACTGTACCTACTCCAGAAAAGTGCGAAAGATTTTGGGCAGTTGCGAGTATTTTTAACCGACTTCGAAAAAGGAAGAGGTTCTCAATTCGTCGGGGTTATTTAAAAAAAAAAAATAATTACTCGAAAACGCCTGGATCGATTTGGAAACTTCTTTTTTTTTTTTGAAAGAGAATAACTCACAGGTGGTCCCATAAAAATTGGATGAAGATCTGATGAGGATCTTCGGAGTGATGAACAGAATTACACCTCGAGAGTGCAGCTAATTGCTCAGTTTTCGATTTCCACCAGTAGAATTGGGCCATAAACTAATAGTTACCGAAAAATGGAATATCTGAAGCCACCTTCTCATCAGACAACTCTTAATCGGTTACGATTACAGGTTAAAAATTGAATAAAATAGTCACTTTCGTTTCGCCGAACTGGGTTTGAATGAATGTTGCTAGAAACCCCTATCTTTTTCACTTTTTAGTTTTTGTTTTCAGGTTTTTAACTACTAAATTACACACTACTAGAGTAAAATACTAACTAGGCTTTATTATAGATGTAATAAGGCCGTCATCTATTACTTAGACTGCTTGATTGAACTAAAAATAAACCTAATATATACCTATTTACAAAAGAAAAGTATTCTATCTGTCTTCTAGCTACCATAAAACAAACTTAATTGCATAGCTTGGGGCAAGATGGCGCTGTGTAGATTGTCCTGCAATATTTATTTTATTTCAATAAAAAGTATTTGAAACTTACATGGCGGCAACGAATCATATTTATGCGAATCTTTATTAGTAGTCACAACCACATGGTTATCACTGCTCGCGCTTTCAGTCCGTTTCCTCTGTCTGTCTATTTCCTTTTTCTTATCAACATCGAATACTATAGGCGAAGACTTTCTCTTTTTGACAGGAGGCGATTCCTGTGACACTTCCATTGGTTTCCGCTTTTCTATAGTTTTTTCAGACTTTATAATGACTTGTGTATCGCTTTCATCGCTCGTGTTGCTCAAACGTTTCTCAACTTCAACTTCCTTTTCTATTTCTTTGCTAATTTCGACGGTATCTTTTATTTTTTCTTGGTTTTCTATTTTTGCTGTATCAGGTTGGTCCGTTTGGAGTGGTTTGTTTTCTGCTTCGTCTTCTAAAAGGCCTTCGGTTTGTAACTTTTTGGCGAGGAACGCGTTCGGATGGTAGCCATCCATTGTGACTATGAATTGTGTGTTCTTGTCTTTACCTACTGTTGGATTGTGGATGTTTCTGGAAGAAATATACAGAAATTTTATCATATTTGTCTTAAATATTACAACTTTATAATTGAGAAGATGTTTTTTTATAAGAAACTAGTTGTCCCGGCAAACGTTGTTTTGCCATGCTTATACAAAAAAGGAAAAAAAAAAGATTTTGTTTGATTCTCAGACCTAACGAATATACACAAAAAATTTCAAACAAAAACAAATAAGTTCAGCCGTTTAGGTAGAGTTTGGCAACTAACACCGCGACACGAGAATTTTATATATATAGGGACTAGCAGCGCTCCGCGATTTCAACGCGTAACTCCCGATCCCGTGGGAATATCGGGATAAAAAGTTATTCCCAATTAAACAATGTATCATTATACCAAGTTTCACCAAAATCGGTCCAGTAGTTTCGGAGCCTATTAAATTCAAACAAACAAACGAACAATTCATGTTTCTTCTTTATAATATTACTAGCTGTCCCGGCAAACGTGTTTTACCATGCTTATAAAAAAAAGGAAATAAAAAAAAATAGATGTTGTTCGATTCTCAGCCCTAACGAATTTACTTACACAAAAAAGTTCAGCCGTTTAGGTGGAGTTTGACAAATAACACCGCGAACGAGAATTTTATATATATAGGGATATATAGATATCTAAATAAAGATAGATACTAACATAGTTTCAATAACGATAGAGTCGTCCTTTAAACTAGAAGTTCTTCCTTCATTCCGTCGTGATGGTGTGTAATCCGTGTTGTGGATCTTCTTTGTTATAGGCAGGGGTACGTATTCTTCTTTCTGATCTGTACTTAATCTAAAACAATATACAAGAATTAAACAATAGAACTTATTTATTAAGGGAGCGGGGGGAAGGAGGGATGCCTATAAATCTCCACAAAGTAAATACAAAAACATGATAAATATTCCGTTTTAAATAACTTTAGTAGTTTTTGACGTGATAATGCCTATTAAATTGATGAACACCGGCAGCACTTACAAAAAAGTGTGACGTCATCGCGAACGTGAGCGGTAACCATAGCAAGGAATGCACGTAAAATTAGCGTCCGGAAACCGACTTTACAGACAATCATTTTTTTTTTTCATTTTTTTTAATATATAATATGATCAGCGTTTGACCACAATCTCACCCGCCTGATGGCAGGTGACGATGCGACCTAAGTACTAGTGTCAGTGACTAAAGGAAAACGACTGAAGGAAGTCATCAATACAGTGCTTCATTTGATGTATACGTCAGTGCGCCGATAATGGCGCCGCCATCTTGTTTACTGTTTGTGTCTATAAATATAAATAAAATGACGGAACGTGGTTCATTCTGTCGCAGTAGCTTCATGATGTCTGAACTTTTTCATGGTCGCACAATTTATTTGAGTTTAATACTTTTTAGTGAGTAGATTAGGCGTTGTAGTAAAATAGCGCTGATGGGTATGTAATTTATATGATTATAATATGTTCTGATGATAAGTGCCCTTAGATTTACGTAACTTACGCTCAGATTTGGTTAAAATAGCTGGTCCTTTATACTAGTAACAGTAACAAAGTAAAGCAACTAACTTGAAAGTCTTATCATCCTCGCTGTCCGGATCGCCGAGACTGATCGCATCGTGTTCCGTATCATCAGTCGCGTCAGTCGCTTCAGTCCCGGACACTTGTATGACAATGTTCTGCTTCTCAACGGCCCGGCCTCTGCGCATGGGCAGCACTAGCGCGCGTTGCTGTACACGGTGCGTAGGCGGGTCTATCTTTGGTGGTATCTGATATATAAATAAATATTGCAAGACATTGCACACAGCGCCATCTTAAGCAGCTAGGCTTATGTTAAGGTGGCCAAATAACGGATAGAATACTCATATACTTTTATGGTGGAAATATATACCTACTTTATATACATATGGGTCCAATATATTGTATATTGCTAGTAGTATATTGCAATAATATAGTATATTGCTTCAAACAAAATATGGACAAAACACCCACACACTGGACCCTGGATGTACGGCAATGTCAGCCGCGAAGACGCTGGCGAGACGATATTGACCGCTTTTAGCCAAACATGTCGGAGGTCGCGGTGTAAGGAGATAAGGAGGCCTTTGCCCAGACAATTTAGACTAATAAAATTATCCCCTTTCACACAAAAAAGAATTTTTCAAATCAGTCCAGGCGTTTTCGAGTAATCCGCGAACATTTATAAAAAAAAACACGTTTTGAGAACCTCCTCCTTTTTTGAAGTCGGTTAAAAAGGATATTGTTATGTATACTTACACTCAACAAACTCTTATGAGCGTCAGCGACTGCCCGCAACAACAGACTGTTAGCGGGCGCATTGACGCGCGGTCTCGGACGTACTCGCACGACGCTCGCACACTTCGACCGAGGCATACGAGACTCTAATACTGATACTCTGTAATAAAGGATAGATGCAATTAAATCAATTAACATTTAAGGTCGTTGCATACGTAATAAAACCTCGGACGGGACGGGAACGTGACGTCCATTGTTTATCACTACATAGTATAAAATAAAGTCACTTTTCGCCGTCCCTATGTCCCTTTGTATGCTTAGATCTTTAAAACTACGCAACGGATTTTGATGCGGTTTTTTCATAGATAGAGTGATTCAAGGGGAAGGTTTATATGTATAATACATGCATAATATAGTCGTGCGAAGCCGGGGCGGGTCGCTAGTTGTTTATAAAGTGTTCATGTTAAACATACGTAACGAGATCTTTGCCGGACGAGACGTGACAGTTTCTTGACAGCGATTCATATAACAACTGTCTAGCTCTCACGGTTCATGAGATACAGCCTAGTGACAGTGGAAGACACCTAGTGGGAGTCTTAGTAATAAGGTCAGGTTTTTACCCTTTGGGTTCCCTAAAAAGATATGAGTATTCATAAAGGATACTGATCAACCCCAGAATAAATGGGACAGATAAATGCCACTTCTTTGACAGAGAGGATTAGGGGACCTTGAAGGGATAGCGAAAGTATGTGGGGCTCCCTCCGGCCTGGGGATGATAGGTGCCTATCAAAAAACAGTTCAAAAGATTTGTGCATGCGTCCAAAAAAGGTAAGTCAAAATAAATAGAGTCACTCACTTAGAATTTACTCTCTTTGAATCACTTTTATCGTCACCATCAGTAGAATGCTTTCTCTGAGGCTCAACTACTTCTCCGAGTCTACTTTTAGCTGTCTTAGCTGGTTTTATTTCCGGTTCACGTTCTGGTGTGTATCTGAAATTTTGTTAGATAATATTATACATTTGAAAGTTTATGTATTACCTTTACACACAAAAGTACTTAACTGATTGCAATGAAACTTTGTATGTAGTAGATAAGTGAAGTCCTGGAATACATACATAGATATTTGCAGGACATTCCACACATCGCCATCTAGCCCCAAGCTAAGTAACTACACTTGTGTGATGGGTGCTAGACAACAGTTAAACTACTTAATATACTTTTAGACCACAGACAAAATTAAATATCTAAGCATAAATACTTGTCTAAGGCAGAAATCAAACCAGCAACCCTGTGTTTGGCAGTCCTGTGTGGTGACCATTGTGCCAACTGGGTTGTCAAAGAAATACACTTTAATCCCAATATTCCCACAAAATCAGGACTTACAAAGGGGTCTAGCTAGTTAGTTTAATAAAAAATATTGATGCTTAGCTTGGGGCTAGATGGCGATGTATGGAATGTCCTGCAATATTTATTTTATTTATTTACATTTACGACATTAGGCAATAGTTTGGCAGTTAACTGTAACAATTTAACACAACACAAATAAGTACATGAACAAACTTCTTACTACCTCAACAGTTTTATAACAACCTTTCAGGGCTAGCGGGTGGCTTAACTGTCTCCTTTTCAACTATAGGGGCCTTCTTTGTCTCCAATGCCCCTAATCTTTCACGAACTGGCCTTTTGGGGAGATTCAGTTCTATTTGGGGTAAAGTTTCAATTGTAGGGGTTTCTTTAGGGTCATTTTTAGGGGACTCAGATGGTGATTTAGGTTTAGTTGGAGGGGATTCTAAGGTTTCTGGCGAAAGTAAGGGGGATTTCGGCTTTGCAGGAGGGATGGGTGGTGTGGCCACCGATGTTGTCGTTTGCTGGGATATTTCCTGAAATTTTTAAAAGAATATTATGAATTTACAGCATTAAAGACAACATACAACTAGCAGGGTTAAAAAGCTGCTGCGGGTAAAACGTAAACTATGTTACTTCCAATGAATCAATGTATCCTCATACCAAGTTTAATCAAAATCGGTCCAGTAGTTTGGAGCCCATTCCTTCAGACAAACAAAAAATCTTTCCTCTTTATAATATTAGTATAGATAATGGGACAGGATATAAATTATTACCAGTTCAGATAACATTACTAAATACAGTTAATTCTATAAATCAGCACTTTTAACGCTACAATTAATTTGTACAATTAAAAGTGGTTAATAGTTAGCACAACGAAGATACAGATTTACAGATACATTGAGTAAATAGGTACTTTTATAAATTACCTGAAAAACATCCTCAGCAAAATCATTCATAAGTTCTTCCGCCTCTGTTCTGATATTCAAAAAATCTTCATCATCTGACATACTGTCCAACTGCTCGACCAATTTCTGCTTTAATCCTTGGATTTTAGCTTCAATTTCATTTATCTCATTTATTTGATCTGCTTTTGGTGCTGGCTCACTAGTGCTAGGTGTAATCTTATCAGTTTTATTAGCTTCAGGCTCTGTTGGTTCAGAGAGTATTGTAGCTGGATCTATTATTGGCATTATTGGTCTTTTTACTTCTACAACAGGTTTTGTCTCCTTTGGTTCTTCTACATGAGTCTCTAATAAAACTCCATGGTTTTTCAGAATCTGTCCGGCAAAAACATCTGTGATTGAAGGCTCAGATTCTTTCTCCATGTTCATAAGTAAAGGAGGAATGTTCGGCCGAATCATCTCATGGTGTTTACTCTTCTTTTTCTTATGTGATTTCTTCTCTTCTTTCTTCTTCTGTGATTTAATTTTATCTTTGTCCTTCTTCTTTGCCTTTTTCAAGTCACTCTTTTTTTTTAGTTTTTTCTCTTTCGTTTTTCTGTCTTTCGACTCAGATCTTTCTTTCTTTTTCTCTGGTTCTGGAGTTTCTGTGAAAATGAACAATGAAATTTACAATTTTTAAAGCAATTTTTATACATAACAATAACTGTGTGATAATAATACTAACTGGTAACCGGAGGAGCCGTGACTGTCACTTCCTGAAGTTTCTTCAATACCTGATGCAACCAATTCACAAATAGTTCAGTATTATCACCGAGAAACAATTGCAGATCATCTTCCATCTGTGCCCTTGTTCGTTTGTTGGCAACCATCACCATCACATAGTCTGGCAGTTCATCATCTAGCAAAATAGGACATTTTGTTAGATTTTCATACATTTACCTATTTATAACACAAATAAGTTGTTTTTACTTACCAACATAGCAGCCTAATTCGGTTAGCTTGGCTTTTATAGCCGACTGAAACAGAAAAGTCTGTGTAGAAGACTGTAGATTGACTTCTTTCTAAAAATGAAAAGTTGCTTAGCACCAGAATGACTTGTGTGAGTAGGACAAACTTAGTGTTATTTTTAGCAAGAGAGACTGTTTTATTACAGTGCCAATAGTTACAGATTAGTTTTATAAGTTTGTTATACCGATTTATTACGTATTTCACTAAATACTCAAGCAATATCGTGGTATTTACCCGCATTTTCTGGCCAATCTCGCTGCCGACAACTTCCATTGTGAACTATGATATTTATCAATAGCACACAAAATAAGTTCTTTCACTTAAATAGTAAGTATAATATCTACAAGGCAAAATCTTAACGACTAGATGTATTACGGAACTAAAAATATAGCGGTTTCAAATTGAAAACCCGATAAATGCAAAAAATGTGAAAACATCGCTGCCTGCCATTAGACTCAAGCACGACATGACATTTTGAAATGACAATGACTTTGACAGATCGCTGAATTGACAGTGACGGCATAAACGTAAGATTGTTCAATGATTTTATTCTCTGTCTACGATTTTTGGCCACGGAATTAAAAAAGAAAAAGCAGCATGGCACGAGATTTGGCGGGTTAAAAAAACAAAAGCAGCATGGCACGAGATTTGGCGGGTTAAAAAAACTTCAACATGCTTGAACTTTGCAAGTGATTAAATTATCTTTGACTAGGTATAATAATAATTATTATTATGGGAAGGATAACTAAGTATGATAATGAAATTATGATTTTATCCTTGTTGTCCCAAAACTCCTTGACTCGAAGATTGAGATGGCCTCTTCTACAGGACGGGCATCTTGCGGTTCTAGGGTAGTGTTATTTCTTGGTAATTTCACAGTGGGTAGGTATTAATTACCAAGATGGATAGGTTTCTCCAGATATATTATTGCATAAATCAAGCAAATACTCAGTCATAGGCTGCATCTTGTTACAATAAAAAAAACAAGGATTTTGGAACGAAAGTTCCAAAATCGGGCGTTGCGGAAAGAGGCTTAGACGGAAAAAATTAAGATCAAAAGTTGTAACGACACTACCTACTTATCTCATAAAAATCCAAAATTTAAAATCATTCAAATCCATTGTTTAAGTGAATAGCTTTTTTAACTTCATCATTAATATCTAATATTAAATTAGGTAGGTAGGAAATTAAAAACAAATCAAGTAGGTACCTACTTATCTATTTATCACGTATTTATCTACACCTGAGTTCCTACTACATTTTAAGAGATACCTCGGGAGTTGTGCCCTTTTTTGAGCATATACTGGAGTGTTCTAGTTAATCTAACATAACTTTATAATAAAATATCTAGACCCTTGCACTTGTTTTTTTAGTTTCAGTTTTTAAGCACCTATTTACCTATTTAATTTTCTTTTTTACGCACTTTATTATTTATAATTTTTTAAGTAAGTAAGTAGGTAAGTACTTACTTGTTTTTGCAGAAGAGATACTTACCCAAGTATTTAGTTTTTTTCTTTAATCTTTTTTATTTTAAGTTTTTTAAGGATAGGTACGGATTGGAAAAGAACGAACACATACCATACCTACTTTAATCAAAGTCGAACTTTTCAGTCTCTAATCCATTAACGTTTTGATTTTGCAGACGTTGCTAATCTCTTTAAGCTAATCTCATAAAATGTCTAACAGTTAAAAATAAATTAAATGAAAGAAATTATTGAATGTGGTACCTATGTAATTATTTCATTAATTAACAACCATAATATTAATTTTATTACTTACAAATTATTTATTCGCTTAAAAATCTAGATCTACAAACGAAACAAAAATAGTTAATACAATAATAAATTGACGTAGTACATTAATCTAGTCTCGTGGTGTCTTCATAGTAAAATTATTAAAAAATAAACTTAATTTAATAATATCATTGAAATCTTTGGTTGTTATTCATCATTACGATGACTAAAGGAATGTTTCACACCTAACAATTACCAATTATACATACCTATTAACTTATTTATATAAATAAATAATTAATTAACATTTTAGATGAAGCTTCTTATAAAAAACACAATAATTTCATTAATAAAAACATTCATTCAAATAATTATTATCAACACAGTTTGATTATTAAATATTTTTTTACAATATAAAATAAAAAATACATCAAACATTGAGTTGGTAACGTTTAGTTCTTATTTCATTACAATATTTCATTCAAAAAAACATTTCATTCATAAGGCACTTATTTACTTATTTCAAAGAGGTAATGGAATGTAAAACATTTAAAAAATACTTACTTTATATAAAAACTGTTTTAGCAAGTAGGTAGGTACTAAGGTACAATACCTAATGTTATTTTTAGTATTTTTTATTGTAAATTAGGAAGACAATATTTTGTAGGTAACTTACCTACTTTTTTGTTCTAAATTAGGTAAACAAAAACATGTTAAAATGTTATTTTGGTTCTAATCACTTTTACAATCTACCGTTAAGGGTCGTAGCACACATATCAACTCGGAAAAGGATCGTCACCGTATCGCCTCGCCGTCAATCTAACGTAAGCGCGATACCAAGCGATCAGCAACTCCGAATCAACGGGAACGGCAAGTCGACCACGCACTGTACCGCGGTTTGTGAGCTTGTCCCGAGGCGAGGCAATTACGTTACGATTCCGATTAGTGTGCGTGGCAGTGGGGTGTTTCATACAAAGAATATTGAACTGCTCGAATTGAAACGTTTACGTTCCGTTTACGAGTTTATATGTGTGTACCTTTATTCTTTTTTTTACACAACTTTAATGACAATTACTTAATTGACCTAAATAGACGTAAAATTAGCATGTCGTTCAATATATGGACGGATTAAAGATATCAAACTGGTGTATTTTTTTATATAAAAAATCTATCAAAATGTGTATAATACTTTCTAAATACTTTAAAATTAAGTAGAACCAACCGTAAAATAAGCATTAACATTATAATTAATGCTTTTCATTAAAATAAAAAATATTCACAATTAAATGTAAAAATTGGACATCCTATACGCTCTTAAAAAGTGCTAAAATCTAAACACATAATGGTGGCATTATGTGGAGTAATAAATACTTAAAAAGTCTTTAATCTTTGGTAAGTCTCAATACTGAACGACAAGCTACAATTTAGTCTGCTTGTTCCGCTCACAACCTATTTGAAACCTGGTAATTTTAACGTTCTGCTGAGAACCAGTCCTATAAGAAATAGATCCTAAAGAACTGGGAGATAATGTTTGAGATTTAGATCTGGCTTGTGAAGCGAAGGTTTGTCGAGGTGATAGAGTTTGCGACCTATGTCTGTCTACCTTCCTCCAAGGTTTGTCTGAGAAAGGCGAGGGTCTGCTCTCGACTCCCCCAGTGAAACTTGGCTGAGCGCTGTTCGCGTGTTGCTGTAACTGTATCCGTGACGCTCGTTCCATTTCTCTAAAACGAATGATTCACTAATTAATTGTCGTTTAGATTGTTGGTTATTTTATAACCATTTTATTTACATCTGTGTAACTACCGATCCCGTGGGAGTAGCGGGATAAAAAGTAGCCTATGTTATTCCCAATAAATCAATGTATCCTCATACACGGTTTCATCAAAATCGGTCCAGTATGTTTGGAATGTATTCGTAACAAAAAAAACTGAAAAACAAAAAAGATAAGATATAAGTAGATAGATTATAAATAAGAAGAAAAGTTAAGGTCACAACAAAGTTAAACTTACTTTACTATTTATCTATCAAAGCTACATATTATTATGAAGACACAAATCAAGAAATCAAAACCATAAAACACAAAGAACATTACAAACATATACCCAACTACCAACAAAGATTCTATCAAATAAAGCGAGTGGATAACTGCATTCTTTCTAACGAGCTCGCAAGCCATTGCATGTGGAATGACCACAGGCACTGCAGGGTGAGATAGATACCACAAACTCAAACAAATATGTATAAGCCTAAAACAAGTTGCACTGATAATACAAGAGTGTAAGTATATTCTTTTCCGAAGGGTTTGCAAGCTGCTGTGGATGGATACGCGACAGTCATACAACTAGGCACCACAGCACGATTAGTGCCACAAGTGAACAACATTCAACATTCATTACATTTACATTCAATAACAAATAACAACACAACACAAACAGTTAAACACCACCATCGTCAATGCCAATGTCAATATCTGTTAAAGAAGGAATGTGTCTACAAGCTGACAAAAAGGCACACCAGAACAACAATCACGAACCACCAGCACCACAAAGTATGACCACACTGTCTAACTAACGGCTAACCTCAAGTTGACAGAACTGGCGATAGGAGTTAACTGTCTTCTTCCTGAAACGGGCTGATGAAATTTAGCCGAACCAGGTTTGGTTATAAATGCAGCAGGTTTGGTTTTATACGCATCACTAGTGAGAGACAATATCGCTATACAGGGTGAATTTTTTATGTGGGCCTTCAGGGCTATTATCCTAAACTATAAGCGATAGCGAAAAATGCTGAAAGGAGTTGCGTGCCCGATTTTGACAAAAACTGAAAATGCATCATTAGATTTTTGAAAAACTCATTACTTACCCTAGCCAGGAATCAAAACTGTTGATTGTTGAAAAAAATAATCATAGATAGAGATTAATTCCTGGAAACAATGATCCTGTGATTATTTTTTTTGCAAAATCAACAGGTTCGATTCCTGGTTTGGGTACCTAATGAGTTTAAAAAAATCTAATGATGCAGTTTTTGTTTTTGTCAAAATCAGTTTAGGATAAAGCCCTGAAGGCCCACATAAAAAAATAACCCTGTATACTATAATCGCACAAGAAGGTAACACAGCGTTAACGTGTGGATTTTACAAAAGTGTACAACACTGAAAGCGACAACACAAACACGAACACGAACCACCACCGTCTAACAGCGCTAACCTCAGGATCTGTCATACGAGGCGATTGTCTTGTCTTTCCTGGCCGGCTGGCAAGCCGGACCGGGTGTGGAGGGATACGCACCGCTGGTGAGCCCCGAGAGCCGCGACAGAGGGCAGCAGAGGGCGGCTGCGTACGCGGCCCGGTACTGCGCGTTCATTATCACGTAGATGATCGGGTTCACGCATGCGCTCGCGTACAGGAGCAGGTACCCGGCGATGTGGAACACTGAAACAAACAAACATGGCCTACTTTAATATCTATCCCTACTAGCGACCTGCCCCGGCTTCGCACGGCTATATTATGCATGTATTGTACATATAAACCTTCCTCTTGAATCACTCTATCTATTAAAAAAACCGCATCAAAATCCGTTGCGTAGTTTTAAAGATTTAAGCATACATAGGGATATAGGCACATAGAGACAGAAAAAGCGAATTTGTTTTATACTATGTAGTCTATCCCTATAAATATAATTTTCGTGTCGCGGTGTTATGGTGAGCGCACACCTAGCAGCACACAAAGCAGATTTGTATTAAATTTTTTGTGTAAGTATATTCGTTAGGTCTGAAAATTGAACATTTTTTTTTAATGGCACAACGTTTGCCTGGACAGCTAATACAAAAAAAATGCTCTGTTCTGACTAACTGACGAATCAATTAACGCACAGCCTAAACCGCTGATAGTACAGACCTGTAACTTGGAGGGTGTGTTCTTTGTATGACGTAGGCATCCGATTAGAAAGGATTTTGTAAAATTCAAACCCTACGTAGACGAAGTCGTGGACCTTAGCTAGTTTAGAATATTATGACTTCTTCTTCTTCTTAATTCCATTTTAGGACTGGCTTTTGTTGTCGTTCTAAAGCATCTTTGAATCTTCATCAACATATCTCTTCTTAGTGTTGGGATCTTTAAGCCATAGATAATATATTCTACCTTATACCTACCTAATCCATTGACAAAGAAATACCATAGACAAGTTTGTAGATTTATGGGCAGTGTTCGTCTTTACTGTATGCAATATGCTTAAAGCATAATATACAGCTTAATGAGGCATGCCCAGACAAATGGGCTTTGCCCTCATTATTTATTACCTTCCTTCGAATTCTATTATGTCTCTGATACATAATTATCTAATGAGCTATGACTAGGCTGGAGCTTAAGTGATCTTATAATAACTTTTATAAATATTTATAATTAGGACATTAGGTCCCTGCGGATTTTTATAGTAAGATTGTTGCGAAGGAAAAGAATTTAAGCCGACAGGCTTTATTTAAGCTTCCTTGAATAACATCCTAACTTTTCCAGCAAGTTCTTAAGAGGAAAGGGTACCGGGGCCTTTCTCCATACAAACTATTACAAACGTAGTCGACTGTTTTCTCCCTGGATAATGACACTAGAGCAAATATTTTTGGTGCATAAAACTTATAACAGCCATAACCATGCCCCTATTTTTTGTTTTTTTTTTAATTTTTAATTTTTGTAATTTTAATTTCTCTGATAATTAGAAAATGAAAAAAACCAAAACATAGGGGCATAGTCATGGCAGTTATAGGTTTTATGGCACAAAAATATTTGTGTTAGTGTCATTATCCAGGGAGGAAACTGTCGACTACGATTGTATGGAGACCGCGCAGGTACCCTTTCACCTTAATTTTTATTTCCGGTTTTGGAAAGCTTTGCCTACGGCTCACTATGTTTTTTTTTAATAATTACTTTATTCTATTTTTGATTAATTATGACAATGAAATATTCTGTTTCTTAAAATTGTTGGAGAAAAGCAAAATCCTTGTACAATCCCATAAAATCTGCCAATTTGAAGACAGATTTTCGAGCCCATTACGAAGTAGCGTGCGCGAAATGTTTTAAAGCTCTTATATGTACCTATAAATATAAGCTATTTTTGTAAATCTACTAAACCGATTGCGATGAAACTTTGAATGTAGACAGCTGGAGAACTGAAAATAATATAAAGAATATATTTCCGATATTCTACTAAAGTTGGTTTAAGAATACTTACTAGGAAAATGAACATGATTGTCAGCAACTTTAGCTATTGTAATAGGTAGATAGCACACTAGAAATGACAAGAATATGGCTAGCACCATCTTTGTAATCCTCCACTCGTTTCTCCTCGCTTTCGTCTCTCTGTTGTCTTTCACTGTAGACCTTTTATCTGTAACACTGTTGTTCAGAGTTCCAGGGCCACTGTTGTTGGATCTTTGATGTTCTCGCATTCTTTGTTCGGAACTGAAAAAAAGTGATTTTTATTAAGTGCCTCTAATATTGAAACTGGCTATTGGTTCGAATTTATAGGTCGGAAAATTTTTCACTTATAAAAGACTTCAAACAATAAGTAGGTCAGTCTTTGCGACAAGATTAAGGGTATCTGCCTATTACGATTCCGCACCAGTAATTACCGGCTCAGTATATAATGAAATAATATGAAGAAGAAAAAAGGTTGTCTGTAAAGTCGGTTTACGGACGATAATTTTACGTGTTAACGTCATAATTTAACGTGATGACGATCCAGTTTGTACAATGGTCACCATGCCGGACTGCAAAACACAGGGTTGGGGGTTCGATTTCTG